>CM061133.1:68427638-69627638 GCA_030789695.1 Scilla litardierei | reverse complement strand
ATCTCTCTTATTAATCTTCCTATTACTAAGACACGAACGCTACTCGGTGTGAGACCCTACAGCCTGACCTTACTACAGGTTAGGGCTCGAAGCCCGTAGACGACGGTCACTACGAGCAGTCGTCGTCGTCCCTGTTTCAGAATCATCATAACATGATCGACCCATTGACAAAAGCATCGTTGGGTTTACTTTGGTTGTGTCAGTTTTGAATACCGTTAGCTATAGTCCCCTCGTCAAGACTGTGTCCATGTTGGCCTAGGGTATGGTCTACTATCAACCCTATTAGACAACATTGGTCAGTATACGATGGTCTTGGTGTGTATACACGTTGTACATCTTACAACGTACCCCGGTTGAGGATTAACAAAAAGAAAGTACTGAGCCTGTGACACTAGCTTCCCTTTAACGGAAGAGACGAATCCTATCTTAGTCATCTACTACCTCAAGAGCTTCAGGTGCAACCTGACCTAAGATCTCTCAGCAGGCCTAGCCTCGAAGCTAGATCATAGGTCTAAGCGACACCGTTCACTCACAGGTTCGTACAAATGACTTCAGGTCTTAAGGACCAGCTTACCGATCATCACCCTAGAGTTATTATAGACAGTTTAGTTAAAGTTAACCATTTGATAACTCTAAGTTGGTCGTTCAGTGAACTCATTCTCCAATAAGTACCTGTGTCTCGTCTCCGACTTCACCAAGTCGAATGACTATGATATCATCATTACCCTAAGGTAAGACAAAGACACAGTGGTCTATCCGATGTGCCGATATCTAGTTCTCGACACATCTATGATCACGAACCGTTTAAGACTTAAGTTTCTATTCGGTCGCTTACTGCTCATAATCGAGATCTTATCTGGATACGTAAGGACTTAACTATAAGTCTATGGGCATTATTCAAGTATATTATTCAACCAAATTCATACTTAGGATAATGAATACCATATGTTCTATAAACAAGACGTATACTTAGAATAAATCGCCTTCAGGGCACATATCCTCATACATATCCCGCTTGCACGTAGGCTATTTATCTCGGTATCTCATATCGTTATAGCATATCAGTCGCTTTGGACATTCATAAGACAAACCTAAGAGTAGATTTACTAACGAGTATCTATAATGCATTTTAATGGATTATTATTCACACATCTCTTATCACACAAGGATGATCTTTGAAAAATGATTTGGATCAATTTTCCTTTCTTTGTATAGCTAACAATTAGCTTATACAATCTAGATGTAGGGTCTAACATTTCTATAAGTCAGTCTCAGCTCATTCCAATTTTCTGTGTCAACATGTCAAGTACATGCATGACACCCTAAGTCTCTATATATTCGATTAAATCAAAATGATTTTGATTCAATGTTTTATATAGATGATTCCAATAAGTTGGTAACCTTTTTACTTACTCCGAGAAACCGGAACTAAGTATACGAGCTAGCTCCTAATGACTTTAAGAATTATCTGGTTAAGTACTTCAGTTATATACCTAAATCATATTTAGATTATATATATGAAGAGCATAACCATTTGATATGTGCTTAGATGGAACATACCAGTGTCAGGTTGGGTTTGCCGAATGAGTCAAATCAAGATCGGTTTAAGGAATCTTGACATTGACTTACTCAGTCAAACGTCCTTCACTGTACTTTTCCCTTACCTACATTTAATATTAACTCCTTAAGAATCAAATGTAGTTTATTAAGAATTAATCTTAATATGTGTATAATTGTGATTACACACAATTTATACGCTCCTGCAACTTATACTTAACTATTGATTGACTATAACATTAAGTCAGCTCCAAAACAATCAAATTTTTTTTTGAAGCTATGCATCATAGTTCGAGAATTTATGCAACCAACTCAGATAGCCACATTCATAGAAATAAGCCATTCACAACAAATCACAATTTAAAATAAAGCACATTTCCCGAGATATTTATTCAAACAATGGATTCATTAAAATGAATCATAATTTGTTTATCAAAATAAACTTTTGGTGATAAAACACTCAATCATTGTTTTAACTAGAATATCGATACATTTTATTCAAAAATAAGATAAGCATCGATTTCTACTTCTTAATCTCCTGAAGTCCTCGTACGGCCCCAGCAACAACGATTGCTTAGATGTCGACCGTCCTCGGAACTTCTTTCATCCTCTGCTTCATGTTAGCCATCTGAGGTAGAGGCATCAGTATGCCCTTTCTTCTTTTCTGCAAGGTAAACCTTGCAGTTCCTCTTCCAATGGCCCATCTTATGGCAGTGGAAGCACTCAGATTTTGACGGGGCCCCTTCGTCTTTTTCTTCCCCTTCTTCACCTTGGCAGGTTGTGGGACCTGTCTCTTCTTACCCTTGCCTTTCGGCTGGTCTGAAGAAGCAGAGCCAACAACCAATGCAGTCGGTTTCTTCTCAATTTCCTCAAACTGCCTAAGCATGTTAAGGAGACCAGGAAGATCCGTTTCAATACTGTTCATTATGAAACCAGTAATGAAAGGCTTGAAGGCTGGGGTTGAAGACTTAAGGATGATGTCCACGGACATCTCATTGTCCAGGACAAAACCCAACTGGGCGACGTCTTCCACGTACCCGATCATCTTAATGACATGATCTTGTACGGGCCCTGTTTCCATCTTAGTGCCCTAGAGGTTGCTCGTGGCTTCAAACTTGGCAGCTCTGGACCGCTTACCGTATAACTCTTGTGCATTCAGAAGCATGCTTTGAACATCCAAATGTTCATGCTTCCTCTGTAGTTCGTTATTCATTGAAGCCAGAGTAAGGCACCTGGCCTTCTCTGCATCCCTCTGGTATAGCTTATAGGCTTCCTTTTCATCGTAGGTCGCATCGTTGTCAGGCTTCTCCGGAGCGTCCTCGAACAGCACGTATCCAATCCCAGCTAGAGAAAGGACTAATTTAATGTTTCTAAGCCAATCCTTATAGTTTGTTCCATCGAGCACGTTCTTCACTATCATATACTTAAGACCCGAATCCATTCTATAACTTAATAGATACTTTAGTCAGTATATGTTCGTTGTATAGTTTCAATGGATTTTAATAAAAACTATATTCTCCCACTAAAGTTATTAAAGCCATAACAATAAACAGTTTATTATACAATAACATTTGTGGGAGAGGGATCCGGCTACCCTGAGTCTAACAACCTTGAGTGTATCTCAACAAGTTGTCCGACTTTGCAGTCGGTAGACGAACTTATCTTCAATCATATTAAATATGATTCCCTATCGATTGTTACCCCTAGTCATTTGTGATCATGAGTGTGCTCATCCAAATCACAATGGCTAGCCTAGTCGGACCCTTGTTTTCATGTCTAGCCTGACTTGCTCCGGTGCTCGGTGTATGTACGAGATGACGGTTTGGGTCAGGTCTTAGACTACATCTTTGGTTAGACTTACGCCGGCGCTCGGTGTATGCACGAGATGACGGTTTGGGTCAAGTCAAGATGTTATCAAGAAATCGGTTTCTATAAGATTACCATGTCACAACTTGAGTGTAGCTCAACAACCGTAACACAGGTCTTACAGTTGCCAACTCCTAAAACAAGGAGGGCTACGATTTATCTTGAACAAGATTATTATCGTATTTGACTTAGGTATAGTCGATGGACTTACACATTCATGATTCAACTCCTTGCGGTCCAGCAGACGCGGCCAGGGAATTGACTAAGCGAGGACCACTCGGCCCCTAGACTAGCTAGGGTGGTCCAACAAACTTAGCCAAGCACATTGACCGACATCATGATCCATTGAAGGAGGTTCATCAATTCTATGTTCATCCATCAACTAAATGGCTTTTAATTAATACTAGTTAATCCTTATCAACTAGTGGATCCTAAAATTCGAAATTTTTATGGATTTGTTTGAACAACTTTTATTAGATCCTTATCAATTATAAGGTTCATATGTTCATCGTGCTACCCCAATCTTATTAGAATTTTAATAAGACAATAACAACATTTTTCAAAAAGTCTTTTTATGATAATCATCATTTAAACGATTTATTATAATGATTGTCAATCAAAAGGGACTACCCTAATCTGGTATTAGGTTTCGATGTTGTTTTTGTTTATTTAAAACGTAGCATGTCACTAGTCATTAAAATTTTATCTTATAAAGTTTTAATCAGTTCATGGCTAACCTAAAGGGTTCATGAATACTTTATTCATCATGTCCATTAAAAACATAAACCAACTAATTTAATCGCATAAATTAAAGGTTCAATTAAAGTGACATACAATAAGAACAAGCAAGTTAAAATTATCAACGACATAATTAAATAACTTGCAAATCTAAAATTTAACATTTAAATTTAAAGATCCAAAAATTTTAAAGCTTAAAACACTTTTATCACATAAAATTAGGGTTCATAAAATTATCAAATAATTTTTAAATTCAAACCCAAGCTTTAAAATTTAACGAAACATTTCTAAGATTAAAATATCGCATAAAATAATCTTGAAATCTATATGTAATTAAAATAAATAAGTTTATTATTTCATCTTATGAGAATAAAATTTTCTTTACGTTACATATACTTTAGAACAATTTTAAAACATTTTTAAAATCATTTGAAATTATTTTTAAAGCTTTCGGATAAAGTTTAAAACTTTCATCCTTTATGTACCTAAAAGAAATAAATTTTCATTATCATCTCATGAAATAAAATTTTTCCTTATTGTTACATAAACTTTAAAACTTTTAAATGCTTGCAAAAATTATTTTATCACATAAAATAAAAATTTAAAAGGCATTTAAACATGGAAGACCTATTAAATTTATCACATAAAATTTAAAAAGTCCCCGAAATTTTTTTCATGTTACAAAACAATTTTAAAACATAAAAAAAATATCAAACCAATTTTTTACATAACGTTAAAAATTCGTATGTTCATAAAAAGCAATTTAAAGAATTTAAAATCGTCGCAAATATAGATCTAGAAGCATAAAGAGGCTCTGATACGATTGTAGGGGTTTTGGCGGACCCTCAGAGCCCAGATCTGTGTCCGTCCTAAGTCGGACGGATCACAGAGGCATAAAGCACAGCGGAAAATGAAAACTATCTAGCTAAACAATTTAGCTAGGCCCTGAGAGAGCCAGAACCTAGCCTGATCTATGCCAACTTGGGGTGGATCTGACCACCCCAAGAGTGATCTATTCTACTGCGACGAAATTAAACTACACTAAAATTACTTAGAGAACATACCCGGAATCTCGACCCTGGGGCGGTCTAGATGTACTGCACCGTCTTCTGATGCTCCTCGTAGCCGAACCGCCTTGACTCGATCCACCTGAGCCGCCTCGCACCCTCGAACCGATCTGACCGAGCCGACGCCTGCCTTCAAGCCGATCACACGCGGTAGAAGGTTTCACTTGAGTAGACCTGTGTCTTAGACGTCTGGATCCGAATCCAAACCCCCTTTGTAGTCTTGCTAGGACTAGTCGGGAGAATAGGAAGATGAGAGAGAGAGAGAAAGAGAGAGAATAGTTTAGTCGTAGATCGAGCTTGCTCTAAAATCCGAAGCTACTCGATCGAGGACTTGGTGCATTTTTCAACGAAGAGAGTGCACCCCTATTTATGTAGGTAGTCAGCACTTCTCCTTTCGTTGCGAGCAATGTGAGACATTTGTCAAATTGAAGAGAAATTAATTAAGCTAATTTAGCTTAATTGAAGTTTTAGTAAGCCTTTCATAAAGACTAACTTCAACGAATTACTTCTCTTTATCCGTTAAACTTTAGACACCAAACAAGCTGTCAATTCGAAGGGCTTCGAATAGTGAACGCATAGGAACGAACGACGACGATTTTCGACTTCGTTTGACCCCTCAAACAATTGCCCAAATATGGGCAAAAATCAATTTTCGTAGCCATCGTGGAGGGGTTTCAAAAAACCCTAGAACTCAAGTTGCGGGCGTGCCTGCTAGGCTTAGCGGGCGCGCCCGCCCAAGGCAAGGAGGGCAGGCGTGCGCCCACTGTCTAGCAGGCGCTGGCCCGCTGCAACCAGCGGGCCATACCCGCTCAGTACCAGGCGGGCGCCCGTTTACCCCTCGCGGATGGGCTCGTAAGCCCAAGTGGGTCTAACCCACTTTGCCTCGGACTGTTTTTATGTTTCCGGGCTCGTTTGAGCTCCGATTTGGGCGCGGTTTAAACCTGTGTTTAGAACGGGACGATCCCGTCAACCAGGTAACCCTTTCCAATGCATTTGTTCCTACAAATATTGTCGTAACCAATTTACGACACGTTTAATCTTTGTTTGCATCAAATGCAACATTGTCCCTATTGCATCTACGACTTAGTCTCACAACTAGCTTGTGAACATTTAACTATTCCATTTCATCAAATGAATCTCTCTTATTAATCTTCCTATTACTAAGACACGAACGCTACTCGGTGTGAGACCCTACAGCCTGACCTTACTATAGGTTAGGGCTCGAAGCCCGTAGACGACGGTCACTACGAGCAGTCGTCGTCGTCCCTGTTTTAGAATCATCATAACATGATCGACCCATTGACAAAAGCATCGTTGGGTTTACTTTGGCTGTGTCAGTTTTGAATACCGTTGGCTATAGTCCCCTCGTCAAGACTGTGTCCATGTTGGCCTAGGGTATGGTCTACTATCAACCCTATTAGACAACATTGGTCAGTATACGACTGTCTTAGTGTGTATACACGTTGTACATCTTACAACGTACCCCGGCCGAGGATTAACACAAAGACCGTACTGAGCCTGTGACACTAACTTTCCTTTAACGGAAGAGACGAATCCTATCTTAGTCATCTACTCGCATCGAGAGCTTCAGGTGCACCCTGACCTAAGATCTTTCAGCAGGCCTAGCCTCAAAGCTAGATCATAGGAAAGCTTGTAGGACGAATATAAACATAGGGGAGGACGAATATAAACATAGGGGATAAGGGTGCCCTCAGATTGCCTAGCCTCGATGTCACCCTAGAATTTATATCAAGTGTGCCTTTTATGAAATGATATCAAGTGTGCCTCACTTCTACTCTTTGCCTTCTTTTCGTTTGTTTGATTTTCTTTATTTTTATTCACCATGTTCGTTTTTTTACTTATCTTCCTCGAAGGACGAGTAAGAGGTAAGCTTGTAGGATGTTGATATGCTCATATTTTACACTTTATTTCTACATATTTCCATGTCATATCGATTGCTCATATCGCGAATTTAAAGCTCAAACCACGATTTCACGACGAGTTTTACTATTTCTATGTTTCGTTGGATTTTCAGGAAATTTGGAGCAATTTGGAGCTAAGAGCATATATACGTGTGCCGAAGCGTCAACAACAACGATATCGAGGAGCTCATGGTGCTTGAAGAGGTCAAGAAGCGAAAGGAGGGGAAGAGAAGAAGGAAGCAAGCAAGGCGAAGAAGAAAACGATGAAAACTCGGCCTACTCGGCCGAGTGGCGCAACCCACTCGATCGAGTGAAGCAGATACACCCTAGCTCCAACCAAAGAAATGCGCCAAATGCACTCGGCTGAGTGAAACTTTCACTCGACCAAGTGAGAACCCACTCTACCGAGTGGAGAGAAGAAAAGTTGGAGGCAGATAACGTTTCTAGAGAAGTCTGTAGGCGATCTCACTCGATCGAGTGAGAAGGCCACTTGATCGAGTGAGCCGACCACTCGACCGAGTGGCCATAGAAGACGGAACGATGAATTTTGAGGATTTTCTGCAGAAAATGCCAATCAACCTAGTGACTGTTTCACTCGGCTGAGTGTGCCGTCGGCCCAAATTTGATAATAAGGTTTGCTTCAGGTTGAGGGTATTTTGGCCAGCTTTTTTCTAGGTTTTTGATTTAGAATAAATGAGTAGTTTTGAGAGCCGTTAAAAAAGGACGAGACAACTAGAGTTCTAAGGAGAAGTTTTATTTTATTTTGCTATTGCGTAAGGATTGGAGTGCAAAGTTCTTAACTTTCTTTGTGGAGTGAAGCTTGGAACACAATTGGTTTTTCTGAACTCTTATTGTTTCTAGTTTTTATGATTGATTTCTATCTAGATTTCTTGTCTATGATGATTTCTATTGGATCTACCAATTCTATTGCTTTGATCATGTTGAACTGTGAGTAGTCTCTTTGCTCTAAGGCAAAGAGATGAACCCTATGGATTTAAAGTTTGATATGTGAAATCTATTGAAACCCCATGATGCTAAACTTGTTTGATGGTTAGATTATGGTTAATTTACTATCAGATAGCTAGGGATTTCTATTGGATCTTGAGAGCTCGAGGGATGATCTAGATTTATAGGGAACCCTAGATATCCTATTTAGGTCTATAATTGATATTCCCTAGAATTGGTGTGCGAGAGCGACCAAAGCTAGCATCTGTATTATATTTCTATAATTATATTTGTTTATACGACGGTAAAACGAATACGAATCACCATGATCTAGATTCGAATTCACGTTGCATGAGAGCAAACTTGAGTTGGAATTGAGGTATATTGTCGATCTTAATGCTAATAGGTTGAACTAGGCTTGCGTGAGAGCGAGGTTCTAGTTTGGATTATTAAAGACTTGCGTAGCGCGAGATCGTGTGTTTGTTCCTAATTTGGTTGGGACAATTTTACCCTAAATCAAGAATAGTAATATGGAAGTTCATATTCACATTGATGCTTGAATATCTATAGTGGGGATTCCCTAGCCCTAGACATTTTTATTGATTGAATTTACAGCCGACATTTTATTCGCTTGTAAAACCATATATTCATCCACCAGTGTTCCATCTCCACCAAGTAACCAATATAATACCAACAATTTCTCCCCGTGATTCGATACCCGCTCACTACTTAATCGTGCGCTTGCGGTAAAATACGTTGTTTTGGGAGTACATCCCGATGCGATCAGGCATGCGAGGCGTCAAGTAGCCGAAACATATGGTTTGACAAAGTGGTCAAAGTATTTGACACTTTATCAGAAATGATTATGAACCATGTAGATGACCAGTGCCTTTTTTGGAGCATTCTCGTAAGGTACGTAAGGGATATTGTCTCAAGTGAGGATGATGAGCTGGATGAGATCCATGCAAGACAAATTTTATGGATTTCAAAAGACCAAGGAAATTATTTGGATGAGATTCAAATGTGTGGTCTAGCTAGTATGAACATTGAAACTGCTTAAGTCTACTCTAAAGACGGTTTAGAGGATTCACTCACGAAGGCTCTACCACATAAAGTCAAGAGAGACTTACGTGTAAATATAGTATGAGATACCGTGATAAATGTGCATGAGTGCAAGTGGGAGATGTTGGGAGATGTATATGCCCTCGAGGCAACTTATCTTTGTGTATATGTACAAATGTCGTGTTCAAAATAACAGTAAGCTGTTTGGTAAGAATTGACCTAAGTTAATAATAATGTAGTCTATATTAGAACTTAGGTAAAGTCCTAAGACTTGATGCAAGGTCAAACAAGTATCGAGATAAGGATCTCGATCATAGAGAATTGCTTGACCATTGGTAGCATAAGTCGAAAATCATTCGTGGTCGTACTTATTTCGAGAAAAGGATATTGATACAGCAGATGGACCATTGTGTGTTTGTCTTCAATGGAGTGGTGACGAGGATTTCATGGTTGTTCGACTTGGCGAAGTTGGAAACGAAACATAGTGCTCATTAGAGAATGAGTTCACTAAATGACCTAACGAGAGTTATCATTTAGTTAACATTAACTAATCTGTCAATGATAACTCTTAGTGACGATATGCAAGTTGGTCCTTAGATTTGAGGTCATTGTACGAACCTGTATGTGAACGGTTTCACTTATATCCATGACCTAGTTTCGAGGCCAGGCTTGTCGAAAGGTCTTTGGTTGGGTGACACTTGAAGCATGCGAGGAGAGTAATGACCAAGAGAGGATTCGTCTCTCCTGTTAATGGGGAGTTAGAGTCGCGCGTATTGGTTCGATTTTTAGTGAAAACTTTGGACAAAGTATGTTGGAAGAAGTCCAACATTGATAGACTAAAGACCGATGAAGACTAATAGAGTTCAAGCTATTAGGGTTGACAGTTGACTGTACCCTAGGCTTGACTCAGCGACATAGTTTTGACGAAGGGACTAAAACTACGGCAATCATCACGGACACAGTAAGGGTGGTCCTGGCAATGCTAATTTCAATGAGCTAACCACATAATGATGATACCGAAACAGGAACGTCACATGCTGCTCATGGTCACTGCAGTCTGGGGTTTCAAGCCCCACCTGTAGTATGGTCATGTTGTAGGGTCTCACACAGAGTAGACCTTCGTCAAGTAATATGTAGAATTTGGGAGAAAATACATTGGATGTATATGAATTAATTGTGTCACAAAAGGTTTGCAATACCGACTTCAGAATATTAAAGATGTGTGATTTATTGCATACGATGCAAAAGAAATGAGATATTTCATAAAATGTTGACGAGTTTAGCTTACAATGAAACAAGTTCAATTAGAAGTCTAGGAATGTCCTAGACAATTTATGGTTTTTCGGTCCAAGCCCAATTGGGCTAAAGATTGACAAAAAAACAAGAAAGAAACAAAATAAGGCAAACATCCCATGATTTTGGCCCAGCCCACTATTGGTGCCCATAAGGGGCATGATATGCTCATATTTTACACTTTATTTTTGCAAATTTTCATGTCATATCGATTGCCCATTTTGTATATTTAAAGCTTACACGATGATTTCGGGATGAATTTTGCTATTTCTTTGTTTATTGGATTTTCAGGAAAAATGGATCAATCGGGAGCAAATTGGAGCTATGAGCATATGCACGCATACCGAAGCATCAGTGGCTATGATATTAATGAGCTTATGGTGCAAGAAGAGAAGAAGAAGCAAGAAGAAGAGAGGAGAAGGAGAAACAAATGAAGAAGGAGAAGAAAGCAAGGAACCAAGTTCATTTATCAGCTAACTCGACCAAGTAGAACAATCCACTCGATCAAGTGAAGCTAATACCAGCCCAGCCCAAGGAGCCAAAGCATATTAAAGACACTCGACTAAGTGAGACAGTTGGACAAATCCTTCCTCAGCCAGATCAGTTGACTCGGTCGAGTAGAACTTTCACTCGACCGAGTGAATTGGCCACTCGATTGAGTGAAGAGAAGAACAGAGCGACGATTTTGGAGCTGTTGTAGGAAATCCTACTTGACCGAGTAGAAAATCTCACTCAACCGAGTGAGATTGTGGCCAGATTTGAAGATAAAGTTGTAACTCAGGCTTTGGGTATTTTGGTTGACTTTTGCTTAGGTTTTTTGACTTGTATAAATAGAAAATAAGACTGTCGTCGCAAACAACGATGAAAGAGAGTGAAAAAGACACGAATTTTATTTCTTTTTGCTTTTGCTATTGATTAGAGAAGCCCTAGTTCTTAATTTTCTCTTGTTATTTTGAAGACTTGGAGAACATCGGGTTGTCTAAACTATTGATCTAATTGCTTTAATGAATATTTCTTGTTTAAATCTCTTTGCAATAATGAATCTTGTTATTTCCATGAATCTTATTGCCATGATCATGTTTATTAGTGAGTAGTCTCTTTACTCGAAGGCAAAGGGATGAATCCTATAGATTTAGCGTTAGGTTATGGTTGATTAACTACAATTGCTAGGGATTTCTACTAGGCCTTGAGAGCTCGAGAGATGATCTTGATCTATAGGAAGCCCTAGATATTTGATTTATATCTATAATTTGGATATCATAGATTTAGTGCAAGAAAGTGACTAAAGCTTGCATCTTTATTACATTTCTATAATTATATTCATCTGTACGATGGTATGATGAATACGAACCATCATAATCTAAATTTGAACTCATGTCACACGACAGTGGACTTGAGTATGAATTGTATTGTATGGTCGATCTTAATGCTAATAATTCAACTAGGCCTGCACGAGAGTGAGGCTCTAGCTTGAGTTATTTTAGACTTGTGTAGCGCGAGAGCGTGCACCGATTCACAACGTAGTTGCGATAATTTCACCCTAAACTAAGAGTTAGTAATTAGGAGTTAATATTCACATTGGAACTCGAACATCTATAGTGAGGATTCCTTAGTCCTAGACATCTTTATTAATTTAATTACAACTGACACCATTACACATTCGTGACACACTTGCTACACCATTATTCACAATCACTGTTACATGTGGACAACTGAGATAATACCAACCGTCTCCTCGTGATTCGATACCCGCTCACTACTTAACCATATACTTGCGGTAAAACTACATTATTTTCTGGGTACACCCAGGAACGCATCAGGTTTTTGGCGCCATTGCCGGGGAGGCAACGGTTTTTATGGTTACTTTTTATTTTCCTCTACTATGCTAATATTCTCTGTAGGTTCTCTTTCTATGTGCATGAGCCCCCACTCAAGGGCAATAACAGCTTGATACACTTTGATCCAGAAATTGAGCGGACTGCAAGAAAATTAAGAGCAGAGAAGAGGCAAATTCTAGAGGATAGCAAAATGGCAGTTGAGAATAATGCTACAAAGAATGTCAAGGTTATTTCTATTCATGATCGGCTCACTTTCAACAACTCTACAACATCATCTATTATTATGCCTGAAGTGCCATCTAACAAGAATTTCGAGTTGAAGACAGGACTAGTTGTGCTGATGAAACAAGATCCACTCTATGGACACACGCATGAGAATCCCTATTACCATATCGAGATGTTCTTGGCGAAGTGCGCCACTTTCCAAGTTATCAACATATCAGAGGATGCCATCTGTCTGTGGCTCTTTCCTTTCACACTCAAGGATAAAGCTTTATATTGGTTAAGGTCACAGGTAAACGGTTCTTTCACCATATGGGATGATCTTACTCTTTATATGAAGCGTGAGAAAGGTTCAAAGATCTTCAACACCAATGCCCCCACCATAGTATCATGAACTGGGAGTTGATACATAGCTTTTGTAATGGATTGACACAGGATATGAAGATTATAGATGCCACTGCTAATAGGGCAATCTTGGCGAAGACTCGAGAAGAAGCCACTGCATTACTTGAAGAAATGGCTTCTAATAATCAATAATGGGTCGATGAGAGAGCCCAATCATAATCAACATCATCCAAGCCGGCTAGTATCTATGAGGCCAAAGCAGTGGCAGAATTGATCGAGAAATTTGATTCACTATCAAAGTTGGTAGAGAGAATAGAAAAGACGTAGAGCGAGCTGTCTAGTGCTTATAATACATTATTTGGTGCACCACAAGATGCAAGTATGAGTGACTGGTAAGATAAGAGTCAAGTCATTTATGTAGAGCTAAGACAGTTGAGGAACCTATGGATTAAGTTCAGTATGTTACAGATTATAAGCCTGGGAGTGGAAACAATTCGGCTTGGGTGAATCCAGCATGGAAGACTCACCCCGGATTTTTCCTATGTCAACCCGTAGTAGAGATTTGAATCCTCCTCTTCAATAACCACCCCAGCAACAACAAGCACGACCATTGCCTTAGCAGCAACAATATCAGCAGAGGCCACAACAAGAACAATACCAGCAGAGGCAGCAGGCGGGGCCTTACAGACCCCCTGGTTATAATCAAAATTGGCCGCCACAAATCAACAACAGGCACCACAAAATTCTACACATGATATTAAGATTGAAGAGTTTATGGCTACGCAGGAGAATATTAATATTGAATTGTTAGCAGGCCAAAAGAATCTCAACATTGTTGTTGCACAGTTGTCAGAACAAATGACTCAATTGGCTAGAGGTCAAAATCAATTACCGATACAACCGAAAGTGAACCCAAAGAGCAACACCAGCCACATTAATCCAGTGGTGGCAGTGACTACTAGAGGGGGGGAAGGACACAACACCCATCATGAGTCAAGCTCCAACTTCTAAACATGCTATTCCGATTGAGATTGAAGAAGATAAAGAAGCTGATGGACCCACTATGGTCATAGATAGAGATGATGACACTGAAAAGATTGAGCCCTGGAAAGAGAGAGTATATACGCCATATATTCCATTTCCCCAAAGGTTGGCGAAAGCTAAATTAAAGAAGAAGTTTGCTCGCTTTCTGGAGTATCTGAGAGGCATTAGCTTGAATATTCCGTTTCTAGACGCCATTATAGAGATCCCAACATATGCCATGTTTTTACAAGACTTAATAACGGAACAGAAAAGGACAGAAAGGATTACGCTAGCCGAGCAAGGGACATGGTTTGTCAATGAAGACAAGAAGCCAAAGAAGCTTAAGGACCCCGATAGCTTCATAATTCCATGCACATTAGGCGGAGTCCCCCTACGTAAGGCTTTAGTTAACTTGGGGGTGAGTGTCAGTCTTATGACTCTCACCATGTTTAAAAAGTTGAATATGGGAACCGATCTAAAGCCAACTTATATGAAGATACAACTTGTTGACGGACACATTACTAGACCGGTTGGTATAGCTGAGAACATGCCATTGCAAATACCGGGAGGACTTGGCGTGCCATGTGACTTTATCATTATGGACGTAAAGGAAGTTGGTGATACATCGCTTATACTTGGGAGCCCGTTCTTAACCACATCTGGAGTCATCGTTGACGTGTGGAAAGGAACATTGTCACTCAACGTAAGAAAAATTGAAGTTGAATTTCATCTTCTGCGGGCTATGAAGAACCGGTCGACGATTGAAGAGAACGACTAAGTCGATCTGCTTGAATATGTTATAGAAGAAGCTATGCCATATACAGTCAAGACATTGCTTACAGAAAATTCTGATGGGGAGCCGATATCAGAAGAAAGTACTCACATTGAAGACACCCCGGATCCTCTCACTGATGAAGAGGAGAACCACACTGACATCGTTAGGATAAGAGAGCTCTGCACACTCTCTTTCGAGAAGCATTTGAAGACGAAAATGTCACTGGTGAAGCCACAACCAACATCACCGAAGGAGAAAAAGGACCATTTCAAGGCCAAAAGTGAAGCTTGTGGGAAGTTATCTCCCACCAATATAAAGAATAAGGGCAACATGAGGAGACCAAGAAAGACAACGTCAAGAATCCAAGCCCACCAGTCTCCTGGACAAATTTGACTAGCGCATCTCCTATGCCCCGAATATCTCGTGCTGAATGCAAATTATCAAGAGTAAAGCTCAAGACCATAAACGAGCGCTTATCGGGAGGCAACCTGACATTTCTATCTTTGTTTTAATTCATTTTTATTTTTTATTTTTTTGAAAATACAAAAAATTCGAAAATCAAAACTTAGAAAAATTCTGATATTGAGCGATATTTTATCAGCAGGAAGAAGATCGCAGGATGAGCAACAATGAGGAAATTGATGGAGAGCACAAGTAATGAAGGAGATCCATGACATGGAGAAGTTTGAATGAGAAAAGAAGGAGAAATTTGGAGAACGAAAGCGAGAAAAAAGATGAAGATCATCAAAATAGAAGAGTTGAGGAGTCTCCTCACTCGATCAAGTGACTAGCTCACTCGACCGAGTGATTAGTCCACTCGATCGAGTGGGAGAATGTTGCAAATTTTCCAAAAAATAGCCGTTATGTTTCATCTTTTGACTCAATCGAGTCACTCGACCCAGGTTCAACCCTAAAAAACTCAACACCTATCGTTCTGAGTCACTCGATCGAGTGACTAGTCTCACTCGACCGAGTGACTTACGGTAGCCACCTTTATAAAAGGGAATAAAACACGTTCAATTTTTTTCCACACTCGATCACAGCCAAACCCCACACCCTTCAGCCCTAGTTGCTCGGACGATCGTGCCACCCTTACGTCGCCATCAGCTGCCCTTATCCAATGATCTCCGACCACCCTATCCCGCCATCAAGCCATAATCTCCACCCTATCCCTTTCTTCTACCCTTGTAAGCCCTAAATTTAACCGCATATCCCAATTAACCCTCTAAATATCCATATTTTCTAGATTTTCCCTAATTAATCCGAAATTTTCATCGCTAATTCAAATTTTTGTGCAACAGGCACGCTTGGGGAGATCCGTTGCGACGATTGTAGAGAAATCAATTGGAGAATAGTTTCACACTTGGGGAAGCGTTTAGGAGTCGCATCGTTCACTCAGTATACTCGTTCCACTTCATCACTTGCGATCGTGTGTGTGTGTGTGTGTGTGTGTGTGTGTGTGTGTGTGTGTGTGTGTGTGTGTGTGTGTGTGTTTGTGTGTAGTGTGGAATGCTTGTTCGTCTCGACATTACACTATGCCTCCACGGACTCGATCTAGAGGTTGGCAGCCCCTGCTAAGACCGATGACCCCGGCACTTCTTCTTCTGTAGCTACACCACCACCCTCTTCACCACCAGCACTACCAGCACAGCTAGCACAGCCACCACCACCCATTGAGACGTACGAGATCACTTTTACAGATGACGCACAGCGTTCCAGATTTGAGAGGATCTCTACACGTCAGATCATACCCACTAGGTTTGCTCACATTCCCACACTTGAGCGCCTAGGGCTACACCAGGGTTCACACCATCTATATGATAATGTTGGTTGGAGTGATTTTCTGTCGGTGTCGGTAAACACCTATGTTCGACCGATACTAAAGGTCTTGAGTTCTATCTGTAGGACTCCTAGGGGTTATTCGTTCAGGCTCATGGACCGTGAATTTGTGATTACTCACGACATGGTCCATGCTTATTTTCACTGGCCCCCCAGTTCCAGACTGTGACAGGGCAAATGGCCATAGTCATCACATTTCGCCCACCTTTTCTGTTGATGCATTCTGGGAGCAGATCACATGCATCCCACTCTTCGACCCTAGTCGGTCGAAGTCTTCGTCGATTGTCCACCCCTACATACGCCTCGCACTGCGCCTTTTGGTGACTACTTTATTTGGTTAGCCAGAGGTAGGGACTATCTCCATGCCTGAGCTTTCATCTTGTCGGCTATGACACAGGAGAGAGCATTCGAGGTCGGTGGGGACGTCCAAGTTCCTGCCATGTCCATCGATGTTGCTAGTTGGTTTTTCAACCGCATTCTTACCTCGATTGCCACCACCAAGTCCATTTGTTGTGACCATCTAATCACCTTTATTGCCCTTATTTTCAATATCCAGTTACCTGCTGAGTTGACCCTTGCTATGGGACCCACATGTCTTACCGATCAGGTCTTGTCCTGTATGTAAATGATCCGATCACATGGCAAGCACAATTGGGCTTGGCTCCATGGTCCCTTCCATACAAATTATATTGTGCTTCCGAATCCAGATCGGGCTTACGTGGGACAAGCATGTGCTGAGTGGAGGTTCCCTATAGAACTCTACGTTCCACCTGTTTATGTGCTAGAGCCTGATGATGATCAGTAGCCTCCCATTGAGCCACGTCTAGCTGTGATTCCTGTATTTCAGCCTATTTCTGAGCCTTTGCATGTACCTAGCACATCTGTCTCCACATCAATTCATGCTGAGGTTTCCATATCTTCTTCCATCCTTAAGAGTTCCACCTCTGCTGCTATACCTGAGAGTTCTATGTTTGGTACCATTCCTGTTATTCTTGAGAGTGCTGAGCCGTCCATCCCTTTGAGCAAATGTTATATATTCCCTCATCCATTCAGATTCTTGCATCTCTTGAGATTTCGACGACGGTGTGGTCATACCTTCTACACCCACATCCACCTCACCCGTTGATGTTTCTTTCTATGCTGCTGCCGTATTCTCTGAGAGTGTCATGGTTTCTATCACCCCATCTGTTGCCACGACCTCTGTACCCCCATATGCTTCTGTTGAGACTCATATCGTTTCATCTGCTACACCTACATCTGAGAGCATGCCTGTGTCTTAGCCTCATCTGGAGGCTGAGCATCCTCATGTGAGCCCTACATCTTCACACACTGTCGTAGCTCCACACATTTCTAAAGGTCGAGGAAATTCTGTTCGTGCACGTCCCTTGTCTTCCACTACTGATGACACTTCTTCGCGCTTACGCACGGTCGAGTCTGCAGTAGCTGGGATTATAGTAAATTTTCGATCCCTCGCCCAGATTGTTGCTGCCAAGCAGCCCATATTGATGTCATCCCTAGTATTCAGTAGACGGCGACCCAGATATTGGGCCTTTTACAACAGCAGCAGCAGCATGCACAACCCCCACCATCCCCACTCCCACCACAGGGAGGTGATGGTTCTGAGTTGGAGTAGGCATCTGATTCTGATACATGATGTGTTTTGCTCCCATCTCTCCCCATATTTTTGTATGCCCCGCTATCTTTACCTTTCCAGTGCACCATATATTCTAGCTTGGGGGAGAGTATCTTTTGATTGTTTTTGCATACATATCATCATTTTGTATGCTTGACTTGCATTTAGTTATTATTTATCATATATATGCATTAGGATTTTATTTTATTATTTTTCTTTTCTTTTGCATCATTTTAGCATTCATGCCCACCCACCCATATCTTATATGTCAATGTGCCACACTTTGCACATTGAGGACAATGTGATGATTAGCTTGGGGAGTCAGTGTACTCACGCATTTTTAATTTTATTTTTAATTTATTTTTCTTTACTTTTCACTTATTTTCACATCTTTTTCACTTTTTATTTTCTTTTTACCATGCATCATATTTTCTTTACTTTTAGAGCGCTTTGCATATGTATGCAGTTAGTTTTTACTTTACCCTTATTTCTTTTACTTTCGTTGCTAGAAGTGAAATCACTATGATGAACTAAGCTTGAAAATCACTTTACATGTGCACAAATCCTTTCACCACACTGTTGTCTTTGTTTCTAATGTCATTTACAATATATTTGTGTGCACTTGATAAAAAGAACTTCCAATGTGATCTTGAGTGTTTATGACTGAGTTTTAATGTTGACACGTCTAGGAAGTACTCTATTGTATGTTATTTATAGAAAACACACCAAGACTCATGCATTGACTGCATTTTATCTGGAGTACTGCTTTCATATCTATATCACTTCTTATTTGCATGAATTGTGTGTGAAATCTTCAGATTGAATGAAATAAATATCAGTTGATATGAGTAGGTTAGTCTGCTTTTAGAAATTAAATGAGTAGAAGACATTACCCTATCAAAGTATTTATGCACATACAAAGAGTGAACCGAGTAATATCATTTATTCTTTCTCCACATATCTTGAAAATATTTCTATACATACAATCATTAGACATTCTCCAGCATCTTTCCCAATTCACCAAAAAGCCAAAAAAGCTCTAAAATTCCAAAAATATCAAAAATCCCAAAAACACGAAAAAAATTGCAAAACAATGAGTCTTGTGTATATATGGATGTAAAAAACAAAATAAAAACAAAATAAAAAACATAAGAAAGAAAAGAAAAATTCAAAAGAAAAAGATAGAAAAAAATATGTATATACATAAAGATATGCATGTATACACAAGATCATATCTTGTAAATACCTTTTCTTTTCTTTTCTTTCATTTTATAGAGCTACAATATTTGGGAAAAGTTGTTTTCTTGAAAAAAAATCACCACACGTGATATTTGATGCCATTACACGTATAGATAAGCTTGGGGGGAGAAAATCCAATGATAAGTGAGAGAGTGATTACGTATATATGCATGACTACCGAAGCTAGGTAATCTCTAATACTTAGGGAGATGACTTTGAGTATGATGACACCTATAAGTTGAAAAATGAACATGAAATTCATAAAGACATATCTTTCTATTCTTATTATATGAATCGTGTGATGTTTCTTATACTCCAAGTAGAAGTAGTCGATTGAAAAGTGTGTTGGCTATGAGTATGTATATCGTTTTCTATGCCTTCGATGATGCTTAATGTTAAAACGATGTCATATTTCATAAAATTCACATTGTTCTCAGTTTTAATATCAAGTGTGCCAAATATGAAATGATGTCGAAACAAAAATGGTAGTTTGTTTAAATTCTTTGTTAGTGCACTTTGGTGAGTGAATTCAAATTCTGAGTGAAAGATCTAGCAATTCCCCTTCTTCACTCTCTTTTCGATTTTTAGCCTTCTTTATTTTTATTCATCGAGTTCGCTTTTTTACCTATCTTCCTCGATGACGAGTAAGAAGTAAACTTCGGTGATTTTGATATGCTCATATTTTACAGCTTATTTTTGTATATTTTCATGTCATGTCGATTGCCCATATTGCATATTTGAAGCTTAAACAATGATTTCGGGATGAATTTCACTATTTCTATGTTTTATTGGATTTTCATAAAATATGGAGCAATCGGGAGCAAATTGGGGCTATGAGCATATGCACGCATGCCGAAGCATTAGTGGCTTTGATACTGAGGAGCTTATGGTGCTAGAAGAGAAGAAGAAGCAAGAAGAAGAGAGGAGAAGGGAAACAAATGAAGAAGGAGAAGAAAGCAAGGCACCAAGTTCACTTATCAGCTCACTCGACTGAGTGGATCAATCCACTCGATCGAGTGAAGCTGATACCAACCCAGCCCAAGGAGCCAAAGTATATCAAAGTCACTCGATCGAGTGAGCAAACTCACTTGATCGAGGGAGACAGTCAGCCAAATCCTTCCTTTGCTAGAGCAACTAACTCGGTCGAGTAGCACTTTCACTTGACCGAGTGAATTGGCCACTTGACCGAGTAAAGAGAAGAATAGAGCGAAGATTTTGGAGCTGCTGCAGGAAATCCTACTCGACCGAGTAGAAAATCTCACTTGACCAAGTGAGATTGCTGCCAGATTTTGGAAATATAGATGTAACTCGGGTTTTGGGTATTTGGGTTGACTTTTCTTAGGTTTTTGGACTTGTATAAATAGAAAACAAGGCAGCCGTCGCAAACGATGACGAAAGAGCATGAAAAAGACGCGAATTTTATTTCTTTTTTTGCTTTTGCTATTGAATGGAGAAGCCCTAGTTCTTAATTTTCTCTTGTTATTTTGAAGACTTGGAGAACATCAGTTTGTCTAAACACTTGATCTAATTGCTTTAATGAATATTTCTTGTTTAAATCTATTTGCAATGATGAATCTTGTTATTTCCATGAATCTTATTGCTATGATCATGTATATTAGTGAGTAGTCTCTTTGCGCTAGGGCAAATGGATGAATCATATAGATCTAGGGTTTGATATGTGAAATTAATTGAAACCCTTGTTGCTAAACCTGTTTTAGGGTTAGATTATGGTTGATTAACTACAAATAGCTAGGGATTTCTACTTAAGTCTTGATAGCTCGAGAGATGATCTTGATCTATAGGAAGCCCTAAATATTTGATTTAGATCTATAATTTGGATATCCTAAATTTGGCGCACGAAAGTGACCAAAGAAAGCATCTTCATTACATTTCTATAATTATATTCATCTATACGATAGTAAGAAGAATACAAACCATCATAATCTAAATTCGAACTCATGTCACACGACAGTGGACTTGAGTATGAATTGAATTATATTGTCGATCCTAATGCTAATAATTCAACTAGGCTTGTACGAGAGTGAGGCTCTAGCTTGAATTATTTTAGACATGTGTAGCACGAGAGCGTGCATCGGTTCACAACATAGTTGCGATAATTTCACCTTAAACTAAGAGTTAGTAATTAAGAGTTCATATTCACATTGGAACTTGAAAACTATCGTGGGGATTCCCTAGTTCTAAACATCTTTATTATATGAATTACAACCGACACCATTACACATTCGTGACACACTTGCTACACCATTATTCATAATCTCTGTTACATCTGGACAATTGAGATAATACCAACCAGCTCCCCATGATTCGATACCGGCTCACCATTTAACCGTTCGTTTGCAGAAAAACTACAATGTTTTCTCGATACACCCAAGAACGCATCCCGGCGCCAGCTGCAGGTGCCCAAATCATGGGCGAGTGCAAGGCACGTGCCCTCTGGGTGCATGACAGGCATGCACCCTCTGGGCGTGACAGGCACGTGCGCAGAAAAGTTGGGCAGTGGGGCCCCGTGGTGGGCCCCACCAGCTAGGGTTGATTGCTCTTCTTCGATGGCTATGTTTGGTGAAAACGCATGGATTTTTTGACATCTTTGAGGCGATGTTTGAGGGGTCAAGCGAAGTCAGAATTGAGCCCCATTTATTTCTATGCGTTCATCGTTCAGTGCTCTTCGATTTGATATATGATATCACTTGTGAAGCTCAACGGTGAGGGATGAAAAATTCGTTGAAGTTTGGCCTTTGTGAAGGTCAAATTTGAAATTTAATTTTCTCCTCAAACGTTTAGTCCCACATTGGATGTGGAGAAAAGAGGAGGGGTCAGTTGCGTATATAAATAGAAGCCAACCCCCTCCTTGAAACCTGCACCAAGCTCCAGTTCCGAGTAGCTACATTAAATGTGAGCAAGCCCGGATCCAAGCTTAATTAATATTCTTCCTTTCCCCATTTTCTTCCTTGCTCCTGCTCGAGCTCTAGTAAAGCTACAAAGGAGTTTGGATCGGATTCGAAGTCTTGATGGAGGCTCCACTAAAGGTGAAATTTTCTGGAGTGCATGGTTAGCTCGGTGGTAAGGATATTGTTCACCTCGGGATGTGGTTTGGCTCGGGACGCTGTTCGTCTCGGGCGAGGCGGATCAGCCCCAACGCAGGGCTTTGGTTCGTGGGATTCTGCATCTCGCTAACATGTGAGGTAAAGGTTAGTAGTTTAATATTCATGAGTTTATAATTGTAGTTACATATTATAGATCTATTCTTAGGGATTTGTCAGACCCACCCCGGGATAGTAGAGATTTTGGCTAGGGTTTATTTCTTTAAAGCCTTTCTTACAACTATTTTAAGATATTTTTTGCTACTTAATAACTTTCATCGTCTGCCCGACTTAGGCCGGACGTCGATTTTATAGCCCTGAGGACCTTGAAATCTCTTCAAACCTAAGTACCCACACATACCTCCTTAATCCCACCAAAATAGTTAGCTCAGACCCAACCCCCAACAACCCCCTTTTATCCAACACCACTCCGTAATTTTTTTGGATGGGTGTAGTTTTTAAACGTCAATGGAAAGAAAATCAAACCCTCACTTCACCTACTTACTTCTCTCCTCCTTCTCTCCACCAACAACAGAGAAATACATCAGCTGCCCCACCCCAAGCTTCCATTGGCTTCATCCTCCTCCACACATCTCCTAAGCTCCCCCAACAGCAAACCAACAACATCATCAATTACAACACCATCATCAACCCTTTATATATTCTTCTTCTTCCATCAATACCTATCATCCTCTTCCCCTCTTCCTTCACCCACAACATTAAAAAAGCACAGCAAGCCCCTTGGATTCATTTTCCCCATCCTCCCATCTCCACATCTTCTCCCAATAACAACAACAACAAGATACAACACTCACCTTCCCTTTCATCCCTCTTCTCTCCCTCTTGCTCTCTCTTTCTCACAACAAATACACCCTCCATCTCCGGCGACCCCCTGCCCACCACCCTACCGGCCAGCAGCCATAACAGCTGCCTAAGGACACCCCCTCCTCCCTCCTTCCCTCTCTCTTCTCTCATATATATGTATCTCTCTCTCTTTCCTCCCTTTCCCTCTCCTCCCATTGTGCAAAACTGAAAAAACAGCAGCCCTCACCACTTACAGCAGCCCACGACTGGCCTCCCTTGACCCACATGCAACCTCCTTCCCTAGGCCTCCAACGGCACTTCAGCAACCCCCAAGACCTCTCTCGACAACCACGTTCGTCACTGCTCATCTCGAACACCTCGAGCTCATCCCAAGGTCCTCCTCACCATCCAACACCCTCTGACGTTTTCCCAGGGGTTTATGTAAGTCATACTAATTCTATATCTAAGTAGTGTACTAGCTTGTTAGATTAGTGTTAAAGAACCCGAAAACAGTTTCAGTTTTTGCTAAGAATTCAAATGAGCATAAATTATACTATAGATATCTAATAATTATGATCTTAAATAATATGAAAACCTCTTTGAGTCAGCTGCAACTATAAAGTTGAGATCTGACTCAACTGTAAATAGATGAAGCCAATTGAATTGCTTCTAATGATAGTTCTGGGCTGATTTTGAGCCTTCACAATATACAAATAATAATTTTCACCATGGATATTCAAAGATTGTGATATTAGGTAATCTGAAATCTACTTTAAGTCATCTACAACTTTCTTGTTGAGCCCCAATTAATTGTAGGAGGATATATGCCCTGAAGGCAATTTATCCTAAGTATACGTCTTGTTTATAGAACATATGGTATTCATTATCCTAAGTATGAATTCGGTTGAATAATATACTTGGATAATGTCCATAGACTTATAGTTAAGTCCTTATGTATCCAGATAAGATCTCGATTATGAGCAGTAAGCGACCGAATAGAAACTTAAGTCTTAAACGGTTCGTGGTCATAGATGTGTCGAGAACTGGATATCGGCACATCGGATAGACCACTGTGTCTTTGTCTTACCTTAAGGTAATGATGATCTCATCGTCATTCGACTTGGTGAAGTCGGAGACGAGACACAGGTGCTCATTAGAGAATGAGTTCTCTGAACGACCAACTTAGAGTTATTAAATGGTTAACTTTAACTAAACTGTCTATAATAACTTTAGGGTGATGATAGGTAAATGATCACTCCTTATTTTACACCCTTTTTCCGCATGTTTGCATGCCATTTAGAACGCCCAAATCATGGTTTTCACGATATATCGACGATATTGCGATGCTTTTCATGATTTGTTGTTTTTGTCGCATTTCAGGTGATTTGGCGCGATTTGGAGTGAACTCGAGATGCGCTTACTCCAGGGGGTCACCAACAACTTCCCCGAGGGGTATTTTGCTGTTGGAGAGGAGCGGAAGAAGAATGGACGTCGCAGGAGCGACGAGGAGGCCAAAACAATCAGATTGGGCATTTTTTGTGTCCCACTCGGCCGAGTGGAGGAGCCACTCGGCCGACCAGCGAGACACTGCTCGGCCGACCCGTTCAGACACGATTTCCATGTGTACTCGGCCGAGCGACGGAGACCACATCGGCCGAGTGACGATACCACATCCGCCCGAGTGGCACCCGAACGAAGCCTTTCAAAAACATCGAAGTTACTGTTTTTCGGCCACCTGAGCTTCAGAAGACCCACTCGGCCGAGTGGAGAATCCCGTCCGCCCGAGTGCAATGAAGCCATCGGCCGAGTGACGACAACTCACTCGGCCGAGCCGCTCCCGAAGTGAAGACCCCTGAAGGCCCCGACTTACTGGAAAAGTACAGGGTTTCTCACTCGGCCGAGCGACTTTTCTCACTCGGCCGAGTGCGATGCGCTGCCTGTAGCGAAAACTGCGGAAAACAGGCTGTGCAGGGGTATTTTGGTCACGATTTTTGGACGATTTTTGGGGCTATTTAAGCCCTGTTTTTACCCTAGTTTAGGGAGCCATCTCTTAGATTTTTTGCAGCTTTTTAGATTACTTTTTAGCTTTATTATTGTGATTGGAGAAGAGGAAAAACTTGGATTTTTGTTGGATCAATTGAAGAACTACATTGGTTTGCATCTCTCTTCCCTAAAAATTCTATTTTTATTGTTTATCTCAATATTTGTGATGAATTCTATTGCTTATTTCATTGATCAAATTTGTGATATTGCTATGATTTGTGAGTAGTCTCCACGTCTTGGGGCGTGGGGATGAACCCTACAAGCCCTATTTCATAATTGTGATGAATTGGTAGAAATTGAGCTAGGATTGTTATTAGAGATTAGATTGGGATCGATTTACTACGGATGGCTAGGTATTCATATCAATTGGGATTTGCAAGAGATTGGATCCCAATTCGATAGGAAACCCTAGAAATCCGAATTGGGTTGGAGTCGGATTTTCGAAGTATCGGTTTGCAAGAGATTGGACCGATACTAGGATTTCCGGGTGCAATTCCATGCCGATACCCGTTTGCAAGAGATTGGACGGGTAGGAACTATCTTAATCTAGGTCGTGGACCGAGTTTGCAAGAGATTGGGCTCGGTGCGCGATTGGACGATGATGTTGATCCTAATGCTAGCTTCCCTAGGCTAGGGTTTGCAAGAGATTGGACCCGAACCTAGGATAGCTATAGACCGGCAACAGTGCGAGAGCGTGAGCTTGGTTCTACATTCAGTTGCAACTAGTTCATCCGAATTCTCATTCTAGCAATTTTGATACCGACGAACCACTTTTATGAAATACGGTGAGTAGCGGGGATTCCCCATTCCCTAGACGTTCTTTATTTGATTTGATATTTCGCACATTTGTCTGACGATTGTGACAGGATCGCCCAAGGCAATTATCTCTCTTAAATAGCCAGGTTGATTAGGAACAAGCACGGTCATTCGTCCTCCCTGTGTTCGATACCCGCTCGCTGCTATACCGTGCGCTTGCGGTAAAACTACAACCGTTCTTTGGGTGTATACTCAGGACCGACCAAGTTTTTGGCGCCGTTACCGGGGAGGCGATTGCGTTTGATTCTTTCTCACCCTAGCTACTTCTTTCTTTTATTTTTATTTTTTTTATTATCATTTTTATTTCCATTACTATTCTTACCTAACCCTTCCACGGTACTAATCATCTCTTTGAAACTCTGTTTTCCCTGTGCATGTACACGAGATCTACGGCGGACCCCGAAGCCTTATTATTTGATCCCAAGATCGAACGTACCGCGCGGAGACTTAGAGCGGAAAGGAGACAAAATCCGGAAGGGCGGTTTATGACCAACCCGGAAACTCCCGAAGAATTGGCGGCAAGGATGGCGAGGATAATTTCTATTCGCGATAGGCTTCGGCCTAAGACCTCTTCTACTACATCATCCATTGCCGTGTCGGAGTTGGCGGCTGACAAGAACTTCGAGCTAAAGACTGGATTGGTGGTTTTGATGCAACAAGACCCATTTCATGGGAACGCCCATGAGAACCCCCACTACATAATCCAATTATTCTTGTCGAAGTGCGCCACATTTCAAATGCCGGGGGTCCCCATCGATGCCATCAGACTGCGTCTCTTCCCCTTCACGCTAAAGGACAAGGCACTCTATTGGTTGAGGACGCAGGCTGACGGAGTTTTCACCTCTTGGGACGGGTTGGCGGATGCATTCATTGACAAATTCTATCCGCCATCCAAGACGGTGAAGATCCGGAGCGCCCTCATGTCCTTCAAGCAAGGACCACAGGAGACGCTCTATGAAGCTTGGGAGCGATTTAAGGATTTACAGCACCAATGCCCGCACCACAGTATAGAAGATTGGGAGCTAGTTCATAGCTTCTACAACGGTCTCCAACCGGGGACCAAACAAATTATTGATGCCGTGGCGAATGGTGCTCTCTTGTCAAAGACTCCCGAGGAAGCTACGGCCCTAATTGAGGAGATGGCCTCAAATAACCAACAATGGGGCGATGAGCGAGGACACTCTACGTCCTCCTTAAAGCCAACAAGCATCTACGAGGCGAAGGCCGTAGCGGAGCTTACGAGCAAGTTTGAGTCTCTCCACAAGATAGTGGAGAGATTGGAGAAGTTTATCACGGAGCCCCAAGGAAGCCCTTCCACCTCCGCGCCGACGAACCAAATGTGTGATTGGCAAGACCAATCTCAAGCCATGTACTCGGGGGGAGAGCAAGGAGAAGGATCCTTGGAGCAAGTACAATATGTTGCGGGGAACCAAGGCTATTGGGCCAATCCGGCCACAAGAAATCATCCCGGTTTCTCTTACGCCAACAATGAAGGAGCTTTGAACCCGCCACAACAACCGCCTAATCAAGCTCGACCACCACCACCCCAACAACAATACTATCCGCCGAGGGGGCCTCCACAACAAAACTTTCAACCAAAGCAATAAGTTCCACCATATAGGCCTCCCGGATACAACCAAGGGTGGAGGAATCAAAATCAAAACCCTCCACAAGCTCCACAACGATCCGACTTCGAAACTAGAGTGGAGGCGTTCATGGTCGAGCAAAATAAGGTAAATGCTAGCTTGAAGGCGGGGCAAGACTCCCTTAATACCGTAGTGGCTCAAATATCGGAGCAATTGGCTTTACTCAATCGGAACACTCAACGATTGCCGGTGCAACCGGAGCAAAACCCACGGGGCAACACCGGCCACATCAACGCTGTAGTTGCCGTTACTACTAGAGGCGGGAAGGACACCACCCCCGCCATGATTCCTACCGAGGAGCCCGTGGAGGAAAGCTTGGAGCCAATTGAGCCGATAGTTGAGGTTGAAAAGGAGAAGGAGCCACATGACGAGGAGAAATCTAGAGCGGAGAAATTGATTGAGGAAAGGCGCTTCATGCCACTGGTCCCATTCCCCCAAAGGCTCGCTAGAGCGAAAATGGAGAAAAGGCTAGCAAAATTTCTCGAGTACCTAAGAGGAGTTAGCCTTAACATTCCCTTCCTTGACGCCATCGTCAAGATCCCCACATATGCCAAATTCTTGAAGGACTTGATTTTGGGGAGAAAGAGGAAGGAGAAGATCATGCTAGCCGAGGAGGGCTCTTGGTTTACTAAGAGAGAAAAGGAGCCGGCGAAATTCAAAGATCCGGGGAGTTTTCGGATTCCTTGCACCTTGGGCGGCGTTCCTCTTCAAAAGGCGTTGGTTGATCTTGGGGCTAGTGTGAGCCTCATACCCCTCTCCATGTTCTTAAGGCTAAACACCGGGACAAAGTTGAAACCCACCGACATGCGCATTCAATTAGCCGATGGACGGATAACAAGGCCGGTGGGGATTGCCGAAGACATCCCACTTCAAGTCCCGGGTGGAATATGCTTGCCATGTGACTTCGTGATCATGGACGTTAAGGAGGAGGGAGACACCTCATTGATACTTGGACGCCCATTCCTCGCCACCGCCGGAGTCATCGTCGACGTGCGCGAAGGTACATTAACCTTAAACGTCGGAAACATCGAGGTGGAGCTCCACATTCCGAAGGCCATGAAGCACATGCCTTATCACGAGGAACTTGACTACATGGACCTCCTTGATGAGGTGATTGAAGAGGCGATTCCCCACTCAATTGGCGCTCTTTTCGATGAAGATTTTGAGGAAGGCCCGGATTTAGGCCATGAAGAGAATAAAGATGATTCCCCCGACCTCTCCGCTGAAGAAGATGAAGGCGACGCCGATGTCGCAAGGATTCAAGAGCTCTGCAAGCTCTCGAAATTAACGTCTCCAAAGAAAGCTCCGCCGGCACGGAGATCGGCATCACCGGTTAAGCCATTGACCGGAGCAAACGCTAGCTTGGGGGAGCCTCCCCCCAACACTATTCGAGATGAGAGACCACCGCGGGAGAACACGATGCCGCCACGTCCAAATCCAAGCGTTCTCCCCGGAAAGTTCGATGGGTGCATCTCGTATGCACCAAACATCCCGCATTGATTGAAAACTATATGGGGTCGAGCTCACGACCTTAAACGAGCGCTTGTCAGGAGGCAACCCGACGGTTTTTGCTTTATTTTTACTTTTTCTTTATTTTCGTTTTAGAAATTTTTAGGGTTTTGAGTCGTTCGCCCAAAAATTTTGTGATAACGGGTCCTATTTTTCTTGACAGGAGAGGAGATAGGTAGATCCATCATGAGGAGGATGAACGAGACGACGTGGAGCGCCCCAAGAAGGCGCTCGATGCTTAGGAGGAGGATGAAATCGACTGGAGAAAGAAAGACGGAGTTTAGAGCCCAAACGAAGACAAACAGCAGAACACAAGGCTCACTCGGCCGAGTATACTAGTCACTCGACCGAGTACAGAAGTTCGTCCGGCCGAGCCGCTCACGAATGAGGAAAGTCTGCTGTACCCAACTCTCTGTTTATTTTCCTCATTTCATTAGAACTGCTACTCGGCCGAGTATACATTCTCACTCGGCCGAGTAAAACGGATACCCTCCTAGGGCGAGTCTTGCCGAGTAGCTTGAGTCACTCGGCCGAATGGACTTACTCCACTCGGCCGAGTCTGGCAAAGCCACTCGGTCGAAGCGATAACGGGGAGGAAATTTTCATTGGTCTCGCTCGGCCGAGTGACAGAGTCACTCGGCCGAGTCGTAACTTCTTTTATATAAGGGCTGGGGGGGCGCGATTTTCGAAACGCAAAAACCCCGACGCCTCAGCTCCCCTCGCCCGATTCCCCTCGCTCGCGCTCTTACTCGCCCGACCGCCGCTGCCACGCCGCCGCTCGACCCGCCACCGCCGGCCGAGCAACCGCCGACGCCTCGCCCGAGTCGCCGCCGGCGGCCGCCCGTCCGATCACCTCCGGTACCCCTGATTTCACCGTTTTCGCCTCTTTTTGTGTATTCTTTGAGGATCAATGTGTTAAACGAACCCCTACCCCAAATCAATTCCTATATCTATCCATTATACCCCTATTGCTCCATACATTTTGAATATTACTCGCTGATATCACTTTTTCATGCGCAGGTTGCTTATTGGAGCTTAGGGGAGCCCAGGGGAGCTTCTACGGGCTGCTCAGGACTTCGTGGAGGCGCAGACTTCGCACGCTTCCACTGCTTAGCACTCGCGGCGTGTTTGGGTATACTCTTTCCATTAATTTTGCACACGCCACACTTTTCACATTTTTCGGCGCGCGTTCGGGGCCGATATGCCGCCCCGGACACGGCCGCGGTCGACGAGAGCTTCCGCCAAGCGGGAGCGGTCGGACGAGCCCGGCCCCTCCCATGAGGTGGAGGACTCTCCTCCTCCTTCCCCTGCAGGCCCCGCACAGCCTGCAGCGCACCCACAGCCCGCACAGCCCGCACAGCCACTCCCCGCCGCTGCACATCCACCACCACCGGCTCCACTGGTCGGGCCGCTCGGGATTACGTTCCGAGACGACGCACACCACGCCGTCTTCGACCGTATCTCCCAGCGCTCGATCGTACCCTCCAGGTTTGTACACCTCGCTGACCTTGGACGCCTGTGGGTACTAGAGGGGATACTCACGTTGTACGACAACGTGGGTTGGCGCGACTTCCTTCAGGTGTCGGCGGACACGTACCCCCGCCCGACACTTGAGGTTTTGAGTTCGATCGCCCAGACCGACGAGGGATGCTCGTTTCGGTTCATGGATCGAGAGTGTCAGGTCACTCTCGATATGATGAGAGCATTCTTCTCGTGGCCCGCTGTCCCCGGAGCCGATCGCGGTTACGGCCCCACCCATATCCCCCCACCTTCCTTCGACGCCGATGCCTTTTGGGCGCGGATTACAGGTCTTCACGCCGCCTTTGACCCTAGTAGGGCCAAGGCCTCGGCCATTGTCCACCCCTGCCTACGTATTGCCCAGCGCCTTATGGCGACGACCTTTTTGGCCAGATATGAGCCGGGCACGATGTCTACGCCAGAGCTCTACATGCTCTACGCGATGACACGTCCCAGAGCTCTATCTAGGGATGGAGACGAGCTTGTCCCCGCCGTCATGATCGACATTGCGGCTTGGCTTTTAGACCGCATCATTGTATCGGTGGGCGCTCGCCACCGATATGCTGCGGCGGCCTGATCACCTTGCTTACCATGATGACGGGCGAGGACCTACCCGACGACCTGCGGCGAGTATCGGGCCCCACTTCTTTGTCGATTGATGTCATGGCCCGGATGAAGATGCTTCGTCCGCACGGTGAGCGTCACTGGGTCTGGTTGCACGGCCCCTATGGGGCCGATTACATGATTCTCCCGAGCCCTGCTCGGACTCAGATTGCACCAACCCACGTTGACTGGCTCCCAGAGATGGATGTCCTCATCCCCGCTGCTTACGTGCTCGAGGCCGAGGAGGCCGAGCAGGCCCACGCTGCCCACGCTGCCCAGGCTGCCCCCGCAGACCCTGCTGTACACCCTGCCGAGCCTGCTGCCGACCCTGTTGACCCAGTGGCCCCTCAGCCTATACCTGATGTTTCCACTGCTCCTGACACCTCTGTCCCCACCTCTGTTAGTGTCACGAGTACCTCCGCTGAGCCCACCTCCACCACTTCCGCGGCTGTCACCACTGTCACCACCTCCGCACCCACTACCACCACTGGCCCTCTGTCTGCCGAGCCGATTTACTCTTCCCCACCCGAGCGCCCGGTGACCATAGTCGAGTGCGGAGAGTCCTCTGTCTCCACTGCCGCCGTATTCTCTGAGAGTGTCGTGGCGTCTGTCCACACTTCTGTGCCACTGACCTCTCTGGCCACCTCGTTGCCACTTTTGCACGCTTCTTTTGCTGTCGCTGCCTCCATTCCTCACCAGCCGGTGTCCCGGCCTCACACTGAGGCCAGTCCCACATTTGCTGGCGCGGCACCTTTTGTCCCCTTCCCTGCTGAGCCCATTACATACTCCACCCGCGTACGCCAGCCTCGCCCTGCGCAGCCTAGACCGGTGCATCCCTCTGCACCACCCCTGCCCGACACTGTACTGCAGAGCATACGTGCTCTTGAGTTGGTGGTGAGTGGTCTCAGAGGTGACCTTAGGACCCTGTCCTCCACCGTCTCTACGATGGCTGGACGCTTTGAGCTGATCCCTCAGATTCACTACTGCCTGACACAGGTCTTAGAGCGTCTTCCCCGCGTACCCACCCAGCAGGTTCCCACCCCCACACACACTCAGCCTGCTGCCACTACCACACCCACCCCCGCTCAGCAGCCTCTTTCACCTCCACCACCTCCGCCTCGGGACGGAGACGGTGCAGCGCCACCTTCTTAGGCACCCTTGATGCCATCGATTCTTTCCTGCCGTTGTGCTGCTCGTTTCTGCTGGGTACCGTTGCATTTTTGTCCACCCCCCTCCCCTCACTTACTTTGGGATTCTCATTTTGTCGTATCTCTATATACTCTTTTTTTGGGAGAGAGGGAGAGTTTTGGTGACACATTTATATTCGTATCACTCCTATCTGTGCATGCATCATATCAGCATCATATTTTCATTTCTTTATTTTTCCTTTTATTTTCTTTTTTTTTCCTTTTCATCATGCATGCATCCTCACTTGCCCCTCACATTTCTCGTCTCTTCGTGTGCCACACTTTGCACATTGAGGACACTGTGCCGTTTAGCTTGGGGGAGTGAGTTCTCACGTTCTTTTTTCGCTTTGCCACCTTTATTTTTAGTTTTTCACGCCACTTTCCGCTTTTGCACTTATTTTCACTTATTTTCATCATTTTTTCTCATTTTACCATGCATCACGTTTTTCTTATTTTTCTGCGTGCCGCATTGTAAATAGTTCTATTTTTCCTTTATCTTTATTTCTTTCTTTTTCATCTCATGCTAGAGATGACTTTTCTATGATGATGTCTACGTGGAGTTAGCTTATTCTATATGCATGCTATATTTTTCATGTCTTAGATTTTATTTCAGATATCATATGCTATGACTTGCCTTGCATTTAGGAATGGTAACCCACAATTTTTTTTCCGCATGAAAATGGATGAAATTTTATTATTAGTTGAGCCTGAATATTCATATGTATGCTGTCACAGAAAACACACCAAGATTCACGCATTGAATGCTTATATCTGGAGTACTGATTTCTTTTCCTTTATCACTTCTATATGCATGAATTGTACACTTCATTTCAGGATGATTGAATGATGTTAGCTATGATATATCTGGATTAGTTAGCTTTTTTTTGATCGAAACTGAGTAGATTAGATTACCCTGCTGAAGTTGTCGTGCATGTCTTATAGAGTGAACCGAGAGTTATATATATTTCTTTCTCCACAAATCTTGAACATCATTTCTCTACTTTTAAAATCATTGGTGAATCTCCCCTTAGCGATCCTATTTTATGGCATTTCCCCCGCTATTGATTCCTAGCTCCAAATCTCTTATTCAAAAAAAATGAAAGAGAGAAAAACATTCTTGTATATCATTATCTCTCTCTGAGTTGGGATCGTTGTGTATATATTGCTTATTGCATAGAAAAAAAAGAGAGAAAAGAGGAAAAGTCCTCAATAAAAGATCCCATCTCACTTTCTTTCTTTCTTCTTTCTCTTCATTGCTTTTGGAGCTATATAAAAATGGGGATGTAAATATTTTTGTGCCACCACGCTTAAAGATAAGCTTGGGAGAGGGGATTCATTGATGTGAGAGAGAGTGACTACTTGACATTGCACGACAACCTAGGCTAAGTAATATTCTATACTCGGTGAGATTATTTCTAGCTTTACGAAATCCAGAAATCTAAGCCTAGCGTTCATTTCATGAAATCCATACTTTTCTATTCTCTCTATTCTATAGTGTGATACCCTTTTACTCCTGATAGAAGGCATTCAATTGAAAAGTGTGTGATCTGTGATTTGTATACCGCTTTAAATGATTCAGACGATGTTAATTTTAAAATTATTCCGTTTTTCATGATTATACCATTGTTCGTGGGTTTTCTATTTCTATTTGCACTATTATACTATGATATCAAAATAAAATTCTTTGACATGTATTTTTCATTCGGTGCATGCTATATGAGTAAGTGAAACCCACGTCCTGAGAAAATGATCTAGCACCCTACCTCTTCGCTTCTTTCTTTCTTCTTTATTTTATTTCGTTTCCATTCTTCTCCGTTTTTCATTTTTCGTTTTTCGCCGTTTTCGTTTTCTGAATCCACCGGGTTCGTCTTTTACTTATCTTCCTCGAGGACAAGTAAGAGGCAAGCTTGGGGGATTTTGATCACTCCTTATTTTACACCCTTTTTCCGAACGTTTGCATGCCATTTAGATCGCCCAAATCATGGTTTTCACGATATATCGACGATATTACGATGCTTTTCACGATTTGTTATTTTTGTCGCATTTCAGGTGATTTGGCGCGATTTGGAGTGATCTCGAGATGCGCTTACTCCAGGGGGTCACCAACAACTTCCCCGAGGGGTATTTTGCTGTTGGAGAGGAGCGGAAGAAGAATGGACGTCGCAGGAGCGACGAGGAGGCCAAAACAATCAGATTGGGCATTTTTTGTGTCCCACTCGGCCGAGTGGAGGAGCCACTCGGCCGACCAGCGAGACACTGCTCGGCCGACCCGTTCAGACACGATTTCCATGTGTACTCGGCCGAGCGACAGAGACCACATCGGCCGAGTGACGATACCACGTTCGCCCGAGTGGCACCCGAACGAAGCCTTTCAAAAACATCGAAGTTACTGTTTTTCGGCCACCTGAGCTTCAGAAGACCCACTCGGCCGAGTGGAGAATCCCGTCCGCCCGAGTGCAATGAAGCCATCGGCCGAGTGACGACAACTCACTCGGCTGAGCCGCTCCCGAAGTGAAGACCCCTGAAGGCCCCGACTTACTGGAAAAGTACAGGGTTTCTCACTCGGCCGAGTGCGATGCGCTGCCTGTAGCGAAAACTGCGGAAAACAGGCTGTGCAGGGGTATTTTGGTCACGATTTTTGGACGATTTTTGGGGCTATTTAAGCCCTGTTTTTACCCTAGTTTAGGGAGCCATCTCTTAGATTTTTTGCAGCTTTTTAGATTACTTTTTAGCTTTATTATTGTGATTGGAGAAGAGGAAAAACTTGGATTTTTGTTGGATCAATTGAAGAACTACATTGGTTTGCATCTCTCTTCCCTAAAAATTCTATTTTTATTGTTTATCTCAATATTTGTGATGAATTCTATTGCTTATTTCATTGATCAAATTTGTGATATTGCTATGATTTGTGAGTAGTCTCCACGTCTTGGGGCGTGGGGATGAACCCTACAAGCCCTATTTCATAATTGTGATGAATTGGTAGAAATTGAGCTAGGATTGTTATTAGAGATTAGATTAGGATCGATTTACTACGGATGGCTAGGTATTCATATCAATTGGGATTTGCAAGAGATTGGATCCCAATTCGATAGGAAACCCTAGAAATCTGAATTGGGTTGGAGTCGGATTTTCGAAGTATCGGTTTGCAAGAGATTGGACCGATACTAGGATTTCCGGGTGCAATTCCATGCCGATACCCATTTGCAAGAGATTGGACGGGTAGGAACTATCTTAATCTAGGTCGTGGACCGAGTTTGCAAGAGATTGGGCTCGGTGCGCGATTTGACGATGATGTTGATCCTAATGCTAGCTTCCCTAGGCTAGGGTTTGCAAGAGATTGGACCCGAACCTAGGATAGCTATAGACCGGCAACAGCGCGAGAGCGTGAGCTTGGTTCTACATTCAGTTGCAACTAGTTCATCCGAATTCTCATTCTAGCAATTTTGATACCGACGAACCACTTTTATGAAATACGGTGAGTAGCGGGGATTCCCCATTCCCTAGACGTTCTTTATTTGATTTGATATTTCGCACATTTGTCTGACGATTGTGACAGGATCGCCCAAGGCAATTATCTCTCTTAAATAGCCAGGTTGATTAGGAACAAGCACGGTCATTCGTCCTCCCTGTGTTCGATACCCGCTCGCTGCTATACCGTGCGCTTGCGGTAAAACTACAACCGTTCTTTGGGTGTATACTCAGGACCGACCAGTAAACTGTGAGTAAATGGTGTCGATTAGACCTATGATCTAGCTTCGAGGCTAAGCCTGCTGAAAGATCTTATGTCAGGTTGCACCTGAAGCTCTCGAGGCGAGTAGATGACTAAGATGGGATTCGTCTCTCCCGTTAAAGGAAAGTTAATGTCACATGCTCAGTACGGTCTTTGTGTTAATCCTCGACCGGGGTACGTTATAAGATGTACAATGTGTATGCAAACTAAGACAACCGTATACTGACCAATGTTGTCTAATAGGGTTGACAGTAGACCATACCTAGGCCAACAGGGACACAGTCTTGACGAAGGGACTATAGCTAACGGTATTCAAAACTGACACAGCCAAAGTAAACCCAACGATGCTTTTGTCAATGGGTTGATCATGTTATGATGATTCTGAAACAGGGACGACGACTACTGCTCGTAGTGACCGTCGTCTACAGGCTTCGAGCCCCAACCTGTAGTAAGGTCAGGCTGTAGGGTCTCACACCGAGTAGCGTTCGTGTCTTAGTAATAGGAAGATTAATAAGAGAGATTCATTTGATGAAATGGAATAGTTAAATGTTCACAAGCTAGTTGTGAGACTAAGTCGTAGATGCAATAGGGACAATGTTGCATTTGATGCAAACAAAGATTAAACGTGTCGTAAATTGGTTACGACAATATTTGTAGGAACAAATGCATTGGAAAGGGTTACCTGGTTGACGGGATCGTCCCGGTTTAAACACAGGTTCAAACCGCGCCCAAATCGGAGCTCAAACGAGCCCAGAAACGCAAAAACAGTCCGAGGCAAAGTGGGTTAGACCCACTTTGGCTTACGAGCCCATCCGCGAGGGGTAAACAGGTGCCCGCCCGCTACTGAGTGGGCATGGCCTGCTGGTTGCAGCGGGCCAGCGCCCGCTGCACAGTGGGCGCACGCCTGCTTCCCAGCGGGCTGGCACACCCGCCCTCCTTGCCTTGGGCGGGCGCGCCCGCTAAGCCTAGCGGGCACGCCCGCAACTTGAGTTGTAGGGTTTTTTGAAACCCCTCCGCGATGGCTACGAAAATTGATTTTTGCCCATCTTTGGGCAATTGTTTGAGGGGTCAAACGAAGTCGAAATTCGTCGTCATTCGTTCCTACGCGTTCACTATTCGAAGCCCTTCGAATTGATAGCTTTTTTGGTGTCTAAAGTTTAACGGATAAAGATAATTAATTCGTTGAAGTTAGTCTTTATGAAAGGCTTACTAAAACTTCAATTAAGCTAATTTAGCTTATTTAATTTCTCTTCAATTTGACAAATGTCTCACATTACTCGCAACGAAAGGAGAAGTGCTGACTACCTACATAAATAGGGGTGCACTCTCTTCGTTGAAAAATGCACCAAGTCCTCGATCGAGTAGCTTCAGATTTTAGAGCAAGCTCGATCTACGACTAAACTATTCTCTCTCTCTCTCTCTCTCTCTCTCATCTTCCTATTCTTCCGACTAGTCCTAGCAAGACTACAAAGGGGGTTTAGATTCAGATCCAGACGTCTAAGACGCGGGTCTACTCAAGTGAAACCTTCTACCGCGTGTGATCGGCTTGAAGGCGGGAGTCGGCTCGGGCAGATCGGTTCGAGGGTGCGAGGCTGCTCGGGTGGATCGAGTCAAGGTGGTTTGGCTACGAAGAGCATCAGAAGACGGTGCAATTCATAGGGGAGGACATCGAAGTCGTCATGCAATTCATATCAACATAGGGTGCCCTCCCCAACGAAACATATCAAGTCATCATGCAATTCATAGGAGAAGTCGTCATGCAATTCATAGGCCAGATTGTCATGCAATAAAAATGGTCGACATCGAAGTCGTCATGCAATTCATAGGGGAGGAGGGTGCCCTCAAGATTTGGAAAACCGAAGATATCATTAATGGTGATCGAGGGGACACGGAAATTATGGTTTCGCAGGTGAAAATCAATGACTAACGCCTCCTCGGTTTTGACGGAAGATAAAAATTCTAGGGTGAGGGAGGGGTAGGATCGGGATGGGCGTGTAAGAAACCTAGCCAACCTAGGTTTGCGAATAAGGTCTCGACTCTGGAGAAAACTCCGAGATCGATTAGAGTTTGAGCGTGTGTAAATTTGGTGGCTAAGTGAGATCTTTGGCTGAGTCAAAGATAGAAGTCTTTATGGTCCTGACTCAAGAAACGGATTCCCTGCGGTCCCATCAGTGGGTCCACCACATGTATGATGGGTTGGGGTGGTGGTTGGGTAGGCGGCGGAGGAGGAACACGTCCGCGTGTGGAGCGTGTGGATTTGTGTCTCTTGCGAGACGGTTCCTCTTCCTCCATGATGCGCTTATCATTGTACTTATCTTTTGCCATGATTGTGTGGCGATTGAGTGTATATGCAAGATTATATTACTGTGCACACAACCAATGCCAAAGGAACAAAATAATAATACTTGGGCAATGTAAAAATTAATCTAAGGAGTGAGTGTACGTATCTAGGCAAATCCTTGCTCGCAAAAGATCCCATGCAGTATGATGGAGTGATTTGGGAAGCCGTCGCACATTATTCCAACAAGAATTGAAATTTCGAAAAGTTGGAGCTAGGGCTAGGGTTTTGGGGCAATTTATGGATCGAATGTGGTAGATGGGAGGGGATTGAAAGCGGGGAAGTAGTGGAGGAAGTGGGGAAAAACGATTGTGAGTAGTGGGAGTGAGGAGGAGTTAGATTGAGAATGAGGTGAAAAAGAACCGCTCGAAATTGAGAAGTCGAAGTCGGGTGAATGAAGTCGGTTGGGGGGTATTTATAGGGTTAGGCGAACCGATCGGTTGACAAGTCAACCGATCGGTTGGGTTGATTTTCGAAAAACAACTGTTGGATAGCAGCTACAGGTGAACCGATCGGGTGAGATTTCACCCGATCGGTTGACCGCTCTCCAAATTTCCCGAGAGCTCTGTAATCATCACCCGGTCAGTGACCCAATCGCCGCTTCTATCAACCGATCAGTTGAACTTTCTCCAAAATTTTCCAGGCTTCTGTCCTCATCACCAGATCTGTGACTCGATCGCCGCCTCTTTCAACCGATCGGTTCGCTCTTCTTCAGAAATTGGGCACTTTACTGATACTGGCCAACCGATCGGTTGATGCATGAGCCGATCGGTTGGGGGCAATTCCTGCACAAATACGAAAAAATCATCTAAGTATCCCAACGAGAGTTCCCACAATAATACTTATTTGCAAAAACTAGTAAACTAATCCTGTAAACAACGACAAAAGTTCAGAACATGGGTTACCTCCCATGAAGCGCCGTTGTTTATAGTCGTTTGCTCAACTCCCGATATATGATCTTCAGGGGGGTTGGTACGGGTGATGCCCAATGATCGGCATCCTCGCAGATGTAGTGGCAGGAGCTCTTGTTGTTGACAGTGGTGACGACAGGTGAACGGTCTCAACGACTCTCCCGCTGTTGATGTTCGGGGGGGCTTTTCCCTCATGTTGGCGTCAATCGCCACTCTTTCAGAATTCAGACTTCATCAGCTATGAGCTCCACAGTCTCTTTTCCTTTGCTCTTTGTCAGAGCAACCTTCCTAAATTCAGGGGGAGTCGTCCGGGAGACACATACCTCTTCAGCGACTTCTTCTTTTTCCAACCCAATGTGCTCCTCAAGCCCATTCAAGCCTTCAGGGGGGGGTTCCTTGAGAGAGCCTCCCAAGCTCCTGTTTCAACAATTCTCGCCTCCTCTACCTCCAGCAGATTGCATCTATGTTCTTCCAGTAGATGCTTCATTGACAATGCTAAGTCAAACTCTACTTTCTGATCTCCCACATTCAGGGACAGTTTCCCTTTCTTGACATCTATGAGTACGCCCGTGGTTGCCATGAAGGGTCTCCTGAGAATAATCGAGGTGTGATTATCCTCAGGCATGTCCATAACTACGAAATCGACTGGCACATGCACACCGCTGACATTGACGGGCAAGTCATCGACCACCCCCACCGGGTACTTTACCAATCTGTCCGCCAGCTGCAGAGTCATCCCGGTGGGTTCTAGGTCACCCATATTTATCCTCTTGTAGAACGATAAGGGCATCAGACTCACGCTCTCACCCAAATCGACAAGCGCTCGATTGATTGACACCTCCCCTATTGAGCATGGGATGGAAAAACTCCCAGCGTCTTTGAGCTTTGGCGGATTGGCTCGTTGGATTAGAGCGCTGCATTCCATCGTAAGGACAACTTTCTCTTTTCTCGTCCCCTTCGTAACTAAGTCCTTCAGAAATTTTGCATATGATGGGATTGTCTCGATTGCCTCCAGAAAGGGGATTTGTAGACTCAAGTCCTTCACCATTTCGAAGAATTTTCCGTACTTTTCATCGATCTTTGCTTTGGCAAGCCTCTGTGGGAATGGCACAGTAGGCTTGAAGACCCTTGAGTTGTCGCCCTCATCTTTCCTCTTCTCTTCAGGAACTCCCTCTGGAGTCATGGGGTTCGACGCCGAAGATCTATCGTTATTAACTTTCAGATTTGGTCTCTCATTGACCAATGGTGCCTCGGGTTCTTTCACGGCCTCCCGCGTCGGAATCTATGTACCACTCCTCAAGACTATTGCCGAGACATTAGCTTGACCATGCGTCAAGGCTAGAGTTTGATTGGGTCCCCTTGGGTTGACCTCCGGCTAACCTGGCAGTTGCCCTTGTGCTTTCTGAAGATTGGCCACTTGTAACCCCAGCTGGGTCACTTGATCGGTCAAAGTCTTCTGCCCAATCTGCAGCTGTAGGTTGATCTTCTCCTGATTTGATATATACTGAGTCAATAGATTCTCGACCAGAGAGACCACCCGTTGCTGATGGAATTGTTGCTGTTGGGGCGGGGGCTGCTGATTTCTAGGGGATACTGCTGATAAATCTGCTGCTGAGGTGGAGGTGGCTGATATAAATGCTGCTGCTGTTGAGGGGGCTTATATAACTGCTGCTGAGGTTGTTGGGGCTGCTGGTAGGGTACCCTATAGCTGACGTTTGGGTCGTTCTGATTGTTAGGAGAATATGCCGAATTCGAGCTTGTCCTCGGTGGATAGGGTGCATTACCCGTCGAATTATAAAAGAGTGCACTAGCTTGGTCCACCTGTGCCGAGATATCTCCGCCATCAAATTCTCCCATTACTTCAGCCTCTACCGCTGCTACATGCTGAGTGTTGGCTCCACGGCCCCTACCATGAATGCTGAGATCTGGGTTGAAAGCAAATCAAATTTGCTAGACATTTTGTCAACTTCCTCTTCCCGGTGCATTCCTCCAGATTTAGGTGTGGCGTGTTCGTCGCTCCACCTTTCATTGTTCGATGCCATATTTTCCAGAATATTATCGACATCATCTTCGTTCCTTGACATGAAGGATCCTCCCACCGCGGCATCCATCGAGGACTTTAGGTCGTCCCTCAACCCATTGTAAAACAAATTTATAATTTGCCAGCGGGTGAGCTCATGGTGAGGGCATTTTCTTTGCATCTCCTTGAACCTCATCCATGCTTCATACAATGATTCATGGCTGGCCTGGGAGAAGGAGGAGATTTCGCTCCTTAGCTTCATTGTCTTCCCCGGAGGAAAGAACTTGTTCAGGAATGCATTTGAAAGCTTCTCCCAGGTTGTAAATGTATTGGGGTCCTTCCCCCTCAGCCATTGTTTTGCCTTGTCCCGCAGAGAGAATGTGAACAATCTCAACCGGATAGCTTCGGTTGGCAAGTCATTGATTCTGAAAGTGTCGCACTTCTCCAGAAATGAGTCCAAGTGCTCGATTGGGCTCTCCATAGGAGCTCCTGAAAACTGGTTCTGTTGGATCCAAGTCACTAACACGGCTTCAGCTCGAAATTTCCGGTCGTAATTGTAGAGAGATGATGCCCTCAAGTCTATTTATCTCTGTGTGAATAGTAAAAACATCTTGTTCGAAATAACAGTAAGCTAGTTGGTAATAATTTATCTAAGTTATAATGTAGTAAACATTAGATATTAACTTAGGTAAAGTCCTGAGACTTTATGCAAGGTCAAACATGTATCGAGATGAGTATCTCGATCATGGAGAAATATTTGACCATCTATAGCATAAGTCTAAAATGGTTCGTGATCGTAGATGTTTCGAGACAAGGATATCGAAACATCGGATAGACCATTGTGTCTTAGTCTTCACCGTTTAGTGGCGGCAATGATCCCATGATCGTTCGACTTGGTGAAGTCAAAGACGAGACACAGGTGCTCATTAGAGAATGAGTTCATTGAACGATCCAAAAGAGTTATCATATGGTTATATTGACCAATCTGTCAATGATGACTCTTAGTAATGATAGGCTAGTTGGTCTTTTGACTTGAGGTCATTTTACGAACCTGTGCATGAACAATGCCACTTAGATCACTGACATAACTTCGAGGCTAGGTCTGTCGAAAGGTCTTTGATTGGGTGTCACTTGAAGCGTACGAGGAGAGTAATGACCAAGAGAGGATTCGTCTCTCCCGGTCAATGGGAGTTAATGTCGTCGAGTTAGTTCGGTCTTTAGTAAAATCTCTGCGCAGAGTATGTTGGAAGAAGTCCAACATTAGTTGACTAAAGATCGATAGAAACTAACCGGAGTCAAGTTATTGGGGTTGATAATTTGACCATACCCTAGACTTGATCTACACGACATAGTTTAGACGAAGAGACTATAACTGTAGAACTCATTACAGACACGGTCAGGGTGGTCCTGACAATTCTCATGTTGATGAGCTAACCACATTATGATGATTCTGAAACAGGGACGGCAGCCACTGCTCGTGGTCACTATCGTATAGGGCTTCGAGTCAAACCTGTAGTACGGTCAGGCCGTATGGTCACACACAGAGTGTGACCTTCGTCTAGTAATAGGTAGAAACTAGTTAGGGAGAATATTTTGTATTTTGATGCAATGGATGGAATAATTGCATTTGATGCAATATAATAAATTAAGCTTAAATAGGGCACTAATTTGTATATGATGCAAAAGAGATTAAATGTATCTTAAATAGTTTAAGACTATATTTAATAAAAATAAACGCAAGGAAAAGTTCACGGGTAAGACGGGAATGTCTCGGTCTAAACCCAGGTTCAAACGAAGTCCAAATCGGATGCCAAACACAAGAGTTATGGCCAAAACTATAATAAAACCCCAAGCCCATGTTGAGATCAGCCCAAAGGGCTGATTTAATCAAAAAGGGGCTAAACGGGTGCGGGCGCTCGCTAAGGGTGGGCGCCAGCCTGCACCCGCACCAGCGGGCACGGGCACCCGCTGGAAGCGGGCGCCAACCCGCACCCGCGGGCACGGGCACCCGCTGGAAGCGGGCGCCAACCCGCGCCCGCTTGGGCGGGCGCAGGAGCCCACTGGGGCGGGCTGGCACCCGCCCCATTAAGGTGGGCGCATGCGCCTTTGCAGGGCGCGTGCCCTGGGCGGACCCTTTGAGGTGCCCAGGGGCGCGGCACGCGCCCCTGTGGCTGGGGTTGTTTTCAGCATGTGGGGCCGTGCGGTGGGCCCCACACACTTAAGGTTTCGAAACCGAGCTGAATTTTTGGCGGCGGCTCAGTTTTTGCGAAAAACAACTCTTGGGCTTAACTTTGGACACTCAATTGGAGGGTCAAACGGACTCGGATTGACGAGCCGTTTTTTCCTATGCATTCACAGTTGAACGCCCTTCGAATTGATAGGTTGTATCAATCATAAAGCTCAATGGTGAGAGAGTTAAAATTCACAGAAGTTTAGCCTTTGTGAAAGGCAAACTAAATTGAATTTGATTAACTCCAAATTTAGTCCCACATCGGATTTTGAGTAAAGGGGAGCAGTCAGCTGCCTATATAAATTGGGGTCTGCTCCCTTCCTCAAAACTCGTCCCAAGCTCCATATCTGAGCAGCTCCCGTAAATGTTGGAGTACGCTCGGATCTAGGCTTAAATCAATATTTCTCTTCTCCCTATATTTCTGCCTTACTCCTGAGGACTCTAGCAAAGTCACGAAGGAGTTCGGATTCGGACCCGAAATCTTGGCGAAGGCTTTCACTCGCGTGAAACTTTCTTTAGCGCGTGGTTGGCTCAGCGACATGAGGATTGCTTGCCTCGGGATGCGGAGCGGTTCGAGGAATGGCTCGGCGTGGGACGAGGAGCGGCTCGGAAGATGGTGCGGTACATCTCGCACGCCCCAGGGTTGAGATTCCGGGTATGTTTTTTAGAAGCTTTCGTTTTAATTATTCGCAGTAGTTTAGATCCCTCTTGGGGTGGTCAGATTCACCCCAAGTTGGCAGACATCCTGGCTAAGAGGGTCTGGTTCTTTAGGGCTGCATGTTAATTAGATTAACATTATTTTCCGCTGCATTATTCTGTGTCTATGTTCCGTCCGACTTAGGATGTGAATAGAGTTTTTGTGCCCTAAGGGTCCGCCAAAAACCCAACAGTAATGGCAGGAGGTCGGATGCTGGACGTGGACCCAATGGACGACATTGAGTACTCAAGCAAGGACTTCTGGGGGTGATATTTTCTCCCATGATGGAAACCTCTTCCCTTCTTCTTCTCTCGGCGTTCAAACGCCTCACGGTGGCGTTAATCTCTGGATCTAGAGGAACTAAGTCGTCAAGACTTCTTGAGTTCCTGTGCATGAAAAATCAAGAAACACCCGCGAAGCGCGTATGGTATAACGCCAGATAAAAACAAATAGTAAAGAATAAAAAATAAAAAATAAAAAATGTAGAATGTGAAAATTATCGCGGGGGTAGGGATATGAACTAGTCTCTGGGGTTAACATGGTCCTATATGAAACAAGCACGTTGCCTCCCCGGCAATGGCGCCATAAAGCTTGACGTCCCCTAGATTTGGCAATGTGTAGTCGGAACGGGGATACCAGATTTAAATATTTATAACCGTAAGCACACGGTGTTGTAGTGTGGCTTGGGGGTCAAACACGGGGAGGCGTGTGATGTGCTAGTTGTCAAATAGGAACCGGATCACCCGGTGGGTGAGCTAGCCCTATCGCAAGGTGGGTTGTCACGAAATGAAACTACGAAAGAGGTATAAGATATAAAAGGTAACCTAGGACTTTGGTTTCCATCCTATCATGTGTTCTCTCTTTTACGACCGGTGGATAGGAATACGATCTGATTCTAGAGTTTAGTGGTGAGACGTAGCCTCTAAAAGTGATACCTACCGTCCCATGGGCCCGATATTCCGGTTGATGCCCAAGATGATATGCTAGGTCTACCCGGGTTCGGACGGTGGGCATTTCCATGTCCATTAATGCCGACTGACTCCGGGAGCACTAAGCACGCAACGATTACTCCCGACATTTCATCCTGTCGTTCCCACGCACTAGGAATCAATGTCTACGCTAGGGGTGTGAGTTGTGACTAGGGGATCAAACGCCAGTTTTATTTCCCCTTGGCCCGATGGTCAGAGGCGGTCTTTCTCCCGCCAATGACAAAAAACGCCCCGTGTAACCATCTAAATCCATATATCCTATCGAAACCCTAATCCTATGGTCGTTCTAGGAAGAACCCACGAAGGGGTTTCCACCAATGTCCCAGATTAGGAAACTACTCACAATTCATTGCAAGAGATTCAATAACACAAAATTCAGCCATTAAAATTAAGATCACGCAATAGAGAACTAGAGCAAGCAATAGTATTAAAACAATATCAAAGTGTCAAAGCAATCGGAGAACTTACAAAACAAATTAAATTCGCAGCCGCCAAAATCCCTAAAAACTGGGGATTCGTTTTTGGGAAAACCTAGGGCTATATATGTAGGAGGATATGTGCCCATAAGGCGATTTATCCTAAGTGTATGTCTTGTTAATAGAATAAAAATGGTGTCCATTATCCTAAGTTTGAATTCGGTTGAATAATATACTTAGATAATGTCCATAGACTTATAGTTAGGTCCTTACTATCCAGATAAGATCTCGATTATGAGTAGTAAGCGACCGAATAGAAACTTAAGTCTTAAACGGTTAGTGGTCACAGATGAGTCGAGAACTGGATATCGGCACATCAGATAGACCACTGTGTCTTTGTCTTACCTTAGGGTAATGATGATCTCTTAGTCATTCGACTTAGTGAAGTCGGAGACGAGACACATGTGCTCATTGGAGAATGAGTTCACTGAACGACCAACATAGAGTTATTATATGGTTAAACTTTAACTAAACTGTCTATAATAACTCTAAGGTGATGTTAGGTAAGCTAGTCCTTACGACCTGAAGTCATTTGTACGAATCTGTGAGTGAACGGTGTCGCTTAGACCTATGATCTAGCTTCGAGGCTAGGCCTGCTGAAAGATCTTAGGTTGGGTTGCACCTGAAGCTCTCGAGGCGAGTAGATGACTAAGATGGGATTCGTCTCTTCCGTTAAAGGGAAGTTAGTGTCACAGGCACAGTACGGTCTTTGTGTTAATCCTCGGCCGGGGTACGTTGTAAGATGTACAACGTGAATACAACAAAGACCGCCGTATACTGACCAATGTTATCTAATGGGGTTGACAGTAAACCATACCCTAGGCCAACAGGGACACTGTCTTGACGAAGGGACTATAGCTAACGGTATTCATCATTGACACAGCCAAAGTAAACCCAATGATACTTTTGTCAATGAGTCGATCATGTTATGATGATTCTGAAACAGGGCCGACAACTACTGCTAGTGGTGACCGTCGTCTAGAGGTTTCGAGCCCCAACCTATAGTAAGGTCAGGCTGTAGGGTCTCACACCGAGTAGCGTTCGTGTCTTAGTAATAGGAAGATTAATAAGAAACATTCATTCGATGAAAAGGAATAGTTGAAGTTCACAAGCCAGTTGTGAGACTAAGTCGTAGATGCAATAGGGAGATTGTTGCATTTGATGCAAACAAAGATTAAACGCGTCGTAAGTTGGTTACGACAATATCTGTAGGAACAAAAGCTTTGGAAAGGGTTACCTAGTTAACGGGATCGTCCCGGTCTAAACACAGGTTCAAACCGCGTCCAAATCGGAGCTCAAACGAGCCCAGAAATGCAACAACAGTCCGAGGCAAAGTGGGTTAGACCCACTTGGGCTTACGGGCCCATCCATGAGGGGTAAACGGGCGCCCACCCGCTACTGAGTGGGCACGGCCTACTGTGACAGCGGGCACGGCCCACTGGTTGCAGCGGGCGCGCGCCCGCTGGTTGCAGCGGGCCAGCGCCCGCTGCACAGCGAGCACGGCCCGCTGCAGCAGTGGGCACACGCCCACTGCCCAGCAGGCTAGCGTGCACGCCCTCCTTGCCTTGGGCGGGCGCGCCCGCTAAGCCTAGCGGGCGCGCCTGCAACTTGAGTTGTATGATTTTTTGAAACCCCTCCGTGACGGCTACGAAAATTGATTTTTACCCATCTTTGGGCAATTGTTTGAGGGGTCAAACGAAGTCAAAATTCGTCGCCATTCATTCCTACGCGTTCACCATTTGAAGCCCTTCGAATTGATAGCTTGTTTGGTGTCTAAAGTTTAACGGATAATGAGAATTAATTCGTTGAAGTTATTCTTTATGAAAGGCTTACTAAAACTTCAATTAAGCTAAATTAGCTTAATTAATTTTCTATTCTATTTGTTTTGTCCCACATTGCTCACAACAAAAGTAGAAGTGATAACTCCCTATATAAATAGGGGTGTACTCTCTTCATTGAAAAATGCACCATGTCCTCGATCGAGTAGCTCCGGATTTTAGAGCAAGCTCGATCTACAACTAAACTTTTCTCTCTCTTCTTCCTATTCTCCCGACTAGTCCTAGCAAGACTACGAAGGGGGTTTGGATTCAGATCCAGACGTCTAAGACGTGGGTCTACTCAAGTGAAACCTTCTACCGCGTGTGATCGGCTTGGAGGCGGGAGTCGGCTCGGGCAGATCAGTTCGAAGGTGCGAGGCGGCTCGGGAGGATCGAGTCAAGGCGGTTCGGCTACGATGAGTGTTAGAAGACGGTGCGGTACATCTTGCCCGCCCCAGGGTCGAGATTCCAGGTATGTTCTCTAAGTAATTTTAGTGTAGTTTAATTTCATCGCAGTAGAATAGATCCATCTTGGGGTGGTCAGATTCACCCCAAGTTGGCATAGATCGGGCTAGGTTCTGGCTCTCTCAGAGCCTAGCTAAATTGTTTAGCTAGATAGTTTTAATTTTCCGCTGTGCTTTATGCCTCTATGGTCCGTCCGACTTAGGACGGACACAGATCTGAGCTCTGAGGGTTCGCCAAAACCCTTCAGTGGTATCAGAGCCTCGTTATGCTTCTGGATCTATTTTAGCGATGATTTTAAATTTTTTAAAATTGCTTGTTTTGAATATACGGGCATTTTAACTTTATGTTAAAATCTGTTTAATATTTTTTTGTGTTTTAAAAATTGTTTTGTAACATGAAAATTTTTTGGGGGACGTTTTAAATTTTATGCGATAAATTTAATACGTCTTCTATGTTTAAATGCCTTTTAAAATTTTAAGCATTTAAAAGTTTTTAAAGTTTATGTAACATTAAGGAAAAATTTTATTTCATGAGAGGATATTGAAAATTTATTTATTTTAGTTACATAAAGGTTGAAAGTTTTTTACTTTATCTGAAAGTTTTAACATTAATTTCAAATGATTTTTAAAATGTTTTAAAATGGTTTAATGAATATGTAACATAAAGAAAAATTTTATTCCCATGAGATGGAATTATAAATTTGTTTCTTTTTATTACATATAGGTTTCAAGATTATTTTATGCGATATTTTAATCTTAGAAATGTATCGTTAAAAATTTTTAAAGCTTAGCTTTAAATTCAAAATTATTTGATAATTTTATGAAACTTAGTTTTATGTGATAAAAGTGCTTCAAGCTTTAAAATTTTAGATCTTTAAATTTAAATGTTAAATTTTAGATTTGCAAGTTATTTGATTATGTTGTAGATAATTTTAACTTGCATGCTTTCATTGTATGTCACTTTGATTGAACCTTTAATTTATGCGATTAAATTAGTTGGTTTATGTTTTAATGGAAATGATGAATAATGTATTCATGAACCCTTTAGGTTAGCCATTAACTGATTAAAACTATACGATAAAATTTTAATGACTAGTGACATGCTACGTTTTAATAAACAAAAACAACATCAAAACCTAGTACCAGATTAGGGTAGTCCCTTTTGATTGACAATCATTATAATAAATTGTTTAAATGATGATTATCATTAAAAGACTATTTTTGAAAAATGTTGTTATTGTCTTATTAAAAATCCTAATTAGATTGGGGTAGCACAATGAACATATGAACCTTATAGTTGATAAGGATCTAATAAAAATTGTTCAACAAATCCATAAAATTTTGAATTTTAGGATCCACTAGTTGATAAGGATTAACTAGTATTAATTAAAAGCCATTTAGTTAATGGATGAACATAGAATTGATGAACCTCCTTCAATGGATCATGATGTCGGTTAATGTGCTTGGCTAAGTTTGCTGGACCACCCTAGCTAGTCTAGGGGCCGAGTGGTCCTGGCTTAGTCAATTCCCTGGCTGCGTCTGCTGGACCGCAAGGAGTCGAATCATGACTGTGTAAGCCCATCGACTATACCTAAGTCAAATACGATAATAATCTTGTTCAAGATAAATCGTAGCCCTCCTTGTTTTAGGAGTTGGCAACTGTAAGATTCGTATTACGGTTGTTAACCTACACTTAAGTTGTGACATGGTAATCTTATAGAAACCGATTTCTTGATAACATCTTGACTTGACCCAAACCGTCGTCTCGTGTATACGTCGAGCACTAACGTAAGTCTAACCAAAGATGTAGTCTAAAACCTGACCCAAACCGATGTGTCGTGCATACATCGAGTGCCGGAACAAGTCAGGCTAGACACGAAAATAAGGGCCCGACTAGGCTAGCCATTGTGATTTAGATGAGCACACTCATGATCACAAATGACTAAGGGTAAAAAAATCTATAGGGAAGCGTATTTAATATGATTGACGATGAGTTCGTCTACCGACTGCAGAGTCGGACAACTTGTTGAGACACACTCAAGGTTGTCAGATTCAGGGTAGTCGGATCTCTCTCTCACAAATGTTATTTTATAATAAACTGTTTATTATTATGGCTTTAATAAATTTAGTGGGAGAATATAGTTTTATTAAAAACCATTGAAACTATACAACGAACATATACTGACTAAAGTATCTACTAAATTGCAGAATGGATTCGGGTCTTAAGTATATGATAGAGAAGAATGTGCTCGATGGAACAAACAATGAGGATTGGCTTGGAAACATTAAGTTAGTCCTTTCTCTAGCTGGGATTTGATAGGTGTTGTTCGAGGACGTTTTGGAGAAGCCTGACGACGATGCGACCTACGAGGAAAAGGAAGCCTATAAGCTATACCAGAGAGATGCAGAGAAGGCCAGGTGCCTTACTCTTGCTTCAATGAATAACGAACTGCAGAGGAAGCATGAACATTTGGATGTTCAAATCATGCTTCTGAATGCACAAGAGTTACATGGCAAGCGGTCCAGAGCTGCCAAGTTTGAAGCCACGAGCAATCTCTGGGGCACTAAGATGAAGACATGGCCCGTACAAGATCACGTCATTAAGATGATCGGGTACGTGGAAGACGTCACCTAGTTGGGTTTTGTCCTGGACAATGAAATGTCCGTGGACATTATCCTTAAGTCTTTAACCCCGGCCTTCAAGCCTTCCATTACTGGTTTTATAATGAACAGTATTGAAACGAATCTTCCTGGTCTCCTTAACATGCTTAGGCAGTATGAGGAAATTGAGAAGAAACCGACTGTGTTGGTTGTTGGCTCTGCTTCTTCAGACCAGCCGAAAGGCAAGGGTAAGAAGAGGCAGGTCCCACAACCTGCCAAGGTAAAGAAAGGGAAGAATAAGTTGAAAGGGACCCCGTTGAAATCTGAGTGCTTTCACTGCCATAAGATGGGCCATTGGAAGAGAAACTGCAAGGTTTACCTTGCAGAAAAGAAGAAGGGGCATACTGATGCCTCTACCTCAGGTACAACAAATTAAATTCAATAAAGCATAATTATTTCCATAAATGCTTTATCACAAAGTATGAGATACTAAGACATCTGTGTAATGTATACAGATGGCTGATATGAAGCAGAGGTTGGAAGAAGTTCCGAGGACGGTCGGCATCTGAGCAATCGTTGCTGCTAGGGCCGTGCAAGGACTTCAAAGAGACATGAAGAAGAAGGAGCTGATACTTATTTTCTTTTATGAATAAAATATAGCATTCCTTAAAGTTAAAACAATGATTGAGTGTTTAACACTCAAGGTTTATTTGATAAACAAATTATGATTCATCTTTATGAATCCGTTGTTTGAATAAATGTCTCAGGAAATGTGCTTTCCTTTGAAATTGAAATTTGTTGAGAATGGCTTAAATTTCTTTGGATGTGGCTATCTGAGTTGGTTGCATAAATTCTCGAACTATGATGCAAAGCTTCATAAAATTTTGATTGTTTGAAGCTGACTTAATGTTATAGTCAATCGATAGTTAAGTATAAGTTCCAGGAGCGTATAAATTGTGTGTGATCACAATTATACGCATAATTAAGATTGATTCTTAATAAACTACATTTCATTCTTAAAGAGTTAATATTAAATGTAGTTAAGGGAAAAGTACAGTGAATGACGTTTGACTGAGTAAGTCAATGTCAAGATTCCTAAAACCATTTTTGATTTGACTCATTCGTCAAACCCAACCTGACACTAGTACGTTCCATCTAAGAACATATCAAATGGTTATGCTCTTCATATATATAGTCTAAATATGATTTAGATATATAATTGAAGTATTTAACCAAATAATTCTTAAAGTCAGTGGGAGCTAGCTCGTATACTTAGTTCCGATTGCTCGGACTAAGTAAAAAGGTTTCCACACTACAACAGAAAGGGTGATTTGTAGCGGTTAAATTAGTAGCGGTTTCTAAAACCGTTACTAATTATATGTTTATAGCGATTACGACCCGCGAGTAAAAATATTATCCACTCAAAACATGCGGGAAGAACAATTCAAGTGGCGGGAATAATTATTTTCCGTTGTAGCGGTTCGGAACGGCTAATAAATCCAATTAGAGAAAGTAAACGAAAAGAAAGGGCGGGAAGAGGCCGAAATGTGGGAAATTTTTAAGCACATTACAGCGGTTTAGAACTACTAAAAACGCAATAATTTCTTGCGGGTTAGAAGCGATACAACCCAATTAGTAGCGGGTCGGAACCGCCACAACGTTCACCCAAATTACTTCGCCTGCCTCCAAAAATTTTTGGGTTTACTCCATTACTTCGCCCAAAGTACTTCGCCTTCCTCTAAAAATTACTGCGCCACAACGTTCGCACAAAAGAAAATTTCTTTCTCTTAGATCGCACCAAGTCCCCAAATTCGCAGCCTTTGCCTTCCTCCAAAAATTTTAGGGCTTACTCCATTCCTTTGGGCATCGACGATTTTTCGTTCGACAACCAACGGCGACGCACAGCCGTTCGCTGTGATCATCGACGTCTTTGCGATCGTTGGGATCGTCGGTATGGTTTGATTCTTGTTTGATCATCGATCGACGTCTTCATTCTCAATTCCTCCTTCATTCTTTGATCATCGACGTCTTCGCTGGATCTTTGCGATCATCGGTAAGGTTTGATTCTTTGGGAGGTTTAATTCAAGTTTTCTCTTTTTTTCCCATAGTTGGAATCTTTTTTCCCAAGTTTACTAATTTGCGATCATCGGTAAGGTTAATAATCTCCAAAAGGTGGAATCTTTTTTAATTATTGATAGGTGATTTTTGATTTCATCAAACAATTCATATCCAGTGTCTCTAGATTTTTATTCTTAGGTAAATTATCCTATTGTATATCTTGATTATGATTGCATCTATCTCTTGGATGTCCAGCAATTTTGGATTAGAATTAGGATAAATTATAGCAGGTTAGCTCGATTCTCATACTTCAGTAACTTGGCCATTATATGTTTTGTTGTGAGCTAGCGCAAATTGTAGCATCCAAGTTATTGCAAAATATTGTAGATTCTTTTCTGTTCTCAGTATTGTAGCTGTTGATTTACATTCTATCAGAAAGCAAGACTACGAACATGGCAATGGCATAGTTCTTTAACATCAAATTGTTCCCCTTAGTGGATTTATGTATTAATATCCCTTCAATAAATCTGATTGTTACTCAAAAACTCATAAGATTGACTGTGCATCAGCTTCGATGTGCTTCGACAATGTTTAAGATCTGCTGACGACGAAAAAAGCCCTTCCCCTAAGTTCCTGAATTAGTTACATGGGTCTATTTTCCATGGTAAGTTATGCATTATTACAAGGCTTATCCTATTCCAAAAAAATACCACCGAGATTGCATATTAACTAGCTAACGTCCAACTTGATCATCCATAAATCAAACGAACTTCTGAATTTGTTATTTTAAGTCATTCTTAGCATTGGATATTTATTGAGACATCTATGATATACAATAAAAATCAGTATGTTACAATAATTAACTCAGGACATTACAATATTTATTGAGTATGTTACAAAAATTAGTCATTCTTCGACAATATTTATTGAGTATGTTACAAAAATTAGTATGTTACAATATTTATTGAGTCATTCTTAGCGTTGGATGTTACAATATTTATTGAGACATCTATGATATACAATAAAAATTAGTATGTTAAAATTAGTATGTTACAATAATTAATAAAAATTAGTATTTTGGAGATTATTAATCTTTTTTCCCCTTATAATTAACAAAGATTCCACCTTTTCAATCAATAATTAACTCAAGAAACATATATTTCAATATTGGCAAGAACTACAGTTTTATTTAACTCGGGAAACATCTATTTCAATATTGGCAAGAACTACAGTTCATGTTCCATGCTGTCAATACTGTAAGAACACACGATAGCAGAGACGCATTTGTCAGATTCATTATATAATTAGTGTTTAGTGTTTTCCCACCATCCCACCAAGCATTTACCTAATAACACTAATTAGTGTTTTCTTGTATGAAGGATGGATAAGTCTTGGATTCAACTACCAAAAGGTTCTCATGAATACGTAGCAGGAGTGAATGCATTCTTGGATTTTGCTTTTGAGCACAAGGCTATTCGTGGAAAAATTTTATGTCCATGTGAACATTGCAAATTTTTAAAGTCTGGCACAAGGGACGAATGTTTCGAACATTTACTCCTCGCCCATTTTCCCAGAAATTACACCTTCTGGGATTCACATGGAGAGGTGGGAACATCTTGTAATGTCGAACGAGTGGCTCCAGGCTCGCATCTTAGAAGTGATACAACTCCCCTAGCAGCAGATACAATACAAGAAATGATATATGATGCCTTTAGACCTGGATTGAATAGTCAAGGGATGACTGAATTGGTCGTTGATAGAGACACAGGGGTGTCAAATACTAGTAGTGAGTCAAGTGGTGGTAATGCCAGAGAGTTTTATGACTTGCTGAAAGATAACGAACAACCATTATATGATGGATGCACCAAGTTCTCGAAACTCTCATTTCTAATCAGGTTATATCACATCAATTGTTTGTGTGGTGTTAGTGATAAGGCTATGGATATGGTTTTTAAATTGTTGCATGATGCGTTCTCATTTGCAAATATCCCTCCATCTAATTATGATGCGAAGAAGATCATTAACAAACTTGGTCTTAAGTATGAAAAAATACATGCATGTCCTAATGATTGCATGCTATATTGGGGGCCGGATGCAGATAGAGAAAATTGCAAAGAATGTGAGGTGTCTAGGTGGAAGAAAAACTCAAAGAAGAAGAAACAACCAGTAAAGGTATTGCGCTACTTTCCCCTAAAATCAAGATTACAAAGATTATTTATGTCTTCTAAAACTGCTGAGAGTGCGGTGGCACTCAAGTGAACCCAGTGTTGATGATATGATGAGACATCCAAGGGATTCTCAAGCTTGGAAAAATTTTGATTCCATGTATACTGAATTTGCTTCTGAGGAACGTAATGTTCGACTTGCATTAGCTACTGACGGTTTCAATCCATTTGGGAATTTAGGCACAAGTTATAGTATTTGGCTAGTTATTTTGATCCCATACAATGTCCCCCGTGGATGTGCATGAGGTCAACTGAATTCATTGTTTCTATGTTGATTCCTGGAAAGAAAATGCCTGGCAACAATATTGATATCTATTTGCAACCTGTAATTGATGAGTCGAAAGAATTGTGGGAAAAAGGGGTTGAGACATATGATGCATATAAAAATGAGGTGTTTGTGTTGAAGGCAGCTCTATTGTGGACTATTAGTGACTTTCCAGGTCTTGGAAATATTTCAGGTTGGAATACACACTGGTTATGATTGTCCATCATGTAATTTTGATCAAATTCCTCTTTATTTGGGTTGTAGTAGGAAGTGGTGTTTCATGGGTCATCGTCGATTTTTGAGGCAAGGCCATAAGTTTTGGTTGAATCGTCTTCGTTTTGATGGACATATAGAAGATAGGGATCCGCCTACATTATTATCCGAGTCAGAGATTTTGAATCAAATGGAGAATATAGAGTTTTCATTTGGAAAACGTTCATCAACTAGTAGTACTATTGAAAGCAGAACGCGGAAGAGAGCAAATGTTGATAAAGCTTCAAAGCAATGGAAAAAGAGAAGTATATTTTTCCAACTTCCATATTGGGAGTCTAATTTAATGCGTCACAATCTTGATGTGATGCATATTGAGAAAAATGTATGTGATAATGTGTTGTTCACATTGATAAATGACAGATGAAAAAGGAAAGATCATTTAGAGGCTCGAAAAGACTTGCAAAAATTGGGTATTAAAAAGGAACTCTGGCCAAAAGAGGATGGAAAATCTTGTCCAGCAACGTTATTCACAATGAAAAGGCAAGAGATTGACACATTCCTTGATACTTTGAAATGTGTCATTGTGCCAGATGGTTACTCAAGTGATTTTTCTAGATGCATTGACCTTGCGCAACGTAGAGTATTTGGACTGAAGAGCCATGATTCACGCATCCTTATGCAGGAGTTGTTGCCTCTGGCTATTAGGAACATTTTACCTCGTGCGGTGTCTTCTGTGTTGGTTGATTTAGGTTACTTCTTCAAAAAATTGTGTTCTAAAGTTGTCAATCCTGCTGAATTGAGCAAACATCAAGAACGAATTGCGCTGACCTTGTGCCATATGGAGATATTTTTCCACCGTCATTCTTCACAGTTATGGTGCATCTAACAATTCATTTGATTGATGAAGTTAGACTTGGAGGTCATGTACATTATCGATGGATGTATCCTATGGAAAGGTATGTTTTTATGCAAACCTTTGATTTTTTGGTTTAATTACTTGATCAGACACTTATCCATTACTGTGAATGTAGGTTTTTAGGAAAATTGAAACAATTTGTTCGTAATAGAGCCCAACCTGAAGGCTCCATTGCTGAGGGATGGCTCTCTGAAGAATGTCTGACCTTTTGTTCGAGGTACTGGGATGATGATATTGAGACTAGATTCAATCATAGAGAGCGTGTGGTTGATGACCCTATGCTGCCTGAAGCAAGTTTAACCTTGTTTCCTCCATTGGGTAAACTAGTTGGAGACGGTACACTTGTTAGATTATGTGACATAGAACTCTTGCAAGCACATCGCCACATATTGATTAATTGCCCTCAAGTAGAAGATTTTATTAAGTAAGTAAGACATTGATCTATTTTAATTTTATTATAGTAGATTGTGATAAATCATTTTGATGTTTTCATCTCTGAATGTATAGTCGGTTTTGACGCAACATGACGAAGAAAATGAGGAATCGTAAAAGGAATGTGAGTTCCAATGGAATAGAGAAGGAAGTCCATCGCAACATTGTCCATGCGTTTAAGACCCACGTGAGTACGACTTTCTATCTATTGCAAGGTTATTATCGGATTTTTTGCAAGCTATTGACATTGTCTGTAATGTTTTCATAGATTAATGATAATCCCAGAGATCAAACTTCAAAGGAACTTCTTGCACTTGCGCAAGGACCATTGAGACAAGCAAGAAAATTTACTGCTTATTATGTGAATGGGTTCAAGTTTCAAACGACTGAACGAGAGAAGAACTTGAAAACTCAAAATAGTGGTGTGTTTTTGTAACTTTGAAACTAAGAGCTATGCAAGCACACGTGACAATAGGCCAAGAGAGGGTATAGTACCATTTTACGGTAAACTGGTTGATATTATTGAGCTTAATTACCATGATATTTTTCAAGTAACTGTATTTAAGTGTGCATTGGCGAATACGATGAACCAACGGTTCATTAGAGGAGATGATTTTGGGTTCACATCAGTAAACTTCTCTCACTTGATTCACTCTGGTGATCACGAGGATGATGAACCATTCATTCAAGCTGTCGAGGCTCAATTAGTATTTTATGTAGAGGACAAAGCTGACAAAGGGTGGAGTATTCCTATTCATGTAAAACCAAGAGACTTATACGATATGGGTGAAGAGGATGTTAGCTCGCCTTACGATAACGAGATTAATCAAGCTCAAATTTCAGATGTGGTATTTCCAGATGATGATTCACTGTTTGTTGCGAGGGCCGATGTTACTGCAGAGTTTGAGTAGGGCTGAAGTTGTTTGTATGCCTTTGTATTAATTTTTGTAATGATCTTTTAATTTACATGCAACAGAAGAAGGTATGTTTCTAATCGATTCTACCTAATAGTGCCATGCATGTAGTTTTTTATATACTGCAGATTTGTTATAGATACATGCAACGGCTTAAATGAGAAGAAGTCATATTTAGTTTGGAATGCTATATGTTGTCTTGGTGTGTCGTCCTTTAGCAATTTGGTCAAAGAGGTATGCTTAATTATTGATCGTGCCGTTAAGTTTGCTTCATTTTGCATTTTCAGCAACTGGAATTCGTGGGGGATGAAACTTAAATGAAACCCCAATTCCACCAACTATGTTGCCAAACTAGGGCATAGTTGTTTTCTTATTCATTTTTTGACATTTGTGTCAAAATGAAAAATGATTACTCTTCCATGTATCCAAATTTTGCAATTTTAAGGAAACATCTTGGTATTTTGAATCATGTAATGTTCCTTTTTGGTTCACATCTTGATTCAATGAAAGACTGGCTTACCTCTCCTAACTGCGTAATTAAGGTCAGAAACATGCCTCCCTCATGCTCAGTATTCCATATCATCCTAGAGAATTTCCAACAGAAAACAATAAGAAAGACGAAAAAAGAAAATAAAAGGGAAAAAAAGTTTTCTACTGCATCTATATTTCCACATTTAAGCAACAGGACCAACAACATATAGTTTATTCTATCTCCTCGATATGCTTCTGTCTCGTTTTATTTTACTTTTCTAAAATTAATGTAATAATAAACTTTTTTACCATAATGACTCAAAATATTCATAATGTTTCTTCAAAAATCACTCAAGTATCTTAACATTTTTTTACATCACTTAATAACCTCGGGTCGCTATTATAGCTAGCTCATACCAATACATGCAGTGCCTGCTACAACAACATCTGATTTTTACGGTCACATAAAGATCAGAAGAGTTAAAGATTTAACCAGCTTTATATAGTGCAGAAGAGACACTAACCGAGGGAATCGATCCCTCTCTTCCTTATTAAATAAATTAGATATGAACAAATTGGGTATCCATCCTTCAATTCTCTGTCATGCATTTAAGTAGAGACCTTTTTGGATGGCTCTTGATCCTATAAAAATACCAAAGAATTTCGTTAGGTGGAGATCATTGCTCAAAGCAGGCAATTTCAAAAGCCTTGACTGCAGTGAGCAAATTGGGCTCTGCCATCTTCAAGTGTAATTATAAGAATAAAGGCTTGTCTTTATTAAACAGTTAGGACAACTGTAGATTTTGAACATCGCAGAGAATTCGAGCCACCCAAGATCAACAAGCTTGAAAAGATGAGTGAGTTTTGAGAGTCAGATTTAGAGAGATTGGTTGAGCTGACCTTGTGTGAGGCGAGGCATGTTCACTGCGGTCTGCAGCACATCCAGTTTCCATGAAAACCTAACAAAAAGTGAAGAGGGCATATTGCAAGATATGGAGAATGTGTACTGTACCTTATCATTATTAGTTGTGCTTCAATGCTTCCGTGTTTTACAACCGAACTGTTTCCCTGATTTTTTTCCATTTACTTTCAATATCATCTTTTCATTATCATTTCACCCCTATAGTTCTGTTAATCTTATCTATAGTTCTTTTAATTCTTTTGATCAAAGGTATTATATTTTATCTGTGTTCTGTTCAGGATTGATTCCACACAACCGATAAATAACAGGTTTGCTAAGGAGCTGAGATTTGCGCACGATCTGAGGTAAGCTATCTGATCGTGACAGTATCTTGAAACAAATTCATTAGTAGAAATATGTGCTTGTCATTTGTCATTACAGCCGGTTTGCTGCATGTCCCTTTCCTCCTGATTGCTTCATTGATGGAGTTCTAAAATTTTCCAGATTAAGTTATCCTATGACTTCATTATGTGCTTTCGCTCAGCTATTTGTTACTGTGCATAATCTTGTAAACGCTTGAGGGGACCGATTCAACGAGCTGTGGCTTTACATGGATTTGCATTTGCCATCATTGCCTCGTTTAGATCCTTATTGTAACCATGATGCTTGAGATTCAAGATATTTAATTATGAAAATTTCATATTGATTACAGTTCTCTAGTCCAAGTATCCCTATCATCATTAATGTCGTCTACTGTGATCTAGCAACCTTGTGAGAACGTCTCCTTGTCTAAATCTTTAGATATGAAATCTTGTTAACCACTCCATGGACTAACAATAACTGTTTTTAATTCAGGCATGCTACTTTAAATAGGAAACTTTATTTCACAATAGAAAGGTTGATTTACAATACAAAAAATGGCATATATTATTTATTTTCATCTAATCAAGACATGTTATTGGGAATAGAGGTTGTCGACCTGCATCAATCAAACTGAATTGAATTTTATAATTTTTTTCTTTCAAACATTAATAGATGAAGTTTTATGTTAGGCCATGATATCGTATTGAAAATCTTGTTTCCAATTGATGTGGAGGGACAGTTGAAGTTATAACAGTGAAGATTTACCGCGGCATGTTCAGTCTTATTGATCGAAAATGTTTTTGTTGTTGTACGGAACAGGTAATTTCTGTTCAGACAAGAAACCCGCCGCTGAAAATTGGATAGAAGGAAGGGGGAAGTCGGTGGTATGCGAGGAAACCTGCATCATTATGCTTTGATTTCATGTTTCCCATTTTCCTTACTTTTGCATGAATCCCCAGTTATTTTCACATTAATTTTCCCAGTAATTCCCAGTGATCACTTACTATTCGGAAATTCTTTGGATGTTTACGAAATTTTTTGTACCAAAAATTTGTACCAAATTAATTGGATGTACCAAATTTACGATGAATTTTTGGGAAACAATTATCCAGAAACCTAATAAACAATTATCCAAAAGTGGTGCAAGTGGTGCTGCTATACGTAACTACATGTAGTTACTGCCATAAACAATTATCCCCAGTTATTTTCCCAAAAATTCTTCGTAACTACATGGCAGTAACTACATGTCTCTTGGCACTTTTGTTTGTCATATTTTAGCAATGATTGCTTCCATGGGCGGTAAGCATTAGCTTGTACAACAGGTGAAGATTTTGGTGCCTAAAATGGCAATTGATCCCGATAATTGAAAGCGGGTTGAGTTTAAGATTTCCTTGCTTGAGTTCTGATTTGGCAGGAAACATGCCTGCGGTCCATCTTGATAATGTTCGTTACCTCCTAGCTGTCTTATTCGGCACCAAACGATATCTTGAACTGATCTGCTGTGGGTTGTAGATCAATCATCAATATTTGATGGTATGAATCTTTAAATAGGGTGATTGTGTGATGAATTAATTGTGATGTTACATTCAAACTCAAAGTAGAGATATAACATAACTTTTATTCCCTTTATAGAAATTGGGGATATTAATTTTGTGGAAAATAGAAAATGGATTTAGGACAGCTTTGTGTGCATGATTCTGTATGAACACATCTACTCAATGAATGCATGAAGTATGAAGGAACATTAACTAATAGGCGGGAAAGACAATATTTTTGAATAGTTTCTCTTTTGTACAAAAAAGTATTGGAGTAGAGATTATACCATACCATATCTATCTTCTTGTAACTGCTGTTAGCTATAACTAGTTCAAGGCATTTAGATGTTTTTTCCACTATTATCGCAATTTCATTAGCAATGACCTCATCAACTTTGACTGTAGTTAGTGGAGATTTTGTCTTGCCTCTTTTCTCATTTGGAAATTAGGTAAATACTGTAATTTTTTTCATCAAAATAACTGGGTTCCTATCCAAATTTGAGTGAAAATTGTATGAAGTTCATTCACCAGCCCTAGTCAGTGGAAGAATGGGCTTAAATGATGATAATATTTGATTTTATGTGAATAATTAACTTCAAGGTACTTGTTTTGATGAATTTATTTGCACAAGACAAAGTGTTTCCATAGAAAAGAACCTTGCAAAAATTAGCAATGAATAAAGCAATTACTATTTACATTCTGACTTAGTTTGCATTGTGCAAATTTGTTGGAGATATACGGGGAAACTTTATTAAGTTTCTGGATAATTGTTTCCCAAAAGTGGTGCAAGACGTATGGCAGTAACTACATGTCTCTGGATAATTGTTTCCCAAAAGTTGTGCAAGTGGTGCAAGACTTATTAAGTTTCTGAAAATGAACAAGGAACTCCTGCATCTACATGTTTCTATGTCTCTGGCAGTAACTAGTTCGACAGTGAGGCCTCTTCCTACAATAGAAGCACATGTATCTGCCAAGACGTATGGTAATGAGAACTCACTTGCTAAATTAATTCGTTTTTGTTCATCAAGGACTTCTGAGTTATGATTATGATTGTGTTTTAAAGTTGACATCAACAGTAAAACTGGGTATAGTCCTCAGTCCTGACATTACATATCAGATTAAGGGGGGTTAATGATTTGGGACATTTCTATTAGACTGGGACATTCATGAGACATTTACCTTTTAGTCTAAATATGATATCCTTGTAGGAGATAAATGGTTATAGTGTTTACTAGATTTGAATGGAAAATTATGCTCTAGTCAATCTTGATCCAACTCCATGGTTTTATATGCACTTGCAGCATGTAGCTCTTTGCAAGCTGATATTTTGCTTGAATTATAATTATAAAGTGTATTAACAAGTAGTTATCATTTCTACAGGCTGGGCCAAGTGATCCAATTACAACATTCCAAGCAAGAGAGCAACAAGAGTGTTCAAAGTTAGGTTAGTATTTGTTGGAAACCAGGAGATTTTCATAAATAATTTTAGTTACCAATTGTTGCTTCAAATATTGAAAAAACATAATACAATGTTTTGCTTACTTACAAGTTTGCCATTCAAAATTTACACATCTATTAATGATAATTGAAGCTCATTGGCTGAGCGATTAAATTTGTTTTTAATGTTGGCTTTTGTATGATGGATCATTGTGTCTTTTCTTGGATGATCTTGTTATTAAGTGTTTTATAGGAGTTATCACTTGTAACTTGTTTAATTTGTGAATTTAACACAGATACATATGGCATCAGAAGGTAGCACTTCAGTACGCAAGCGCAAGAGAGGAGCTTCGTCTGCGTATAGGTCCACGGGGATTTGTGAGCTGATAGGTCTGGTTTAAATTCATGTTATGATTATAAAAGTTTTGCATCTTGAATATAATTAATGATCTTAATTATGCAGATGTTTCTAATCATGAAAATCCACAAAAGTGTGGCTCAATGGTTTTGAAAAATGCGAGGGACGTTCATGATAAGGTCCCCTTCCACAAGAGGGTAGTGCTCCCTTTTAAACCAAGTGGCCCTGGTATTGTAGGAGAGTGTGTTAAGCCACTCCACTCTATTTTGAGGGAGGTGATATCAAATAGTGAACATTTTCCTGTGGGCGTTAATGATTGGACGGTAATACCCCATGAGATCAAAGATAATGCGATCAAAAATCATGTTCTGGTATGATTTCGTGAGACAATTGGTTTTTAACCATTTTCAATCTTACTATCAATGTAACTTGTTTTTCATTGATTTGCAGACTAAGTTTTACATTGAACCTCCTGAGCACAAACCAGTTGCTTGCCACGAAATGAAGAAAGCAATGGGCCTTCAATGGAAAACTAGGAGGACCAAGTTATGGAACCAATATTATGATTACACAAAAAGTCAGAAAGATAATGAGGAAACACCTCCTGATTGCATTACGAAAGATGATTGGGCATGTTTCATTGCTCTAAGATTTTCAGCAAAGTGGCTGGTAAGTTTATAAATTGTTATACTTTAAGTAATACATTTCATTAATTATATATTTTCGAAGATTATAACATTGTGTCAATTCTTTATCTGTATTGAAGTATAATCGTGAGAAGAATAGGGAGAATGCTCTTAAACAAGACTGTCATCCAACTACCGGGTCACAGCCAGTGGCTCAACTTTATGGTTTAATGGTAACAAAAACTTGTCACAATATATATTGAACTACATAAAATTATGATATTTTGTTTTCGATTCGATGTAATTTAGATATTGCCCTAATTAGTGAAGTGGATTCATTAGGCTGAACAAAATGGAGCGGACCCCACCCGGACAGATATAGTGTTGTTGACACGTGCTAGAGATGACGGGTCTTATCCAAAAGATGCTGCGAGAGATATCGTTGTAAGTATCTAGTTTGTTTGAACTACATAAAACGATGCATTTTTCATGATACCTTACCTAAGATGTCAATAAGAGCCAATTATCATGATACCTTACCTAAGATGACAACAATCAGCAATTTTATTTGGTATTCACGTAGCTTAGTCATATTGAAGAGGAGGGAACATTTTTACTGCCTGCTGATGTATGTTTCATGAATGCATAAAGCATTCTTGCCACAAGTACTATTTTAGGATTCAGCACCATTAGTATTGTTTTGGTTATCAACTAGATGCTTGTCATTTTTTTGCAATTGATCATGACACAATTAGGGTTGCTACAATAGGGCATTCTCCATATGTTTGTTAATCTACCAGCACCGTTTCATTTTATGTTCCTACACTTTGTGCGATTGTGGCTGTGAATGGTGATGTGACTCCTCCAAATTAAGAGTCAGTAAGTTGGGATATTTCACAGCTACAATAATACATTGTTATATTTAAATATATGAACTTGCACATTCTGTAAACTAGGGATACATTGGGAAATATCATCATGTCACTTTATTTATTTTTGTTCTTCATTTAGAAACTTAGATCAGTAGCAACATCCATGATCCAAATTGAATGGTACCTCATCTAATATTCTAGAATGGCCAAAATAGATCAACCCCAAAAGGGCTCAATATACTGAATAAACACTGTGCCAGATATTTCTGATACGAATTTACATGAGAAAATGTTTTATGATACGATGGTTTTAGTTTACTGTTGCTACCTTCAGCATTTAAACAAAGTGAAACAGAAATTTTCTCAGCAAAATATGGTTTTAGTTTACTGAATGCTTTATAATTTATAGATATTTGGTATGCCCTTATGGACCAGAAGCATGAATATCAGCAGTGCTTGTGTCTGCATGTGATGACTTGGTATTTGGAAAATACTTAACAATTATCTTAACAGGATTGTTACAATGCTAACTTTATATGAGTAGACATAGAAACTATATAATTTTACATGTTAGTAATATTCTGGATAAGTATTACTAAAATGAAAACTTGTCAGTTTTCCACCGTAGAAAATAGAGTGTGTTAATCATGCCCCCTGCAGAGAAAGACTTTCTTACCGCTTACTACCACCCATAGTGATACATAATATTTCTATGTGGAAACAATTATCCATAACAGGGAATTCAAGATCTGCCAGTATACACAATTAGTGTTGCTTACCACCACCCATAAGCACCTGATGCTACTTTGTCCTTGCACTAGTAATACATAATATTTCTCATGTCTTAATTTCATGTCTTAATTTCATGCCAGTATACACAATTAGTGTTGAATAGTTTGTTTAGTCACAACATTCTCAGTTATATAATCTCATGTCTTAATTTTTATTTTATTGTGCAGGAGAGCATTCGAGTAGAGTCACAACAGGAGGGTGTCGAGAGGCAAGGAAGAAATGATGTTGTCGCTCGTGTTCTTGGCGATGATCACCCAGGACGGGTGTTTGGTTTTGTATCTAATGGTTCTCAATCCCAGATCTTTGGGATACATATAAGATTTGTCCCATCTCCTACCTTCGCGTCTGACGCTTCATCAAGTCATTCAAATCTAGTGACGCGGGAGGAGTTTGATAGTCAAAAACAGGAGCTTGAGCAGTGTAGGTCTCGGCTTGATCAATGTACATCTCAGCTTGCTCAGTGTACGTCTTTTTTGAGCTTCTTCATGACACAAAACTATACTCAAGAACAACGGCAGAAGTTACATGAAGATCCGCGGTTCTGGAACATCTTCCTTCCTCCATCCAGTCTTTAGGTCCTTAGTTTATTTTGATGATGTAGGAAAGACTTTTTTGTATTAAGAAGTATCATGTAGTTTATTATGTTTTAAAGACTTTTGTTTTGTATGAATTATTATTGTATCTTTCAGCTTTTAAAAAATAAATAAATTCCTGTTTTGAGATTATTATTTTTTAATACATTAATTTGGTTTGTGACACCCACAAACAGGATTAATTTTTTAAATTAATTACTTTATTAGTGGTAAAAATCCACTATAAAATTCGCGACAATTACGTTTAGGATTTTTAAAAAAACTGATTCGGTTAGTGGCGGTTCTAAATCTTCACAAATGGTGCGTTTTGGGCGGGTTAAAACAGTAATTAAAACCTGCTACAAAATGTTTGTAGCGGCTAAAATCCCCTACAAACTGTTTTTGAGGTTAATTTTTTAAAAATAATTTATTCCTGTTGTGGCGGTTTCGCACCGACAAAAACAATTATATATCTGGCGGTTTAGAACCGCTACAAACGTTTTTTGAGGTTAATGATTTAAAAAAGTTGTGGTGGTTTAGAACCGCAACAAATCATTACATTTCCGGCGGTTTAGAACCGCTATAAATTTTTTTAAATCGAAATTATAGTTGCTGCTACAAATATTTTGTTGTCGGGTCGGAACCGCTAAAAACAAGGGTTGCATGCGGTTTATTTTAGGTGGTTTTAAACCGCTAAAAACTATGTTTCTCAACCGCTAAAAACAAGGGTTGCATGGCGGTTGATAGAACCGCTTCAACCTGCGTTTTTGGCGGTTCCGACCCGCCATAAACTAATTTTTAAACCGCCAAGACTGCCCTCCTTCCTTGTAGTGCCAACTTATTTGAATCGTCTTTATAGAACATTGAATCAAAATCGTTTTGATTTAATCGAATATATAGAGACTTAGGGTGTCATGTATATACTTGACATATTGACACACGAAGATTGGAATGAGCTGAGACTGACTTATAGAAATGTTAGACCCTATATCTATATTGTATGAGCTACTTGTTAGCTATACAAAGAAAGGAAAATTTATCCAAATCATTTTTCAAGGATCAACCTTGTGTGATCAAAAGATGTATAAATAACAATCCATTAAAATGCATTATAGATACTCGTTAGTAAATCCACTCTTAAGTTTGTCCGAAGTGACTAATATGCTATAAAGGTATGAGATACCAAGATAAATAGCCTAAGAGCAAGTGGGAGATGTAGGAGATATATGCCCATAAGGTGATTTATCCTAAGTGTACGTCTTGTTAATAAAATATAAATGGTGTCCATTATCCTAAGTATGAATTCGGTTGAATAATATACTTAGATAATGTCCATAGACTTATAATTAGGTCCTTACTATCCAGATAAGATCTCGATTATGAGTAGTAAGCGACCGTATAGAAACTTAAGCCTTAAACGGTTCGTGGTCATAGATGGGTCGAGAACTGGATATCGGCACATCGGATAGACCACTGTGTCTTTGTCTTACCTTATAGTAATGATGATCTCATAGTCATTCGACTTAGTGAAGTCAGAGACGAGACTGTCACGCCCCGCTTCCCAAAAGTACGGAGGCGAAGCGTGACTAAGGCCCGCTTAGGCTGGAGCTGAGAGCTCAAACCAATAAGCGTCTGTGGTATTCCAAAACAAAGGAACAGGTCTCTGCAAGTTAGTACGGAACAATAAAAGTACTAAAAGGAAAAGCATATCATTTTATTCCAAAGATAATCATCCAAAGTACTGAGAGTCTAACGCCCGAAGGGCTACAACTGCAGAAAGAAATCTACTGGTGCAAGCACCCAACCTAGGCAAGAAAACAAAAGGTGCTACGCACCCAATCTAAAACTGGAACAGAAACTCTGGAACAGCAACGAGAGGGCCTCTAACTCTTGTCCTCCTCTGGATCGTACTCTGGATCAACACCCTCCAGCTCCACGTCTGCTGACAAGTCTGCCACGTCGACGTACTCTGGCTCAACACCTGACGTACATCACCAAAAGAAGGAACTGTACGTCAGGTAAGGTCTACAAAAGGGTCAGACCAAACTACAAGTGTCTCAACTATTTAACAACGGTTTACTGGTTGATTAGCATGCTGAGGTTATAACAGGGGAACAAAAGAAAGTAACGCAGCAGGAAAGTAAAACGTGACAAGTAGTAGTCGTAGCATGTGCTACCAACTACGGGACTAGCCTACAGGTGTCAAGACAAATCGGGACATGGCGGGACAAGACAAGACAAGTGTGACACGAAAGGGTTCATGCCTTACGGTTCGAGGGGGATCAGACCCTCTTACCGTGCGCACGCTCAACCCTATCCCAAACCCAAGTATTCAAGACGTGACAAGACAAGGGATCACTCGCTCTAGCTTGGCGAGTGCCCTATTGCCCTCTGGGCTGTGTAACAAGACAAGGGATCACTCAGAGAGTGCCCTATTACCCTCTGGGCTGTGTAACAAGACAAGGGATCACTCGGAGAGTGCCCTATTGCCCTCTGGGCTGTGTAACAAGACAAGGGATCACTCGGAGAGTGCCCTATTGCCCTCTGGGATGTGCAAGACGGGACGGGACGTGACAGGAAAGGTTATTCTAGGGTGTCCGCACGCACGCACACACAAGATAGTCCTATGATGTCAAAAGTTGTTGTTGTTGGGCTCAGACTTCGTCGTCAAGTCTGAGCAGTCAAGGGCGTCCCGGACGCTATCATTTCACGTCCGGTTCTCTTTGTTCACAGTTAACAGTTCTAACAAACTAGGGCCTAAGTACGGCCAAAAGCGCAAGTGGATACACTTGCCTGCGGTGGCGAGTTTCGTCTTTCCGGAGCGTCTCGTCCAAGCGTCTCGTCAGCGGAAGTCCGTCTGAAATAGTGTCACGTCAACGGTGTCAGGTCTCGTTTTCAGTAATTCCTATTAGGGTTCGTGTCTAGGTTATCGGGACTATCCTATTCGTCAGAATCACATTTTCGATGTTCAGCCCTATTCGACGATTCTATCCTATGTGCACAGTCAAAAAGTCCATTCGTCGATGTTTCTATGTTTGCACAACGTTTTAAAAGAGCGAAAAAGTAAATTTAATTAAAGTTGTCGATTTTTAGTTTAGGGTTCAATCAGCTATTGTGGGGTTTTCTACGAGTTCGGGGGACCAACCTTTACCGGGGTTTGGAGTAGAGCGGAAGTCGTGTCTGAACGGAGAAACTCCTCGGCGTCAAATCTGGTCCACGCACGATTTCCCAAAAGCTGAAACTTACGACGAAGCCCTACGACGTGTCGTAACGTCGTAGTCGGCAAATCCACGAAGAAAATCACCAAAGTGGGGCCCACATCAGTGCTAGGGGTCAATGGGGGACCCACAACACCTCTGGAGAACTTGGGGGGACCCACGGTGGCAAGCGATGCGACGGATGTGGGGTTGCGACGAAGATCGTCGGTCACAGCTAGCCGATGCGGGGGTTTCTCTCGGTCAGACCGAGAGGAGCTCTCGGTCGGACACAGCGGGTGCGGGGCTTGGAGCGATGCGGAGTAGCGGGGTCGGTCACAGCGGCCGCTCGAGAGAAATCATCGGTCAGACACTTGGGGCGGGTCGGTCGGGCGCTTGGGCGAGCGTTGCAACGTTGCAACGTTGCAGGCGAAGCGGGGGATCTCTCGGTCGGTGTGGGCGGGGCTCTCGGTCGGGCGCTTGGGCTGCAGCGAAGCGGGCGACGGGTGCGGAGCGGAGCGGGGTGCGGGCGTTGCCTTCGGTTGTAGCGGACAGATGCGGGCGGTCTCTTCGGTCGCAGCGGGGCGCTGCGGGTTGCAACGTTGCAGCTTGCAACGTTGCGGGGCGGGGGCGGATGCGGGCGACGGCCTCGGTCAGATCGAGGAAAAGCGGGGCGAACCGTCGGTCGTGCGGGGGCGGCTGCGGCTGCAGTTGCGACGAATCTTCGGGGAGTGTTTTTGACGGCTAGGGTTTTGGTGTGTGCGAAAATAATTTAACCTAGGCTTATTTAAATAGGAAAAGAGGCTGGGGCTAGGTCTAGGGTTTAGGGATTTACTAAAAATAATTAAAACAATTAAATTAGCTAAAATAACTCTCTCTCACCCTCTCTCACGCATGGGGTGTGGCTATGGGCTTGAGCTTGGGCTGAAAAATATTTTGGGGAGTTATAAAAGATATAGAAATTTTATTAGAATTAAAAAGCTTTTAAAAGTATAATTTAAAAATATTATAAACTTAGTCAAAAATGGAAAATACGTCAAATGAAGTCCAAAAATCGTAAAATAATTATTGGGGTGATCGGGGCCACGAGAGAAAGAGAACGAAGAAGACGGATCTAAATTTCGACGTCGAGGGACAAAACTAAAAATAGAAACGTCTCACGTCAAAGCTGAAAATCGTGACGTCACTTCAAATATGATCAAATCGTGGAAGAACGACCCGAGAAATGTCGTTCCAAAATAGTGTCACAATTTAATACCCTCAGAGACGATCACAACGACATATCACACAAAAGTGTTCAAAAACAAACAAGTCCAAAATAAAAATACGAGCACGATCAAAAGCACGTGCACAAAGAAAGTATGATCGAAAACCGACCGTTACATCCTCCCCAACTTAGAAATGATTCCGCCCTCGGAATCAACATCAAGCGCTGCTGGGAAAAAGATGCGGGAAGCACTCTCTCATATCATCTTCACGCTCCCAGGTGGACTCTCCAGGTGATCCATGACGCCACACACTCTCACCAGGTCGACTACTTTATTCCTCAATTGCTTCTGTCGTCGGTCCAAAATCTGCATAGGCTGCTGGTCATACGTCAGGTCTGGGCGAACCGTAATCTCTTGGAAATCAACCGTGTGCGACGGATCACTGACGTACCGACGTAGCTGAGATACGTGGAACATGTCGTGAACTCATTCCAAAGTTGGTGGCAGAGCATGGCGGTAGGCCACTGCTCCCACACGCTCTAGCACATCGAATGGCCCAATATATCTTGGACTAAGCTTTCCCTTCTTCCCGAAACGAATGACTCCACGGTTCGGAGAAATCTTCAGGAAGACGTGATCTCCAGGCTGAAACTCCAAGGGTCTCCTCTTGGCATCTGCCCAATGCTTGAAGCGATCCTGTGCAACTCTAAGCTTCTCCCTGATGTCCCTCATGACATCCACAGCTTCCACTATCATCTCCAGACCCAACAGCTCCCGATCTCCAACGTCATCCCAGCTCAGGGGCGATCGACATTTCCTCCCATATAAGGCAGCAAACGACGCGATGCCAATGCTCGCCTGGTAGCTGTTGTTATATGAAAACTCCACCAAGTGGAGATGGTCCTCCCACGATCCCTTCAAATCGAGCGTGCAAGCTCGCATCATATCCTCCAGAATCTGAATAGTCCTCTCTGACTGGCCATCGGTCTGCGGGTGGTATGCCGTGCTGAAACTCAGACTCGTACCCAAATTCTCCTGTAGATTTCTCCAGAACTGAGATGTGAACCTCGTGTCTCTGTCAGGCACAATGCTCACGGGGACTCCATGTAAGCGTACAATCTTCTGCACGTACACGGTCTACATCACGACTAATTCAAAGAGGAAATTAAAATAGAAGTAAAAGTATGAAATTTTTACCTCTAGATATTTCCTCGCCAAAGCTTCCGTAGACTGGCCCACTCGGAATGGGATAAAGTGGGCAGACGTGGTCAATCGATCTACGATCACCCAGACTGCGTCGTTCTGCCTCGGGGTCCGAGGTAAACCAGTCACGAAATCCATCGTAATATGTTGTCACTTCCACTCCGGGATAGGAAGCGGTTGCAGCAGCCCAGCAGCACGATGGTGCTCAGCCTTCACCTGTTGACATATCAAACACTTGGCAACGCTCCGTGCCACACTCCTCTTCATGCCAATCCACCAATAGTTCAGACGGAGGTCCTTATACATCTTGGTGCCGCCAGAATGTATAGAATACGGCGAGCTATGATCCTCGCTCAAAAGCTCCTCCCGAACATCACCTGCAGGTACGCAGAGTCTGCTACCGTACCGCAGCGAACCATCCTCATGAATCACAAACTCCGTCCGTAGTCCAGCTTCAACCTGCCTCCTGATCCTCTGCAGTTTTGGATCTCCTGCCTGTGCTGCCTTGATCCGATCCACGATCGTGGACTGAATCTGCAAATTCATGAATGAAAGAACCACACCAGGTAGGACGACCTCCAAATCCATCTCTCTCAGCTCCTGCTGAATCCTCCAGTCAGCAGTATGCATCATAGCAGTGGGAAGTCTACTCAAAGCATCGAGCACTACGTTCACCTTCCCGGGATGATACTGCAAGTCTATCTCGTAGTCAGCCATGAGCTCTAACCATCGTCTCTGTCGCATGTTGAGCTCCTTTTGCATGAAGATGTACTTCAAGCTTTTGTGATCGGTGAAGATCTTCACGCTCTCACTCAGCAAGAAGTGCCTCCAGATCTTCAGTGCAAAAATCACGGATGCCAACTCCAGATCGTGCGTCGGGTAATTCTTCTCATGAGTCCTCAACTGACGAGAAGCATACGCGACCACGTGGCCATGCTGATGCAAGACGCATCCTAGGCCCTTCCCTGACGCATCACAATATACTTTGAAGCCTCCGCTTAGATCCGGCACTGCCAACACCGGTGCCGTGGTCAACCTCACCTTCAAGATACTGAAGGCCTCCTCACAAGCATCAGACCAATGAAACTTAACATCCTTCCTCGTCAGCCTCGTCATCGGCTCAGCAATCTTCGAGAAATCCTTGATGAACCGCCGATAATAGCCTGCTAAGCCAAGAAAGCTCTTGCTATCTGACGCTGACTGCGGAGTCGGCCAATCTCGAACTGCTCTGACCTTCTCCGGATCTACAGATATGCCATCACCGGACACCACGTGTCCCAGGAATGCGACTCTATCCAGCCAGAACTCGCACTTACTATACTTGGCATATAGCTTGTGTCGCCTCAGCGTCTCCAGCACCGTCCTCAGATGACAACTGTGCTCCTCCTCAGACTTCGAATAAATCAGAATGTCGTCAATGAAGATAACGACAAACTTATCCAGGAAGTCATAGAAAATCAAGTTCATCAAATTCATGAACACAGCTGGCGCATCGGTCACGCCAAACGGCATGACCACGAACTCATAATGTCCGTACTTCGTCCGAAAAGCTGTCTTCGGAACATCATCCTTCTTCACCTTCAACTGATGGTATCCACTCCTCAAGTCTAACTTCGAGAAAACTCTCGAGCCTCCAAGCTGGTCGAAGATATCGTCGATGCGCGGAAGCGGATACTTATTCTTCACTGTGACAGCATTCAGCCCTCGATAGTCCACGCACATCCTGCGGGACCCATCCTTCTTCTTCACGAGCAAAACTGGTGCACCCCATGGTGACACACTAGGGTGGATGAAACCCTTCTGCAGCAACTCATCTAACTGCTTCCGCAGCTCCTCGAGCTCAGCGGGAGCCATACGGTACGGCGCCTTCGATATCGGTTGCGCTCCCGGCATAAGATCAATACCAAATTCTAGCGCTCGGTCGGGTGGCAAACCTGAGATATCCTCTGGGAAGACGTCGTCGAAGTCTCTGACGACTTCTGGTCACTCGATCTCCATCTCCATCTGCATAGCTGCAACAATCGGTACCTCCGGCTTGGCCCGATATCTGATGGGCCCAAGCGACTATCTCTGCTACGGAACTCGAACTCTGGATGGCCTGGAATCCGGAGTACCACCCTCTTACTGTGACAATCGATCGAGGTGTGGAAATCTCCCAACCAATCGATGCCAAGAACGACATCGAAATGTGGCAGGTCATGGACAATGAAATTTGCGAAAAGCTCGTGTCCACTGACCACCAATGGAATCGATCGACAACCCAAGTTCACTGTCACCACTCCGATCCCTGTGGTGATGTCCCCAACACTTTGGGAGTGTATGGGTGGGAATGGAGTGACTTGTTACAAATCTCCGGGATATGATGCACATGGATGCACCGGAGTCGAACAAGGCAAGGGCTGGGTGAGAGGACACTAGAATGGTGCCTAAGATATAAAAGAACTACAGTCAAACCAAGCTACTCTAACAAACAAGCCAAGCAAGCAACACTAACAATAAGATCTAAACTATGAAAAGAAAGACTAGGATTAAAGAGTTACCTGCAATAACTCCATCCAGCTCTTCACTCTCAACAGCTGTCATGGTATACACCGGCCTCTGGGGTTGTACTGCTCGCTGAAACATCTGCTTCTGTGGCACCAAGGGTGGTCCACATACAGCAGGTCCTCTCTGAACTGGGGTAGACGCTCTCATCTGCTGCGGGGCTGGCGCTCCAACAATAGCATTACGGGCTCTCGAACAATCCTTCGCAGCATGCGAGGCATCTCCACAAACTAGGCACAGTCCCAACTTCCTCCTACAGTTGACCTGAACGTGTCCTGGCTTGCCGCAGAAGTGGCTTGTGCCCTTGCTCTGGTTCTGCACTGGTGCTCCGGGCCTCTTGAATGGCACTGTCTGAACTGGCCTCATCGTCGGCCTAGCAGGTGGCCGGTACTGCTCCATAGGACGCTTCCCTTTATCAGCTGAAGGGTCAGGTAGACGCGATATAATCTCATGATTCTTCGCAGCATCTAGCACAGCTCTTATAGTCGTGAAATTCGTCAAAGACATAGAAGCCTGAATCTTCGGACGCAGTCCCTAATGAAAGCGATCAGCTCGCTTCTCCTCCTTCCTTACCATATGCGGGGCAAAACGACTCAGCATCTCGAACTCAGCTTCATACTCCTCGACAGTCATATCCCCCTGCTTCAGATTTATAAACCTGCTCAATAGCTCCCTCCTAGCAGACTTGGTGAAATACTTATCCTTGAACATCGATCTGAAGGTCTTCCAATCCACTGGCTTCTCGAGACGCCTCTCCTCGATGCGCCACCAGTTCCTTGCATTCTCCATCAGTTGCATCTTCGCTATCTCGACGCAAGTATCATCAGGGATCTTCGCTGCTACCAACTTCTCCTCAGTGCTCTGGATCCACTCATCAGCAGCTAGGGGTCCTTCCTTCCCTGAAAATGTCCTCGGCTGAAGCTCGTTGAACTGCTTCCCTCCTGGAGCAGCTCGAGGGGTAGGAGGAGGTGGTGGTGGTGCAACTGGGGAAGCCTGGGCAGCACGCTGAGACTGCTGAACCAACTGATGTTGCACCTATAGCATCTCTCTCATCACACCCAGGAACTGACGGAACTCTCTGCCCTGGTCTCCCGAAACTCCATCTCCTGAGCTCCCTGATCGGGTAATACGTCGTCCTGCCATCCTATTGACAGAAGACATAGATTAGAATCGTACAATTTCCGGATGATAATAAAATGAAGTTCAATACTTTGATTGTTCCAAATTTGCAGAAAGAGTGGGACCTGCATGGGCCACCACTAAAACCTGTCACGCCCCGCTTCCCAAAAGTACGGAGGCGAAGCGTGACTAAGGCCCGCTTAGGCCGGAGCTGAGAGCTCAGACCAAATAAGCGTCTGTGGTATTCCAAAACAAAGGAACATGTCTCTGCAAGTTAGTACGGAACAATAAAAGTACTAAAAGGAAAAGCATATCATTTTATTCCAAAGATAATCATCCAAAGTACTGAGAGTCTAAACGCCCGAAGGGCTACAACTGCAGAAAGAAATCTACTGGTGCAAGCACCCAACCTAGGCAAGAAAACAAAAGGTGCTACGCACCCAATCTAAAACTGGAACAGAAACTCTGGAACAACAACGAGAGGGCCTCTAACTCTGGTCCTCCTCTGGATCGTACTCTGGATCAGCACCCTCCAGCTCCACGTCTGTTGACAAGTCCGCCTCGTCGACGTACTCTGGCTCAACACCTGACGTACAGCACCAAAAGAAGGAACTGTACGTCAGGTAAGGTCTACAAAAGGGTCAGACCAAACTACAAGTTTATCAACTATTTAACAACGATTTATTGGTTGATTAGCATGCTGAGGTTATAACAGGGGGACAAAAGAAAGTAACGCAGCAGGAAAGTAAAACGTGACAAGTAGTAGTCGTAGCGTGTGCTACCAACTACGGGACTAGCCTACAGGTGTCAAGACAAATCGGGACATGGCGGGACAAGACAAGACAAGTGTGACACGAAAGGGTTCATGCCTTACGGTTCAAGGGGGATCAGACCCTCTTACCGTGCGCACGCTCAACCCTATCCCAAACCCAAGTATTCAAGACGTGACAAGACAAGGGATCACTCGCTCTAGCTTGGTGAGTGCCCTATTGCCCTCTGGGCTGTGTAACAAGACAAGGGATCACTCAGAGAGTGCCCTATTGCCCTCTGGGCTGTGTAACAAGACAAGGGATCACTCGGAGACTGCCCTATTGCCCTCTGGGCTGTGTAACAAGACAATGGATCACTCGGAGAGTGCCCTATTGCCCTCTGGGCTGTGCAAGATGGGACGGGACGTGACAGGAAAGGTTATTCTAAGGTTTCCACACGCACGCACACACAAGATAGTCCTATGATGTCAAAAGTTGTTGTTGTTGGGCTCAGACTTCGTCGTCAAGTCTGAGCAGTCAAGGGCATCCCGGACGCTATCATTTCACGTCCGGTTCTCTTTGTTCACAGTTAACAGTTCTAACAAACTAGGGCCTAAGCACGGCCAAAAGCGCAAGTGGATACACTTGCCTGCGGTGGCGAGTGTGTCGTCTTTCCGGAGCGTCTCGTCAGTGGAAGTCCGTCTGAAATAGTGTTACGTCGACGGTGTCAGGTCTCGTTTTCAGTAATTCCTATTAGGGTTCGTGTCTAGGTTATCGGGACTATCCTATTCGTCAGAATCACATTTTCGATGTTCAGCCCTAATCGACGATTCTATCCTATGTGCACAGTCAAAAAGTCCATTCGTCGATGTTTCTATGTTTGCACAACGTTTTGAAAGAGCGAAAAAGTCAATTTAATTAAAGTTGTCGATTTTTAGTTTAGGGTTCAATCGGCTATTTTGGGGGTTTCTACGAGTTCGGGGGACCAACCTTTACCGGGGTTTGGAGTAGAGCGGAAGTCGTGTTTGAACGGAGAAACTCCTCGGCATCAAATCTGGTCCACGCACGATTTCCCAAAAGCTGAAACTTGCGACGAAGGCCTACGACGTGTCATAACGTCGTAGTCGGCAAATCCACGAAGAAAATCACCAAAGTGGGGCCCACAGCAGTGCTAGGGGTCAATGGGGGACCCACAACACCTCTGGAGAACTTGGGGGGACCCACGGTGGCAAGCGATGCGACGGATGTGGGGTTGCGACGAAGATCGTCGGTCGCAGCTAGCCAGTGTGGGGGTTTCTCTCGGTCAGACCGAGAGGAGCTCTCGGTCGGACACAACGGGTGTGGGGCTTGGAGCGCTGCGGAGCAGCGGGGTCGGTCACAACGGCCGCTGTGAGAGAAATCCTCGGTCAGACACTTGGGGCGGGTCGGTCGGGCGCTTGGGCAAGCGTTGCAACGTTGCAACGGTGCGGGCGAAGCGGGGGATCTCTCGGTCGGTGCGGGCGGGGCTCTCGGTCGGGTGCCTGGGCTGCAGCGGAGCGGGCGACGGGTGCGGAGCGGAGCGGGGTGCGCGCGTTGCCTTCGGTCGTAGCGGGCGGATGCGGGCGGTCTCTTCGGTCGCAGCGGGGCGCTGCGGGTTGCAACGTTGCAGCTTGCAATGTTGCGGGGCGGGGGAGGATGCGGGCAACGGCCTCGGTCAGACCGAGGAAAAGCGGGGCGAACCGTCGGTCGTGCGGGGGCGGCTGCGGCTGTAGTTGCGACGAAGCTTCGGGGAGTGTTTTTGACGGCTAGGGTTTTGGTGTGTGCAAAAATAATTTAACCTAGGCTTATTTAAATAGGAAAAGAGAATGGGCTAGGTCTAGGGTTTAGGGATTTACTAAAAATAATTAAAACAATTAAATTAGCTAAAATAACTCTCTCTCACCCTCTCTCACGCATGGGGTGTTGCTATGGGCTTGAGCTTGGGCTAAAAAATATTTTGGGGAGTTATAAAAGATATAGAAATTTTATTAGAATTAAAAAGCTTTTAAAAGTATAATTTAAAAATATTATAAACTTAGTCAAAAATGGAAAATAGGTCATATGAAGTCCAAAAATCGTAAAATAATTATTGGGGTGATCGGGACGATGAGAGAAAGAGAACGAAGAAGACGGATCTAAATTTCGACGTCGAGGGACGAAACTAAAAATAGAAACGTCTCACGTCAAAGCTGAAAATCGTAACGTCACTTCAAATATGATCAAATCGTGGGAGAACGACCCGAGAAATGTCGTTCCAAAATAGTGCCACAATTTAATACCCTCAGAGACGATCACAACGACATATCACACAAAAGTGTTCAAAAACAAACAAGTTCAAAATAAAAATACGTGCACGATCAAAAGCACGTGCACGAAGAAAGTACGATTGAAACCGACCGTTACAGAGACACATGTGCTCATTGGAGAATGAGTTCACTGAACGACCAACATAGAGTTATTATATGGTTAAAATTTAACTAAACTGTCTATAATAACTCTAAGGTGATGTTAGGTAAGCTGGTCCTTAAGACCTGAAGTCATTTGTACGAATCTGTGAGTGAACGGTGTCGCTTAGACCTATGATCTAGCTTCGAGGCTAGGCCTGCTGAAAGATCTTAGGTTGGGCTACACCTGAAGCTCTTGAGGCGAGTAGATGACTAAGATGGGATTCGTCTCTTCCGTTAAAGGGAAGTTAGTGTCACAGGCTCAGAACGGTCTTTGTGTTAATCATCGGCCGGGGTACGTTGTAAGATGTACAATGTGAATACAACAAAGACCGTCGTATACTGACCAATGTTATCTAATGGGGTTGACAGTAAACCATACCCTAGGCCAACAGGGACACAGTCTTGATGAAGGGACTATAGCTAACGGTATTCATCACTGACACAACCAAAGTAAACCCAACGATACTTTTGTCAATGGGTCGATCACGTTATGATGATTCTGAAACATGGCCGACAACTACTGCTCGTGGTGACCGTCGTCTAGGGGTTTCGAGTCCCAACCTGTAGTAAGGTCAGGCTGTAGAGTCTCACACCGAGTAGCATTCGTGTCTTAGTAATCGAAAGATTAATAAGAGAGATTTATTCGATGAAAAGGAATGGTTGAAGTTCACAAGCCAGTTGTGAAACTAAGTCGTAGATGCAATAAGGACATTGTTGCATTTGATGCAAACAAAGATTAAACGTGTCGTAAGTTGGTCACGACAATATCTATAGGAATAAAAGCTTTGAAAAGGGTTACCTGGTTAACGGGATCGTCCCGGTCTAAACACAGGTTCAAACCACGTCCAAATCGAAGCTCAAACGAGCCCAGAAACGTAAAAACAGTCCGAGGCAAAGTGGGTTAGACCCACTTGGGCTTACGGGCCCATCTGCGAGGGGTAAACGGGTGCCTACCCGCTACTGAGCAAGCACGGCCGGCTGCGACAGCGGGCACGGCCTGCAGTTTGCAGCGGGCTCAGCCCGCTGAACAGCGGGCTCAGCCCGCTGCAGCAGCGGGCGCGGCCCGCTGGTTTCAGTGGACCAGCACCCGCTGCACAGCGGGCACGGCCCACTGCCCAGCGGGCTGGCGTGCCCGCCCTCCTTGCCTTGGGCGGGGGCGCCCGCAACTTGAGTTGTAGGGTTTTTTGAAACCCCTTCGTGACGGCTACGAAAATTGATTTTTTTGCCCATCTTTGGGAAATTGTTTGAGGGGTCAAACGAAGTCGAAATTCGTCGTCATTCATTCCTACGCGTTCACCATTCGAAGCCCTTCGAATTGATAGCTTGTTTGGTGTCTAAAGTTTAACGGATAAAGAGAATTAATTCGTTGAAGTTAGTCTTTATGAAAGGCTTACTAAAACTTCAATTAAGCTAAATTAGCTTAATTAAATTTCTCTTCTATTAGTTTTGTCCCACATTGCTCACAACAAAAGTAGAAGTGCCGACTCCATATATAAATAGGGGTGCACTCTCTTCGTTGAAAAATGCACCAAGTCCTCGATCGAGTAGCTCCAGATTTTAGAGCAAGCTCGATCTACGACTAAACTATTCTCTCTCTCTCTCTCTCTCTCTCTCTCTCTCTCTCTCTCTCTCTCTCTCTCTCTCTCTCTCTCTCTCTCTCTCTCTCTCTCTCTCTCTTCTTCCTATTCTCCCGACTAGTCCTAACAAGACTACGAAGGGGGTTTGGATTCAGATCCAAACGTCTAAGACGCGGGTCTACTCAAGTGAAACTTTCTACTGCGTGTGATCGGCTTGGAGGCGGGAGTCGGCTCGGGTAGATCAGTTCGAAGGTGCAAGGCAGCTCAGGTGGATCGAGTCAGGGAGGTTTGGCTACGAGGAGCGTCAGAAGACGGTGCGGTACATCTTGCCCGCCCAGGGTCGAGATTCCGGGTATGTTCTCTTAGTAATTTTAGTGTAGTTTAATTTCGTCGCAGTAGAATAGATCCCGATTGGGGTGGTCAGATCCACCCCAAGTTGGCATAGATCGGGCTAGGTTCTGGCTCTCTTAGAGCCTATCTAAATTGTTTGGCTAGATAGTTTTATTTTTCCACTGTACTTTATGCCTCTGTGGTCCGTCCGACTTAGGACGGACACATATCTGAGCTTTGAGGGTCCACCAAAACCCTTCAATATATATAATAAATGTCCAACTGATCGGTTGAAGCATCAACCGATCGGTTGAGATGAGCATTGAACCGGTCTTCAACCTTTGAGATACTTCACCCAATCACTGAACCGATTGGGTGAAGTCGTCTGATTCGGAGCTTGGGAAGCTTCGGCTACAGGTGAACCGATCGGTTGACAAGTCAACCGATCGGTTAGAATTCAGCTTCAAAAACAGAGAACACTACGGCCACCACCCGATCACTAAACCGATCGTGTGTGATCTGCTCTTCCTTGCCTTCTGCTCAGGTCAGATATGTGTGCACGAACCGATCGGTTGGAACTGTCCAACCGATCGGTTGGGGGCTGATATATGCTCTAACTTGACGTATGGCCCTCAGATTCTCGTGCGACGCCTTCCATTGCTCCGGGGACTCATGATATTTTCTTTATATATCCCTTACGCTGGCAATCTCCTGCAAGTACACACAAACACAAAGAAAGTGAAAAGAAACTAAAAATCACAGAAGATAGATACGAACCAACGAAAAACGACGAGAAATCACGGAGAAGGCGTGCGTGAATATACAAAATATAAACGCACGTCAATGCTCTCAGAGAATACGGTGGTGGGAGAGACAGGAATATCGACTGGTGGGGTGGGCGTGAAAACTGAAGATAGGGTCACCCCAGAAGTCGGTATCTCAAATAAGGTAAGGGTCTCTACGGTCGCAGGAATGGAACGATCAACACTCTCAGGAATGAATGGGGCAGGATCAGACAATGACATGTTACTCTCGGGGATGGGTGTGGACGTGGAACTCTTAGCACGAGCAGCAGTAGAGACAAATGTGCTGGGTTCAGGGAATGGATCAAAGGCGGGTTGAACTATGGGGGTCTCAGGTAGGTAAGACTCAACGAGGTATTCCCGCTGCCCAGTTTGAGCTTTAGCACATATACATGTGAGATGAGAATGTCCATGGAAAACCTCCACTCCGCACATGCTGGTCCTACATGGGTCCGAACAGGGTTCGGAAGCATAATATAATCTGCAGAAAAGAGATCATGTAGACAGACCCAATTGCACTGTTCATGTGGTCGGATCATGTGCATGTGTACCAGAACATAGTCAGAAAGGGTAGTGGGGCCTGTAGCGCGATGCAGGTCAGCGAAGAACTGGATGTCAAAATAGGGGCCATGAGGGTGATCAGACCACCACAACAAATCACATTGGTGGAGGCAAGCATGGAAATAATGCGATCAAAGTACCAACTGGCGATATCAATAGATATGGCAGGGACTAAGACGTCACCACCAGCATCATAATCTCTCTTCCTTGTCTTCGCCTAGAGCATGAACAGCTCAGGTGTGGACATAGAGGTGGATTATGGAAGAGGCCTTCGCCCTACTGGGGTGGAAGTGTGGTGTGCCTGTGATATGCTCCCAGAATGCATTAGCAGAAAAGACTGAAGGGGTGAGGAGGCTAAGGCCATATGCTCTATCGGGGTCTGTGATAGGGGGCCAGTGAAAGTATGCACGGACCATGTCGTGCAAGATCTCGCATTCCTGGTCTATGAGTCAAAAGGAATAGCCCCTAGGAGTCATACGAATGGAACTCAAGACCTCGAGTGTCGGGCAAATGTATGTACTCACTGACACGGAAAAATAGTCACCCCAACCGATGTTATCGTACAGCCAGTGCAGCCCCTAGAATACCCCTAGGCGCTCTAGTATCTAAATGTGAGCGAACTTAGTGGGAATGATCTGACGCCCGGAGATCCTTCCAAATTTGGCACGGTGTACACCATCTCTTAAAGTGATCCCGTACGTCTCTATGGGTGCAGGTGGCTGTGATGACAGTGCAGGAGGTGCTGGCAATGCATGGATGGGGTCGCTATGTGGAGGAGGAGGTGTTGTCCCAGAAGAAGAAGGACCAGGGTCACCAGTCGTCTTCCACTTGGAAGCGGGCTGCCTCCCACTAGATCTAGTTCACGGGGGCATCGTGTAGTTCCATGAATGTGACGCACTCTACAAGAAATGCAAGAATATCGCTTGAAAATAATAAGGAACGTGTGTACTGAGCGAACGATGCGACTCCCAAGCTTGTTTCTGAGTGCAGGGTGGCTCCCCCAAGTTTCGTCTCCGTAATTGTCAAGAAGGATCCCCCTCAAGCTTTCCTGTTGAACAAAAAAATGTTGATTAGTTTTAAGAATTCGAAATAATCGGGGTTGATCAAGATAAAATGGAGACTAATAGGGTTGATTTGGATTAGGGGTTGGATTATGGCTTACGAGATGAAAATGAGAGGATAAAGGGTGAAATAGGGCTTGATGGAGGAGGGGGATGGTCGGCCTCGGTCGGGGGTGTTCGTGTCACGCCCCGCTTTCTAAAACGGGTGCGAGGACGAGACGAAGGTCCGCATGGGTCAGAGCTGTGAGGCTCAGACCCAATAAGCGTATGTAGAGATACCATTTAAAAATTTACAGGTTCTTGCATTTAAAAGTTCATAAGAATAATAATAAAGTACTCGAAAGGAAATTTGCATTCATTCATAAAGATAATGTCCAACACATAACAAGTCTAACAAAAGATGCCAAGCATGGCTACAACTGCAGAAAGGAAACTAATGGTGCAAAGCACCCAACCTAGACAGAAAATAAATCGGTGCTACGTACCCAAACTAAAAAGCAATAAACCTCCAAAAGTCAGCAACGGTGAGGAACCTCTAGGTCTGGTCCTCGTCAGACACGTACTCTGGATCAACGTCCTCCGGCTCCAAGTCCTCGAGTAAAGCTGGCTCATCCATGTACTCTGTCTTCGTACTGACGTGCAACACCCAAGAGAAAAGGAGCTGTATGTCAGGTAAAGTCTACAAGAAAGGCTTAGACTCTACTGCAAGTGTAAAGGAATTTAAGAGCGACATTTTAATGTTGATTTAAAATGAAATGATGCACAGCATGACATGTATAAGTAAGGAAAAGTAAAGACGGTGCAGAAAGTAAATGTGGCAGGCAAAGTCGTAGCGTAAGCTATCGAGACAAGACTAAACAAGGCTAGACGAGACTGTGTGACACCAAGCGACTCAACACCAAGAGGGTTCATGCCTTTGGCTTAGAAAGTGGCCAAACTCTCTAACCTGGTGGCCGATCAACCCTACCCAACCCCAAGACAAGACAAGACAAGACTGTATAGGACCACCCACTCTAGCTCGATGAGTGCATCTATCCCCACGATCTGCAGAGTCAACCACTCACTCGGTGGGTGACGGGCTTCCTGTAGGTGAATCTGTACCACTGTATAGGACCACTCACTCTAGCTCAATGAGTGCCTCTATCCCCACGGTCTGCAGGGTCAACCACTCACTCGGTGGGTGACTGGCTTCCCGTAGGTGAATCTGTACAAGGGATCACTCTCTCTCTGTCTCGGAAAGTGCCCTATTGCCCGTATGCTGTGTAAGACATGACGTGAAAGATGTTACATGACATGACATGGGTAAAGTTGTTCTAGGGTGTCCACACACACACACACACACATACACACACACACACACACACAGAGAGAGAGAGAGAGAGAGAGAGATAGTCCCTAACATGTTTGTAGTTTAATACATAGACTTCGTTGTCAAGTCTAGGCTATCGTGAGGGGTCCCGGACGCTATCATTTCACGTCCGGTTCTCTTTACAGTTTTAAGTAGAAAGTGGCCTAGACATGGCCGTAACAACGCAAGTGGGGGCACTTGCCTGCAGTGGCGAGTAGAACGTCCGTCAGAGGCGTCTCGTCTCGGTCATCGCATCGGTCAATGTCCGCTGTCACAAGTCAACGGCAGGTGTCAGGTCGCATTTTTAGAAGTTCTTATTATGGTAAATTTCTAAATTGATCGTGGCTAACCTATCATTTTTCACGTCAAGTCCGGAAGTTCAACCTATTTGACGATTCTATTCTATGCACAGTCAAATCAGTTCGATCATCGATTCTAGATTTTCACAACGGTTTAAAGGGGCGTAAAAGTAAATTTAGTGATTAGGTTGTTAGATTTTAATTAGGTTTTCAATGTCGTACGGTTTGGGTTTCTACGAGTGAAAAGACCAACCTAGTGCGATGAACGCGCACGTGTCAGCGTCGGATCTGGAACGGGGGCTATGCTCGGTGTCCTCAACTGCGGGTAGCACAGTAAGAATCATCTCATGATCATCTCGGCTGCAGGTTAGTGCAGTGAGATGGCATGGCAATAGGTACGGCGTCAGGATCTCTCCGGTTGACATCACGGCGGCGGCTACGACGTCGGGGAAACGCACGAGATCTATGACGTGCATGGACTACTAGGAGCAAGGGGACTGCCAGGGATAGGAGGATGCCAAAGAGGGTCGCGTGGCCTGAGGGGTAGTCTTCGGCGACCGTGCACGGAGTTGGCCGTGGGTTATAGGGCGGCAAATGCGCATTGCAAGGCGTTCATTACCTTGGCATTGCTTACCTCCGCGGCGACCTCCGCGGAAGTCCATTTCGCGAAATCTTCTTCTTTGGGCTCGACGTACTCCGTCAACGTGGCTCTCCACAATGAAGCACTCCGGAGGAAATTTTCCATCCGGCATTTCCAGTACCCGTAATTGGTACCATTGAAGGAGGGAGGCCTAGTTGAGGATTGCCCTTCCAAAACTGAAGAAGCTCCTTGACGATCCTTGAAGACGCTGTAGTCGTTGTTCGTCATAGCTTTGAACTTGTAGCTTTAACCTTGGCTCTAATACCAATTGTTGTGCCCTGTGAAGCTACTGCACATGTACTAGAGGGGGGGTGAATAGTACTTTAAAATAATCAAGATAGTTATTCCTAATTATTGTGCAAGAAACAAACGACAATGCGGAATAAACAACAATCAACAAGAATTATCAAACGCAAACAAAGCATGTAACGGGTTCAGATCCACCCAAGTCTCACCGACTTGTTCCCGGTGATCCTACGTCCCAACCACCCGTATCCCCTCCGGATACTTGAGTTAGAAACCTCTAACCCAAGATTTAGCACTATGAAATTCTTGTGAAAAACCTTCACAAGACCAAATCATACAAATGACATGTGACTCCCACAAACCGGGATCACACCCTTCTCTCACAACCGAGAGAACAATTCGCAATAACAAAGTAAATGAAACAATGAAATACTTACCACAAAATCCTATGCCTTGAGTATACTTACCAAATTAGGGCAAGGAGGGATTTTGAGGAAGAAGAAGGCACCAAACCCTAGCTCCAAGATATTGACCAGCAATGGAGTCCTAGGAAGTTGTTGGTGACCTTGGATCAAGCTCTTAGCTTGGAAGGCTCACAATCAATGAATCTCTCTTTGGAAATAAGAGTGAGGGAGAGATTCAAGTGAGGAGAGAAAGCTTTAGAATGGAGTTTATTTGCTTCTCTTTGATTCTCAAATATCTCTAATAATCAGCCTTGAATCCTATGAAAGAACCCCTCCAAGTATATATAGGATGGAGGAGAGAGAGAGGCAAAAATGTTTCAATTAATGCTCCAACGGCTCTATTCTGAAGCAGACTAGTCGGTCTAAGAAGGATCACTGACCGACTAGTTCATCAACTAGTCGGTCGGTGATTCAACATGGACCGACAAACAGCTTGACAGCCAAAAGAGTGATTTCCAGGCAATATGAACTAGTCGGTCTAAGAAGACTTGCCAACCGACTAGTTTGCCAACTAGTCGGTCGGTGAGTGTTCTTTGACCGAATAAGAGATGAAATCAAGTAGCTGAATACAAGTTACACTAGTCGGTCTAAGAACAAATTCCAACCGACTAGTTTCACAACTAGTCGGTCGATGAATGTTCTTGGACCGACTAACTGTAAACAGTAACTCAGGCTGTACAGAGGCAATGATAACTAGTCGGGCTGAGAAGGATTCCTAACCGACTAGATCGTCATCTAGTCGGTTGGTACTTCTACTTGAACCAACTAAGATACACTAGAAGCCGAGGGAAGAAGCGATAAGCTTCGGGAAAGTTTCTAATGGCTTCTATGATAATCCTAGCTCTAAGATATGAGCGAAATGAAGATAATAATGTAAGTCCTACTCAAGGCTTAACATTCTAATCTATAAAGCTAGAAGACAATAAATAATACATGACGAACCGTCTTCGAAGCTTCAATCTTCATTCTTCTTGACTTCAATATTGCTCCTTGAGCTTCAACGAAGCTTCAGGCACACGATCACGTGTATTGAGAAGTCTTGAGACGTCGCTTTTGATATACGTATTCTTTTGGCGACGATCTCCATAACTGCGCTCACAAACAGTTAGTACACGATATTTATATTTGCTCATCATCCAAAACCAAATCCGGGGAATCAATACTCAACAAGAACGACACGTGAAATGACGTTCACTAAAAATCCCTCAAATAACTACTCTCTCCGAGGGTCACACCGACATATCACATCGCACGTTTTGGATACAAGAGAAAGTCAAATAAAATACGCGTACGAAAAAAGAACGTACACGCAGAAATACATACGATCGGAAAACGACCGTTACAGGTCGACCGGAGGTGGCCGGAGTGATCACCGCGGTCGAGTGAGAGGGAGAGCTTAGGCGAGTAGACGGGGGGTGAGGAGGAAGAAGGGTGGTGCTATTTCAATTTGGGGGTATGCCCTCATCTGAGTCAGGGTCCTCTTTTTATAAGAGTTTGCCGCCTTAAGTCACTCGACCGAGTGACCTTGGTCACTGGGTCGAGTAGCCAAGTGTGGCTGTAAGTTGTGTTTTTAGGGTAGCAGTTGGGTCGAGCGACTCGGTCGAGTGAGGTGAGTCACTCGATCGAGTAAGAAGATGGCCAGAACACCATTTTTTGAGTTTTCTGCTACAGTCTCCTACTCGGTCGAGTGGATTAGTCACTCAGTCCAGTGAACTAATGACTCGCTCAAATGGAGATGCCTCACAGAATATTAAAGTTTCAGTTTCTGCTACAGTGATCCACTCGGTCGAGTGACATAGTCACTTGGTCGAGTGGCATAAATATACAGAGTGGGTTTTTATTACTTCCCTGATCAGTGATGTCACTCAGTCGAGTGAATGCTTCACTCGGTCGAGTGAAAAGTTCACTCGGCCGAGTGAGGCCCATTTTTTCAGCTTTCAGTTTCTGTTTCCTCTCATCTTCTTTCTCTCATTCAATCATCATATTCTTCCTTCTTTTATCGTTCAAACACATCCATAGCACAGCTCTCCATCACCATGTGTACTCTCCATTAGAATGGCAACCTCGGGTCTTCTCCATGCAATTAAAAACGTTACCTAATGTCAGTTCTTTTCCTAACTTTTGACCTATCAAACTAATAAAAATCTAAAACAAAATAAAAACTAGGGATGAACTAAAACTAAGATAGAAATGACGGATTGCCTCCCAATAAGCACTCGTTTATGGTCCTGAGCTCGACCTGTCATGATTTTACGTTATGCGTGTGATATTTGGCGCATATGAGATGCACGTGTCGAATTTGGTGAGGAGACCGGTAGGATTTGTACGCTCCACGTTCTCTTGTTTGGCCTCTTCAATTGGCACCTCCTTTCTCACAATGGTGGGGTATGACTCCCCACAAGTTTTCTCTTAGCCTTCAAAGGCTCCGTGTTCTTTTTCGGTGATGTCGAAGGCTTCACTGGTGGCGCGTGCTTTTGTTGCTTCCCAGAAGAGAGATTACAGAGCTCTCTTATCCTTACGACATCAACGTCTTTCTCCTCCACTTTGGTGAGAGGGTCTGTGGTGTCTTCAAGTTGGGGGCTATTTTCAGAATTTGGCTCCTCATTAAAACTATCCACGTGCAAAGCATTGATGGTATACGTCGTGGCTTCCTCAATGACCTCTTCAAGAAGGTCAATGTAGTCATTCTACTCAAGTGTGGATCTATTCTTCATGGTGCACATGAGATGGAATTCAACTTCTATATTTCCAACGTTGAGTGACAATGTCCCTTCCCGCACATCCATGATGACGCCAACGGTGGCTAAGAATGGGCGCCCAAGAATACGTGATGTATCTCCCACGTCCTTCACGTCCATGATGACGAAATCACATGGCATGCAAAGGCCGTCCGGTATTTGTAGTGGCACATTTTCAGCAATCCCAACCGGCCTAGTGATACGCCCATCGGCGAGTTGAATATTCATGTCAGGTGGCTTAAGATCAGCCCCCAAATTTAGTTTTTTGAACTTGATGAGAGGCATGAGACTCACGCTTGCACCCAAATCAACTAGAGCCTTTTGAAGGGAGACTCTGCAAAGTGTGCATAGAATCCTAAAACTTCCTATGTCTTCCAACTTCTTCGGTGCCTTGTCTTCATTGACGAACCATGTTCCTTAGTCTGCAAGCATAATCTTCTTCGTCCTTTTCTTCCTGTAATCAAGTCCTTGAGGAACTTAGCATACGTCGGGATCTCAATGATAGCATCTAGGAACGGGATATTTAGGCTTATGCCTCTCAAGTACACCAGAAATAGAGCAAATTTCTTCTCCAGTTTAGATTTTGCCAACCTTTGTGGGAATGGCATGAGTGCCACATAAACTCTCTCCTTCCGGGGCTCATCAGTTTCAGATTTTTGCTCTTCGTTAATGGCCACTGTGTGTATCTCTGCTTCTTTATTTCCGTCTTCCTCAACCAGATTATTATGCTTGGGGCTTTGAGTTTGAACCATACTGGTGTCATGTCCTTCCCGCCTCTAGTAGTCACCGCCACTACTGCATTGACGTGGCATGTGTTGCTCCTTGGATTCACCTCCAGTTGAGCCTTTAATTAATTTTGGGCTCTATTCAACAGTTTTATTTGCTCTATCAACTACGCAACTATAGTATTGAGACTTGTTGGATCCTGTGGATAGCAAACAACACTAGAAGGGGGTCGAATAGTGTTGTATAAAAATAAAATTTTTCGTTCTAATTAGTTAGCACAATTCAAAACCTTCTAATGTTGCCTAAGAAACCAAGTAGAGTGATCTACGCTTGGATCTTAATCAACTTAAGTAAACTTAAAAAACAAATCAGAGAGAAAACTCTTCCGGTAGTCGACTCTGTCACGCACCGCTTCCCATAAACGGAAGGCGAGGCGTGATGAGTTCCGCTCAGACTTGGAGCTGCGAGGCTACCAGTCTGATAAGCGTCTGAAAAAAGACACTTTCAATAACCAGGTCCTTGCAACCACGAAGAGAAACAAAGATAATAATAATTTAAAGCAAAAATAAAACTCCACCAATAACATCCAGATTTTTCCAAACATTCAGAGGCAAGTCTTAAAGGAAAGTACAAGAGTTTGAAAAGAGGCCTAAAGCATGGCCGACATAATACATAATCATCAACATAACAGAGAGGCGCTACGCACCGACAACCTAACAGCGACTAAGCAGAAAGCAACAACAACAAGAAAGAGCTTTAGGACAGGTCTCCAGTGTCCTCGAACTCAACACCTGCAACCTGTACGTCCTCGGCGAAAAACTCTGGCTCACAACCTAACATGTGACGCCCAAAAGAGAAAAGGGGCACATGTCAGCAAAGTCTCCAAGGAGACTTTGTGCAAGGAAACTAAAAGAAAGGGAAAACAGCCTAGCAGTTCTAAAATATGCGATGACATGGCAGTTTAAGGCATGGATGCAACAAGTATGACAAGGCAAGGGTAGCAAAGCTACAAAAACATTCACATGGATTTACAAGACAAGTAAACAAGTCGTGCACAGAGTTTATGCCTTTTGGCTGGAGCGGTTGTACGGGCCAAGTCCTAAGCTCAAGTGATCGCTTAACCCTACCCCTCCACGTGTAATCGGGCATTGTCTTTTGACCAACACATGTAGCCCACTTCTGGTTCACGTGCCAGGAAGTATATTTGGCTTAGGGGTGTGCCTGCAACGCAGGTGCCTAGCCTCAACAAGGAAGTACAAGTAGGGTGTGCTACGAAAGCAACATTCAAGCATGGAATGACATGTTATGATGCATGGCATGGCAAGAGTACGAATAAAGTGCGTACAGATATGGAAATTAAACGTGACAGGCATGGCAGAGTACAAATAAAATGCATACAGATATGGAAATTAAACGTGATAGGCAAAATGTATGAATGACATGGCAGGGTGTTAGATCTAGCTTCGTTGTAAAGCTAGATCTTGAAATTGCGTCTAGGCGATTTATCATTTCGTCGCCTTGTCTCTTTTACGCTAAAAACGAGGGATGGCCTAAAACATGGCCTAAACACAAGTTGGCAAGTTTCACTTGCCTGAAATATGTGCTGGTATCATAATTCTCAAAGTCCAATCACAGATTCACAACGTCCAGAGCTCCCACGGTCAGTCCAACAATCAGCCTATAGTCTCGTATTATTAAGTTGGATTAGTGAGTTACAAAGCAGAAAAAGTATTCGTTTTTAATCTTGAATTAACATGCGATGGTTGGGGTTCCTACGGTGCAGTCTTACCTCAACACGACGCGAGAGCTACTCTGACGTCGTGTAGCGACATCAGGGGTTGGATTCCTGTAGTGCGTACTGTATGGAACGACGGTTACTCTGTGATAAAACACGTGTTCAATTAAGTTCGTAACGACGGACTAGAATTATTAGACAACCCTAAAACGTCTAATGATCTGATTTTAATAATTTTTCTGACCTACGATGGATGTCATTACAATATTAATGGACGTTAAATAAACTAACAGGTTATCTACATCACATTGCCAGTACGAAAATACACAACAATTATAACTAGCAACTTAGTCTAACACATTAACCAGAAATTGTGTAACAAATTATCAGCCCTACTAGTAATCTTGTTAATCATCAATATATCGCGTCCACTAATTCAACATCGATTATTAGAGTTACTAGCTAGCAAACACCATATCAATAAGGCCGTTCATCAAGTATTAACGGTTCAAGACTAATAACAAGAGTTGTAAAACGTGCTATCATGAACGTTACTAACCGTAACGAGGGAATGATCCCACGAAGCTTCCAGGAGTTGCCGTGAGTCGTCTACGGCTAGAGGGACGTTGTTGTGCATGGACAGCGACTAGATGGAAGTCGTTATGCGTCGCTACGGCCAAGAGAAGTTGCTACACATGTCGGGGAACTTGGTGTCGCGCGTTGGGGAAGAGCAGCGGCCTGCTCTTGGAGAAACACTGCTGTGTGCGCTAGGGAAGAGCAGCAGCCTGTGACAGTGCCCCGGGGGCCTGCTGTCGTTGGGCGGCGCCTGGCGACGCCGCGGGTGGCGTTGCCACTGTGGCAGCGCGAAAAGGTGGTGTTGTTACGCGCTAGGGGTGGAAGCACAGGGTATAACGGCGGCTCAGGCGGAGGTTGGTGGTTGGGACACGTCGGAGAGGGATCCGGCGATGGGAAGGTCAGCCGTGCAAAGATCGTGCCTACCGCTGCCATCTGCATCGGCGACGGCGGCGGCTATCTACAGGCGACGGCCACCAGGTTCAGGGTCGGAGGAAGAATCTGACTGGAGGGCCGAAAGGGCTAGGGGCTAGGCCGAAGGGAGTTAGGTCGGAGAGAAGTCTTGGTTTTGCAAAGAGGAGGCTTGCGGTGCTGCAAAATGTTGCGTGCGTCAAAGTGTTTGTGGCTGCTGGGAACTTGCGGATGAAAACATAGCCTAGGGCGGCTGCTATCAAAAAACTAGGGTTTTGCTAAATAAGGTTGAGTTTGGGGTGCACTTAAGGAGTTGAGAGAAGAGTGGAAATAAGATGACGAGGAGTTTTTGGTGGTGAATAGCAGAGAAAGGGATTTGTTTTGATACGTATGGTGATATCCTCATTTGATATACACCTATAGATTTTTTGGTAGTTGAGGGTAAAAGGGAGAGATAAAGTGAGGGGGTAGGGTACGGTTAAGGGGGAAAATAGGGTGAGACTAGTTTAGGGGAAAATAACATATAAAATTAGACCTATAAGCTGATTAATGGGAAATCTAGTGCACAAGTGGGTCAAACGGTACCCGATAATTATGAGAAAAATACCGGGGCGACCGTGACGACGAGAGAAACAAAACTAAGAAGACTGATCACAAGTTTGACGAAGAGAAACGAAACTAAAAATAAAAAGGTCTCACAACAAAAGTGAGAATCACGACGCCTCTGCAAACAAAGTCAAATTGTGGGAGAACGACCCGTGAAATGACGTTCCAAAATATTTCCACAAATTAATAATCTTCGAGAGGGTCACAACGACATATCACACCATAGTGTTCAGATACCAGATGGGTCCAAAATAAATACGTGTACGAAGAGAAGTACGTGCACGTACAACGTACGATTAAAAACAGACCGTGACATCCTACTCACCTTAGAATAAAGTCCGTCCTCGGACTTCTAACTATAAATATTTCTAGTCACTCTAGTAGCTACCCCAAATATATCACATTATAATTCAAACCAGGTATAGTCACTACAAGTGCTTATATATGCACTAGGTAGTCAAGTAGTAATACTACCAACATGTATATATTTACGCCCATTCTAAACTTACACCTATCATAGTCAGTCAAATTCATACACGTACTTCAATCATTCATATAATCACGTACATCCTTATATAACTATTAAACACTTATTACATACCATGGTGCACATACACACAACAATTAAATAGTTTACACCAGCAAATACAATCGTAATACTCCACGTTTAGATAACTACCTACGAACAAAACAATAAAGATACACTACTCCCTATATCTCCTAGTGTACATTCAATCTTAACAACACATGTAATCACACCATACCACATTAACTCATGCTTGCTATATCTAGTATGCATTCACCGCTACCTTAAATTCACAGATACATAGTTATTCAAATGCACACAAATGTTTCATCATATATTCACATCACATGCTGTCCTATAACTATATTCAAGACACGTCACACATACCATAGCTACGCACTCCGGCGTAAATACTCAGTCAATATTATTAACACAATGCTAATATTCACACTACAAGTAAGGCATTCTAACAATCATACTAATAGCGGTAATAACTCTCACACATATATCACCATGTCGTGCCAATTAGCTACTAATATACGACAACCATAAGACAACACATTCATTGCAATGCTATCATATAGACATTCACTTAATATTACTAACACTAATATCAAGTACAATAATAATACTACTAATAAATAGCAATACCGATATACACATGCACCACCAATCACTTATCACATTTCAATACTACTATATCACAACATATATAAATAACATGATTAATATAATATCATGGTACGATATCATTATAACCAACTTATATAATTAGAACAGATACTAACACTTTACTACTCATACACACGAATCACTAACTATATATCTATAATAATACCACATTGTTACACAGTAGTATTAACACATCACCTTCATGCCATAATTAGAATAATATCAAAATTTAAGACACTCACCAATACTTCACTATACACACGTACATTCAATAAAATAATACTATATAGCAAGCATACATTTATATTTATATATATATATATATATATATATATATATATATATATATATATATATATATATATATATATACTCACATGATCATTAATATATCGCATACAATCAAATACGTATTTACATACACATTTTATATCACTCAATACAATACGTAAGCATACTAATATTCAACCCGGTAACGTCAACATAATACAACCACTCTACAACCAATAATAATATTACAAGACTAATACACGTATACAATCATGATACACCATCCTATACATAGTCACGTCATACAATAATCGTGTATACCTCATGGTATATAAGTACACACAACATCACGTAAGGGCAACCAATACTATACAAAATTATAATCCTATTACCATACACAAATCGCATATAATCACACAATATGTAGGCATCTACTTATAACTAATCACCTACATATCTACGTATGAGCACAAGCTCACACGTACTGACATATAGATCATATATTAGGCATGCACACTCAACTATGAATACACCTAGTATCATTATACCTAATATACACATAACTTTACAAACATATTTTTTTTCAACCATTATTAGGTATCTCCAACTACATACACCCCCAGTAGGTATTCCAACCCTAATTCTTATATACACAGACATCCCTAGAGTGGTATAGCTATCCACACACATATTAATAAATACTAACACACATACAACTTCATATATACCATGTAATTATATGCAGTACAACGACATCACAATCTATACTAATGGGCCCACCATACTATACCAAGGTTAACGTAGGCAACAGTAAGCACTAATGTGATAACTAAACAATAGTGAGGAAGCTGAAATCAAAATTGAAATGAAACAAGATCGGGATGAACGGGTTCAGATGAGGCGACATACAAGGGAATAGCTTGGTTGGGTGGAACAAAATATAGTTCAGATTAATCAAGTAAGGAAGAAGGATATAGAATACGAGATAAGGATATAATAAAATGTAAGTTATGAGATAAAAATATAACAATATCCTTATAAAACGTAGAAGGGTAGCATGAAAGTTAAATCACGACATAAGGATTAGACGTAGAATAATGAGTATGGAGGTGAATGAATTATTTTGCAATTGGAGCTAAGTTTAAATGAAGATAGTATTTTACAAAAATTTGAAGTAGGAAAATGATGAGTATAAAATTGACACGCTGAATGCTAAAGTCTCATGTAACTTAGAAAATATATTAGGTAAGCGCGACGAGTTATTCGAATAAGTTTCAATGACATAGGTAAGAAAAGAAAATTATAAATAGAATTAGGAAAATCGAAGTACGGTTCAGAATAAAATTAGTATATGAAATATTTATATAGGTATAAAAATTATAGGCTGGAAAACATTATAAAATAGTAATCAAAAATCTCGACAAAATTTTCGAAATTCAAAAAAAGAATTTAAGTCAACGGAAGAGCATGAAGTCTAAGTATATATATATATATATATATATATATATATATATATATATATATATATTAAAAGTTTTCATACGAGTTTAAACTTAGCGAATGAAGAATATAGAAAATACTTTCAGAAGATTCAAGATTTGTAACGAAGAGATTCGAAAATTAACGACGATCGTCATGAGGCGATCTCGTGAATCGAGGGCAAGGAATATGGTCGCATGATCGAAACATAAACACGCCTAGGATATGACTCAGGAAAATCTACGGGAAACTCGTATGGTCGACCAACTAAAGATTAGGAAACTTAGCGCTAAGACTTTCTAAGGAACTAGACTGTAATAAACTGTGTTCAGTTTGGCCCGAAATCGATGGACCCAAGCGAACGACTAAGGAAATTCTAGGAGTCTAATATGGTCAGAGCTAGGCAAGAATCACTAAGGTAACTCCTAAGACGATTATATCAATTTCTAGCATGGAGTCTAGCTAACAATCAGGGGCCTCTAACTAGCCAGTACAGACGTCTAACTAAGACTTACTATAGTCCTGATCTATGGATTTCCCAACTAAGCTGAGATAGATGCTCGGGCAACACGTCTTCCAACCACCTAGGACACGGAAAACGCTCTTATTAGACTCAGATTTTATGACTTGAATGTTTCGAATAATTAATGAATGTTTTTATTATTATCATTGTCCCGATATTTCGCAGTTGAAATGACCTGCCTAGGCCACCAACAAAACCTGTCACGTCCCGCTTCCCATAAACAGAAGGCGAGGTGTGATGAGGTCCGCTCAGACTTGGAGGAGCTGTGAGGCTACCAGTCTGATAAGCGTCTGAAAAAAGACACTTCCAATAACCAGGTCCTTGCAACCACGAAGCGAAACAAAGATAATAATAATTTAAAGCAGAAATAAAACTCCACCAATAACATCCAGATTTTTCCAAACATTCAGAGGCAAGTCTTAAAGGAAAGTACAAGAGTTTGAAAAGAGGCTTAAAGCATGGCCGACATAATACATAATCATCAACATAACAGAGAGGCGCTACGCACAGACAACCTAACAATGACTAAGCAGAAAGCAACAACAACAAGAAAGAGCTCTAGGGCAGGTCTCCAGTGTCCTCGAACTCAACACCTGCAACATGTACGTCCTCGACGACAAACTCTGGCTCACAACCTAACATGTGACGCCCAAAAGAGAAAAGGGGCACATGTCAGCAAAGTCTCCAAGGAGACTTTGTGCAAGGAAACTAAAAGAAAGGGAAAACAGCCTACCAGTTCTAAAATATGCGATGACATGGAAGTTTAAGATATGGAAGCAACAAGTAAGAAGTGCAACAAGTATGACAAGGCAAGGGTAGCAAAGCTACAAAAACATTCACATGGATTTACAAGACAAGTAAACAAGTCGTGCACAGAGTTTACACCTTTTGGCTGGAGCAGCTGTACGGGCCAACTCCTAACCTCAAGTGATCGCTTAACCCTACCCCTCCACGTGTAATCGGGCATTGGCTTTTGACCAACACATGTATCCCGCTTCTGGTTCATGAGCCAGGAAGTGTATTTGGCTTAGGGTTGTGCCTGCAACGCAGGTGCCTAGCCTCAACAAGGAAGTACAAGTAGGGTGTGCTACGAAAGCAACATTCAAGCATGGAATGACATGTTATGATGCATGGCATGGCAAGAGTACGAATAAAGTGCGTACAGATATGGAAATTAAATGTGGCAGGCATGGCAGAGTACAAATAAAATGCATGCAGATATGGAAATTAAACGTGACAGGCAAAATGTATGAATGATATGGCAGGGATTCAAATCTAGCTTCGTTGTCAAGCTAGATCTTGAAATTGCGTCTAGGCGATTTATCATTTCGTCGCCTAGTCTCTTTTACGTTAAAAACGAGGGATGGCCTAAAACATGGCCTAAACACAAGTTGGCAAGTTTCACTTGCCTGAAATACATGTTGGTATCATAATTCTCAAAGTCCAATCACAGATTCACAACGTCCAGAGCTCCCACGGTCAGTCCAACAATCAGCCTACAGTCCCGTATTATTAAGTTGGATTAGTGAGTTACAAAGCAGTAAAAATATTCGTTTTTAATCTTGACTTAAAATGCGATGGTTGGGGTTCCTACGGTGCAGAACTTACCTCAACACGACGTGAGAGCTACTCTGATATCGGGTATCGACATCAGGAGTTGGATTACTGTAGTGCGTACGGTATGGAACGACGGTTACTCTGTGATAAAACACGTGTTCAATTAAGTTCATAACGACGGACTAGAATTATTAGACAACCCTAAAACGTCTAATGATCTGATTTTAATAAGTTTTTTGACCTACGATGGATGTCATAACAATATTAATGGACGTTAAATAAACTAACAGGTTATCTACATCATGTTGCCAGTACGAAAATACACAACAATTATAACTAGCAACTTAGTCTAACACATTAACCAGAAATTGTGTAACAAATTATCAGCCCTACTAGTAATCTTGTTAATCATCAATATATCGCGTCCACTAGTTCAACATCGATTATTAGAGTTACTAGCTAGCAAACACCATACCAATAAGTCCGTTCATCAAGTATTAACGGTTCAAGACTAATAACAAGAGTTGTAAAACGGGCTATCATGAACGTTACTAATCGTAACGAGGGAATGATCCCACGAAGCTTCTGGGAGTTGCCGTGAGTCGTCTACGGCCAGAGGGACGTTGTTGTGCATGGACATCGGCTAGATGGAAGTCGTTGTGCGTCGCTACGGCCAAGAGAAGTTGCTACGCGCGTCAGGGAACTTGGTGTCGCGCGTTGGGGAAGAGCAGCGGCCTGCTCTTGGAGAAACGCTGTTGCGTGCGCTGGGGAAGAGCAGCAGCCTGTGACAGTGCCCCGGGGGCCTGCTGTCGTTGGGCGGCGCCTGGCGGTGCCGCGGGTGGCGCTGCCACCGTGGCAGCACGAAAAGGTGGTGCTGTTGCGCGCTAGGGGTGGAAGCACATGGTATAACGGTAGCTCAGGCAGAGGTTGGTGGCTGGGACACGTCGGAGAGGGATCCAGCGATGGGAAGGTCAGCCGTGCAAAGATCGTGCCTACCACTGCCATCTGCGGCGGCGGCTGCTGCTGCTATCTGCAGGCGGTGGCCACCAGGTTCCGCTTCGGAGGAAGAATCTGATGGGAGGGCCGATGGGGCTAGGGGCTAGGCCGAAGGGAGTTAGGTCAGAGATAAGGCTTGGTTTGTGCGAAGAGGAGGCTTGCGGCGCTGCAAAATGTTGCGTGCGTCAAAGTGTTTGCGGATGCTGGGAACTTGCGGATGAAAACATAGCCTCGGGCGGCTGCTATCAAAAAAACTAGGGTTTTGGTAAATAAGGTTGAGTTTGGGGTGCACTTAAGGAGTTGAGAGAAGAGTGGAAATAAGATGAAGAGGAGTTTTGGGTGGTGAATAGCAGAGAAAGGGATTTGTTTTGATACGTATGGTGATATCCTCATTTGCTATACACCTTTAGATTTTTGGGTAGTTGAGGGTAAAGGGGAGAGATAAAGTGAGGGGATAGGGTACGGTTATGGGGGGAAATAGGGTGAGACTAGTTTAGGGGAAAATAACATATAAAATTAGACCTATAAGCTGATTAATGGGAAATCTAGTGCACAAGTGGGTCAAACGGTACCCAATAATTATGAAAAAATACCGGGGCGACCGTGACGACGAGAGAAACAAAACTAAGAAGACTGATCATAAGTTTGACGATGAGAAACGAAACTAAAAATAAAAAGGTCTCACGACAAAAGTGAGAATCACGACGCCTCTACAAACAAAGTCAAATTGTGGGAGAACGACCCGTGAAATGACGTTTCAAAATATTTCCACAAATTAATAATCTTCGAAAGGGTCACAACAGCATATCACACCATAGTGTTCGGATACCAGATGGGTCCAAAATAAATACGTGTACGAAGAGAAGTACGCGGACGTACAACGTATGATTAAAAACAGACCGTGACAGACTCCCTATGAGCAGTAGTCGACTCCCAGAGAGATATTATGCACAGCTCTGCTCAAAGAATGAGATAGATGCGGTTACGGATAATACCAATATTATATCTATATTCACAACGGAGATCAAAGAGTTAATCTTTGCAACAATCAGTAAATAATAATATAAGTGCAAAGATAAACAAACACAGAAAGAATGAAACGCAGACACAAGGATTTTTATCCTGGTTTCCCACAATCTTGGGTACGTCCAGTCCCCGACCGATCCGGTACGAGATTTCGACTATCTGCCTTGGCAAATACATGCACCTAGTTCCACTCGTTAGGATTTCCCACACACCTAGCCTGGACCAGGATTTTCGATTGCAACACTGCAACACTATAGCACCTAGACTTGTCTAGGATTTCCAACACCCTTACAACTAAGGACAGATTACAAAATGAAACTCAATATCCAACTCACCACAATATTTGGTGGAGTTTGGATTTACACCCAAATTCTATAGCCAAGAGTAATAGATAACAAAGTGTATTCGTGGCTAAATAGAATATGATCTTAGATCACACAAAGATATGAATTAAGTCTTTGTGATCTAAATCAATGTTTTCAAAAATCCTTTCAAATAGAATCAGAGAATAGAGAATATGGATTTTGAATAACAATAGCCAAATAAAATGTTGATCTCAAAAATAATAACAACTTAAAAGAAAAGAGATCAGAAATATAAACGCAAATTTGGCTAAAAGAAATGAGAGCTGAAAATTAGAGATCCTTTAGAATTTTGCACAAGAGAGAATTTTGAATTCAAGTATTTTGTATATGTTTTGATCTCACAAAATGATCCTCTATTTATAGGTAAGAGGAGAGGATTTGAATTTCAAAAAAGTTTGACTTTTGCCCCAAAAATCATGGAAGCAATAAGTTGGAGAGATAATTAAAATCAGGTCAAAACATTGAAATTCGACAGCTGGTAGTCGACTCCCAGAGTGTTTCAGGAGAAAAACAATTCCCAGCTGGTAGTCAACTCCCACTCTTTGGTAGTCGACCCCAGAGCAATTTTCTCTGAAACACAGCTAGCAAGAGATGTAATTAGCTCCAGGGTGCAATGGAGATTAACTACAGAGATGAGAAGTAACTAGCAATTACTCTCAAGAGATTGAAAATGATTTTAAAACTTTTAAAAATATTTAACTTCGAAATCATTTTGAGTGTGTGTGTTATGATTACTTTTGGCTTTAACATAATCCTAAGAAAGACGCAACTCACACACTATAGACTTAGGACAAGTCTTCATGAAGCTTGATCAAAGAGGAAGTACATACGAGCTTTTCTTGAGCTCCTTTTCCATTTGAGCGTGAGCTTCATCATCGAGCTAGCAACGTTTTTCCTCGTCTTTTCTAAGTGAGCGTAGATTGTGCTTCTTCGGAGTATATATAAAGCTTTTCATTCATCGCATAATCTGCACACTTAATTGTAGTGTAGTTATTACACTAATCTCATTTGGTGTGCTCATCATCAAAACCACTTGGGGTGGAATTCAATTTCCATCACTCTCCCCCTTTTTGATGATGACACCCAAATGAAAAAAATGAAGTTTAAATCAATATTGACTTTAATAAAATTACTTACTCCCACTGCTTAGATGCAGTACTCCCCCTGCATCAAAGTCGTTAGCAAAACAATATATTTCAATACATTCATGTTTGCATTTCATATCTTTCTCCCCCTTGTCATTAATAAAAAAATGACGTGTAATATGAAAAAAAATTATTCCTCATTTAATTCTTTTTCTCCCACAATACCCAATTCTCTACAAAGTTTAGAGAATATATCTTTTTACATAGGTTTCGTTAGAATATCTGCAACTTGATATTCAGAGGGGACGAATTGAAGTTCAACATCCTTTTTGACACAGTGATCATCTATAAATCTGTGTCTAATATCAATATGCTTTGTTCTAGGATGAAGAACAGAATTTTTAGTGAGATTAATAGTTCTTTTATTATCACAATAAATTACACATGTAGATGTATTAATACCATAATCTACTAGGACTTGTTTCATCCAAAGTATTTGAGCACAAGCAAGTCCGGCAGCTATATACTCTGCCTCGGTGGTTGATAGTGAAACTGAACTTTGCTTTTTGCTAAACCACGAAACAAGGGAATGTCCAAGAAAGTGACATGTTCCACTTGTACTTTTTCTTGTGGCTTTACAACCAGCATAATCTGCGTCACTAAAAGAAGTTAAATTAAATGTGCTACCTTTGGGATAAAATAATCCAAAGTCAGAAGTTGTTTTAAGATATATAAATATGTATTTTTACTGTTTTAAGATGTGATTCCCTAGGATCACATTGAAATCTAGCACATGCATATACACTGAACATTATGTCAGGTCGGCTAACAGTTAAGTAAAGCAAAGAACCGACCATATCTCAATATGTTTTTTGATCGACCTTTTTACCTGTTTCGTCTTTGTCTAAAGAAGTGGATGTTGCCATAGGTATGTTCTTCCCTGATGCGGTTTCCATCCCAAACCTTTTGATCAATTCTCTAGCATACTTCGTTTGATGAATAAAGGTTCCTTCTTTTCCTTGTTTGATTTGCAATCCGAGAAAGTATGTGAGCTCGTCCATATGGCTCATTTCAAATTCTTCCTGCATTAACTTAGCAAACTCTTAACAAAGATCTTCATTAGTAGATCCAAAAATGATGTCATCTATGTAAATTTGGATAAGAATAATATCATCATTAATTTTTTTAACAAATAAAGTGGTATCTATTTTTCCAACAATGTAGCCTGAGTCAATTAAGAATTTTCTTAATCTTTCATACCAAGCTCTTGGAGCTTGTTTTAGGCCATATAAGGCTTTGTTTAACTTATACACATATTATTTTCTTATCATGTTTGAATCCGGGAGGTTGTTCCACATAGACTTCCTCCTTTATGTATCTATTTAGGAATGCGCTTTTCACATCCATTTGGTATAATTTAAAGTTTTTATATGATGCAAATGCAATTAGCATCCTAATAGATTCTAGTCTAGCAACAGGAGCGAAAGTTTCATTGAAACCTATACCTTCTTCTTGTGAATATCCATGTGCTACTAACCTTGCTTTATTTCTTACCACATTTTCTTCTTCGTCTAGTTTGTTTCGATACACCCATTTAGTACCGATAACTGGGCGATCTTCCGGTCTAGGCACTAACTCCCATACTTGATTTCGCTCAAATTGTAGAAGTTCTTCTTGCATGGCTTCAATCCATGCTTCATCTGCAAAATCCTCATCTACCTTTTTCGGCTCAATGTTAGAAACAAATGCAACATGTGTCATGTGTTCTATCTGAGATCTAGTTCTAATGCCTGCCTCAATATCACCTATGACTTGTGTGTGTGGGTGATATGTAACTTCAAGAAAAGATTTTGGCAGTAAACTAGAAGTGTTGTTAACAGTGATAGGTTCATTATCAAAAGTGGGTGCAATAAGCATATTATCATCATCATTATGAGCATTATAAGAAAGTGATTCGTCAAATGTTACATGTAAAGTTTCAACAATAGTTTCGGAACTTTTATTGTAGATTCTATATGCTTTACTACGTAAAGAATAACCGATAAATATGCATTCATCTGCTTTGGAGTCAAATTTAACTAAATTATCTTTAGTATTCAGAATATAGCATTTACAGCCAAAAACTCTAAAATAAGATACTTTTGGAATTCGTTGGAACAACAACTCGTAAGGTGTCTTTTCAAAACGTTTTCTAATTAGGACTTTATTTTGTATATAGCACGCAGTTGCTACAGCTTCCGACCAAAAACTTTTTGGAAGGTTGCTTTCACACAGCATTGTTCGTGCACACTATTGGAGTGTCATATGTTTCCTTTCAACTACCCCATTTTGAGGAGCAGCTCTAGGAAAAGCAAAAGTATGAGAAATACCTCGTTTTTCACAAAATCGTTTGAAATACTCATTTTCAAATTCACCGCCGTGATCACTTCTTAAAGAAATAACTGTCAAAGAGTATAAACCTTCAATTCTTTTGAAAAAATATTTCGAACTCACGGAAGGCATCATTCTTATGGATTAAGAATAATACTCACGTATATCGAGCAAAATCATCAACTATGACAAATACGTATTTAGAGTCATAAAGAGATGGAGTTCTAGTTGGGCCAAACAAATCCATATGAAGTAATTCAAGTGGCATGTTCGAACTTAGGGCTCCAATATTCTTAAATGAACTCTTATGCATTTTGCCAAATTGACATGAATCACATATTTTATCTTATGCATTTTGCCAAATTGACATGAATCACATATTTTATCTAATTTAAAATTTAATTTCGGAAGTCCTTGCACCAACTCTTTTCTAGAAATCTTATCGATGTTTTTGATGTTCACATGACCAAAACGTCTGTGCCAAAGCAACGGGTCATTTGTTGAAACAATCAAACATACATTCGAGTCACATTCATTTAATCAAGTACATAGATATTTTCTACTCGCTTACATTTGACAAGAATGTTTTTCATATCCTTGTCATATACTAAATAAGAGTCAAGTGTAAAGACAACCTTCATACCTTTATCGTATAATTGGCTTATGCTCAACAGATTATGCTTTAGTACATTTACCAAGCTTACGTCTTTGATGAGTAACTTTGAAGGACTGCCGATGTTACACATTCCGATAATTTTACCTTTCTTATTGTCACCAAATGTTACGGTCCCACCGTCATACATTTTTAGAGCGCTAAGCAGTTTTGCGTTCCATGTCATATATACTGAGCACTCGCTATCCATTATCCACATATCCTGAAAGAAAATAATTGAACGTGTTTTGGTACCCACTTATGATTGGGTCCGAGTTGTTAGCCATATAAATGTTCATCTATCCATATTATCCTAAGCATAGAGTATTAAGAAGACATGCATGAAGTACTTGGATACTCTATTTGATGCTAGTGTGTAACAATTATTTATTAGGAGCCCAAATTCGATTAGAATTTGATTTCCTATGTGTATTATCTAGCATGGTTGAAACATTGATATTCTTTTCAAGATTGCTCAAATATTTTGGTACCCAAATAGTACTGTTTCTAGTAAATCTATTAGAACATGTATGTGATATGCATTATGTGTAACATGATTTTAAAGAGAGACTTTGTGATAGGATTTATCATAGTGATCATGGTGAACATTATGTTTAGCATTTTTGCTATAAACAAGAGTATTTTGTCTCACATTTTTATGAACAGCATTTTGGACAGTTTTATTAGAAGAAGTAGATGCACGTAAGATAGCTCTTACATTTGATTTATTCTTAACCCTTTCAAGCTGTAGAACAAGCTCCTCATGTTTGAGCTTACATGAGGCTAAATCACTTGCGAGAATGTTGAACTTGTCATTCAAGGTAGAAACATACAAAGCATACTTAGATTTCAAGGCATCGTGATCACACACTAATTTATCATACTTGTTGATCAATTCTTTTTTATCATTACAAGAGATTTTTAGAGACTCGTGTTCATTAGTAAGAGAGTCAAATTCATTCTTGAGTTTATCATGTTCTTCATGCAGAGTCTTGTGCTTTTTGTCTAGAGTGTTGTGTTTCTTTGACAGACGTTCATATTCTCTATAAAGATTTTCATGCGCACTTGCAATATCAAATTCGTTTTTTTCATCGGAACCAGAATCACTTACCTCGTTCTTGTCATTCTGACGAGCCATCATGCATACTTCTTCTACAAATTTTTTATCGTTGGCTTGAGGTGTCTTCATGGGTGTTTGGATCTCATTTGATCTTGATCCGAATCTTTCGTCCAACAAGTTTAAGATTTGATGTGCGGTTTCTGCTTTTTCTACAAGGTCTAACATTTTATTAGTTAAACCAGTGTAAAGTAAATGCATTACCTTTATATTGTTGAAGTAGGCTTCTTCTTGATCTGGATTCCATTGAGTTTGCGGCATGGTTGGAATTTCATATTGTTCTCTAAGAAATCTCGTGTAATTTAGATCGTGTGCTTCCAAGAAGATCTCCATTTTCCTTCTCCATTTGGAATAGAATTTTCTGTCAAAGATTGAAGGAGTATGAATGTTGTTGAATGTTGTTGATGCCATCGCCTTTGACCTTGCTCTGATACCAAGTGTTGGATCATGTGGATGGCAAACAACACTAGAAGGGGGTTGAATAATGTTGTATAAAAATAAACTTTTTCGTTCTAATTAGTTAGCACAATTCAAGACCTTCTAATGTTGCCTAAGAAACCAAGTAGAGTGATCTACGCTTGGTTCTTAATCAACTTAAGTAAACTTAGAAAACAAATCAGAGAGAAAACTCTTCTGGTAGTCGACTCCCTGTGAACAGTACTCGACTCCCAGAGAGATATTATGCATAGCTCTGCTCAAAGAATGAGATAGATGTGATTACAGATAATACCAATATTATATCTAGATTCACAGTGGAGATCAAAGAGTTAATCTTTGCAACAATCAGCAAATAATAATATAAGTGCAAAGATAAACAAACACAGAAAGAATCAAACGCAGACACAAGGATTTTTATCCTGGTTCCCCACAACCTTGTGTACGTCTAGCCCCCGACCGATCCGGTACGAGATTTCCACTATCTGCCTTGGTAAATACAAGAACCTAACTCCACTCGTTAGGATTTCCCACACACCTAGCCTTGACCAGGATTTTTGATTGCTACACTGTAACACCGCAGCACCTACAACAAAGGGAAGATCACAAAATGAAACTCAATATCCAACTCACCATAATATTTGGTGGAGTTTGAATTTACACCCAAATTCTATAGCCAAGAGTAATAGATAACAAAGTGTATTTGTGGCTAAATAGAATATGATCTTAGATCACACAAAGATATGAATTAAGTCTTTGTGATCTAAATCAATGTTTTCAAAAAATCCGTTCAAATAGAATCAGAGAATAGAGAATATGGATTTTGAAAAACAATAGCCAAATAAAATGTAGATTTCAAAAATAATAACAACTTAAAAGAAAAGAGATCAGAAATATAAACGCAGATTTGCCTAAAAGAAATGAGAGCTGAAAATTAGAGATCCTTTAGAATTTTGCACAAGAGAGAATTTTGAACTGAATTATTGTGTATATGTTTTGATCTCACAAAATGATGCTCTATTTATAGGTAAGAGGAGAGGATTTGAATTTCAAATAAGTTTGACTTTTGCCCCGAAAATCATGGAAGCAATAAGTTGGAGAGATAATTAAAATCAGGTCAAAACATTGAAATTCGACAGCTGGTAGTCGACTCCCTAGGAGTGGTAGTCGACTCCCAGAGTGTTTCAGGAGAAAAACAATTCCCAGCTGGTAGTCGACTCCCACTCTTTGGTAGTCGACCCCAAAGCAATTTTCTCTGAAACACAGCTAGCAAGAGATGTAATTAGCTCCAGGGTGCAATGGAGATTAACTACAGAGATGAGAAGTAACTAGCAATTATTCTCAAGAGATTGAAAATGATTTTAAAACTTTTAAAAATATTTAACTTCGAAATCATTTTGAGTGTGTGTGTTATGATTACTTTTGGCTTTAACATAATCCTAAGAAAGACGCAACTCACACACTATAGACTTAGGACAAGTCTTCATGAAGCTTGATCAAAGAGGAAGTACATACGAGCTTTTCTTGAGCTCCTTTTCCATTTGAGCGTGAGCTTCATCATCGAGCTAGCAACATTTGTCCTCGTCTTTGCTAAGTGAGCATAGATTGTGCTTGTTCGGAGTATGTATAAAGCTTTTCATTCATCGCATAATCTGCACACTTAATTGTAGTGTAGTTAGTACACTAAACTCATTTGGTGTGCTCATCATCAAAACCACTTGGGGTGGAATTCAATTTCCATCAAGACTATCTTGGCCCGATGACAACTTGGCATTTATCTTCTTTTGTTCAGCCATGAACTCCTCAACCCTTGTCTCATGTTCAGATTTTTGCGGTGCCGACGACGGGTTCTGTGGCCTCCAACTCTAATTATATCCGTGGGGTCTATAAGGCCCCGCTTGTTGCATTTGCTGAAACGGCTGCTGCTATGGTGGCCTCAGCTGATATTGTTGTTGCTGAGGTGGTAGGTGAGCTTGGTGTTGTGGTGGTGGTTGTAGTTGAGGAGGGATTAAGGCTCCATTGTTGTTCTCATATGAAAATCCGGGGTGCGTTTTCCAAAATGGATTCGCCCAAGACCCATTATTTCCACCACCTGGCTTATAGTCTGAAACATACTGAATATGCTCCACAGGTTCCTCATTTGCATCAGCTCCAACAAACTTGACTTTCCCTTGTCCTTGCCAGTCATTCATGCTCCGACCGGATGTTAATGTATCTCGAGCACTAGATGGCTCACTCAGCTTCTTCTCAATCCTCTCTACCACTCTGGATAGAGCATCAAATCTCCCAGCCAAGTCTGACACTGCTTTCACCTCATAAATTCTAGTTGGCTACAAGGATGATGATGATTGGCCTCTCTCGTTGGACCATTGTTGATTATTAGAGGCCATATCTTCATGTAGTGATGTGGCCTCTGCATGAGTCTTCACTAAGATTGCCCCATTAGCGGTGGCATTTATGATTATTTTAGTATCTAGTTTCAGACCATTATAGAAGCTATGTACCAATGATCAAATTGGGAACCAATGCATGCTCTCTCGCTACGCAAGTCTATAATAATCTAAACTAGAACCTCGCTCTCTCGCAAGCCTAGTTCAAACTATTAGCATTAAGATCGACAATATAATTCAATTCCAACTCAAGTTCACTATCGTGCAACGTGAATTCGTATCTAGATCATGGTGTTTCGTATTCATTTTACCGTCGTACAGACGAATATAATTATAGAAATATAATAAAGATGCTAGCTTTGGTCGCTCTTGTGCACCAATTCTAGGGAATCTCGATTATAGACCTAAATCGAAAATCTAGGGCTTCCAATAGATCAAGATCTTCTCTCGAGCTCTCAAGATCCAATAGAAATCCCTAGCTATCCATAGTAAATTAACCATAATCTAACCCTCAAACAAGTTTAGCAACATGGTCTTTCAATAGATTTCACATATCAAACTTTAAATCCATAGGGTTCATTCCTTTACCCTAGAGCAAAGAGACTGCTCACAGTTCAACATGATCACAGCAATAGAATTGGTAGATGCAATAGAAATAATCATAGACAAGAAATCTAAACAGAAATCAATCATAAAAACTAGAAACAATAGGAGTTTAGACAAACCAATTATGTTCCAAGCGTCAATCCACAAAGAAAGTTAAGAACTTTGCACTCCAATCCTTAAGAAATAGCAAAATAAAATAAAACTTCTCCTTAGAACTCTAGCCGTCTCGTCTTTTTTTACGGCTCTCAAAACTACTCATTTATTCTAACTCAAAAACCTAGAAAAAAGCTGACCAAAATACCCTCAACCTGAAGCAAACCCTAATTCTTAAATCTGGGCCAGCAGCGCACTCGGCTGAGTGAAACTGTCACTCAGTCAAGTGGAATTTTCTGCAGAAAATCCTTAAAATTCAGTGTTTTTTCTTCTATGGCCACTCGGTCGAGTGGCCGGTTCACTCGGTCTAGTGGCCTTCTCACTCGGTCGAGTGAGATCGCCTGCAAACTTCTCCAGAAACCGCATCTGCCTCCAACTTTTCTTCTCTCCACTCGGTCGAGTGGGCTTCTCACTCGGTTGAGTGAAAGTTTCACTCGGTCGAGTGCTTTTGATGCATTTCTTTGGCTGGGGCTGCGGCGTATCTGCTGCACTCGGTCGAGTGGGCTGTCGGCCAAGCAGGCTAAGTTTTCATCTTTTTCTTTTTCTCCTCGCTTCCTTCCTTCTTCTCTTCTCCTCCTTTCGTTTCTTGACCTCTTCAAGCACCTTGAGCTCCTCGATATCGTCGTTGTTGACGCTCCGGTATGCATATATATATGCTCCTAGCTCCAAATTACTCCCGATTGCTACATATTTCCTGAAAATCCAACGAAACTTAGAAATAGTGAAATTCGTCGTGAAATAGTCATTTAAGCTTTAAATTCGTGATATGAGCAATCGATACGGCATGTAAATATGCTGAAATAAAGTGTAAAATATGAGCATATCAATGCTGTTTATTTGCTCCTACTGACCATGAAAACTCTCTGGTTGATTCATATATGTTCGTTCTTTTAAATCATATTTAGAAAACAGACTTTACATACATATTCTAGTTTCCATGGTCATCATGAGCATTGACATCGAGTCTGATCTGAATAGATCTGTGCATAGTTGTTACCAAGAAAATTTCACCAGAATCCATTTATAGGAGTTCTGATGATAACCGTTCTCAACCAGCATAACTTGTATTTTACCATTTTCCGTCGGCACTAATCTTCTGTCTTGAAGATTCACTTGCAGCCAAAGGGATCACTTCCCTTAGGCACGTCTTCTAATATACATACCTTATTTACGTGCAAGGGCCTTATTTAGATTGCATCAAGCCATTTCTTAGAGTCACTACTCCAAATGGCATCTTGAAAGTTATCTAGACCATCATCAGCTATGATATTTTATTCGACTCCTTTGTTTCACGAGGCTCGAGTAATGTTGTGACTTCCTAACGATTGATTTGAGGAATATATTATTGATAAAGTCTCGACAAAACCTTATCAAGAACCTTGGCATTATTAGCTAGGGCTTAGCCCAGAAGGAGGATTGTAACTCAAAGTCACTTGCCATGTGTCACATCATGTCTAACAAAGTATGATTCATGCTCTCCAACACACCGATGTGTTAAGAGACTTAACCTGAGATAAAATCTCATTTTCTTTTAATTACGCAAGAATTACATAGCTAAGTATTCACCTCTTCGATTTTAATCAAAGTAGTTCAAATACTTCTGCTATTGTGTTCTCTATTTTATCAGACTTGTGTTTTATCACGAACACATGTCGTAATAAAATAAGAATGTCATGTCTAGTCTAATTTAGACTCTGGCCCGGATACATCCGTATGTACGAGACCACGAGTTCTGCAACTTGTTCCCACTGTCTTACAGAAGGAGGTTTTGCCATCATACCTTAAGATAAGACTCGCAAGTGTCTTTCAACTCATAATACGAGAGGTCAAGAGAACCCTCTTTATGTGACTTATCAAGTATGTTCTCTTCGGTACAGCCTAGTCTATTTTGCCATAGATAAGTTTACTGTAACTTGCACATTCATGTATTAACACTTAAAACAATATTATTCTGAAACTGAGGCATCAAATATGTCCCATTTTTAGTTCCTCCTACTTTTGCATTTTCTTATGATAGACAAAACTTTCTTTCTCAACCGACTTTCCCGAATGCCTTCTTCTTTTCTAAATCACATTTAGACATTATACATACCTTTCGCGGGCGCTTCCCTCTAAGGCGGAACGCTCCCCTGCCGAAGCTGTGGGAGAGGCGAGCATCTCAGGCTCCCTTGCAGCAGATGAGATCGCCGACCTATGGCGGTAGCTCGACCGGCTTCAGTAGCTGTGCAAGCACATCATGTATCATAACACTTGAGCTTCACAACCTTGAGTTGACTCAACAAGTTGCTTGACTTAAGATCTGATTTGGATATATGGTCTTGCACCGCTCATGCATGCATCTTCGAGCCAAACAGTTTGAACGAAATTTTGAACCATGCGGATTGAAACTGTTTTTTATACAACCTTGAGTTGACTCAACAAACTTTATGGAGAAACACTCTTTAAACATCAGTATGTTCAAGCTGCCCCTGGACCACACAGCTCATAGAGGCGAGTGACAAGTAGCGTGCTTTTATTGTGTTGGACTTTGAACTGAAGGAAATCATTATCCTTAAGCCAGTACTAAGAAGTGCACTTTAAGGTCAGTCAGAACCAATTTTAGACTATCAAATTTGATTGTGAGTTAATATTCATTAACCAATCATTTTGACCAGTTAACTTATTCCTTTAGGGTATTATGACTTAGATTCCAACCGGTAAAACATATCATATGTTCATGATTTTAAATATAGTTAAATTGGGTTATATTCAACTATATCCTTCCACTATTTTTGCGATCATCGTAAACCATTTAGATGAACGAATAATAATATTTAATGGGAAAAGGACCTCACCACTTTGAGTTTCAAACCCTTGAGTTAGCTCAACAAGTTGCTCGACTCTACGATCGGTAAATGGCACTTCATTAATCACATCGAATGTCCTTATCAGTTTTTATCCCTAGTCACTATGACCTTGAGTTGGCTCAACAAATCATAAAGACTTGTCTAGTCAGACCCTTGCTTTCTCGTCCAATCCTAACTTACACCGGCACTTGGTTTTTCACGACGCGATGATTTGGGTAAGTCGAATTACGTCACATGTTGAATGGAATTGGTTCCCAAAAGATAACCATGTTATAGCATGAGTTGACTCAACAACTATAACAGGAATCCCTTGTTTCCAAATTCTAAAAGCAATGAGGGCTACTGCTAATCTTGAAGAAGATTTTAAACGTATCAGACTAGATGTAATCGATGGTTTCAAATAATAATACTTCACAGCCTTGTGGTCCAGTGGAACACGGCCAGGGGATTTGGCTAGGCCAGGATCACGTTCCCCAATCAAGATGAGGTGATCCACAACACAAGTCATAAAACGCTAGACACCGATTCATGATCCTTTAAGGATACCAATTAGTTATATGTGTAACATCGACTTAATATGGCTTCAATAAAATTAGTTAATCATATCAACTAGTTGATTCCTAAAATTCAAAAAGGATTGGTTAATAACTTTTAGTAAGGTCCTTGTCAACTATAAGATATTAAAATTATTATCACATAACAATTATGTTTCATAATAATTTTGTTTTATTAATGTCTATCACAATCAGGTATTGGGGATCTAAATAATAAATAAACATCAAATGTTCAGATCATAGCAACATTAATAAATCACATGATAATCTCTAGATCTGTTCTAAATTATCATATAATAAGAAGATCATATTCTCAAGAAAAATATTTTTTCTAAAATTATTATCATGTAACAAATTGATTAATTGCTATCCTAATCAGGTATTAAGAATCTAAACAAATATCACATAAAATTTAGATCATAGCATTAATCAATAGATCATTATCAAATAATTATACAGATCTACTATTAAAATTATCACATAATTTAAAATAGATCTAATTTTTCAAAAAAAAACCAATTTTTCGAAAAACATCACATGGGAACGACAATTTTTAATAGCTAATAAACCTCCATCTCATGGAGAAACATTATGTAGCATATGCACTTTATAATTGCAATAAAATTACAGATCACATAGACTGGCTCCGATACCACTGAAGGATTTTCAAGGTCCTTAGGGCTATAAAATTGACCGGCTAAGTCGGGCGGGCGACGAAAGTTATTAAGCAGCGGAAAAACATCTTAAAACAGTTTTAAGAAAGGACATAAAGAAATAAACCCTAGCCAGAATCTCTACTATCCCAGGGTCGGCTTGACCAACCCCTAATGATAGATCTATAATATTTAACTGCAATTATAAACGCATGAATATTAAACTACTAACATTTGCCTCGCACGTTAGTGAGGCACAGGATCCCACGAACCAATGCCCCAGCATTGGAGATGATCGCTTCTCCCGAGACGGACCACGTCCCGAGGCAAACAATCTCCTCTTTGCCGAGCCAACCACGCGCTTCAGAAAATTTCACCTTGAGTGGATCATCCGTCAAAACTTCGGATCCGATCTGAACTCCTTCGTAGATTTGCTAGAGCTCGAGCAAAATCAAGGAAGAAGATGAGAAAGAAGGAAAATTAATTAAGCTTGGATCCGGGCTTGCTCATTTTTAATGGAGCTACTTGAAGCTGGAGCTTGGTGCATGTTTCAAAGAGGGGGTTGACCCCTATTTATATTGGTGGCTGATCCCTCCTCTTTTCTCCTCATCCGATGTGGAACTAAACGTTTGAGGAGAAAATTAAATTTCAAGCTTGACCTTCACAAAGGCCAAATTTCAACGAATTTTTCCAACATCACCAAGAGCTTCGCAAAGTGATATCATATATCAAATCAAAGAGCAATAAACAGTGAATGCATAGAAACAAATAGTGCTCAATTTTGACTTCGTTTGACCCCTCAAACATCGCCTCAAAGAGTGAAAAAATCCACACGTTTTCACAAAACACAGCCGCCAAAGAAGAGCAATCAACCCTAGCTGGTGGGGCCCACCACGACGCCGCACCTGTAAGGACCGTTTACCTTGCAATACTAACAACAAACACTCTAGAGGGTGGTGAATAGAGTAATGGGAATAAATCGGGCACTTAAAATTTAACTTGCAAATGCGGAATAATAAATGCAAGAGGAATTAATCAACACAATCAATCCAAATGCAAACACAAGATATTACCCTGGTTCACCAAACCTGGATACATCCAGCCACACCAATATCCACTATTATTATCACAAAGAGAAGTCAATACAATCCCACAAAGAGATACCTCACACAGAGGATTTTGTCCTACACAAGAACCCAACCAACCCTACAGAAGGGTCAAACTCCCACACAGAGAATTAGGATTGGTTCTACACTAGGACCCCAAACTCCCACAAAGAGAGTAACTCCCACAAAGAGAGTATCTAATTCCCACAAAGAGAATTAGGGTTTCAATGAAAACATAGAGTAAAACAAATACTCTTACCTATGCATTGATGATGAATTTACTCATTAATGAATGCAAGGCATGGAAGAGGATCTCAAAGTGATGAGATTAGCTTGAAAGCACTTGGATGATTTCCATTAAGCTTGACTTCAATGCATGAAGAGAAATAATAGCTCTAAGAGTAAAATGAGAGAGTTTGGGAGTAGCTTAATTAAACTCTAATGATTTCAGTAGCATCAAGAAGATCTAATAATCTTAGCCCTCTCATATATATAGGAACCCTATATGAACTCTCAAAACCCAAGGAAAAAGCCAAAAACAAAAAGCTGTAACGGCTAAAATCTGGGCTGATTCCTCAGTGACAGTTGACTGTTGAACATATGACAGTCGACTGACCAACTGCTAAATAATTCCCAACGGATATATTCTGAGCCAGGACAGGCGACTGTAGAAGACTACACAGGTGCATGTACATGATCAGGCGCCTGAATATCCTTCAACAGGCGACTGTCACTTGGAATAAACGGAGCTGGAAAATACAACTTTCACACTAGTGCCTTCAGACGATAGATGACCATTTCACAGGTGGCTGTAAATAGTCAGGCGACTGTACATACTTCATCAGTTGACTTACTTGCAAATTGGGATGAAGCCCAGAAAGTGCAAATTGCATAAGACGACTGTAGAACAATTTCCAAGCGCATGTATGAAGACAAGCGACTGTAAAATGAACTTCAGTCGACTGATGCAAAAGCTCAGTAGAAATCAATAAAATTTTGACTTGAGTTGTGCATTCCAGTTGGCTGTAGAAGGCTGGACAGGCGCCTGGAATCAACCAGTCTCCTGGAATTAGCCAGTCGCATGTCGTGCCTTCATCAGTCGACTGTAAGAGAGCCAGAAAATCCAGTTTGAGTTTAAGGCAAGATGAACATATTGGAATGATTTCTATGATAATCCTAAGGCTCACTAGGATTGAAAATGCATATGCATGAATGAGTTAATCCATCTATCAAGGCATTACATTAAACCTAGACTCAAAAAGAGAAAAGCAATAAATGAAATACTACATGGATTACATTGCTTCTCTTAGAGTCAATGGCTTCAACCTTGATGCTCTCCATCATCTCCAAGCTTTGGCATTGCTCCTCTTGATGTCCATCCTTGCACCAAGTGTTTAGTCTCCAAAAATGATATTCTTGAAATGTTAACTATGAGACTAAAACAAGATAGTCATTAGCAACAACATAATGTTGTGATCATCATCGAAATAACTTTGGTATGAAACATCAATACTCAACAATCTCCCCCCTTGAGGATGACAACATTATGTAAACATAAAGAAAATAAAGCACAATGCTAATGAGCTCCCCTACTTAGATGCACCAATTGTAGAATAAGATACACCAATTGTAAATACTCATTATACCAATTGGAATAATAAGAAACAATGGTGACATATAATAGGCACAGATTACATAAATCAATTGCAATAAGTATATTAACATTCTCCACATGAATAGTTTACATAATCCCACATATCTCTCCCCATAGATATATCTCTCTCCCCAAATGCATATGTATGAAATACATGATTTACATAATGCAAATCTCTCTCCCCCTTGTCATTGTTAAGAAGGTGGACATCAAACTTATCCCCCATAACATTCTAATAAAAGATATGACAATATACAAGAGATAAAGAGATGTATGATACCAAATATAAAAATTTAGTGGGTATTAATCACTATCTCATGCTCCCCCTAGATCATAAAAAAGGTCAAATTTTTGACTTCTACGATCTAATACCAATTGTAAAGAAAGAGATAAAAAATCTTGAAAGATAATCCTCTTTACCAATTGTAGATAATACTTGGAGCCATGGGCCTAAAGTGTATCAACGCATAGATATAGAAAGAATCATTCAATATTTATACAAGTGACATTGCCAAATAAAAATATAGCATTAAAAATGATGGCAATATCCAAGGGTTGAATTTGAGACCAATAATAACCAATTGTAGACAATGATCTCAGGAATAACCCGAAATGAGAGTTAAAATATGTTTTAAAATATTTTAAACATATTAACCATATTAACTCCCACATTGTCATACACATGGTTCAAACATTGCATGTATGACAATGTATTCCCCAAAGGTCCCGTTTCCATGAAAAAAATAAGTTTAAAGATTTTCAAAATCATGAAACATCACACAAACAATGTGTATGCTAAAAATAAACATTTAAGCACAATACACAGGAAATATACATATGTGTGAGGAACCTAAACATTAGGGAACCAAACCCAAGAGAAGTTTGATTTCTTAATGAAATCATATGCGGTGATCACACCCCTAACTAGAGAGTTGATGTAACTATCCCTCTCTTGCACAATACACCTAGTGGGAATCCATAAACTTAAGGATTTCCTAGGCCTTTGCAAAGAGGGATGGATGTGGCATGCGTAGGTGTAGAAAATATTCTCTTAGCATGCTTACAGTGAGGATTTTGCTTCTTAGAAAAAATGAAGGATTTTCATTCTTCCTCATCACTTTGTAATTTACATGCTTCTTGCTGGTATTATTCTTATACAAGAAGGCATGATGATTCTTCTTAGGTGCTTTTGCAATATTTCTTGAATTTGCACCAAAAGAAGAAGAGGTGGGGGTTGGTAACCACCTTTGGGGTGAATCCCAAACCTCCTCTATGGTTTGCCGGATGTTGTTTTTCAAGCAAACCGTGGAGTGAATCCCGAGCATGAACAAAGGTAATAAGCTTTTGGGATTCCTCTTCGCATTTCAACGTAAGTTGTTAATTGCGAGACTCTAAGCTAAGGTTTTGAGCTACTAATCTATCATCGAAAGTGCTCAATTCCTTAATTTGAGAGAGAAGTGTGTCTCTTACACTAGTGTCACAAATATACTTTTCATTATTGTTTACACTAGAAGATTCTAAAGCATGCACCCTACTCATAGAATTCTTAAATTTTGCTTTCAATTTAGCATATGAGTCGATGCAATTACTTGCCACGTTGGAGGCCACATTGTAACGATACTCAAGCTCCCAATAGGGTAGCTTTGGCTCCTCCTTTTCTTCACCATCGCTTTTCTCCTCGCTAAAGCTTGACGAATACTCTTCCCCTTTTGCCATGAAGCATATGTGGGCTTGCTCCTTTTCATCTTCTTCGTCTCTTGATGAGTCCTCATTCGAGTCATCGAATGTCCCGACAAGTCCCTTCTTTTGGTTCTTGAATTTGGACTTGCCTTTCTAATGTTTGTTCCCTTTCCCTTTGTAGTAATCTTTGGAGGGTTTGAAAGGATATACGGTAGAGCGATGACCTTTACCACTGCAAGTGTAACAAGTAGGAATCTTGTTAGAAATGGAGGCAAACTTTGACAAAGATTTACATTGCTTGCCCATGAGGAATGCCTTGAATTTTTTGGCAAGCTCAATGAAATTATCGTCGCTAGCATCATCTTTTCCATCATATTCACTCGAGGCTTCTCGATGGAATTTCTTTCTCCACTTGATTGGCTCCTTCTCAGCATGGAATGCAACCCCATTTTGCTTCTCCAGCTTCTCGAGCTTGGATGGTTGACTCTCTTCTTATGTTGAAGCTTCACTTCATATGCTATGAGATTCCCAATGCACTCCTCAACAGTGTATTTGGACATGTCATTAAACTCCAAAATACCGTTGGCTTTTTGACTCCCATTGAGATATGAGCGAATCAAGGATCTTCTCCACTCGATCCTCTTGGAAAATCACCTTCCCACGTGCTTCCAAAGCGATCACGATATCTTTGAACCTTGTGAACATCTTCGAGATGTTTTCACCTTCCTGCATCTTAACCAACTCATATTTAGATCTAAATACGCATTGTTTAGATTTCTTTACCTTCGAAGTCCCTTCATGAGAAATCTCCAATGTATGCCAAATTTCGTTGACAGTTTTGCACATTGAGATGCGGTTGAACTCATTGTGAGTGAGGACACAATGGAATGCATTCATAGCCATCGCTTTGAATTTGAGCGAGTCCTCCGCTTTTGTTCTTGAAGCCGCGGGAGTAATAGGCTTCTCAAAAAGGGATCCCATGATGTCCCATAGGTCTTGACCCTCCAAGTAAATCATCATCTTCATTTTCCAACTTGAGTAGTTGGTTCTGTTGAAAAGTAGGGGTCATACGGTTGAAAGACCTTCTTCATGATATGCGGTTATAGTGTTGAATGCCATCATTGTTGTATGCTATAACCTCGCTCTGATACCAATTGTAAGGACCGTCTACCTTGCAACACTAACAACAAACCCTCTAAAGGGGGGTGAATAGAGTAATGGTACTAAATTGTGCAATTAAAATTTAACTTGCAAATATAGAATAATAAATGCAAGAGGAATTAATCAACACAATCAATCCAAACGTAAACACAAAATATTACCCTGGTTCCCCAAACTTGGGTACGTCCAGCCACACCAATATCCACTATTATTCCCACAAAGAGAAGTGCATACAATCCCACAAAGAGATACCTCACACAGAGGATTTTGTCCTACACAAGAACCCAACCAACCCTACACAAGGGTCAAACTTCCACACAGAGAATTATTAACTTCCACACAGAGAATTAGGATTAGTCCTACCCTAGGGCACCAAACTCCCACAAAGAGAGTATCTAATTTCTACAAAGAGAATTAGGGTTTCAATGAAAACACAGAGTAAAAAATACACTTACCTATGCCTTGATGATGAATTTACTCATTAATGAATGCAAGGCATAGAAGAGGATCTCCAAGTGATGAGATTAGCTTGAAAGCACTTGGATGATTTCCCTTGAGCTTGACTTCAATGCATGAAGAGGAATAATAGCGCTAAGTGGGAAATGAGAGAGTTTAGGAGTGGCTTAATTAAAATCTAATGATTTTCAGTAGCATCAAGAAGATCTAATAATCTCTGCCCTCTCATATATATAATGTAACGTCCCGCTCCCCGGGATACCCTGAGCAGCGAGTGTTACGGAGGAAAATACCAAATACAAACACAAGCAGGTCCACTGCGTGCTGTTGGGATAGTACCTTTAGCATTCCAGATATCACAAATAACAAAAGAGAACCAACAATTCAGTCACACACATATATATACACGAACTGTCTATACGCAACTTCCCTAGACAAAACTCATATACAACATAAAATCCACAACTCGCCAAAATACAATAACACCCACCCAAAACTCACACACTCTCTAAAATCCCTCAACCCCATCCAACGCCAACCAACGGGACTAGTGGGCCTCCAACTCCACGAGCCAACACCTGAAAAATATCAACAGGGCACGTCACAGCGTGACCCAGTAGGAGTTCCAAACCCAACTCACATGGTGCACAAAATTGCAATGCACTAAGTAAAAAACTGGAATCTAACTCAAGGCATATCACGGCAAATTCATATGAAAATGTAAATGGTATCATCAACAAGACACGTACCTGCGGCAAGAGGGGAGCCTACAAAACCAAGTGAGCATTACAGATAAAGAAGTGAACTGCAATATCAAGAAACTGATCCTAGAGTTACAACATCATTCCAAGTTCAATTACTAATAGCAACCACATCTGTTATTGCAACCATAAAAGAAAACTAGTCACATCTTTCACTTCACAACCACAATGACATGGGGTACCGAACTTGGGGTACCTATAGCTATACGCAGTGACCTACATCAACTTAAGTTATCAAGAACTCTTGAAGTACTTCATGCAGTAATTCCTAAGTAGGCTTGATCTTACCATTAGTTATATGGAAGCTAAAATTCTTATCTAAATTTGAATGTTCACTAAAACTCCTTCACTTCAACATACAGTCCTTGGGCAGTTTTTGGTAACAATTTCATTCAACAACCTAAGGGGCATGCTTTAGCAAAATGTGACTGACTTTAGTAACCAACATGTGGAATGTTGGCATCTCTAGTGACTAAAATACAAGCATTTAAATTCCAAGTCCAGATTGCAATATGAAGGACAACTTATTGATGATCACATAATTAAAGGAAAGAACCATTTCCTTTTCTATTACCACAACATGCAACATGAATTAGCAAGGCCATGGAGAGCAATTTGCTTGCTTTAGAAAATTACTAGATTACATGCAACATACCACAAGATGCAACCTTAATAAGGGTTAATGAGAGTTGAATGAAATCTATACCATTCTACTTAGCATGCTAGGCAAACAAGGCACATGTTCTAATAAAAATCTATTTAATAAGAAAACTCATTGTCTTTGATCCATGGGTTACTGAAATTGCTAGCTTAAGTGAGAACAAAGCCAAGTGAGTGTCCATCTTGTATAATTGGCATGCTACATAATAAAGTTACTAACTTTAAGTAGCCCTTAGCTAAACTACGAATTCATCATACTACAATGAATTAATAGACAAGGCAATTATCACAACAACCCTAATTGAATATTTGTTGACAACGGTGGGTTCCTACGCTCTCTAAAGCTTCCAACTTGAAGGATGTCAAAGACCCTCTTACGAACTTTTATATGTTCATTTAAACGTGGTAATTTAAGGGAACTAGCAAGTGACTTTTTGTGTAGTATCCCTAGCTTAAGTTTCTAGTGCTTAAGAAGTTATGGAAATGTTTACAAAAATTTCGGCAGAGTCTCTCTTGTATTTATCAAGTTTTCCAATTACAACATAAGTAATATTTCAAGGAAAACCTGTTATAACCATAGAACAAACATTTCCTTAATCAAGGAATCTCAAGAGAAATGCCATAAGAAACTATTCCACCCATGCACCTCAAGGCATTGCCAACATATAGCATGTTTCCATTTGAACAATTCCAACAAATTGTACACATTGGAAGTTTTACACATTAATGTGATACATACATGGATTTGTCATGGAATCATGGTTTTAGCATTTGGAAGCATCTAATACAACACCCATTTAATTCCCATAACAATTTAGAAGACATGAATAGGTAGCATGATTGGCCTGCAAGCATTTAGTGGTGGGCTAACGAAAGACTACATAAAGCTAACGTATGAGAACTTAATGCAAACGGGCATGTGGCATAATGAGAAAACATGAACTACCATCATCCAAATAACATATCACAACAACCTTGCCAATATCAATAATAATAATGCCAACATCAATAGCATTAGTGGTACCACTAACACTAGCAACACCACCACCACCCAAGTTCAACTACTAACAACCGCCAACCCCACTTTCAAGCATACAACCATTTCAAGCACCCATGCATTCATGGCAACATTCATGCCCCAAAAGATAACAATCACACGTATATATGACCGCCAATCACACCTGATGCTTAATGATGCCATGATGCGTATGAAACACAAACAATGTGACGCAATGGAATGCAATGCAATGCAATTGGGATCCCATGAATGAGCCGGCGTGCAAGTGTATCGTGATTTCTACTCCGATATCAACGTGGTGCCACCACCACGTGGAGCCACCTAATGGATCAAGAGGTGGCCAACGGCGTGTTCACCCGCCTCCTACCGCGGCACTTTGTCCATGCCCGTGCACCCCACCTCGTGTCCTAATCACATCAAAACACCTCATTCCACATTCCACGTATATCCAACAACACACCGCCAATTTCCCATCTCAATTCATTTTCACAAGTTTCTCATTTCATACAACGTAAATTGAATAAATGACTTCCATCAACCCAAAATGAGAGCAAATTCATTTAATCAAAGTAACAAGACGAGAACAAGCTCACTTAATCAATATAACAAAATGAAAGCAATTCCATGTCATCAACATGAATCTACATGTCAAGATGAGGGTAATTTCACCAAAATGAGAGCAATCTCATTATGCGTGCAATTTAACATAATTCATGAAAAGAGATGAGACAATCCAATAATTATGAAATGCAATCTTTAATCCCTACTCTCTTCTTAATTAAGCTTCCAATATGTTAAAATGACGACAATTTCAAAATGAGAAAAAGTCCCTACGAAATAAACATCCCAACATTTCTAAATGAGTACTTTGAATAATAAATTTTCCAACATCCTCAAAAGAGAGCGGTTTCACCTCATTAGTGTCACAAGGCCTTCAGTAGTATCATGAATCGTAGTTGTTCTTGTTTCCCATACAAATAAAATTAATTAACAAGCTTCCATATTGCAAAATGAGAGCAATTACACATTTCTATTGAAACAAGGCACTCCAATACATCAAGAGGCAAAATCATAACATCATAGAATTCAATAAATCAAATGAATTCAACCATACATGCTCCATGTCAAGAAATTTCAACAAAACTACTAAAAATGCAAACTTTATCCTAAAAATGCAAAGAAATCAAACATATGAGTAATGATTGGACTCCTACCTCATTAGAGAAGTAAAACCCCCTATCAATTGGAGAGAGCCCACCATCTTCAAACTTCAAGCCCTAAATTTGGAATTACCCATGAATCCATTTCCAAGCTCCCAAGAATCCCAACCCTAGCTTTCACCTCTCCCTTCCTCCTTCCTCTTTCTAATTCTTTCTCTTCTTCTCTCTTTTTCTTGCTTGGGGGAGGTCGGCCAGGCAACCAAGGGGAAGCTCGGCCATGGGGAGGTCGGCCAGCAAAGGGAAGACTTGGCTTGGGCGGTTTTGGGGAAACATGGGGGAAAGAAGTCAGCAGCTTGAGAGAGAGTAAATTGAAAAGAGATCTCCCCCCCTTTTGTTTTCCTGTCTTGATGCTCTCCATTTTCGGCCTTGGTGAGAACTGGACGCGACCATGGAGGAAGGAGGTCGGCAGCCAGATGAAGAGGGGAGAGTCGGCCTGGGTTGCTTGGGGAAAAAAGGGAAAAATAAAAGAAAAGGAGTTTTTTGAATGATAGGGTATTAACAAGTTTGCCATTGCTAAATCAACACCTCTCCTCTAACTTAACTATAGGCCAATAACCCAATGACCAAGCCCCATGACAAGCCCCATGACAAAATTAACTATAAACATCTTCCCTATCAAACATATGCCCACTTGCGAAAACCTCGTAAGTGCAATCGACCTACAATCGATATCCGTGATTCCCACAACCCGGGATCACGCAAACTCTCACAACCGAGAGTATACAATTCAAATATAACTGAAATGAAATGCTTACCAACAAAATACCTATGCCTCGAGATTTCTTACCAAATTAGGGCAAAGAGGATTTTGATGGAGGAAGATGACACCAAACCCTAGCTTCAAGAAGATGACCAGCAATGGAAGCCTAGGGTGGAGATGGTGACCTAGAATCAAGCTTCTAGCTTGGAAGGCTCACAACCAATGAATCTCTCTTGAAGAATAAGAGTGGGGGAGAGATTCTTGAGAATGGGAGAGCTTGAAGATGAGAGTTGAAAAACTTCTCTTTGAATCAATAGAGCTCTGGAAATGGCAGCCTTGGATCCTATGAAATAACCCCTCCAGGTATTTAAAGGATCAAGGGAAAAGAGAGAGAGAAACGTCGCTTTCAAATCTCCAACGGCTCTAATCTGAAGCAGACTAGTCGGTCAAAGAAGGATCACTGACCGACTAGTTCATCAACTAGTCGGTCGGTGATACAACGTAGACCGACTAACGGTTGAACAGCCAAAAGGTGAAGCTCCAGGCAAAGACAACTAGTCGGTCTAAGAAGACTTGCCGACCGACTAGTTTCACAACTAGTCGGTCGGTGAATGATCTTTGACCGACTAACGTCGAAAAAGAATAGGCAAACTTCAAGTTGACTTAGTCGGTTTAAGAACAAATGCTGACCGACTAGTTTCTCAACTAGTCGGTCGGTAAACGTTCTTTGACCGACTAACTCGAAATAGTAGCTCAGGCTGAAAATGACTGAACAAAACTAGTCGGTCTGAGAAGGATTACTGACCGACTAAATCGTCATCTAGTCGGTCGGTGACTCTTCTTTGACCGACTAACTATAGTCATAGAAAGAGCTGAATTAGAGAAGGCAAACTAGTCGGTCCAAGTAGAGTTGCCGACCGACTAGATCGTCATCTAGTCGGTTGGTGACCCTTCATGAACCAACTAACATGCACTCGAAGCCGAGGGAAAGAGCGATAGGCTTCAGGAAAGTTTCTAATGGCTTCTATGATAATCCTAGCTCTAAGATATAAGCGAAATGAAGGTTATAAGGTAAGTCCTACTCAAGACTTAACATTCTAATCTATGAAGCTAGAAGACTATAAAATAAACCTTACGAGCCGTCTTCAAAGCTTCAATCTTCATTCTTCTTGACTTCAATAAAACTCCTTGAGCTTCAACGAAGCTCCAGGCACACGATCATGCGTATTGAGAAGTCTTGAGATGTCGCTTTTGATGTTCGTATTCTTTTGGCGACGATCTCCATAACTGCGCTCACAAATTGTTAGTTCATGATATATTTATGTTTGCTCATCATCCAAAACCAAATCCGGGGAGTCCAATACTCAACATTCTCCCCCTTTTTTGTGATGACAAACCAACATATATAATAATAAAAAAGAATGAACTAAATGGAATATACTTACTCCCCCTGCATTGATGACACATTAGTTCCATATGAAATAATAAGCACATACATCAAGCCGACGATGAAAGTAAAGATTCAAATCCAATATTTGAAATTTTATATCTTAACTCCCCCTGAATCTAACATATCAAATTAGATTCATGGTAAATTATCATTTAGCACATGCCATTCCATTATTATATCTCTCCCCCTTTGGCATAATCCAAAAAGAGCGGGAGGAAATGACAATAAATCATGGCCAAATAATTCATTAAGCATGGGAGTCTAAGAATACGACCATGTTTCATATGACACCAAAATAAAATTCGAATAAAGTCAAAGCGTGTCAATGAGACCATAGTCGAAAATCGAAAACTTAAATCATCAAAATATCAAATGTAAATTCACTTATTGGTGAAATGAATTTACTCTCCAATATCAACATTTATAGCTATCTTAGTGCATGGAAAACAATTCTATGTTTTCATACAACTAAAGCTATTGAAACAAAACAAATCGTCGAGCGACGAAATCAATATCAGAGACATACAAAAAAATGTGCACAAAGGAATGAACCATCAGAAGAGTGGTGCACATCATAGAGTATCAAAAGTCACAATATCGATCGAAAATGAACATAAAGTAAAAGCACATCAAAACTAAGTGAAGTGTGCGAAGAGAAGTGACAAGGTGATAAAAGTAATACGAAAATCATCATAATAATTTTTAAAAAACAAGTAATGCCAAAAATAGATATGAATTTCAAAGCATTTATGGCATTCACAATTCTATCATGCTAGGAGAAACAAAATGATACCAATGTAAAGAAATCGATTTTAACCAAGCATGCATTCAACCCTCATGGATACCAAACGTAATATCATACTTACAACATTAAGCTCCCCCTACATTGGTGCATTACCTAAGCACCATCAACTCCGTTTTAATGAGAGTCTTCGCAAATCGAGGAGTTGGTAGGGTTGGTATCCCACGGTGGATTGAACCTAGAAAAATTCATTTTGGTATCCAAAAATCCTTTTGAATCCAATGGGTTAGACAACAAATTTGAAATACGAAATAAAAATTATTGTAACCCATAAATTAATATAATCAAAATCAATTTTATAAACACATGCCTTGGTACCCATAATATGAACATAAACTCATGGTACCAAGCATTGAAGAGTTAAAGGAACTAACCCTTCGGAAACCAAGTCCAAGAGGAACTTGACTTCCCAACATAATCATCATTCAAAATAACATCATTAATATAGGATTCCACATAAACATTCATATCATGATTGCTAGTGTTCTTGGGACCCCAAATAGTGTAAATTTTGGGAATCCTCTTCCTAGTGGTTGCAAGCACAAAAGGTTGATTTCTATGTGGTGCATGTGGCCTAGGAGCATGAGATCTAGCAATAGCATTATGATGAGCATGAGATCCATGATGTGGTGTAGCATACATATGTGGATAAGCATGAGGTGTGTATGCATGAGGATGATTATGAGAGAAGGCATTCACATGTGGATTAGATGTGTGAACATAAGCATTAGAATGTGCATGAGCATGATTACGTGCATGTGGGTGTCTCATATGAGTGTTTGCACGTGCTCGTGGGTGCGGAGCATAAAAATCATTATTAGCATGCACCGGTGGAGTAGGATGTGTGTTCCTACGTGGCATAGCATGTGAGTACAAAAATGCATGACCCCTCTTTGGAGGTCTACCCAAAGTGGGTTTCTTTCCAATCGGGGGTGTGTACGAAGTGGAAGCACCATTGGTAGGAGAACTACCAATGGGGTGTTTGCTCCCACTCGTCGAGGCATCGGATGTCGGCCTAACAAAGGTGGTAGGCGATTTGGATGAGTCTCACATCTTATACCCCAAGCCAATGTGGTGTTTGGCCGGAAGTAAGTCATTTAGGATATTATCCAAATGGCCCTTACCTTTATTGAAATCATTGATACGGCCTAACATGCACTCATACTTCTCTTTGAGAGAATGCATAGAAGCATCCAAAGTGGATACTTGCGATGTGAGTACATAAACACGTGATTTGAGATTCTTATTCTCAATACTCAAAGTTGAGTTTTGAGACGTCAAATCCGCTATCACATGTTCATCCGAATCCTCAACAAGAACATGCTCAAGTTGAGATTTGAGGGACTTCACCTCATTTATCAACAAGCCGTTATGAGTAAGCAAACTTGCTTTCTCATTGGCGAGTGTCTCAACAATGGTGTCATTGTTGGTGATGGTAGACTTAGGAGAGGTTTGGAGGCTAACAAGTTCATCTTTGGTCTTATTATATCTATCTACTAATTTAGTAAATTTAGACCAAATTTCTTGGTTTGCTAACCTCATTTCATCAATAGTAGGTTCTCCGCTTCCATCCTCGCTACCATCCTCGCTTTCATCCTCGCTATCATCGAATGAGGACTTTCGAACTTTTGCCTCATTAGCCATGAAGCAAAGTTTTGCTTTCTCCACTCTTCCATCATCCGACTCTCCACTTGAGGAATCCTCTTCGGAGTCGGTGAATGTGCCAACAAGTCCTTTCTTGTACTTTCTCGACTTGTCGTACTTCGATGCTTTCCCTTTCTCCTTGTGTTTGTAGAGAGGACAATCCGGTTTGATGTGTCCTGGCTTGTTGCATTTAAAACACACGGGAGTAGGAGCATTAGTCGAACTAACTTTAGATTTATTCAAAGATATACCTTCTCGGAGGAATCGATCGAACTTCCTTGCCATACGGGCAATGGATTCCATGTCCAATTCGTCTTCCGATTCTTCATCATCGGTAGATGGAGCGGCCTTGAAGGCAATCGTCTTTTTCTTTGGCTCATCTTGCTTCAAGTACGCTTTCATCTTTTCCTTCATTCGGATCTTACTATCCTTGCATACCTCGTAAGACAACAATGTACCCATTAGTTGTATGACGGTATATTTATTCATGTCGTTACCTTCCTCGATGGCGAAGGTACGCTTTTCCCAATATGATGGAAGACCGTCGATAATCTTCGCGACTTTCTCCTTTTGGGTATACACCTTCCCAAGAGCTTCCAAGTCGTTTGATATATCCACGAAGCGAGCGTAATATTCCTTCATGGTTTCGCCCTGCTCCATATGAAACAACTCAAATTCTTTATTAGCAACGACGAGTTTAGAATCTTTTACCGTACTCGATCCTTCGTGCAATATGAGGAGTTGGTTCCATATTTGATATGCACTCTTACATGTGCATATCTTGTTGAAGTCATCGGGCTCCAACGCACAATTCAAGGCATTCATTGCCTTGGCATTGGCTACTTCCGCGGCGAACTCCGCGGGAGTCCACTTCGCAAAATCTTCTTCGGAAGGCTCCACATACTCCGTCATGGTGGCTCTCCATAGTGAAGCGCTCCGGAGGAAAATTTGCATCCGGCATTTCCAGTACCCGTAGTTGGTACCGTTGAAGTGTGGAGGCCTGACGGAGGATAGTCCTTCCATAACTGAAGAAGCTCCATCGCGGTTCCTGAAGACGTTGTAGTCGTTGTTCGTCATAGCTCTCAACTTTGGCTATGTGTAGCTTTGAACTTGGCTCTGATACCAATTGTAGTGCCCTGTATAGCTACTGCACATGTACTAGAGGGGGGGTGAATAGTACTTTTAAATAATAGAGAGAGTTATTCCTAATTATCGTGCAATTAACAAACAACGATGCGGAATAATACAACAATCAAGAAATAAAGCAAACGCAAACAAAATGGTTTAATGGGTTCGGATCCACCCAAGTCTCCCCGACTTGTTCCCGGTGATCCTACGTCCCAACCACCCGGATCCCATCCGGATACTTGAGTTAGAAACCCTAACTCAAGATTTTCAATATGCCCACTTGCGAAAACCTCGCAAGTGCAATCGACCTACAATCGATATCCGTGATTCCCACAACCCGGGATCACGCAAACTCTCACAACCGAGAGTATACAATTCAAATATAACTGAAATGAAATACTTACCAACAAAATACCTATGCCTTGAGATTTCTTACCAAATTAGGGCAAAGTGGATTTTGATGGAGGAAGATGGCACCAAACCCTAGCTTCAAGAAGATGACCAGCAATGGAAGCCTAGGGTGGAGATGGTGACCTAGAATCAAGCTTCTAGCTTGGAAGGCTCACAACCAATGAATCTCTCTTGAAGAATAAGAGTGGGGGAGAGATTCTTGAGAATGGGAGAGCTTGAAGATGAGAGTTGAAAAACTTCTCTTTGAATCAATAGAGCTCTGGAAATGGCAGCCTTGGATCCTATGAAATAACCCCTCCAGGTATTTAAAGGATCAAGGGAAAAGAGAGAGAGAAACGTCGCTTTCAAATCTCCAACGGCTCTAATCTGAAGCAGACTAGTCGGTCAAAGAAGGATCACTGACCGACTAGTTCATCAACTAGTCGGTCGGTGATACAACGTAGACCGACTAACGGTTGAACAACCAAAAGGTGAAGTTCCAGGCAAAGACAACTAGTCGGTCTAAGAAGACTTGCCGACCGACTAGTTTCAAACTAGTCGGTCGGTGAATGATCTTTGACCGACTAACGTCGAAAAAGAATAGGCAAACTTCAAGTTGACTTAGTCGGTTTAAGAACAAATGCTGACCGACTAGTTTCTCAACTAGTCGGTCGGTAAACGTTCTTTGACCGACTAACTCGAAACAGTAGCTCAGGCTGAAAATGACTGAACAAAACTAGTCGGTCTGAGAAGGATTACTGACCGACTAAATCGTCATCTAGTCGGTCGGTGACTCTTCTTTGACCGACTAACTATAGTCATAGAAAGAGCTGAATTAGAGAAGGCAAACTAGTCGGTCCAAGTAGAGTTGCCGACCGACTAGATCGTCATCTAGTCGGTTGGTGACCCTTCATGAACCAACTAACATGCACTCGAAGCCGAGGGAAAGAGCGATAGGCTTCGAGAAAGTTTCTAATGGCTTCTATGATAATCCTAGCTCTAAGATATGAGCGAAATGAAGGTTATAAGGTAAGTCCTACTCAAGGCTTAACATTCTAATCTATGAAGCTAGAAGACTATAAAATAAACCTTACGAGCCGTCTTCAAAGCTTCAATCTTCATTCTTCTTGACTTCAATAAAACTCCTTGAGCTTCAACGAAGCTCCAGGCACACAATCACGCGTATTGAGAAGTCTTGAGATGTCGCTTTTGATGTTCGTATTCTTTTGGCGACGATCTTCATAACTGCGCTCACAAATTGTTAGTTCATGATATATTTATGTTTGCTCATCATCCAAAACCAAATCCGGGGAGTCCAATACTCAACATAACCCAATGACCAAGCCCCATGACAAGCCCCATGTCAAGCCCCATGACAAAATTAACTATAAACATCTTCCCTACCAAACATCAATACTAATACCATCGCTAACATTGTTCTCCTTATTACTAATAAAAATAACCGCACCAGCATCAACAACATTCACCTATATACATCCAAACCACCTCATATTCAGCCTTATAGCCATTCTCGGAGGAAAGTACTATGCGCACAACAACTTACTACATACACATACACGCAAATAGTATATCACACATACGGGCATTACATATAGGAACCCTATATGAACCCTTAAAACCCAAGGAAAAAGCCAAAAACAAAATGCTGTAACAGCAAGAATCTGGGATGAGTCGTCAGCAACCGTCGACTGATAAACATATGACAGTCGACTGGCCAACGGCTAGATAATTTCCAACAGCTATATTCTGAGACAGGATAGACAACTGTAGAAGACTACATAGGTGCATGTACATGATCAGGCGCCTGAATATCCTTCAGGAGGCGACTGTCACTTGGGATGGAAATGGAGCTGGAAAATGCAACTTTCGCACTAGCGCCTTCAAACGATAGATGACCATTTCTTAGGCGACTGTAAATAGACAGGCGATTGTAAATACTTCATCAGTCGACTGACTTGCAAATTGGGATGAAGTCCAGAAAGTGCAAGTTGCGCATTGACAACTGTAAAACAATTTCCAGGCGACTGTTGGAAGACTGGTGACTGTAAAACGAACTTCAGTCGACTGATGCGAAAGCTCAAGTAGAAGTCAATAAAAGTTTGACTTGAGCTGTGCATTCCAGTCGGCTGTAGAAGGCTGGGCAGGCGCCTGGAACCACCCAGTCCCCTGTCCTGCCTTCATCAGTCGACTGTAGGAGGGCCAGAAACTCCAATTTGAGTTTAAGGCGAGATGAACCTATTGGGATGATTTCTATGATAATCCTAAGGGTCACTAAGATTGAAAATGCATATGCATGAATGAGTTAATCCATCTATCAAGGCATTATATTAAACCTAGACTCAAAAAGAAAAAAGCAATAAATGAAATATTACATGGATTACATTGCTTCTCTTAGAGTCAATGGCTTCAACCTTGATGCTCTCCATCATCTCCAAGCTTTGGCACCCCATGAGTCCAAGCTTTGGCATTGCCCCTCTTGATGTCCATCCTTGCACCAAGGGTTTAGTCTCCAAAAATGTTATTCTTGAAATGTTAACTATGAGACTAAAACAATAGAGTCATTAGCAACAACATAATGTTGTGATCATCATCAAAATAACATTGGTATGAAATATCAATACTCAACACCACCTGCCTAACTTTTCTGGGCACGTGCACACACCCATGATTTGGGTGCCTACAGCTGGCGCCCCTTGTGGGCACCAGTTACTTTGGCCCGACCCCCAATGGGCCGAGCCAAAATCATGGGTTGTTTACCATTTTTTGTTTCTTTCTTGTTTTTTGTCATTCTTTAGCCATATTGGGCTTGGACCAAAAAACCAAGAATTATCTAGGATATTCCTAGACTTCTAATTGAGCTTGTTTCATTGTAAGATATACTCATAAACGTTTCACGCCATATTTTATTTCTTTTGCATTATATGCAATAAATCCCATATCTTTAATATTTTGACGTCTGTAACGCAAACCTTTTGCGACAAAATTAATTCTCATACATCCAATGTATTTTCTCCGTAATTCTACATATTACTTGATGAAGGTCTCACTCTGTGTGAGACCATACAGCCTGACCCTACTACAAGAGGGGCTCAAAACCCCAGACGACAGTGACCACGAGCAACAGATGTCGTCCATGTTTCGGTATCATAGTAATATGGTTAGCTCATTGACATGAGCATTGTCAGGGACCACCCTGATTGTAAACGTGATGAATGCCACAGTTTTAGTCTCTTCGTCAAAACTAAGTTTCTTAGTCAAGCCTATGGTACAGTCAACTGTCAACCCTAATAGCTTGAACTCGGTTAGTCTCCATCGATCTTTAGTCAATCAATGTTGGACCTCTGCTAATATACTTTGGCCAAATTTTTCACTAAAGACCGAACCAACACGTGCGATACTAACTCCCCATTAATGAGAGATACAAATCCAATCTTAGTCAGTATTCTCATCGCACGCTTCAAGTGTCACCTAACCAAAGACCTTTTGTCAGGCCTTGCCTCGAAGCTAGGTGAGCTATCTAAGTTACACAGTTCACGTGCAGGTTCGTACAATGACCTCAAGTTTAGGGACCAACTTGCATATCATCACTGAGAGTTTTCATTGACATATTAGTAAATGTTAACCATATAATAACTCGTGTTAGGTAGTTCTGTTAACTCTTTGTCTAATCAGCAAATGTGTCTCTTCTCCGACGTTGCCAAATCGAACGACCATGAGATCATTGTCATCACTCCATGGTGAAGACAAAGACATAATGGTCTATCCGATGTATCGATATCCTTTTCTCGAAACATTTACGACCATGAACGATTTTAGACTTATGCTACCAACGGTCAAGCAATTCTCCATGATCGAGATCCTCATCTCGATACTTGTTTGACATTATATCAAGTCTCATGACTTTACCTAATTAAGTTCTAATATAGACTACATTATTATTAACTTAGGTAAATTCAGCTTATTGTTATTTTGAACAAGACGTTTGTATATATACACATAGATAAATTGCCTTGAGGGCATACACATCTCCCAACAAGGTTGGGGTAGATCTGATTAATTAAATAGGGTAATTAGCGAAATTATAATTTTGCCCCTGGAAATAAACATTTCCGAAATACTCTGAAAACCCATGGTTTCCTAAATTCATAAAGATAATGAAAATAATATTTGTTTAAATCTTTGAGCAACAAAAATATAAGTTTTGAGTCAAAACGGGACTTTCAGTCATGGGTTACAAGTTTGCAGGTTTAGAGTCGTTTTGGCATCCGAAAAATATGAAAAAAAAATTATAGAAAAATATTTGAAAATTCTATAAACATATTTGAAATCATTAAATCATTTTACTAATGTTAATACAGAAATTCGTATACTGACAGATTCAGGTCATTACAGAGGCTTTGAGAACTAGTGAGCCAGTACTTTAACGTTTAAGAACTAGAAATAACACAGTTCACGAAGACCCAAGAAAAAAATCCGCACATAAGATGCAAGACCGGCATGCAACTACAAAGGCGAGAGAAGAGAGAGATAGAGAGAGTGTGTGGGGGTGTCGTCTGCAGGTAAAACGAGAAAAAGTATGTGTTAAATTCGGAAAAAATGTGAGGGGGACACATTGAAAAAAGACCAATGGCAAACATATAAATATGGGGAAGAGGGAGGTTTTTTTGGGAAGTGCTCCTTGGGTTCATGAAATGGTAATGACAAACATATGAATAGTGGGCCTTGGTTGGAGGGGTAAGGCGACACCCCCATGTGGGGTTTTGATGTGGCACACATCTCCCTTTGCCACATAGTACTAAGGGTGCCACATAGGGTTGTTCTAGTAGGACAAAGTCCTCAATTTTATAATAGACATTCATACAAAATGGTGTCGTAGTCTAGAGTTTAGTCTTAATGTGCTTCCTATAAACTTTCAAAAGAATTTCTTTCTATTAGCGCGGTAGCTTGGATAGCGCTTAAAAGCGCTATCCAAGTGTAAAAAAAAGCGCTATGCAAGCGTTTTTTTGTAGTAGTGAATAGTAATATGTACAAGATGAACATAATTATTTCAATGCAATGAAGCTAGTGTTTAATTCTCAAAAAAGAACCAAGAAATTTATTTTTAAAAAAGGAAGTAGGTTCCTTCAACTCTTCTATCTGAAACAAACTATACACACATGATTTGAACAGATCCACTTTCAATCTTCAGACCGTAGCAGCAAACCTCGTTGCATGATGCAAGCTAATAGAGCCGTATTCTGGTCGTTATCTCCCTTCGACAGAAAGGGCAAGTCTGAAGCTTTGGTCCACAGTCAGAGCAAGTCTGCATCCATGAACACAACAAATGAGAGGATGGCAGCAGAATATGCCAGTACACAACATTCATATCAAAAATATATGTGCATGTTCACCTGATGGCCGCAACCAAATGCAACATTCTTCTTCTCATTGTAGCAGACTGCGCAGACCTGTCGAACATAGGATAACAAATTCTGCGAGTGTCATGTACCAAAACTACGTGCCAAACTAAAAAAAGGAAAATAAGGCTAATGAATTCCGCATTTCTTATCATGACAAGGTCTAGCTCAAAGCTAATATGTAAGTACAACAATCAAATTCCTCATGTCTTGTTGCATGCTTTGAGAGATGACAGCGCAAAGAGCTCATTGGAAGTCTTGCCTGATCGACCGATCTAGGACATGTATTCGATGGCATTATGCTCGGTGGAGGAAGAGGGACGCTTGCTGCATATCTTTCCCTTCTTCGACTGCTTCAACTAGGGATGAGAATCGTCATACTCAAAGCCCGATTGGGCTTCCAATTGGGCATGCCACATCCTCATCCTTCTAAATCCTTCACTAAACAATCAGTGAAGGATTTGGCGGGATGATGATGTGGCATGCCCAATTGAAAGCCCAATCGGGCTTTAGGCATGCCCATTCTCATCCCTAGCTTCCAACACATTGATTAAAGCCATAGGCCAAAGTATTCAATGTGATCCTTCTTTGATCACAGACTAGTATGTAGTCTGGGAAAAGAGAACGCCCTTTGAGGGGTAGTTGGCCTTCCATGGATGGCAAATATTCTCGTTCTTTCTATGGTTTTCAGGAAATACAAAGCCAATTCATGCGTGCTACTCATCGTAGAGGAATCGTCAAAGTTGATTCTCTAGGGATTTTAATATCTGATGATGAGGCGTGTATGCATGGATGACAATTATGTTAAGGTGTGTTTGCCTGCTCAATGCCACTCCATCCACATGATTATGTCGTCCTATGATCACTGGCAGAGCCAAGAATCAAAAGGAACCTGGGCTGTAAGGGTTACCAAAAATTAGCTCGGGCTGCAAGGGTTGCCGAGAGTACGTGTTGTAAGGAACCAGTGCTGCAAGGGTTACTAGGAGTATGGACGGAGCCCGGGCTGCAGCCCACCTCAGCCCCATACTTGGCTCCGCCCCTGCCTATGATGGAGTATCCTATGTTTAATGATGACAATGGAAAACGATAATGACAAGGGAGCTAAGATCGTATAAAGAAGGTGTATCCTAAATACACCACATATGATGCAGTGTATGGGGTTTTTTGTTTGTCATTTTTGGCAAAATAGTAACATCAGCTGTCTCATCCATCTCTGATGTGACTATTTTGCCAAAATGGCAAAAAAACATACACCTTGTCTCATGCGGTGTATTTAGCAGTGGTCATAAAGAATCATAAACCAACAACATCTGGGTACTTAGGGCCAGAGTACCAAGTACATATGATGAGAATCCATCCAATTTGGATTTGAGATAAAGTGTTATTGAGATTTTATTTTAGATTTTTATTTGAAATAGAGATTGAATTATTTGTGTTTTTTAGTTATTTAATTTGATATAGAGTTTGAGTCTGTTTGAGTCCTTTAGTTGCTTTGGGTCTTTTACTCATTTTGAGGTATTAATCCCACATTGAATGTGGTTTTTGAAAGTTAAGTTCTAAACACATATAAAGGTCACAAACGTATTTTATTTTTCATTAAGTATTAAATAAAAATTGAAATAGTAGTGTAAACTTGAATTATCGATCACTAGCTAGTTTCTTTTTCCTTAATTTCCACATCATAACGTTTCCTTTTCTGTCCTTCGCCAAACTTGCTATTAAAACCAAAGCCTAGATTTTAACTTCTTTTAGTCGTCGGCATTTTTCCTTTCTTCTAGTTAGAATTTAGAATTTAAAAAATAAAAAATAAAGCCTAGGGATCTTCTTTAAGGATTTATGTTCAAAAAATGCAATAAAAATAGAGAGTGGAAAAGCGAACATAATGTTATGAATGAGGGAGGCCTTTGGCCTCCCCTCCTTCATTACCCATTCATTAGGCCCCCATTACTTAGAGTAATGGGGACCCTTGGTCTCCTAGAGGCTTTTGGCCTCCCCACTATGAGATATATAAATAGAGCACCATGGCTCTTAGCTATGGTGACTTATTCTTTTGCTAAGAAATCTTGTCTCTTTCTCTCTTGAGTCCTATTACTCTCTAACACGTTATCAGCACGTGTTCTTCCTTGAGCAAGAATCCAAGCCTAAAATCCCCACCAAATTGATCCCCTACGCGCAAGGAATCTTTGGTTGCTGCGGCGATTCGTTGGAGCGTTGCGGCATTCCGGAAGCGTTCGGAAGCTCGGATCTTTATTTCTACGGATCTTTTCTACGGTCGTCCCTAGATCATCGATCTAGAGATAAATGGCAAAATTGGCAAGCGTCTATTTCGAAGTCCTTGACTCTGCAGGGACAGATTACCTGAGTTGGCGAGTGGACCTGAAGTTCCACTTGCGTTCGATGGCCCTCCTTGGGTCCATTTTGGCTCCTTCCTCGGCCCCCGCAGCGGCCGAAGCTTCTGCTACAACTAGCAGCAGCCCTACAACCACTGTATCCGATGTAGATAAGGCGAAAGCCATAATCTACATTAGGAAACATATAGATCGGACCTTAAAGGCCGAATACTTAACGGTTGAGGATCCAAAGGACCTGTGGACAACGCTGGAAGCTCAGTATAAACATCAAATTGATGTTATATTACCGCGTGCCAGTTATGAGTGGGAAAACCTCAGACTTCAGGACTATAAGTCCGTCGCTGAGTACAATTCTGCACTTCATAACATCACCTCACGCCTGAAGTTGTGCGGTGAAGAAGTGAGAGAACAACGCATGTTGGAAAAGACATTTACCTCGTTCCACGAGAAAGATGCAATCCTCATGCAGCAGTATCGTGAACGCAATTTCACGAAATTCTCCGATCTGATCTCATGCCTACTTAGGGCAGAGCAGAATCGAGACTTACTGCTTGCAACTCATAACTTACGTCCAGCTGGCACTGCCCCTATCCCTGAAGCCCAGCACGTTTCTCCCCAGAAGTGGAAAAACAAGAGGAAGGCTAAAAACACTAAAGGGAAAGCTATAATGAAGCAACCAAGAGGTGCAGCTCCCCAGACAAACAAAAACAATAAGGGAAAAAGAAATTTCACTTGGAAGCGAAAGAACACCGAGCAAGTGTCACTTCCAAAGAAGAACTGGGAGGATAAATGCCATAGATGCGGCATGACTGGCCATTGGTCCAGAAACTGCCGCACTCCTCGCCACCTCCAGGATCTATACCAGGCGAGCCAGAAGTCTCTACCTGAAACAAACTTGGCGGCTGTTCAGCCACCAACAATGTTTACTGCAAAAGACTTCGAGAACGACGACCTTCTCGATTGAGCACCATCGTTTATCTATGCTTTTTAGAATTAAATGTATCTTCATCTTTTATTTGCTTAAGTACGAACTTTTATTTTCGAATGAATGTTTACATTTTCGCTCAAATAAAATTTCGTTTTTGCTTATATAGATGATGTCTGAGTGCCTAGTGGACAGTGCCTCAACGCACACAATCCTTCGCGATCATTGCTATTTTAATAGCGTAAATAAATATGACGGTCCTGTTATCACAATTTCAGGACTGTCCCAAATAATCGAAGGATCTGGTGAAGCAATTATATTGCTCCCAAATAACACAAGACTTCAAATAAAAAATGCATTATTCTCTCCTAAATCAAATAGGAATCTCGTAAGTTTCAAAGATTTCCGTTTAAACGGATATCACTTAGAAACCAGAGATGAAAATACGGTTGAATATCTGTATGTAACTCGTCAGAAAGATGACCGGAAGATCATCTGCGAACGATTCAAGGGACTCCCGTCGGGTCTCTACCAAACATACATTCAACCAATAGAAGCCAATATGACTGAGCACCAGACGTGCCAATCCTTGCCAGAGTTCGAACTCTGGCACAATAGACTTGGTCACCCTGGAACAGCAATGATGCGACGCATCATCTCTGAATCCCGTGGACACAAATTGAAGAACCTGAAGATTCTTCAAAAGGGTGAATTTCCATGTCTCCCTTGTTTCAAGGGAAAACTTATAACGAGACCATCCCTCCTGAAAGTGGGATTAGAGTCTCCTGGCTTCCTTGAGAGAATTCATGGTGACATTTGCGGGCCTATTCACCCCTCAAGTGGCCCATTTCGGTACTTCATGGTACTGATTGATGCATCAACCAAATGGTCTTATGTGTGCCTCTTGTCCACCCGCAACCTAGCTTTTCCAAAGCTATTGGCACAAATAATAAGGTTGCGTGCTCATTTCCCCGATAACCAAATCAAGAAACTATGTCTTGATAATGCGGGAGAATTTACTTCACAAGTCTTCGAAGACTATTGCCGGGCAACGGGTATTGAAGTTGAACATCCTGTAGCACATGTTCACACCCAAAACGGATTAGCTGAGTCCCTTATAAAGAGTCTCCAATGGATTGCATGTACATTGCTTATGCAATCCCAGTTGCCTGTGGATGCTTGGGGGCATGCTATTTTACATGCCGCATCACTTATTAGGATAAGACCCTCTGGAGGTCACACTTTATCCCCGATGCAACTAGCATACGGCGCACCTCCGGATATCTCTCATTTGAGAGTGTTTGGTTGTGCGGTATATGTCCCAATAGCACCACCGCAGAGGACCAAAATGGGTCCTCAGCGTCGTCTAGGTATATATATTGGGTTTGATTCGCCCTCTATTATCAGATACCTTGAACCCCTGACGGGTGACGCATTCAAGGCACGTTTTGCAGACTGTGAATTTAATGAGAATTTTTTTCCAAAACTGGGCACACAGTCTAAGAAGCCAGAAGCTTCTGAGACCATTAGTTGGGACCAGAAGTCTTTGTCCCTATATGATCCGCGTACTAATCTGTGTGAAGATGAGATCCTGAAGATCCTTCACATCCAGAATACAGTACATCTTTTACCGGATAAATTCACGGACAACCAGAAGATTGTCCGTTCACACGTCCCTGCTGCCAATACGCCAGCTAGGATTGACATCCCCATAGATGGATGCAGCCCACCGGCAGCAGAATTGGTTGTACCTCAAATGAAAAGAGGACGCCCACCAGGTTCAAAAGATAAAGTTCCTCGAAAGAGGAAGACTCCTGGCGATACTAAGATTATCCCTCCACAGGATGCTGAGCTCAGACCAGCTACTTCTCCCCTCCTGATTTCCCCAGCAGAGGAAACAATAGGAGAAACATCATTAAATTTTGTACGTACTGGAGAAGTACTGGACAGAAATAGCATAGTCGTCGACGACGATTTTGCGTTCGATATTGCCGTTCACGTCACTGAATTTGACGATGACGTCGAACCACGATCTCTAGCGGAATGTAAACGCAGAGATGATTGGCCAAAGTGGGACGAGGCAATAAGAGTAGAGCTGGACTCACTCTTGAAACGCAAAGTCTTTGGACCAGTAGTCCAAACACCAGTAGGTGTAAAACCTGTGGGATATAAGTGGGTTTTCATAAGAAAAAGAGATGAAAATAATGTGATCGTTCGCTATAAGGCACGCCTTGTAGCCCAGGGATTTTCCCAAAGACCGGGGATTGATTACGAAGATACGTATTCCCCGGTCATGGATTCGATCACCTTCCGATTTTTAATCAGCCTAACTTCTCTGGAAAGTCTAGAAATGCAGCTCATGGACGTTGTGACTGCATATCTATATGGCGATATAGATAAAAATATCTATATGAGACTTCCTGATGGGTTTAATCTACCCCCAGAGATGAAAGAGATACCTCGGGACGTATTCTCTGTAAGGCTACATAGATCATTATATGGTCTAAAACAATCGGGCAAGATGTGGTATAACAGACTAAGTGATTTTCTTGCACAGCAAGGATTCACGAATAACGAAGTCTGCCCGTGTATCTTTATCAAAAGAACGGGAACAGGATTTGTCATCATAGCTGTATATGTAGATGACTTAAATCTCATAGGATCTCCTGCAGAGATCAAAGAGATATCTGAAAGCCTTAAACATACTTTTGAAATGAAAGACCTAGGCAAAACAAAGTATTGTCTTGGCTTACAGATAGAACACCTAAGAGGTGGAATCCTATTACACCAATCTAATTATACAAAGAAACTTCTACGCAAGTTTCATATGGATAAATGTCATCATTTAGGTACTCCTATGGTCGTAAGATCACTAGATGTACATAAGGACCCCTTCCGGCCACTTGAAGAGAGGGAGGAGATATTGGGTCCTGAAGTACCCTACCTCAGTGCCATTGGAGCACTTCTATATCTGGCTAACTGTACGCATCCCGATATAGCGTTTACAGTTAATCTACTAGCCAGACACAGTGCTGCGCCCACAAAGCGCCACTGGAACGGAGTAAAGCATCTTCTGCGATACCTTCAGGGTTCCATTGATCTTGGACTTTACTACCAGAGAGGTGCCTCCCCCAAATTGTTTGGTTATGCTGATGCAGGTTATCTCTCTGATTCGCACACGGCAAAATCTCAAACAGGTTTTGTATTTACCTACGGAGGTACTGCTATCTCTTGGAGATCGGTAAAACAAACCACTACTGCTACATCTTCCAACCATGCAGAGCTCATCGCGATCCATGAGGCGAGCAGAGAATGTTTTTGGCTACGCTCCGTCGTCCAACACATCCTCCAATCCATTGGCCTGAAGACCAGTGATCTGGAGCCTACTGCCCTATTCGAAGACAACGCCGCATGCATTGCTCAGCTTCAGAAGGGCTACATCAAAGGCGACAGGACAAAACACATTTCTCCCAAGTTTTTCTGGACGCACGAGCAGAAGAACGACAAGCAGATTGAAGTTCGACAGATCCAGTCATGCAACAACTTAGCTGATCTTTTTACTAAGGCATTGCCTAAATGTACTTTTGTAAAGCTTGTAAAGAACATTGGTATGCGACAGTTGAAAGACCTGCAAGCCTGAAGCTTGTACGGATCAGGGGGAGTAACATGTGGGTTGCACTCTTTTTCCTTAAGCTGTTGGGTTTTCCCACTGGGTTTTTCACAGCTAAGGTTTTAACGAGGCAAACACACTTACTTTGGATCTAGAAGTATCCACCCCTTGCCTCAGTAGCTGAGACCGAAGTGATGAATGTGTAAGGGGGAGTGTTATGAATGAGGGAGGCCTTTGGCCTCCCCTCCTTCATTACCCATTCATTAGGCCCCCATTACTTAGAGTAATGGGGACCCTTGGTCTCCTAGAGGCTTTTGGCCTCCCCACTATGAGATATATAAATAGAGCACCATGGCTCTTAGCATGGTGACTTATTCTTTTGCTAAGAAATCTTGTCTCTTTCTCTCTTGAGTCCTATTACTCTCTAACACATAAGACATTTAAAAAAGAGTAAAAAAAGAAGGAAAGAAACAAAGAAGTGAAAAAATTCTTGCCGCTAATCATCTTTCTGCACCCATCCCAAAATCCTAACCATACCTCTATATTCCCACCGCCACCTTTGCCTCCTCTACCTCTACCTCTCACTCACGGGCGCGCAGCTGATGCCCCCGTCACTACCTCTAGCGCAAAAAAGTCTAGTTGAACACTAACCTGTCACGAACCGACTCATCATAACCTAACCGATCAACCATCTGCCAGTGGGCCAGGACTCAATGGCACGAATATTAATTGCGTGATCGGATAATCTAAGTGGATGTCTTTTTCCATGAACATGCTTGAATTCATAGGAGGCCGACCACATTGTGCCCCAAGAAGGCAATACGTGCACATGTCCTAAGCAAAAGCATAAACCTCAAAGACTCACCGTCGGTAGAATGTGATCTTGAGGTGGGGAACGTGAAGAGCATGATGGGCGAGGAGATTCCTTTGGTGTCGTCCATGGCAGCGATGGAGGTGGCGGCAACCCCGGCCGCTGCGAAATGGGCAGCAGACCCCCACTTCCTCTTCGGAACCATCTGGAGATAGTGGCTCCCATGATCGAAGTAAGCGGCCAACCACGAGAGTATACGTAGCGGAGAAGAGTATTGACTTGGAGCTGGGAAGGAATATGGGTTGGTTTTTGTAGTCTGATGCCACAACGGGACAGCTTCTGGCCGCGGTGTTTACGTCGATGCATGTTCAGGCCAATGTCGAGGCTCCACGTCTCGGCTGGCCGATGAAACCAAGTGTCAATTGGAGAAATTGGCTCCCCGTACGTTGCCGCACGTAGGCCGTCTACAATCTGAAAACACGACGAACACAGGACGGAGTCGGGCCCCACATTGGGCATTTAAACTATTGATTGAGCCATCTGAAAATGGCCTTCTGTCTCATCTACGGTTGGTTGCTCGAGCAGCATTTATCACTCGAACACTTTTGCCCCCTGGAAATGAATATGCAGCCTACGATCTTCGTGTTACCTCGATTTATGCTGATCATTGTCTTTCTCGTTGGAAGTAAGCGAGAGCAAATATTCATACAATCCTGAAAGTTGGCAGCAATCTTTTATGCTTGCTGGAGAAGGCTAATTGATTGAAAGGGTTGGGAGATTCTTTTACCTGCTTCCTTTTTTTCCTCCTCCAATGTGAACCGGATCGTCTGGACGTTTGTATGAATCAAGTCCAAAAAGCATCAACTGACTTGGTTAGGCATTTCATATAATAGTGAGAGATCCATTTAAAAATACCCAGTTCTAGGACCCGTTATTAGTCCATAGACTTCAAGATGGTTAACCTTGGCGTTTCTGTTGTCAAGTGCTTTCTGAGAGAGACCCCTGGCCACTATTTATAGGAAAATATGGAAGAGTTCATGCAATGATAGGATACATTGTGTATGTAGGGTACAAACTCTCAATCTCTAACTTGATAGGATAAGCCCTACGTACGTGAGCCTTTACATGGGGCCTACATAACACATTCATAACACTCCCTCTTATCTCGACGTAAGTATAAACTCTACTCATGAATACTTCGAGATTCTAAGCAATAAGTGAGTATCACAAGGGGTAGATCCTTCGTGATCCAGAGTTAATGGGGTTTGCATCGTTAAAACCTTTTCTTATGTAAAACCCTGTGAAAAAGAAATTATATCTAAGTAAAAAGAGTATAATTCCCATTTAATTCCCACTGATCTGTACGAGCTCTTAGTCTTTCAGATCTGTTAGGCGTTTGAAATCAATTCAATTTAGAACATTCCAAAAAAAGTATATACAAATCACAGATATCACCATTCTTTGGCAGCTGCTGGATCGAAAAAAAGCTCTGGAGAGATGCGCTTTGTCTTAATGTGGTCTCCTTAAAACTTAGGTAAGCATCTGGCATGACCTATAGATTATGTAGTCAGCTCTAAATCACCATTATATGATCCAATAATCACTGGAATGTGATGTACCACTAAGCGCAACCAAACACACTCTCAGCTTGTTTCATGAATGATGAAGATCTTGGAATGATGATGTCGCCTTCATAGTTTTCTTTATAGATCTCCACTAGATGGCTGTCACACCGTAGGTAAACACGTACCCAGTTTGTGACTTCCTATTATGGGGATCAGAACTGTAACCTGCATTTGCATAGCCAATAAGTGTGGATGATGATTTTCTTATAAAATAAGCCCAAATCTGTTGACCATTAGAGGTAGAGCAGAATATGCTTAACTACAACCTAGTGGCGCTTTGTAGGCATGACATTGTATCTGGCTAGTAAATTTATTGCAAATGCTATATTGGGACACGTGCAGTTAGTGTAACGGTCGCTTTCCGACCTTATGAGATTTTCTGCGTGCACGTGCTTTATCGTTCACGTATTTTATTTGGCTATTCCTGGCTTCCAAATTGTGCGATTGACCGTTCGGGAGTGTGCCGCTTCCAATTCTACGTAAATTTTTGGTAGGTGTTACGCATGATCGGGCACCGTAGATCTGTGCGTCTTGTCTCCACGATCGCCCCGGTATTTTCGGATTATTTTTCTGACGTCCGGTTTGAGAGATATCGCGCAGACAAATCTCGACCGTCGATTTCCCGATCAATTCAAATTCGAATCGGTGACAGATCTGGCTATATCTTTTGAATTATTTCATGATTTGTTTCCTAAACTGTTTTCTATTGCCCCTAGGCTTATCCCTGGTTGCACCCCCTCCCTCTCTCTATCTCCTACACTTAACCCTATTTTTCCCTAGGTGAATATATCAAACTTTAATATATTAAAAACCCTAAATCTATTAACTTTGTTCACGTGCAAATCAAACTTAGGGCAAACTATTTTCCCAGCCGCCATTCTTTTTAAACCCTCAAGCCCGATACTTCTCCCCTCGTTCTCAACCCCGTCGCCGGCCGCTCTCGACACCCGACCGCGCCCGGCGACCCTTCTACCAACCGCGACCGGACTTCACCGCCCCGACGCCCGACACAGCTGTACGGGCTGTGAATCCAAACAGCAACGACAGCCGGATTTCATCGCTGCTAGGCACCCCCGCGGCATCCTCTCAGACCGGACAGCCCTCGGCTGTGATCCGACGACGTTGTACCGACGTTTTCGTGCTGTTGCTCGCTGTTTCGACGTTGATCACGCCGTTGATCGCTGTTTCAACCCTACTCGCTGCTCACGCACTTCGTCCGCTGCCCGGACGAGTCTCGCTACTCTACCCGTAGCCGAGACGCCGTAGACGACGCGGATCTTCTACCGACCAGACGCTACGTTCGCACTACTCCAGACTCCGGAGAGGTTGGTTTCCGAAATTCGTAGCGCAACCCAAACCGTAGCCAAAACTGGAAACCTAACTAAAATCGGCAACTTAACACATTAAAGTTATTTTCTGCTCCCTTAAAACGATGTGTAACCGTAGACCGATGTTTGGACTTTTGACTGTGCACATATGATAGAATCGTCGGATAGGCTGATCGGACAACTTGACTCGTGACTATTAGGGTAGCCACGTTCAACCTAGAAATGAACCTAAATAGGAATTTCTAAAATCGCGACCTGACACCGTCACCGTGACTGTTTCAGACGGACTACCGCGGACGCGACGACTGGACGAGACGCCCCGGACGGACGACATACTCGCCACCGCAGGCAAGTGTACCCACTTGCGTTTTTGACCGTGTCTTGGTCTTAAATTGTTAGAACGGTTAAACTGTGAGTGTTTAGATTCCGGACGTGAAATGATAGCGTCTGGGTCACCCTAACGACTTAGACTTGACGACGAAGTCTAAGTCCGACGAACAACAACTTGTGACACCTTAGGATTATCTTGTGTGTACGTGCGTGTGGACACCCTAGAATAACTCTCCCGTACACTGGTCGTGTCTTGTCCCTGTTACACAAAAAGCCTTCGGGCGTTTCAGATGCTCTCCTTGCGGGAGTGATCTCCGTGATACAAAAAGCCTTCGGGCGTTTCAGATGCTCTCCTTGCGGGAGTGATCTCCGTGATACAAAAAGCCTTCGGGGGTTTCAGATGCTCTCCTTGCGGGAGTGATCTCCGTGATACAAAAAGCCTGCGGGTGTTTCAGGTGCTTCCCTAGCGGAAGTGATCTCTGTACTTCTTGTCCTGAGTTCTGGGGTTTGGGGTAGGGTTGAGCGTGCGCACGGGGAGATGGTCTGATCCCCCTCAACCCGTAAGGCGTGAACCCTTCGTGTCTCACGTGTCGTGTCGTGTCCGACCTGTCTTGTCTGTCTTCGTCTTGTCCTGACACCTTTAGGTTAGTCCCGTAGTCGGTAGCACACGCTACGACTACTGCCTGCTACGCTTTACCTTCCTGCTACGTTACTTCTCTTGTTACTTTGTTGTAACCCCAGCATGCTAATCAACCAGTAAAACGATGTTTAATAGTTCAGTACACTTGCAGTAGAGTCTGACCTTCTGTTGTAGACTTTACCTGACGTACAGTTCCTTTCTTTGGTGTTGTACGTCAGGTGTCGAGCCGGAGTACGACGACCAGACCGAGCTACCCGAGGACGTAGAGCCGGAGGACGTTGATCCTGAGTACGTGCCCGAGGACGACCAGAGTTAGAGATCCCCACTGCTAATCCGGAGGTTCCATCTTAGTTGTTGGGTGCGTAGCTCCTTTTGTTTTCCTGTCTAGGTTGGGTGCTTGCACCGGTAGTTTCCTTTTCTGTAGTTGTAGCCCTTCGGGCGTTTTAGACTCTCAGTACTTTGGATATTTAATTTGGAATAAAATGATTTTCTTTCTTTTTCGTACTTTTATTGTTCTGTACTAACATGCAGGGACATGTACCTTCGACTTGGAGTACCACACAGACGCTTCTTGGGTCCGGGCTTCTCGCCCCGGCCTAAGCGGGCCTTAGTCACGCTTCGCCTCCGTTGTTTTGGGAAGCGGGGCGTGACAGTTAGCCAGATAAATAAATGCCCCAATTGCACTTAGATAAGGGACTTCAGGACCAAGTATATCCCCCACTCTTCTAGCAGACGAAAGGGGTCTTTATGTGCATCCAATAAATGTAGCACCATAGGTGTACTTAGTAGATAACAATGGTCCATGTGTAAATCTTCAACACACTATGTGTGTATGAAGTCTAAGGTAACTTGATTTTATTTTTGAATAATAAATCTGTGTGCCATGACATATCTTTATGTTGCCTAGGTCTTTAATATCATATTTGATAGTAAGGCTTGAACAGATATTTCAGTTATCTCTTCAAGAGATCCGATGAGATTTAGGTTATTTACAACTATAATCTCAAATCATGTACCATGCTCTTATAAAAATGCAAAGACAACCTTTAATAGAAATACTTGATTTGTCAAAGGACTCTCTTGGTTGTACAACATTTTATTATTTCTTCAATAGGATAGACGTCCCAAAATTTATTCAGACTTTTAAGGAAATGAAGAACGTACCTTTATCAAGATATCCATAGAGGTATGCTTTTACAACATCCAATAGCAGCATATCCAAAACTTCATTTACTAAATCGTAAGGTATCCACAAAAATATAACCATGGAGTCTGATGCATATCATTTATATAAGTGAGTCAAATCATCTTACTTGTTTATTGCCCAGTTTCAGCTAAAACCCCTTGAGCTATAGGCTATACCTTATATCATACGATTTTATACTTATACTCATTTTTATACAATATTCATATACCCACATGTTTGACACCTTTGGTGTTTGGACTTCAGATCCAAACACTTTATGTTTCATAAGCGAGTCTAGCTCATCTTTTATTGCATCGTTCCACATTGGCCAATTTCTAAGTTTGTATTTTAGCAACGGAGTATGGATCGATATTATATAATTGTCATCACTTTTGTGATATAAGTGGCAATATGATACGTGAATATATTGTCGACAATTGTGTTCTTTCTATCCAACACCTCCACAGTACGTACAAAATTTAATGATATTTCAGTTTCTCTCATATTCTCCTTTTCTTGGGGTTCTGAGAGGGGTTAGGGTATGGACATGAGCTCATTGTCATGTGGTAATATTATCTCAAAGCCTCCATGTGTTTTGCTCTTTCTGGGAATTTTATCCGTGGAACTTGGTCTAGACACTTTATGAAGAACATTCACTTTTGGGAATTGAGATAATACTACCACAGTCACTTTAGTTGACAAATTGGATAATACTGGGATATAAATAATAATTTGCAATTGGGTAGATTGGCAGAGGCGTGGGAGGGACTGCCTTTGCAGCTGTCTTGGTTGGGAATCGACGTTGTCCGCCGAGCGTTCCCCCTTCGGCGACGTTCCTCTCGACTACTCTGCCTCTTCCGGTGTGTTCTCCTGCTCTGCCCCCGTCGGTCCTCAGTAGCCGGGCGGCTGGGCAACCACCCCCGGGTCGAGCAGGATCGTTTGGACAAGGCCATAGTTGGCTCGTACCCAGTCTATTCGGTTCTGTGTCTCCCCTCATTTCGGTGGTAGGTGGGGGTCAGAGTCCGCGTAGGAGAAACGTTTGGCAAGGTGAACCGCCGCTCTCAGTTGGGGCTTCTCCCATCGTGGTTTGCGACCACGGTCGAACGCAGTGGGGGCGTGCCCCTTGGTGGTTGGGAAGGCCCGCCAAGTTTCCCTCGAAGAGGTGTTGTGGGCTCGTGAGTTGCTGGACAGCCGTCGCCAGTGTCTGGAAGTTGGTGTTCATTTCCTTGGCGAAAAGGTAGAACTTTTTGCAGGTTACCGAGCGTGAGTCGTCGGTTTCTTCAACGGAGCGGCTGTGTCCGGCCTCGGGTGACACGTAGACTCCCTCCTCGTGGATCGGCGGCATGCGGAGCCCCCCGTTGTTGTGCTAGTCCATGTTAGTTGTTGTGGATGACATGGGTGATGATCTCGTTTCCACAGACAGAACCAGATGTTTCGGGGTGTTTTCTCATCGTTGATTGGTAGTACGGAGGTCCGAATATCATTGCGGTCTTTGAGAGATGGGGAAGACTCTCGAGGTCGGTCGGTCGAGCGTTCGCTTAAGTGGAAAGGCGCGGGTCCGAGCGACAATGCGCTGAGGGGTAGCTTCGACGGGTTGACAGCCTCTGGGATCGTTCGGTCGAACGGGTTCTGGCACGGGGGCGTTCAGATCCGAGCGATGGTATGCCAAAGAGAGCTTCGGTTAGGTGATGTCTCTTCAGATCTGCAAAACGAAGAGCTCGTCAGGGGGGTCGGACCTTGGTTCCAACCAAGTCACCTCCGATGCTTAAGTCAGATCATAGCTGAGAGGTGCTTTGGTGGAACCGAACTTGGCTCGTAGAGATACCAAGCGCGAGTTCTCGACCGAGCTATGGAGGAGAAATACGAGGGGGAAGAAGGTTTGAGAGGATTCGGTATACATGGGTGTCAACTATCCAGAATTCGGTCATTTGCGTTTTGTTCTTCGGGTCTCTTATAGGAGTCCTGCATGTCAACACCTTCATGGCGTTTATCATTCCTCCCACCATGCCTGCCCACATTGATGGTCCCTTGAATGACGATCAAGGCGAACGTAATGGCGGCTTCAATGGTAATCAAGGCGGGCGTGATCTGGGGAGCGGTTCTCCCATCGAGCAGGGTCAACCAACTGTCGAATGGCGGTCTTGGGCCCCTACTCCCTGTCCCGCCTTTGGGCCCCTTTGGGCCAGAGCCCGACGCAGTTTTGGGCCTAGCGGTCGGCCTGCATATCTCTGGCCCATTTGGGGGTTGTATCACTCATATATTTCAAATTGCACCATTTTTTTGAAGATCAACACATTCATCTTCATCGACCATATTATGGATGATAAAAATATCAAAAAAATCAAGTAAATCTAACATTATTCGACCATCGATTTTATTGTTGCAAATTCAACGATTTCGAAACCATATAACTTTTTGTAACAAGTGGATCAATGGTCAAATTCCCTAGGGTTCACCTATATAGGGGTTTTGGGGTTTTAAAATGTGTACAACAATCACAAACAAACAATTAAAAAATGGTGACAATGAGGTTTTTGGAGGACTAGTGTAGGAAATTTCCTACACCTGCTGCTCACAAACCTCAACCTCGAGAGAGAGAGAGAGAGAGAGAGAGAGAGATAATATTAATAAATTAGACAAAACACCTTTGAACTTTCCCTGATTCTAGGTTCAAACCCATATAATGGCATTTTCTAGTTTAACCCCCTCCTTCAGCTGACGGCTCAGTTAACTTTTTAGCTAAGTGCCCCACTAAGCTAAAAAGAGCTAAATGAAATGGGTTATGGACTTAATCCACATTACTTCTTAATCTCTCTTCTCTCCATCTACCCATAATTCACCGTAATCTTACCCAAAATGCAAACTTGTAACCACTCATCACCACCATCTCCTCCTCCGGTCCTCATTCGTTTCCTTCTATTCATCACCAAATTTTAACCTAAGCCACACATGCACTTATGCTAACCCCAAACGATTCATCGTATTCCAACATCATCGCCATTCCCCTTCCGCTCTCCTCATTATCCATATTACCATCCTATCTTCCATCACTTAAATAGTCATCCTTGGCCTTACCATACTCTCCTCTAAACCACTTAACCCTAATTTATAAAAATAAAGTATATGCTTGATTAATCAAAATAAAGTTTAAGGATGTTATTAGCTCATTCTTAATTGTTTAAAAGCTTATATAGGCCCATTTTAATGAAAACATTAACAGAAGGGTTAAGTTTAAGTTTAAGTTTAAAAATGATAGCGTAAAAGTTTTAAACTATAATCACTGATCGTTTAACGGTACCTAGTCTAATTTACCTTAGGGGTAAAAATGTTGTCCAGAAATGCCTCTCATATACACAACTAGAATCATTGATCGTTTAACACTACCTAGTCTAATTTACCCTAGGGGTAAAAATGTTATCCAGAAAGATGGACATTTGTATATGCTATCATTGTCGAAGTTCTCTACTCCATGGAAGCAAGCAAGATGCATTACCTGACACTAAAGATAACATGAGGAAATACATCCTGTTGGCAAACAGCAAGATGCATTACGTGACACTAAAGATAACATGAGGAAATACATCCTGTTGGCAAATAGCTGATCCATGAAACCAGCCTAGAAAATTAAAATGAGCAAGAATCCTCATTTCTCTACAATTTATGCCAATAACTCCGTTATTAGATATCTTCAACAGCTCAACCTAGCTGGAGCCATCAATAAATAGCCCAAAATGCAGGACAAAAAGTCCCAACTTATCAAAATCATGGTCACCAATGGCACTGCACATTCAAGACTGCAAAATCATCATCGTCTTCGCTTCCCTGAACATCAGTAACAAAATGTACGACCACCACTTCGGATGAAACTTACATTACTGCATTCAATTACAAGGAACGAGATAATAATCATAATTATAGGCCAGATTTTCCCTTCATAAACTGCATAATCAAGAGTATCATCACACCAAGCAAATGGAAGTCATTAGACTAACAAAAACCAATATGCACCCCCCCCCCCCCCCCCCCCCCCCCAACCCAAAAAAAAAAAAAAACCACCACCACCACATAAACCCCGTAAGCTCCCCAAGAACCATACCCACTGCATTGGGATAGAAGGTTAGAAAGGTTGCATGAAAGCACTATGTAGCTGCATAGATATCACCCTCGCTGTCTAAGCTGTAATCGTCGCGATATATGCTTTCAGCCACCTGCCAGATGTGGAGAATGTTGTCTTCTGCCACACTAGCAATTACCCAGGGCTCGGTAGGGCTCCATGAGAACTCAGAGATATTGGACGTGTGACCTCCATGAGAAAATAACAGTTCTGGGGGTCCATCATCTACATCCTCCTGATCTTGTTCATTGCCGATCCTGCGTATGATTGCCAGATGAAAATTTTGAATTTTTTTGGCATCACTCAGTCCACGGTGTTGGTGGAACATAGAACTTATAAACTCAGATCGCTCTTCATAACAGGAAAAGAAAATGGCACCAGCTTTGCACATGAAATTCAAATTTATGAACCAGTCTGATCAAGAACATAAGAATAAAGTAATAATACGCAAGTTTAAGTCATGTTGCGTCCCCAAGTTTCGCTCCCATGATCACCTGACTGAGTGTCCACCTACCAGGTTTTTACAGATCTTCTCAGATGTTAAAACTTTAGAGGTTTTCCTGGCTAAGTTTCTCTTTAATATTTAACTGAGCTACTTGAATTATTACATTTAACAAGAATCGCCTTCTAAATCCATGGGCACATGCACATGCTTAACACAGTCACCATGGGATGATGTTTTAATGAAATTCAGATCATGAACCACAAACATAAGTAGCTTAGGCAGTTAAAATAGGATCCTAAATCCCAAACACTAACTACATGATAAGAATGTGTAAAACATAAAAGAATCTACTTTAAATTCTAACAAATTTTACAATTGACAGGCAACCTTGGAAACATGATGTCTGACATGGGAGGGATATGTGGATGGCTTTGTTTGGTTAACTTGTACACAGTATGAAATATATCACACAACTGGTGCTAGGCTAAGTAGATATAGGTGGTAGCTCATGCGAGCAGACCATTCTAAAGAAGACAACAGCGGTAACAGTTGATCTGTTGCTAGCTCAGCTTTCAGCTTCTAACCATTTAATAAATAAATTCAATATGTTACTTGGTGAGAAATGATGTATTACTGAACACATTCCCTGGGTTTTTTTGGACGTTACGTTTCTTACATGAGCTGTATTGGCTGGCGGATCAATATCCACTGCCTTCAGGGTATCATTCTCTGCAGGTAATCATATAAAATTGCTCTCTACTTACAAATTTAAAACTTGAAGTAGGAGTGCTTTCACGGTGAATGGCAGCCATAAAGATAAGGTGTAATTTTTAACACACATAATTGAACAGATCTAGTCAATGAACCCATAAAATGTGGCTCCACCTAGAAGCCATCTTGTTTCATCCCCTCGTAAATGATACAACCTAACTATTAAATCCCCAATCTCCCACCACAGAACCCTAATCACTTTCACATCCCCAACAATTATCTATCTGGAGAGGGAAGGTGGCAGGCTACAACAGTTGATAATCCATGGTCAACCCTTATGCAGAAGAATTCCAAACCAAGATTTTCTGAAAGGATTTATGTCTACCAACTTTACTGCACACGCTATTGCACCAGTAGTTATTCAACAATTTCAAAAAGCTCAAAAGGCTTGCTTTACAGACCACAGGTTACTTCCTTGTGGACTTTTGATGCTGTTCAACAAAGCGTCCATAGTTTTTTATGCTATAACTGGAGGAAAAAAAATACTAAGCATGCAGTATCTCTAGTATATTAGTGAGTGTGGACTTTGTAGCCGGACATTGGCGACCAACCATCGGGGTTTTTTCTCCTTTAATCAATACTGTGATTTCACAACAATTTTGTTAATGCTTCATCTTGCGAGGGCGAGCAACTCGCAGAACTCCAAATTATGAAATGTGAGGTCCACGTCACTATTCAGAGGACATCCCCTGATATCTAGACAAAAGGAAATTTCGCATAACCATCCCCAAGAAATAAATTTTAGAAATAAATTAAACATTTAATTCTAGAAAAACTCAAAGCAAGCTTCAGGATGGAAAATTTTTTAATTAAAAGCTATAGCTTGAATGTTTTTGTATTATTTACATAACCATCCATAATATAAGAAAAAACAGGAAAATGATGGACTTTCTTTTTAGCCCATTAGTAAGGTAAATGGGAAAATTGTTTTAAATATGAAGCTGCAAAATTTAAAAAATCCTAAGCAACTATTTTTCTATTTGAGACATCTTTTCCCTGTGTTGTCCTTTTTGACAAGGCAAATTGCTAAATTGAGAGTAAAAAATGTATGAAATGATTATGTTAGTATAAACATTCACTGATTTAAATTTGTATTCAGATACCAACTTTCTTCTCTAGAAAAATGTCAATTTTGCATGTGCATTGTACATAGAGATGGAACAGAGGGTTTATGGGATGAAGTGACACCCCATCTTTTTTTAATGTTTTAGACATTTCTAAATTTACTGTTTCGTGTATAAATATGTATTAAAGTTGTAATATCAAATAACTTTCAAGAAAAGATGGGGATGAATGTTATGGACCAATATGTTCTAATTTTTCAAAAGAAAAGGAAAAAATGATTTGAGTAATAATTTAACTCAATTCAATTCTAATATGTCTCACTTGTAGTTAATTCAATTTCTACCTACATTACTTCGCTATGTAATTGATAAATGATGATATATCATCACTTTGCTGTGGTTTATATCCTTTTATAATCAAAATGTATTAAAGCGTACAAATGTGAATTTTAAATCTTATTTCATGTGCATTTGCACGTGCCCAGAATCTTATTATTATAACCCAAAACTCTCTACTATTTTAATCCAAAAGGGATTTGGAAGCTTCACATACAGCAAATTTCTGCAGAAGCCGCAGATTGGGAGTAGCCAAAAAATTTAAAAAAAGAAAAGATGGGGATGCATGTTTGAAACAAGGAGGTGCATGTTGGCCTAGTTAGCCTACTAACTAGGTCACACTTATAATTTTGATGATGACAAACAAGTCACATGCTATTAATATATTTGTTAGTGACTTTCATCAAAACAAGGCTACATTGACAAAATGGAAATTCGTAATTTCTACATCGTTCAACTTGTCCTAAAAATGCTCAAAGATCAATATCCATGGCCAAAGCACATCACAATAATTCTTCATGAATTATAGCTAGCTTCAAAATCATGGCTAAAGATCAAGTAGAGGATGAAGTGTCAATTTGGTAATTTTCCCTTGGTCAAAATGTTCTAGAAAGTCAAAGCATGGGGAAGAGTTCAAATGCAATTGGGATCTCCCTAAGAGTTCATGTTGGCTATGAGAATATGCAACTCAATTAGAAATGTTCATGTGCCAAACAACTCAAGATTTCAAGTGCTACAAGAATTAGGACTTCAACCAAAGAACTCAAAAAGGATTCAAGCACATGAAGTATTGCATATTGGGTCTACTACTAGAGTTCGGGTGCAAGTTGACTCAAAGAGTTCTTGTGCACCAAAAAGTCTAGATGGGTACTAGAGTTATTGAGATATACAAAGTTTGAGTACTACTGGTATTCATGTGCACATCAAACAAAGAGTTCTAGTGCTACTAGAACTTGGGTTCAACTCCTATATAAACCCACATGCACATGGCTAAAAATATGAGAGAGAAATCACAAAGAAAAAGAGCAGCAAGCCCCCAGCTCTCCATCATCCAAGCTGGCCGAATTTTCTCTTCTCCTCTCAAAGATTTCAAAGCTTGATCCAAAGGAAGGATGAAAAGAAGAAGACCGGACGTTGCTGAAAAGTGCCCAACTTTCACTACAGATCTCAATTGAAGAACCGTTTTCACCAGGACGACCACAACTTCACGCTCTATACTACGGTGATATTTATCTTCTACTCAGCTAGCAAGACAGATCCAGATTCGACAGTTTTGGGAAAATTCCCTGCAGATTTCAGAATTGCAAAACAGACCTCAAAGCTTCCAACTGCAATATCTTCCAACCAGGACTCCGCTTGACGAACCATTTTCGTCAACACGATCTTGCAACATACGCTACGGTGATCTCTCTCTGATTTATTACTTCAGTTTTAGATCAGGTGTTATTATTTTGTTGCGAGGTTGTATTATTGTATAGTCTCATACAGATGCTATCATTGTGCGTTAATTTTGAACTGGTTTTTAGTAACGGTTCGATCACCACCCGCAAGTGTGATCAAGATTTTCTTTTTTGGTTATAAAAGGGGTTTAAATCCTCGAGGAGAGGTCGGAGCAGAGGCGGGGAGCCTATGCAAGGAGCCACTCCGTTAAAAATATGTAATTGTGTGCACTTTGCATTATGTTGTTGCTTAATATATTTTTTTAATTTGTGCCACACCCTATTCACCCCACATCTAGGGTGTTTTTCCGTGCCGACTTTATAATTTGATCTAGAAACTTCATAGTTGGTCATTTCGTTTCAATTTTGAATCAAACAAGTACATCCAAATCAATTTTTACCAATTGTCAGTTCAAATTTCCAAGGATCCAACCAAATCACAATAGTTTGATATGTTAGGTGCAAGATTGAAGCAGCTAGGGAAATGTATTTAACAAATTCTAAATTCTGCATGTTTACCATTGTAATATCAATCTCTTTATCTATACTATTTAACTGAAAATGAGATTTGAATATGGGTTCCCACCCTAGAAACTCAGAATTCAAACATTAAGGAACAAGCGAATGTGCACAGTATAAAGATGGCTCCCACTTGTAATTCAGTTCAAATCCAACCGACTATCAATCACGAACCACGTCAAACCAGCATTTTTATATTGCCCCTCTTAAATAAAATTTCGTATGTCCATGTTTTTCATCACAGATTGTTCTGCTAAAAGTTCACAATTTTTATCCCAATATATAATCTCTTAAAAATAGCATATTACATTTTGCTCTGTTGGATTGTGTCAAATCTAGCATCCCATAATTATCTAGATATTTAATATATAGTTGAAACCCATTTTCTTTTGCATGCTACAACCTCAATAACAATTTAAATTTCGTTTATAAATTAAATTGTACCTTTTGACATGACGCATTTCCACAGTAATTAAATTAAGAACTTTCCCTTAATATTCACGTACACTACCAGATGACTAGTTCTAAATTTTAGAAAGGACGAATTGATATATTGTACAACTAGGCAACGAAACCTTTTGCATGTACGAAGGTATGTCATTTTTGATCTACATATAAGTATAAATAAGTCACTTCCTTGCCAGAGTACAAAAAAATAAATATTATATGACCGCATAAGACTGTAACTGTTATACATTTTGCTCTATTGGATTGTGTCAAATCCAGCATACCACATAGTAATTAAAGTAAGAAACTTTCCCTTAATATTCATGCGCACTGCCAGAGGACTAGTTCTAAAATATTGGAAATGAAAAATTGATATAGTCTACAACTAGGCAACGAAACCTTTGCTTGTACGAAGATATGTCATTTTAGATTTACATATGAGCATAAAGAAGTCTGTTCCTTGCAATTGTACAAAAAATAATATTAGAAGACCACATAAGACTGTAACTAAATTTCAATTTCAAGCATCACATACCCATAAAGGTCCCAAATCATCACCCTTCTGTCATCAGCAGAGGACGCTAAAACAGTTTCATAATCAGGGCTCCATTCAACTTGTAACACCGCTCCACTGTAAACAAGAAATCAATTAGATATGTACCCCACATACAGCATTCAAAGTTAAGAAAGACAGCAGTTGTAGTGTCAGACTGATCTTCTCTTAATAAAAATAGGGATGTATTAGGCAACCACATGATATCAAAAAACCATAGGATGGGCATTGACATAATAAATTGGGCACGATGTATTAGGTAGGATTTCTTCCTGCGTGTTATCAGTCAGAGGAGACAGGTGATAGAAACAAGTGCTTCAAGTTCAAACTATCAGTAGATTTACACGCAACCAGAAAAGTAAGAAATTGAACAAACAAAAGATGTTCTTTAAAAAACTGATAAATTTCAAGGGACTTACCAAAGGCAAAAACATTAAGATTGATTTATTCCCATGTGAACAGCATTGCAAAATCCATTAGTAAGTATGTTTGGCACATGGAATAGAATTGAAAACAAAGTAAGATATACTAAATTACTCAATTCTTATGGGAAGGAAATTGGAGATACTATGATAATTTCTTGCTTTAACATATGCATGGAAATGGTCCATGAATATTTGGCATTTGTTAATTTTTATCTTTTATGTTATATTTTCTAGAAAAAGTATGATAGAAATCCAAAACCAACTAGGAATATGGAGAAGTAGTAACAATTACTTATTTTGGGTGTGAAATCTTGTGTCATTTTTACTTTTGCCTTTCATTATCCAATTTGCATAGTTTTTCCTCACTCTTCCACTCTACATAATCCTAACCTACTTTTTTCCATCAAAGCCTAAACTGTCCACTGTTTACTTTGGGGGTGCATTTTCTAGTCATGTAGCCAAGTTTTTAGAACTCGAATTAATAGATATTTCAAACGAGAAACATCGTATGAAAAGTAGGAGGCAAGGTGCCAAAATAAAAGAGAGAGCATGTTCTATAAACTAACAAATTAGATATTAGTATATTAATGTACATGTGCAATATGTGTGCAACATGAATGAGTTTGATTGTGTCTGTGCAGACTTACTGAATATGAAATAAATAAGCATTTTAATGAGTCAAAAACATATGGGGAGATTTTAAACTTAAAATCATGTTACGATTAATCAAAGAAAAAACCAAATATATGCATGCTTCTACAAAGAAACATAAACTCGGTATTCATAAACCAATATAAAATAGCTGGATAGTAAGAAGCACTGAAGCACATACGTATGACTGGAAAACGTATGCAAACTTGTTGTTAGCTTTCGCAAATCAAACAAGTTAGCTGTTGAGTCTGCAGATCCTGTTGCTAAAATCCATTCATTGAACTGATTAAATGCTAAACTGTTGACCTGGAACAAAGACATGATTGTTCACACAGCCTTGTTAATTTAAGTGTGACGAAATAAGAAACTGTAAATAAACAATCTGAAACTGAAACGAAGAATAATATTAAAATTAATAAAGTAGAAGAGTAGAACTTTCTTCGTAGCGCTTTAACATAGCCTGGAACGATATGGTTACCCTTTTAACTAAGTTCCTTCATAACAAAACAGCAACCAAAAAAAATCTTTGAACTTTCAAAGGGAGTAGGTTATACAATTTAAAAGTCACATATCTAACTTTCCTATTAACACCATCAATTTTTCTATTGTGAAAATTGGAAGAAACTTGTTAATTAGAGCAATAAAGTTCTAGATTACTGAGATATAATCCAAAAGGCTTTGAAATTTTCCATAAAATTCATCCTGTTAGGATAGATCCGACTCTTTGAACTTTCAGCAACATAAGTTTTGCAAGAATTCCTGAATTTATTTGTTTTTTATGTTTATAGTTTGTATTGCATATCCACAAAGGTGTCAGAACTTTCCACTAATTAAATATATGTTTTAAATCAGATAATATCAAATGAATCTGCAAAAAATTTCAGAATTGAGTTTGATGGGGAAAATTTTTTACTATTGTTATTGTGTATTCCAATTATTGTAAAGTTTTGATCCATATTATATGTTACAAGATAGGAAAACATGTGAAGCAAGGGACCTATAACTTGCAACTAAGGGACCTAACATCCTGAATGAAGTGGATACGAGGCTCAGGGATGTATAGGTTATATTGCAGGCTCATGTGAAACTTATAACCTGACACTTTAACAATTTAGTTAAATAAAGTTTATATGGCGTCACACACATCAGGTCCCGGAACTGCAATGTGTTGGGCTGGATCTAAATCCTATCAATTAGCCATATTACATAGCTAGATAATACGTACATATGCATATGTATATATATTTGTATGTACCAATGTAAGTAAGAAATATGTGTGTGTAGACACACCCATGTATATAAAATATATGTATATAGATCCAGCTGAACACATTGCAGGCTTGAATCCTTTGGTGGTTTTTTTTAATGACAAATGCCTAGAATCAAACTATGGGGTAACTCTAGATGATCTTCTCTTTTCATTCTACCAATCAAATGAGGTAATTAATTTATTGTGAAAAAAACATTTATTTCATAACCACTTAACACACGTTTAAAAAGCATCAAAAGTGCATGCTTTTTTGCATGAAAATTTATTTGGATATATATATATATATATATATATATATATATATATATATATATATATATATATATATATATATATATATATATATATATAGGAAAATTTTCAAATGAGAACATTTCGCACCGTGCGAAAATGTTTTTAGTTTTTTTTTGAAATTTTTTTTTTCAAAAATTCTTTTTTCCACCCTCATTATATGTTGTTATACCCCCCTCAAAAAATAATCGTTGAGAAATAATGTCATTTGGCCTTCGATCAAGGCATTTCACCAAATTCGCACGTTTTGAGACCGTTAAATTTGTAACGGGTGGATGGGTGCTCTAATGCCCAACGGGTTCACCCATTATTTTCCCTGGGGTATATAATTGTATGGATTAAACATCAAAAAAAAAATTTTTGAAAAAAAAAATTTCAAAAAAATAAAAAAAAGTTTTCGCACGGGCTTTCGCATGGGTTTTTTCGCAACCGAAGATCACTATATATATATATATATATCATAATGAATGGAAAGGATCATACATATGGTTGGTCCATCTGATTTAAGCCTTTAAGGCAACCACTTAGATAAATTATCTAAGTAGTCACTTTGAGAGCACGTTTTGCAAATAATTTATATAAAGAGAGTTAGACAAGGCTTCTCCCAGGAGGATTTGGAATCAAATCCTATCCATTGGAAATAGATGAAACACATCCATTTTGAAGGATTCCATTAGATTATCGTTAGAAGTGTCTAAAACCCAAAATTAGACTATATTTTCTTACGCACTAATCATGTAGCCACTAAACAAACAGCCTAAAGTAATAAATTACTTAGGTTTGCAATCTAGAATGCTTCAAACACAATAAAATTAGTGTCAAGGATTTTAAAATGCATTACGTAATACTGTATGTAGCAAAATAATGGTACACAAAACAATCACTATAGCAAGACAACTTTTTCATTGCTCTCGTACATGATAAATTAGACAATAACAAGATCAAGGGGTTCACAATGAGTCAAATTGGTTAGGACATAATTTTAGTTAAGACATTCTAACCCAAAACATAAGTTATTAGGTAAAGACCCAAAATAAAATATAGGTTCCTTACTTTTTATTTTTTTTCCACTATGGGACTATTTTTCTTAACACTTTCTACCTTTGGCCGCTTATAACAATGTCACTTGATGCGCATGTAAATCACTGCAAAATCATTTGAATTTTTATTTTTAAATCTTTTAGCTATTTAGATCATGTTGAACAGTATGGATATTCCGTTAGAGTTGTGTAATATAAATTTTTCAAGTGAGAGGATCTATACTCAAATCCTATCGATGGGAGCATAGTCTATCTATTTCTTAATTTGATTCCAAATCCTACCAAGTTGTATTGAATGATAAGGCATCATCTTTCGAAAAAATCACTCCATTGTAGTCCATATGCATCATCTGGAATCCCTAAAACCAAATTTTAGATTATTTTAAAGGCCATTTTTTACGCATTTGTCTACGTTACATTTTTACAGTACTTTATTGATGTGCATGAATTAATTATGACCATAAACTGTAACTGTCTGCGCACGAATATCTAGGGCACGTGGACATCTCAAACCCATCTGTATTTTTGAATAATTTTAGATTAATTTACAAAAGAAATTTGAAAGTTAGTGATCATATTCATAGGAAAGAGGCAACGTGATTTACTTAGGTATGGAACTCTAAACTATTTGTTTACAAGAATAATTATATAGTATTAAAATTTATCCACTAATAATCTTAAATTGTGGAAGCTGTTTAATTTTGAAATCCTAAAAAATTCTAAAATTAGAGATATCAACGTAAACTATAGGAATTTTTATGTTAATATCCAATTTATGATCTTTTATTCAAAAAGAAGAAGAGGTAACAAATAAATAGTTACGGATAATGATACAAACATATGATAAAAACTTTCACAACTAGAAATAATATATAGTTAATATTTTCTTTACTAATGTCAATTTAATTTATTAGGTCTTATTAACTGCATTAATTATGACACAAAGCCTTTAACAAATAACACGATTGTTCATATGTTCCAAATTATGTGGGATTTGAAGAAATAAACTAGACACACGCTACTGTAGCCCAAAGAGTCAAAAGACAAGCTAGGGCCTAACTTTGAGTGCCAACGTCCATACAAGCCCTTGTTATGAAGGTGACACACACTAGGATTTACATGTCCTATTAGATACATACCATTAAGCAACCCAATGTATACTCCCCACCATCATCATGCCAATGTATTTATCTGCCCAATCTATCCATAATAATCACATACATGTACACCTTGTCAACACACGGATTTGGGTAACAATGGATTTTAGGTTTAGAACCATCTCGGCCTCCCTTAACCTCTCGCTTAGTTTACGGTGTAGATAGCCAGATTGGAAGCGTGCTAACATGCTTCCAAATCATCCTCCGAGAGATCTTGGATGTATTTTGGATTTGCACATTTCATTTTAAAAGAATATAAATTAATATATAAAAATAGATGTTATCATCATCATCATAGCATTCATTCTAAAAATTAAGAATGACTTCATGTGCTCAATAGAAAAAATATCTAATCAATCTAATGTCGGATCATGATATCTGATAATCATTTTTCCCGCAAAACATTTTAAGCTTTCTCATCTGTCTATTGGGGAACACTTGATTGCTCTGATATTAAGTGTTGGGATCATATGGATGACAGATAGAAAACACTAGATGGTGAAATGAATAATGTTTTAAAATTACTATAATTATTCTAAGTATTTTTTTACCTAACAAATCAGTTTGTGTTACCAAAGTGATTCTTAATCAACAAACATCTTGCAAAGTATAATTTAAGCAGTGAAATATAAAAGCAATACTTGCAAGAATAAATCAAACACAATAAGCAATCGCAAACAAAGAGATTTATACTAGTTTGGTCAACCTTGACCTACATCCAGTCCCAAAGCAATTCTCGCTTGCGATTTTCATTATAACTTCCCAATACCGAAAGAATTGTACAACATTCCTCTACAACACAACCCGGTATAGTGAAACATACTCGAACAAACCTCGAGTGTTAACCCTCTCAAAACCTGAGAATAACCTTACCCTTTCCCTCTTACAATCCAAGAGAGAAAATATAACTACAACTTTTGTTGAAGATGCATAACTTCCTATAACAGATGATGTATGATGGGCTCATCACCTATTCTAGGCGGCGCACCGAGAAGGAGCCGGCTCAACCGCATGATTCTGGGATGTTTTGTCACCCTTTAAGCTTATTTTCTTAATTTTCCATTATTTTATTGAGAGGGGACAGACTTGTAATTTGATAATAAGGGGAATTAGGATTATATGGGGGTGCGGCCGGTCAGCCCTAGACTATGCGGATTTTGAATTTTTTGGTGCTTGAGAGAGAATTCACATAGTTCTTCGGGAAGGTGTGGACGTTCCTTATCAATTGGCGTCTTGGTAGGGAGGTTGCCTCTTTAATTGTAGCCATCTATCCATTTATTTTCAGATTTCCACTAATAAAACTTTCAGAATTGTTTGAGTTCTATCAAGTTTGAAACATTGAAGGAGAAATTCAATGACGAGATGAAGGCGTGAAGAAAACCTTAACTGAGCACGGCGGAGAAATATCATGATTGTCGGCTTTAACAGAAAAGATCTCGGCCAAGCAAGACAAACAAAATGAGGCCCTCGCACAAATCATCTTCCAGCTTTCGATTCTCGCGTCAAATGGCAGAAACGACGGTGCAAACCCTAGTTCTTCAAAAAAGGTGCCACCTTTGGACAAGAGGAAGGAAAAATGGAGACTTTCGATGATGGCTTGCTTTCCGACGCCGACGAATACTTCAAATATGAAGAGGAAGAGCCACGGAGGGACGAGTAGGTCGCAGAACATCATCGAGGCGTCGGGGGAAGTCGGCCGAACCCCCAGATTCAAATAGGGGGCCGGCCGACTCCAAATAGGGCAGGGGGACATCGCCCCGCCCAATTCTACAGCCGGCAGGGCCGACAGAACCCTGTCGACCCCAGCAGGGTCGGCCGACCCTGCCCGGTCCACCAGATGGCTCGTCGGGCCTCCGACAGCCCCAGCAGGCAGCGGCGACCCCGCGGCAGCCGCCAGGGGGCTTTCCCGAGCAAACAGCAAGCCGCACGACAGCTCTTCGGCCTCCGCTGACACATAAGAGCTACGAGGAACATTATCAGGGACTTTGCAGCTATCCAGGACATGTGCAAAGGGATGTGTTTTATCATGATGAAGGAGGGAGCATCAATTATGAAGATGAAGGTGGAAGGGTCTATGGAGGTGGTGATGAGTGGATATACTATGGAGGACGAGGAGGGGGCCCACGAGGGGCTATGGAGATCGCAGGAGAGGGCCACAGCGGGGACACGAAACACATCATGATCGGTGGCAGCATTATCATCAGCCCAGACATGCCGAGGGCAAAGCAAATCAGGGACACTTTTGGGTGGATGGCAGAGTACGGAAGTTGAAAAAGCCCATATTCGAGGGGGAGAATTCACATGCGTGGATTTACAGGGCAAAGAGGTTCTTTACTGTGTCACGTATGTCTGAGGCACAAAAACTGGAGTCGGCGGCAGTATGTATGGATGGACTGGCCCTAGGTTGGTATCAATGGAGGGAGCAGCGGCACCCTTTTCGCAGTTGGGAGATCAAGTACCGCATATTGGAGAGGTTTCGAGAGCCACACATAGGGAACCTCCATGAGCAGTTGTACGCGCTCAGGAAGGACGGGCCGGTTAGGGAGTACATAGAGAAATTTGATGTCCTTTCTGGACGAGTGCGAGGGGTCTCTGATGTGTCACTGGAGGGAACTTTCATGAAGGGCCTCAAGCCCATTATTCGCTTAGGTATTCGCCTATACAAACCTCAGGGGCTGGTGGTGGTCATGGAGATGGTACAAATGGTAGAGTACCACCAGATGGAGGAGAGGAGAGCCAGGAGCGGTTGGGGTAGGCAGGTTTAGCGGGGAGCGACAGCAGCAACAGGAGGGCCGAATGCAGCTTCAGGGATATATCAGATGAATACGGAGAAGGTGGTGGAGAAGAGCAGTGCAACACCATCAGGGGTCAGTCCAGGAGGATGACAAATACTGACATGAGGGAGAAGCGTCAGAATGAGCTCTGCTTCAGGTGCGATGAGAGGTTCACACCAGGCCACAGGTGCGCAAGGCGCAAGCTGCAGGTGTTGTTGCTAGAGGATGAGGATAAGGATGAGGAGGCTGAGGTTGAGGACGATGCCACCGAGGAGGATACGGAGGACCATCAGCTGGATGCAGCGGAGGTCTCCCTAAACTCCGTGGTAGTGTTAACCACGAACCATACCATGAAGTTGAGGGGGTATATCGACGACCAGGAGGTGACGGTTCTTATTGACAGTGTGGCTACCCACACTTTCGTCTTCAGGGGGATGGTGGAGCAGCGGGGGCTGCAGCTGGTAGACAGTGTCAGTTTTAGTGTGATGATAGGGACTGGCAAGAAGGAGAGCAGCAGAGGAGTGTGCCGAGTACTGGTGCTGACATTGCGAGGGATACAGGTGTTGGCAGACTTTTGGCCCCTAGACTTGGGAAGTACAGATGTCATCTTGGGCATGACGCGGCTACAGGTGTTGGGGGAGATGAAAGTGAACTGGAAGCTGCTTAGGATGGAGTTCCAGGAGGATGGAAGAGCAGTTGTACTACAGGGGGATCCCAGGCTGTGCCGAGCCTTGGTCTTGCTGAAGACCACAGTGAGGACCATCCAAGATGAGTGGGTGGTTTCCTGGAGGAGTTACACATGCTAGCAAGAGAGGGTGGCGCTGAGGCTGGTTGTGGGCAGCCGATCCCAGGGAAGGTGCAGACGCTGCTGGAGCAGTTTGAGGTCTTTCAGGAGCCTCGAGGACTTCCGCCGCCTAGAGACCACGAGCACACCATAGTTTTGCGGAAGGACGTGTCTCCTATCAGTGTGGGGCTCTATCGCTATCCACAGACACAGAAGGATGAGATCGAGAGGATGGAGGCAGAGATGGTCCAGGATGGTGTTATCCAGCCCATTGTGAGTTCTTTTTCCAGTCATGTGCTGTTGGTGAAGAAGAATGATGGGAGTTGGAGCTTCTGTGTAGACTACAAAGCATTGAATAAAGAGACCGTGCCAGACAAGTTTCCCATACCGGTGATTGACGAGCTCATGTACGAGTTGCATGGTTCAACCATTTTCACGAAGATCAACCTCAAATCAGGCTACCATCAGATCAGGATGCGCGCAGAGGATTTGCCCAAAACCGCCTTCAGGACGCATAAGGGCCAATATGAGTTCTTAGTCATGCCTTTTGGCTTGACTAATGCAGCTGCTACCTTCCAAGCCTTGATGAAAAAGGTATTTTGTCCCTACCTTCGACGATTTGTACTGGTGTTTTTCGATTATATCCTTGTGTACAGTCGTTCCTTGGAGGAGCATTTGGACCATCTGCAGGTAGTTTTTCAAGAGTTGCAATACCACCAGATGTTTGCGAACAGAAAGAAGTGTTTATTTGGACAATCACAGGTGGAGTACTTGGGACATGTGGTGTCCTAAAAGGGAGTAGCAGCTGATAGGGCGAAGATAGTGTCGATATTGGACTGGCCGTGCCTCACCACTCTCAGTGGGCTGAGGGGATTTCTGGGACTGACAGGTTACTATCGAAGGTTCGTGCAGGGTTATGGTACGATCGCTTGGCCACTCACAGAGCTGCTTAAGAAGGATCGGTTTATTTGGAGTGACGAGGCGACGCTTGCTTTTGAGGCCTTGAAAAAGGCCATGACTACTGTACTAGTCATGGCGTTACCAGACTTTTCCAGGCCATTCATTGTGGAGGCAGATGCATCGAGACATGGACTGGGGCTGTGTTGATGTAGGATCAGTGGCATATTGCATACTATAGCCAGATGCTGACAGCGAGAGTCAGAATGAAGTCGGTCTACAAAAGGGAACTGATGGCCATAGTCTTATCCATCCAGAAGTGGAGACCATATATGTTAGGGAGGAGCTTAATGGTTCGCACTGATCAGAGGAGCCTCAAGTACCTGTTGGAGTAGCGCATGGTAGCAGATGAGCATCAAAAATAGCTGCGAAAGCTTAAGGGATGCATGTTTGAGATAGAGTACCGGCCAGAGATGGAGAACGAGGATGTAGACGCACTGTCACGGCGGGATGAGGAGATCCACTTGGCAGCCTTGTCGGTTTCGGTGTTACTACAGCAGGAGTTTGAGGAGGACCAGGAGTTGGCGGATATCCGGACAGCACTATTGCAGGGGTCAACAAATCACCCAGGCTACGCCTTGCAGTGCAGAAGATTATTATATTTGGGGCGGCTGGTACTACCGCGGACATCTACACATCCCAGTTATACTCCAGGAGTTTCACAGCAGTGTCGTGGGCGGACATTCGGGGGTCCTCTAGACCTATCAGAGACTAGCGAGGGATGTATATTGGAAGGGTATGAGGAAGGATGTTTCGAGGATGGTGGCGGAGTGTGACATTTGCCAGCGTCACAAGTACCTGGCGATGGCTCCTGGTGGTTTGCTACAGCCGTTATCCTTGCCAGAGCAGGTCTGGGAGGACCTTTCCATGAACTTCATTGATGGATTGTCTAAGTCTGGATGGTTCACAGTCATATTTGTTGTGGTAGACCACCTCTGATAGGGACAATGTTTTCTTAAGCAAATTCTGGCATGAGCTTTTCAGGCTGCAAGGCACAGTGTTAAGCCGGAGCACAGCGTACCACCCTCAGACAGACAGCCAGACTGAGGTCGTCAATAGGAGTATCGAGACGTACTTACGGTACTTCATTTCAGAGAGCTCGAAGGAGTGGTCCGTTGGCTAGCTTGGACGGAGTATTGGTACAATACATCATATCACACAACAGCTCAGACGACCCCTTTCAGGATATTATATGGTCGCGACCCTCCACATTTGTTGCACTATGGACAGGAGACGACTCCAGTCTCGAAGTCCCTGAGGTAGAGCAGTACTTGGCAGAGCGGGATCGGATTTTGGAGTAGCTAAAGCTCCACCTGGCTAGAGCTCATCAGATCATGAAGACGAGCGCTGGCTTACATCGCAGGGACGTTCAATTCGACGTGGAAGACATGGTTTATCTAAAATTGTGTCCTTATAGACAGAAGTCCCTAGCTCATAAAAGGAATGAGAAGCTATCCCCCAGATATTTTGGGCCTTATGAGGTAGAGGCCAAGGTGGGACCGGTTGTTTACAGGTTGAAGTTGCCCCAGGATCGATCATCCACCTGTTTTTCATGTGTCCCAGCTACGCTAGGCGATTGGCGAGCATACACATTCTCCTTCACTTCCAGAGACATTGACAAATCATATGGCGGTCCTCTTAGAGCCTGAGGAGTTGAAGGGGTGCATAGGGGGTGCGCTGGGAAACAGGAAGTGTTGGTGCGATGGAAGGGTTTGCCGGAGCGCGAGAGCACCTGGGAGTTAGTAGGCGACATGGCACAACAGTTTCCTAATTTCCACCTTGAGGACAATGTGGCTATTTTTGGGGGGAGTAGTGATGGGGTCATCACCCATTCTAGGCGGCGCACCAGAGGAGGAGTCGACTCAACCGCATGATTCAGGGATGTTTCCGCACCTTTTAGGCTTATTTTCTTATTTTTTTCTATTATTTTATTGGCTAGAGGGGCAAACTTGTAATTTGATAATAAGGAAAATTGGGATTATACTGGGGTGCGGCCGGCCGGCCCTAGACTATGTGGATTTTCATTATTTTGGTGATTGAGAGAGAATTCTCATAGTTTTTCAGGAAGGTGTGGACGTCACCTATCAATCGACGTCTTGGTAGGGAGGTTGCCACTTTAATTGTAGCCATCTATCCATTTATTTTCATATTTCCACTAATAAAACTTTCAGAATTGTTTGAGTTCTATCACTGTACTAAAAGTGTAGATTGTGTGGCTATAAGGTTGGATTTCTATAAAGATGTAGAAATCTAAGAGTCAAGGTCTAGAATTGGCTAAGAAAATAAGTAGAAATCTTTGAAATATGAAGGCCAAATTGGGGTTATTTTCTTGAAAGTTTTTTGCACAAATCATATTTTTCTCATAAAAATTTTCATCTTTCTTATTGTAAAAAGCCTAGGAGCTATTCTCTATTTATAGATCAAGAAACTCATAAAACGAATTCCTCAAAACACCCTCAAAACGGCTAATAACTGCTAATTCTCAAAAACTATGTTCTGTGTAACGGTAATATTATTATTCGACTACTGCAAGATTGTTAGTCAATTGAAGGCCGTTAGTCAACTAATCATAAAGCATTAGTCAGCTAGCCAGTCATGTCAGAAAACTATAGAAGTCTCTGTTTTGAATAAGTCGACTAGTGTTCCAGTTAGTCGACTAATCATGCTATTAGTCGATTAGCCGTAGAACATTGGTCGACTAATCTGGAATGCAGGTGCTTATAGCCGACGAGGGTCAAGTATTGGTCGACTAATGGACTCAAAAAAGAAGTGTTTTGGCGTTAAAAACTTAAGAAAATAATTTGAAATCTTTTCAAAACTATTCAAAAAATATTCTATGAAATCCCAAGTGTGAAGTGCTTCATCAAGGCTTTAACATTCTAATCAATGACAAAAAATAAATACATCAAAATATATAATTTTGCCTTGAATCTTCTTGATGTATGCTTTGAATTCCAAGTTGCCTTTGATTCTTCAAATACTTAATTCCTTAGCCTTGATCAACTTCACTTAGCTTTGTTCTTATTCTTCTTAAATCTGCATTCTTAGATTATTAGCACACAAATATGTTTGATCATTATCAAAACATATATTTGGGTGACTCAATATTTAACACCATCAAATCGAGATCTTTCATAACCCTTCTTATCATTGTCATCCATGCTTTTTGATCTGCTTTTTCTCTTGATCTCAACATTCATGTGGTCTTTCTAATGGGTGCATTAATATATTTTCGATATATATGGTCAAGTCATGTCAAGCGATGTTCTCTTATCTTATCGTCTATGCGGATCACGCCTACCTTCACTCAAATAGCCATATTTCTTACCTTAGCTTTTCTAGCGGTTCCACATATTTGCTGCAGCATTCGCATCTCTATGATATGTAACTCTGTTCATACTTCTTGATGATAAATCAACACACTTTACCATATAACAAAATTAATCAACATTCGCATCTCTGTCACATTTTGATCATACAACACTCCTGTTGGGGCTAACCATCCTGTTTTGATCATATGATCAACATCTTCCTTAATCACAGTCTTATAAAAATAAATTTTATCATTTAATTAAAAATAGTTTCTAACGATAAAATTGACTTTTCCCTATCCCATGATTTCTTCTCAAGTGACCTATCCTCAACCCCCACTCAAAAGTTGAAACAGTATTCACTTCCAAGTTCTTCAATAATAGTTTTATCAATTGTCAAGTTTTAATTATAAAATATTAGAATTGATTTATAAACTAAAGCCTTAAATGATTTATATGCATTCTACTGAGAATGTGGGCCCAACCTAATGGCCTAATGTCCTTATGGGTATGGGCCTAGCATTGTTCCTGTTGGGTATGGGCCTATCATTGTTTAAGCCCAAATTATATAACTGGAAGAACACTGATAATCCTCAAAGCCCTTAGGCCTTTCTCAAGAAAAAAGTGACAGCTCGTTGACCAAAATGCCATCAAAGTCTTATGATCACAATGAAGTTACACAACACCCTGTTATAGCCTATAATACCTACAAATAGTGCAGTTTCCAAGAATGGAATGTATGAAAAATCCATGGCTTTAAAATTTGATTGGTTGCGCTCAACTTGGGTACTAATTTGAGTGTCGGTGGAATTTAAGGCAAGACTTAGATCCGATCTCATTAATGTGTTCATTGTCTTGCAAGTGTCTAGTGAAAATACTAAGCAGCCCATCATGTTATCATGTCCATCCGAAGAATACCAAACACACTTTAGTTCGATTTGAAACAAATAATTTCCTTTTTGATGTTAAATAGTCTTAAAATTGTCCATCCAATGTCTAAGTTCTAGTTTATTAAAAGTGTTCCAGAGAATTATTTATAGACAAACCAATAGCATGAATTGTAATTAATTGTCAAGTTGTCTTTCCATGTGTACATTTTTAGGTATTTAGAAATTTGACATGCCATTGATAATCTTGAAATTAAAAACAAAATATACAATAGTAGATATGGTCCTAATTAAAAAATTTATAAATAGTTTTATTAACGAAATCCTTATTTGATTAGGATTTTCTATTATTTGCATGAAAAATCTTTATTTAATAAGGATTAGTAATTAATTAAGAATGTGTTAATTAAAATTGATCTGTCATCATCCTTGTCTCTAGGGGATTAAGTCATGGCAAATCATTAGTGAAATTGATCTGTCATCATCCTTGTCTCTAGGGGATTAAGTCATGGCAAATCATTAGTGAAATATGTTCGTCTGAATGTGTGTCGAAAAAAAATTCAAGGTATGTTAAAATATATTAGTATTGTTGTTATTTCTATTATGTGGTTGATTATCATTATTGTATAGTTCCAAATGCATTGAACATGCCTAAGGACTAGTATTAGAAAATAATCTCAAAAAAGTATATGAGAGTTGGACTATGATTATTCTCTAAAGAATGTAAGAAAAAATATTTATGAGAGCATATGTTTGTTAAATTAGAAACATAATAAAATTATGAAAATTATGAAAAAGATGAAAGAGCAATTTATTACTTGATCTTTCTCATTTTAATGTCTCTGACATGTGCTTAAATATAATATAAAAAAGAAAACTGATGAGATCGCATCCTAGAAGAAAATGGCATATCTGCAATTTTGGCCCGTCCGGCCCATCAAGGACGTTTTCATAATTTTCCATTTTCAAGTGTCGTTTTCGTGATTTTTAGTTTTAGGTATCTTTTTGTAATTTGGTTATTTTCAGTTGATTATTTATGTGTGTAGAAAGATTAGTGATTATTATGCTTGATTTGGTAAGACAAACTTCATAGAGGTCGAGAATTCCCTCTTTTCGAGAGAGTGCAACCGTCCTCTTGACTTGGCGGCTTGGAAGAGAGTTCTTCTCGAACGAACTCATCGTTATCCTTTTGTATCTCTTTATTTTCAGTTTTTCATCAATAAAAATCCCTCATTTTCCTCAAATTTTTCTCATCAAACCCCTAAAAATCCCACATTTCTACCAAAACCTTAACTTTCTACGTCAAAAACATAGAAAAATCCTATCAAAGACATAGTGATTAAACCAAGAGAGCATTCTGATGCGACTGATATTAGATGGGAAATCTCTATGCACACAAGTCTTCTGAACGAACTCATCGTTATCCTTTTGTATCTCTTTATTTTCAGTTTTTCATCAATAAAAATCCCTCATTTTCCTCAAATTTTTCTCATCAAACCCCTAAAAATCCCACATTTCTACCAAAACCTTAACTTTCTACGTCAAAAACATAGAAAAATCCTATCAAAGACATAGTGATTAAACCAAGAGAGCATTCTGATGCGACTGATATTAGATGGGAAATCTCTATGCACACAAGTCATGGAGGAATTACTTTACACACAAGTCATAGAGGAATTACTTGATGCACAAGTCATGGGGGATTGCTTTATGCACTACAAGGAGGGTTTTCTTATTTAAACTAGGTTTAGCCGTCATTTATTTTCATGCTTTATTATTGAGTTGTTTCGAGAGATTCCTTAGGTAGATCTAGGAGAGTACGGACGTCCTCTTTAATTGGCATCTTGGGAGGGTGATCGCCCCTATAATTGTGACCAATGTATCTTTATTTTCAGTTTTTATTAATAAAAATCAGTTCTTTTCTTGTATCCTATCATTTGGTATCAGAGCTCGTGACGATCCATGGCGGCGCCGATGATATCTGAACTCATCTAATTGTGATCAAGTGGGAAAGGATGACTCCTTGTAGATTGACGACGAAGGAATTAGAGGATCGCATGCAATACTTCCAAGAGTCCAGACAACGGCGTCAAGAGATCATGCAAGGGATCAAGCGAATTGAGCTTCTCTTGACGAAATGGGAAAACGACGGCAAAAACCCTAATGGTGGGCAAAAGGCGTCAACTTTGAACAAGAAAGACACAGATCTACAAATTTCAGATCTTTCAGATCCAGATCTAAAATTTTCAGATCCAGATCTGAAGGCGATGGTGGAAGACGAGGGCGACCCCCAAGAAAAAAAACCTAGCCGTCACATGAAGAAGGCGGCGGGTCGCATCCAGAAGGCGGCGGGCCGCGACAGCCCCTGCAGGGGCCGCGGCAGCCCCTGCAGGGGCCTGCATGGTCTCCCATGGTGGCTTTCGCCTCTCAAGCGACGACGACATGCCCTCCGAGGCGTCGGACAGCAAGTTTTCCACATTCTGGTCTCAAGACAGCGAACATTCGAGCTTCCGGGAGGGCGACGTGGGCCCCAAGGCCATTGGTTTTCAGTTCGAGGTCCTTCATAGCGCCAACATTTCAGATTTGCATATAGAGGACCTTCAGATTTGACTGGCGACGACCGTGGCTTTCAACTGGGCATCGTTGACGACGGTGGAGACCAATTGTACCCTTTTGACCCGTGAGGAGGCTTGCACGCACTTGGAGTAGGGCCGCCGCGGACTTCATGCCCCACCTTGAGGACAAGGTGGATTTTTAGGGGCGGAGTAGTGATGCGACTGATATTAGATGGAAAATCTCTATGCACACAAGTCATGGAGGAATTACTTCACGCACAAGTCATGGAGGAATTACTTGGCGCACAACAAGTCGGGGGGTTGCTTTATGCACTACAAGGGGGATTTTCTTATTTAAACTAGGTCTAGCCGTCATTTATTTTTATGCTTGATTATTAAGTTGTTTCGAGAGATTCCTTAGGTAGATCTAGTAGAGTGCGGACGTCCTCTTTAATTGGCGTCTTGGGAGGGTGATCGCCACTATAATTGTGATCAAGGTATCTTTATTTTCAGTTTTTATTAATAAAAATCAGTTCTTTTTCTTGGATCCTATCACACTCTCTCTACTTATTTAGCAAAAATATCTTCAATATGTTTTGACGAAATTATTATGTGCATAACCCCCATTTAAAGAATTACTCCTCTCTCTAACTCATCACATTTCTTCAGCCTTACATTACATAAGGTTGTGAGACCTATGATGTTGATTGATTGCTAAAGATAAATGGAATTTACATACATTTTCCTTTTAAAAAAATAAATCTCCATGTGGCACAGGTTGGTTAGTTTAACCGGCCAAATGCCTCGTGCACCTTCACCTCTCCTCCCACGAATGTACAATAACCAAATGCTTATTACCATGCAACAAAGTAAACGCTAGATTAACTGAAAGTAATGACTATTTAGCTTTATGATCTAGAATGTTTCAAACTGAAAAAAAATGGATGTCCAAGGGCTTTAAAGTGTCTAGAACCTGATCCAAAGGTTAGATTATCAATTTGCATTCTTTTGCATTCTTCAAACTAAAAACCAAGAAAGTTCTCTACTTTCCGACATTCACTATAAGGCCACTTGATGCACACACAAAACATCACAAAACTATTTGAACCTTTGCTTTTAGGCCTAGAAAACAAAATTTTAAACAAAACTTATGTCTTGAAAAAAATGCAAATTAAGAACCCATCCCTCGGATCATGATTGGGACACTTTAAACCCCTTGGCCGCCAATTTCTGTTGGGTTTGAAACATTCTAGATAGGAAATTTAAATAACACACTAGTTTTGGTCATCCATGCAATGATTACTTGATGCAAGAGTAAGAAAATTATTCAGAGTCTAAATTTGGGTTTTTTGCATTCCAAATGATGTAGATCAGCACTAACAGAATGGACAAGTTCATGACCAATTATCAAACTCGAATAGGTTGGATTTGAGTCCAAATCCTTTCGTTAGGACTCTCTCTCTCTCTCTCTCTCTCTCTCTCTCTCTCTCTCTCTCTCTCTCTCTCTCTCTCTCTCTCTCTCTCAAAATTGAAAACACGCTATTTGACACATGCATGTATTTATATGAAAGCAGGTACAAACTAGTCATATTATTATAGTGTTTTAAAATTTGTTTTATGTGTGCACATATGCAAAGGATGAACCCGCATGAAAAACAGGTTATGTGCGGCAAAAGCAAGCACATACCCATTATGCATTCACATTACAGTAAATACGGATGCATAAGCGTGCCTATTTGTCTCTTTAAAAGATATGTGGGTTTAACTCATTATCTGAGTTGACCCAACTTGACCCGCAATATTAGACTTATGGTTAGAACTTAGGAGAGGGAAATTCCCTTCTCTTTCTTCTCAACAACACCCCACCCCACCCCCACCCCCCCCCCCCCCCCCCAGGTAAGCTAAGCGCCAGACCCAATCAACGGTAACAGCGATAGAACGCGATGAGGCATGAAGGTACATTTTTTTCCTCTTTACTCACTTTCAACTGTTTTTTCTCTCTCATGATATATTCTTCATCTATGTCTAATGCGGAATAAAACCTATATAAATTGGTGTAAATTGGGGGAAATGACTAGAGAAGAAAATTGGAGATTTGAGCTTCACACACAGGGAATATACTCACCCACTCTAACATTTCCCATGCAAAGAGATACAATAATCAAAAGATATTTTCTAAACTCTCAATTCTTCTTTACTGAAAGTTAAAATATATGGTCATATTTATAGGCAAAACAAAGACTAATTTGACGCATACCTAAACTCTTAAATAGACTCAAATAAAGACTCGTAAATAAAATAAAAGAGTTTCGTATAACATGCAACTCAAAAAAACCTCTAATTCATTAGTAAAGGAAACTTTAAGACTCCAAAATAAAATAAAAGATTTCCTTAAAACATGAAACTCAAAAAAACCTCAATTTTTTAAAAAATGGAAACTCTAAAAAGACTCAAATATACTTAAATTCTAAAAGGACTCAAATAAACTCAAATAATAAAATCTAAAACGACTCTAATAATACTAAAATACTAATTTGAATCCCAATTGGATTCACATCATTTTCCCGACTTTAAAATATTCACCACTATGTAAATGATGAAGAAGATGCGATATAATGGTCCTGATACATGTTTATATATTTTGATCAAATAAATATATATCAAAAATATTAAATTAATGTTTTCTATTTTTTATGATTTTCTATATTTTTCAAATTTTTAGGCTCATTTAAGCCTCAAACCCGTAACCTTTTTTAATGCCCAACCCATTAACTCAAAGCCACTTTCTTTTTTATTTTTTTGGATCCATCGAAAAGCAGGAAATATGGGTCGTGGAATACAGGTACACCCGCACTGATCGCTTAACCCCGAACAGGGAAAACCAAGGTATCCATCGGAGCCCGAAAAGCTGGAAAATAAAGAAAATTAAAAAGGGATAGTGGGTAGTGGGATTCGAACCAGGGCCTCCACCTAGGCAGCCGAGTGATTCAACCACTAGGGTGAGCACCAGAGCTCAAGCCACTTTCTTTTTAAAACCCATTAATCAAACCCGGCCTATATTCCCTTTTATTTAATATATTTACCCCAAAAAACCTAATCTAATTTCGTTCTCTCTTCTCTCTCTTCTTGCCCAATGGCAAATGCCCTTCTTCTTTCGTGAGCACCATTCGGCGCAGTTTTCATCTTGTCGATGCATAACCAACAGCGACTCCACTCCCACGTCTCGCATAGACTTTCATATCCCCAATTACCCACCTTTAATTCCACAATCCTCCCTATCCTCTCCTCTGTTATTACCTTTTTCATTTCTCTATAAAAAATCTAAACATAAATCCTAGATGTTATGAATCTTATGATCTCTCTCCATATCTCTCACACAGATCTCCCGTCTCCTATCTCTTCGTTCGATTAATGCAGCAGCAATCGTAGCCGACGTGAGCAACGTAGCGGCAAGGCCTTGAGACAATGGTAACTTCTTCATCTCTTGCTCTCCGGTGACAAGTTCCCTTGATTTAAATTACGGTCTCGACTCTCGAAAAACTTGGTCCTTGAAATAATGGTTGCAATTTTGGGATTATTAGGCCGTTTTCCCATTTTGCTTGCTATTCAATGGTTTCTGCTTGATGTTGTGGGCAGTTTTTCCATTTTACTTGAGGGTGAATGTTCTCAATTAGAATTATATTGGGTTATCTTGCTTCTTAGGCTCACAATTGGGTCTTGGGAATTGTTCTGTCCCCGTGCTTACTGTCCCAATGCTTACTGTTTTGAGGATGTTCGGCCGCTGTGTTTATTGTTTAAGTCTCGATTTGCTGCTTTGGGGCTATTCTATCCATGTGCTTTCCATGTGCTTGTTGTTTTGAGGCTATTTGGTCTCTGTGTCTGTATGGGTCTCAATTTACTGCCTTTGGGATGTTCTATCCCTATGCTTGCTATTTGGGAACGTTCGGTCACTACGCTTCATGTATGGTGCTCAGCTTGCTGTTTTAGGGCTATACTGTCCATATGCTTGCTGTTTTAGGGATGTTCTTGTTGCTACTGTTGGGTTCTTGCTCTCTGCAAGTTTCAACTATTTAGCTCAATGATATGTTTGGCCTATGTTGAGCTACTGTAACATGCAGTATAACATGAAGTGATCTGTTTTGAGCTTTTAGCTGTGTTACGCAATGCCTTCTGGCACTGGTGTGTGCTACCAAGGTGGTTAATCACAAGGATGTGCACTGCAGTGACTTCAACCCCTTGGTTGTGCACTACTGAAATCTTCGAGCCAATGGTTATGCTCTGCTGAGGTTTCTTGATCATTGTTTGTGTTTAGCCATGATTTTTGACCTTTAGTTGTACCCTACTAAAATCATTTTTAACCTTTGTTCATATTGATACTATATAATGGATAATGCAGTGTTATATCTATGAGTATCCTTGCTCATTATTTAAGCGATAAATAAATATGATGGTTTTGGCCTAATATCATAGTTGGATATCAGACTGTTAGGATATGATAGAAGCATAAATGATTAGAAATTATTAGATCAAACTTTTAGGTCAAGCCCCTAATAGTTATGATTTGGGCCATGCTAGTGGTGATATATCAACTATGTTAGTTATATTGATGATATGATTATATCCATATTGTTTATTATGGTTGCTTGCTTCATTTTATATGAGCTCAGTATATTATTGATTACCAGCCCTTATATGCATATGCACATGCACATCCATAAGGATCATTATATACTATATACCTATCTTGGGTATGACATTAAGATTATATGTTACCCTTCTATGATATGCTCCCATGTTATCACAGTAATATTATCTAACTTAATCATTCTGGGAATAAATGGATTATTATGCTTCATCATACTTGTCATATCTCTTCCATGCATATGTAGATGTTTAGTTACTTACCAGCATGATTTGACCTATCACGGATCCATATATGACATTGCACTAGATATTATTTACTGTAGAACATTGTACTTGATTCTTACAATACATTTGAAAATTGAAAAAGGTATTTAAGCTGGTGCAGACGTCAAAGCTGGGGCTGTAGGCCTTTGTCCCCTCCGTGGACAGTCTCTCTGGCAGCATGGTCCTTAGCCCCACAGATGGGACACAAGTTCAGGAATAGCATGGTTCTGCTTTGATGTGTCCGGTCTTGTTGCAATAATGACAAATCGGGGCAGGGCGTTGCTGCTGCTGCTGCACAGGTCTCTTAAACTGAGCCTGCTAAATGGGTCGATGTAACTGCCTGGTGGAGGCAGGTGGCTGTCGACTGGACCCCGCATAAGCTGCTGTGGAAGGTGGTCATCGTCTCGGAGGGGCCCCTGCATGTCGCTCTCGTTCCCGCTCCCTCTGTACGTACTCATACTCTCGAGCTGTAGAGAGTACACCAGTATGGGTCTTCAATTAGAACCCAACCAGCTTGTCACGAATATCAATGTCCAAGCCATGCTGAAATCTATTGGCCCGAGTCAAAGGGGTGGACACCATCTCTTTGACAAACTTGAAATGCCAATTCGTTAGTAAATACATGTGTACGGTATAGTTAACTGACATGTGTGCGTTGAACTACGCAACTGCTGAGCTGTATTCCTCCACCGTCCTGGAGCCTTGCTTCATGCCCACAAATTGCGCCTCTAACTCCATTTGCGCCTCTGGTGAGAAGTACTGGGCATTGAATTCCTCCTTAAATGTAGCCCAAGATATCGGATGCGTTAGTCGGTCATCCACCGAATCCCACCATAACCTGACCTCGGTGTTCAACTACAGCTTCGTCGTATGTACCCAGGAATTTGCAGGTGCACGTACTGCCTTTAGCATATCGGCACTAGGACGCAGCCACCTCTGCAGCCAGAGGGTATTCTCGTCTAGTAAAAGTCGGCGGACGTAATGCCCGAAACTGATGCACTCCTCCATCATGCATCGGTTCCTTCTGTATTGCCTGGATAATCTCTCGCAAAGCCTGATCCGAGATCTGATGTACCGTGTTCGATCCATAGTTGTTGTCTGTCCCAAGTCCGGTTCCTGATCCCGAAGCGTTCCGGACCATAGTCGATTTCTTAGATGCTATACGTCTTTTGTGTATGTAAACTTGCATAAACATATATTCATAAGACAAGATTAAGTCAGTCAAGTATCTTAAGTACGTACTTCCTGCATGCTCTACACTGTTCACGAGGCGATTGCGCAGACTTTCATGGGCCACCAATTGTAACACCATGTACCCGGATGTCGACACATTTATGCAATTACATGCAGATCCTGCATATGCCAGTGTAGTCAAAGGGGAGCAAAACAGAAAATAAATATACCATTTTATTACTTCCATATCATATTTACAGAATTTCAGTTCAAGGAAACAAAAGTATAACTCACTGTCTGACTCCAAGACTAAAACAAAAATACATGGAGAGAAAAAGCCAAGTACACTCACACTCAGCCAGTCCTCGTACCTAGATGCCTCTGGGTATCCATGCTCGTCACCTAGTAGCAACAACAGGAGCGGTACCAATGCTCAATAGAGTAGATGATATCTAACCAAGCAACAGTAATAATAACAATGCATAACAAGGATATATGAGCAACAGATATAAATGGTACTGTGCAAAGATATAACATATGATGATCATTTAATGCCATCAAACTATTACAAGGTGGTACTTGCTAAGATGAACCAATCCTAGGTCGTGACTTATAATGGAGAGCACGATGTTCAACTCGTAGACCATCTTGAACCCGAGGTGCTACACCGGGCCGAATAATAATAAGAACTCGGGATCCATAGACAGAAATCCTCCCAGATACGGGTCGAAAGCAGGCTCCAATTGCTATGGCACTCTCTTAAATTATAAGTTTCCCAAACCCTAGTGGGTCATGTTAAGTTGATTAGTTAGCAATTTTGTGTCGTGTAATATTCATGTCGGTTCATGTTGTTTAAGTTTAATATTATTTAAACTGCACAGTTTGAGGATTACGCACGATATGCCAAATTTGTACATGTCATAACAAGACATGCCATGCGCCAATTCTCCATTTTAATCCACAATCTGTACTTATCAAAATCGTCAAAAGTATCATCCACTGGACTACGCAATTTAAGCATAACATTAAACTTTCTAGTGCTAGCATGCTTAAGGAGACAATTTCTCAATAAATTAAATGGCATAACAATAATGTTGACGTAGCTGAAAATTATAATTCACATGCCCATAAGACAGGTTAAAATGGAATTATTTTCCTTTATAAGAAATTTCAGTTTTTAAACTGACATGAGAAAACAAACCTTTATATTTAGTGAACCAAGCTGTGAAGGGAATATAAGCAACAGCTTTAATAAAGGAAAACTGAGGATGAAATTCTAATGGTTCTGAAAATTCATGCTAGAGGGATCAGATTAGGGATTTCTTTTTCTTCATGTAGTGGTTGCAGGAAAAATATTCCGAGAGGGGATGGGCCAAAGGTTACTCTAGGGTCAATGGAGGCAAAAACCGAAGCACTGCAGAGTCGTGACAGCCAAACAAGAGACTAAACCCCCAAAAACAGAAAATACAGAGGATTGTGGGTCCCAGAGAGCAAAAGGCCAGATATCCGGGACAATCAAAGAGCAAACATGGGACCCAAAAGCCCCACAACCAACCAAGATGAAACCCCATAACCCCCACCCGAGCCCTTCGGCCTTCAATCACGGAAACAAAAACCGACAGCCCACGAGGCCCCGCAACCACAATCGGGGGGAAAACGACGCCCTCAACCCAACTCATCATCTCCCCGCATTTTAAAAATCTAATTTTTCACACAAATATACCAACGATTAAACTGAAATTAACTGTGTCGTGAGGAAGATAAAAATATACCGTAAAAATTACCGATGAACCAAAGAAATCAAAGAACCGAAATCACCAGCACAAATCCAAGAAATCCCCGTAAGAATCAAACCCAAAAGCCAAAGAAATCAGATCGAAACTTCAGAAAAATTGGAAAGGAATTACAGTCTCGTGTAAGCATGAAGAAGGAAAAGATGGAGAGTGTAAATAGAAGTCGGAGGAACCGTATTGGAAGACGAGACGTGCGAGCTGCACGTCGAAGCAAGGGGCTGCGACAGCTTCCGAATGGTCGTACGAGAGGAGAGGTGTGGCGTTCGTGTCGCACGAGAGTAGGGCTGTTGACGAACAGAACGTTCGACGAACTACTCGTGAACAAGCTCGGTACATGTTCGTTTACGTTCGTTCGGGAAGCTTAATGAACAAGCTTGAACAGATTTTTAGAGCCCGGTTAGTAAACGAACAGAGCTTGAACATAACTATGTTCGTTTATTTATGTTCATGAACAAGCTCGCTAAGTGTTCGTGAACAAGCTCGTTAAGTGTTCATGAACAAGCTCGTTAAGTGTTCGTGAACAAGCTCGTTAAGTGATGTTTGTGAACAAGCTCGTTAAGTGTTCGTGAACAACCTCGTTAAGTGATGTTCGTGAATAAGCTCGTTAAGTGTTCGTGAACAAGGGCTTGAGTGAACTAAAATTAAACTTAAACACTCACCTCTTCAAATTGAATTAAACACATCCACCTCTTCAACTTCCCAGCTTCCCACTCCTAGACTCGCAGGCTCCCAGCTCTCTTTTGGTCCATTGCCATTGTTCGTTCGTTTGTTTGCAAATCTGTTCATGAACAAGATTGATTGTGTGTTCGTTAACACGTTCCCGAACATGTTCACGAACAAGCTCGATAAGTCTTGTTAATGAACAGAACGTTCGTTCGGTAAGCTCGATTTACGTTCGTTTATGTTCATTTACGTTCGTTCGGTAAGCTTAACAAACAAGCTTGAACATGCTTTTAGAGCTCGGTTAGTAAACGAACAGAGCTTGAACATGGATTTTGTTCATGAACAAAACCAAGCACACTGTTCAAGCTCGTTCAAGCTCGTTCGTCAACAGCCCTACACGAGAGGACGAGAGGGGCGTCCGCATCGTACAAGAGGAGAGGTGCACTCATCTCATTGATCGAAGAGCGCGGATTAGGGTTTTGTCGAACGAAGAGGCGAACGCGAGAGAGGGGCGAGCGATCACCCTTGATCGAAAGCCCAGCGTAGGCTCGATCGTGTGGGCTGAGGGAGAGCGAATGAGAGCGAACGAAATAAAAACGAGCCCGAGCGGTCTTGGGTGAGTGGAACGGGAGAAAAAAACGAAGGAAGCGGCCCATTACATTCCACCCACCTTTTAAAAAATTCTATCCTCGGAATTTGAAAGAGCTAAGATACATCAAAGAAGTATAGATATCGCTCTCTCATCTCATCCTCTCTCTCTCCCCCCTATGTAGACTCTCCAAGCGAGTCTCTGTGCCACATCACCTTCACCAGATTGACTGTCTTGTTCATGAGAACTTTCTGTTGTCGGTCGATGACCCTCACATGATGTTCTTCATATAACAAGTCCGGCCGCACGGTAATCTCCGAATGCTCAACTACATGCATCGGGTCTCCCACATACTTCCGTAGCTCGGATACATGGAATACATTATGTACCCCTTCAAGAGATGGAGGCAATGCAAGTCTGTATGCCACTTCTCCCGCCCACTCTAGTACATCGAAAGGCCCAATGTACCGTAGGCTAAGTTTCCCTCTCCAACCAAACCAAATCAATTCTCGGTTGGGGGAGATCTTCAAGAAGACATAGCTGAAACTCCAGATGTCACAGCTTCGAATCTGCACAATGCTTATATCTGTCCTGTGCCAGCTGTAGCTTCTCTCTGATAGTCCGTACCACTTCAACTGCCTTTATGATCATCTCAAGTCCAATCAGCTCTCGATCACCAACATCATCCCAACTCAACGAAGACCGACACTTTCTCCCGCACAGTGCTGCAAAAGGTGACATTCCAATGCTGGTCTGATAGCAGTTGTTGTATGCAAACTCAACGAGGTGTATGTGATCTTTCCACGACCCCTTGAAGTCTAAAATACAAGCATGCAACATATCCTCCAAAATCTGTATCGTACGCTCTGACTGCCCGTGCGTCTGCGGATGGTATGATGTGCTGAAGCTCAACTGTGTGCCCAAGTGCCCATGCAAACTCCTCCAGAAGTGAGATGTAAACCGAATATCCATGTCTGAAACAATGCTGACAGGAACCTCGTGCAATATCACAACTTCCTCTATATACTTCTTGGTAAGTATCTCCATCGACTGGCCTACTCTGAATGATACAAAATGCGCCGACTTGGTCAACCGGTCAACGATTACCAAAACGACATCATTATGCTTCGTACTTCGTGGTAATCCAGTCACGAAGTCCATCGTGATGTGCTGTCATTTCCACTCTAGAATAGGTAAAGACTGTAATAATCCAGCAGTACGGTAATGTTCAGCCTTCACCTGTTGGCATGCCATGCATCTAACGACGCTCTGAGCAACGCTCCTCTTCATTCTGTGCCACCAGTAATGTTGTATCATGTCTTTGTACATCTTCGTCTCGCCTGGATGAATGGAATACGGAGAACTGTCAGCTTCCTTCAACAGTTCCTCTCTGACGTCTCCAGACGGCACAGATATCCTGCTGACGTACCTCAAGGACATATCCTCATGAATCCGAAATTATAGTCTCTGCCCAGCTAGTACCAACTCTCTGATCTTTTGCAGCTTTGCATCTCCTGTCTGAGCGGCCTTGATACTACCCATCAAAGTTGACTGTATCTGAAGGTTCATTAAAGAAGCAGTCATCCTTGGTGATACCACTTCTATCACCATCTCCCTGATCTCCTGTTGGAGCCTCTACTGAGTCATGAGAATCATCACTGTTGGAAGACAATTCAGCGCATCAGGTACAACATTGACCTTCCTAGTGTGGTACCGTAGGTCAATGTGGTAGTCTGCCATAAGCTCGACCCATCGACGATGCGGCATGTTCATCTCCTTCTGTGTGAAAAGATATTTCTGACACTTGTGGTTTGTGAACACATTCACCTTCTCCCCTAACAAGAAGTGCCTCCAGATCTTTAAGGCAAAAATGATTGTCGCCAACTCAAGGTTATGAGTAGGGTGGTTCTTCTCATGGATTTTCAATTACTTTGATGCATACGCTATGACTCGGCTATGCTGGTGTAGCACACAACCGATACCCTTGCCAGATGCATCGCAGTATATATCAAATCCTCCCATTTGATCTGGAATGATCAATATCGGCGCAATAGTCAGCATCTTCTTCATATCATCAAATGCATCGTTGCACGCCTTGGTCCAGTCAAACATAACATCCTTCCTCGTCAACCATGCCATCGGCTTCGCGATCTTCAAGAAGTCCTGCATGAACCTCCGATAGTATCCAGCTAATCCCAGGAAGCTCCGAATCTCAGACACCGAATTAGGGGTTGGCCACTTTTGGACTACTGATACCTTCTCTGGATCCACAGAAATCCCTTCTCCAGACACCAAGTGGCCTAGGAAAGCCACCTTGCTCAGCCAAAATTCACATTTACTAAACTTGGCCTACAGTCGATGTCACCTTAAGGTCCCCAGAACATTCCACAAATGCTCTGCATGCCCCTGTCTGTTCTTCGAGTACACCAAGATATCATCAATGTACACCACCACGAATTTATCCAGGTACTCGTATAACACGAGATTCATAAGACTCATAAACACCGATGGCGCATTAGTAACACCAAACGACATTACTAAGAATTCATAGTGTACATACCTAGTCCGGAATGCAGTCTTAGGCACATCCTCCTTCTTAACCCTCACTTGGTGCTAATCAGTTCGGAGATCTAACTTCGAATAAACACCTGACCCACCAAGTTGATCAAACAGATCGTTAATACGGGGAAGAGGATACTTGTTCTTCACCGTAACCTTGTTGAGCTCCCAGTAGTCAATTGCACGTGTCTGGTTCCGTCCTTCTTCACCAGCAACCTGTGGCACCCCAAGATGACACACTAGCTTGTATCCATCCCTTCTGTAGAAGATTCTCCAATTGGGCTCGCACTTCTTCTAATTCTGATGGCGACATACGATAAGGTTTCTTCGATATAGGTTGGGCTCCTGGCAATAAGTCAATTGAAAATTCAACATTACGATCCAGAGGCAAACCTGTGCGCTCGTCTAGAAACACATCCAGGAATTCTCGCACAACCTCTGGTTTTCCTGGCTCAGCATCCATAGCAGTTATCACTGCCTCCATCGGTCTGGCTCTGAACTTGATCGGTCCTTCTGACTTGCTCCCTCTGACGAACTCAAACTTCGGATGATCAGGCATTTCAAACATCACAACTCCACGCCAGCGATCGATGGTGGCATAAAACATTCCTAACCAGTCCATCCCGAAAACAGCTTCGAAACTCAGCATCTCGATAATCAGGAAATCTACATAAAGTTATTGCCCGCATATCACTATGGGACAAGAGGAACACCCACTGGACGTCTTCAGCACTCCTCTGCACGTGTTGACGTCCCAACAAGAGGCAAGGGATGACTCAGGAACTTTATGTTGGTCGACGAATCGTCTCGACATGAAACAGTGAGAAGCTCCCTAGTCAAATAATGCAAGGACAGGCTTGCTAGCTACTAGTACCGTACATAAGGTAATAGACACTATGTCCAAGCACACAGTAGCTAATGCATGAGATAAAATAATTACTGAAAATAATGGAGACGTATATGTGATAACATGTTTGATAGCATCGGCCTCTGCATCGGTCATAGTGAATGTCTGGCGCCTAAGAGCGGGGCATGCGATCTTGCCTGCTAAAATACCCTCCGCTGAGGTGGAAGTGGGGGTCCCCGCTGAGTGCCCACAGCTGGAGCAGTAGCTGGTGCAGACATCGAAGCTGGGGCTGTAGGCCTTTGTCCCCTCCGTGGACAGTCTCTGGCAGCATTGTCCTTAGCCCCACAGATGAGACACACGCTCAGGAATAGCCTGCATTCTGGTTTGATGTGTCAGGTCTTGTTGCAGTAATGACAGATCGGGGCAGTGCGTCACAGCTGCGGCTGCGGCGTTGGTCTCTTAAACTGAGCCTGCTGGATGGGTCGATGTAACTGCCTGGCGGAGGCAGGTGGCTGTCGACTGGACCCCGCATAAGCTGCTGTGAAAGGTGGTGGTCGTCTCGGAGGGGGCCCCGCCTGTCGCTCTCGTTTCCACTCCCTCTGTACATACCCATACTCCCAATCTGTGGAGAGTACGTCGGCATGGGTCTTCAATTTGAACCTGACCAGCTTGTCACGAATATCGATGTCCATGCCCAGCTGAAATCTTTTGGCCCGATCCAGAGGGGTGGACACCATGACCTGAAATACCAATTCGTTAGTAAATACATGTGTACGGTATAGTTAACTGCCATGCGTTAAACTACGCACCTGCTGAACTTAGAAAACTCAGCATCGTATTTCTCCACCATCCTGGAGCCTTGCTTCATGCCCACAAATTGCACCTCTAACTCCATTTGTGCCTCTGGTGAGAAGAACTGGGCATTGAATTCCTCCTTAATGTAGCCCAAGAGATCGGCTGCGTTAGTCGGTCCTCCGCCGAATCCCACTATAACCCGGCCTCCTTGGTCAACTGCAGCTTCGCCATATCTACCAAGGAATATGTAGGTGCACGTACTGCCTTTAGGATATCGGCACTAAAATGCAGCCACTCCTCTGCAGTCAGAGGGTCCTCTTGTCCAGTAAAAGTCGGCGGGCATAGTGCCCGGAACTGTTGCACTCCTCCATCCTGCATGGGTTCCTTCTGTATCGCATGGACCATCTCTCGCAAAGCCTGGTCCGAGATCTAATGTACCGTGTTCAATCCAAAGTAGTTATCCGTCCCAGGTCTTGTTCCTGATCCCGAAGCGTTCCCGGCCATAGTTGATTTCTTAGATGCTCTACGTCTTTTGCGTATGTAAACTTTCATACACCTATATTCATAAGGCAAGATTAAGTCAGTCGAGTATCTTAAGTACATACTTCATGCCTGCTCTACATTGTTCACGAGGCAATTGCGCGGACCAGCATGGCCCACAACTTGTAACGCCTAGTACGCGGGTGTTGACACATGTATACAATTACATGCAGGTCATACAGATGCCAGTGAAGTCAAATGGGACCAAAGCAGAAAATAAATATACTCATTTTATTACTTCCATATCATATATACAGAATTTCAGTTCAAGGAAACAAAAATACAACTCACTGTCTCACTCCAAGGACAAAACGAAAATACATTGAGAGAAAAAGCCAAGTACACTCACACTCTCGTCGCTTAGTGACAACAACAGAAGTGGTACCACTGCTCAATAGAGTAGATATCTAACCAAGCAACAGTAATAATAACAGTGCATAACAATGAGATATGAGCAACAGATATAAATGGTACTGTGCAAAGATATAACATATGATGATCATTTAATACCATCAAACTATTACAAGGTGGTACTTGCTAAGGCGGACCAATCCTAGGTCGTGACTTATAACGAAGAGCACGATATGCAACCCGGAGACCATCTTGGACCACGGGGTGCTACCCCGGGCCGAGTAATAAGGACTCTGGATCTATAGACGGAAATCCTTCCAGATACGGACCAAAGCAGGCTCCAATCGCTCTCGCACTCCCTTAAATTATAAGTTTCCCAACCCCCAGCGAGTCATGTTAGGTTGATTAGTTAGCAGTTTTGTGGCGTGTAATATTCATGTCGGTTCATGTTGTCCAAGTTTGATATTATTTAAACTACGTAGTTTGGGTATTACGCACAATAGGCCAAATTTGTACCTGTAGTAGCAAGACATGTCATGCGCCAATTCTCCATTTTAATCCACAATCGATACTTGTCAGTATCGTCAAAGTATCATCCCCTGGACTACGCAGTTTAAGCATAACATTAAACTTTCTAGTGCTAGCATGCTTAAGAAGACAATTTCTCAACAAATTAAATGGTATAACAATAATGTTGACGTAGCTGAAAATTATAATTCACATGCCCATAAGATAAAGGTAAAAATGGAATTATTTTCCTTTATAAGAAATTTTAGTTTTTAAACTAACATGAGAAAACAAACCTTTCTATGCAGTGAACCAGCTGTGAAGGGAACATAAGCAACAGCCTTAATAAAGGAAAACTGAGGATGATATTCTAATGGTTCTGAAAATTTTATGCTAGAGAGATCAGATTAGGGATTTCTTTTTCTTCATGTAGTGACTGCAGGAAAAACATTCCGAGAGGTGATGGGCCAAAGGTTACTCTAGTGTCAAGGGAGGCAAAAACCGAAGCACTGCAGGGTCGTGACAGCCAAACAGGAGACTAAACCCCCAAAAAAAGAAAATACTGAGGACTGTGGGTCCCATATAGCAAAAGGCCACAAAGCCGGGACAATCAGAGAGCAAACATGGGACCCGAGAGCCCCACAACCAACCAAGATGAAACCCCAGAACCCCACACGAGCCCTTCGGCCTTCAATCCCCACAGAAACAAAAACCGACAGCCCACGAGGCCCCGCAGCCACAATCAAGGGAAAAATGACAACCCCAACCCAACTCATCATCTCCCCGCATTTTAAAAATCCAATTTTTCGCACAAATATACCAACGATTAAACTGAAATTAGCTGTGGCATGAGGAAGATAAAAATCTACGGTAAAAATTACCGATGAACCAAAGAAATCGAAGAACCGAAATCACCAGCACAGATCCAAGAAATCCCCGTAAGAATCAACCCCAAAAGCCGAATAAATCAGATCGAAACTTCAGAAAAAATGGAACGGACTTGCAGTTTCGCGTAAGCATGAAGAAGGAGAAGATGGACAGTACAAATAGAAGTCGGAGGAACCGGAGAGGAAGACGCGACGTGTGAGCTGCACAGTCGAAGGGGGCTTCGACAGCTTCCGAATGGTCATACGAGAGGAGAGGTGCGGCGTTCGTATCGCACGAGAGGACGAGACGGGCGTCCGCGTCGTAAGAGAGGAGAGGTGCGCTCGTCTCATTGATCGAAGCAATCGGATTAGGGTTTTGTCGAACGAAGAGGCAAACGCGCGAGAGGGGCGAGCGATCGCCCTTGATCGAAAGCCCAATGTGGGCTCGATCGTGTGAGATGAGGGAGAGTGAGTGAGAGCGAACGAAATAAAAACGAGCCCGAGCTAGCTTGGGCAAGAGGGCCGGGAGAAAAAAGAAGGGAGCGGCCCATTACATTAAGACATCAAACACTTCTTTAGATAAGTGATGCATGTGAAAAGCTATAGGAAACATGGAACTAGGAAAACAGCTCAAGAATCACCAAGATAGTCTCAAATCTGGCTCTAACTTGCATCGTGCTCAAAACAGCTTGAATATAGGCTTCAAACCCAACATAAAACCATCTGAAAATTCCTAAAAATTTCAAAAGTTGATATAGCAAATGGAAAATTCTAAAATATCCAAAAATCACATTTGACACTATAGCACCCACATTACTCTAACAAAAATTATTTTTTAAAATGTTTTCTGAAATTTTTGAACTGTATTTTTTTGCCTTTATTTTGAATTTTCTTTTTTCCAATGAAAACAACACCCTAAAAAGGGAAAATAAAAGGATGATAATGAAGGTGAAAGACGTGATATTTGGCTCTTATGCTAATTTGATGTGAAATGGAAACAAAATAAATTGGTGATAAATTAGGAAAAAATAGGTAGAGACCCACCTAGGTGATTCACTCACCCACTCTAGCAATTCACATGCAAAGAAATTTAATAATCAAAAGTTGATTTTCTAAACTCTCAATTATTTATTAAAAAGTTAAAATCGAAGACCATACTTATAGCTAAAACAAAGCATAATTTGATACATACTCAAACCCCTAAATTAGATTCAAATACAGACTCCTAAATACAATAAAAAATTCCTTGAACAGTAAAATCAAAAAAAAACCTCAAATTCCTTAGAAAAGGAAGCTCTAAGACTCCTCAACAAAATAAAAGAGTTTGTTAAAACAGAAAACTCAAAAAAACTCAAATTCCTTAAAACTTTAACTCTAAAAAGACTGAAATAACAAATTCTAAAAGGACTTAAATAAACTCAAATAATAAAATCAAAAAAGACTTAGATACTAGCAGTGTTCTCTACGGCCGATATTGCAGCCGATATATCCCTTTGAAATATCGGCCGCAATTCATAGTTTTTTCAAAACAAAGTAGCGGGTCGGTCCACTTAAAAGTGGATCCGATCGGAGTGACCCGACCCAATCATTTACTTAAAACGACGAGAGGCATCAAGATTTTTGAGAGATAATTGTTGCTTTGCCCTAATTCTAATCACACCGCTTCGCTCCTCTCGACGCTCCACTCCTTACTCCGCTCTGCTCGTCCGGTGAAAATTTCCGACGACAATCGATTGAGCTTCGACGTCCGACATTCAATCTTTGCAAGGAAGTATTTTTTTTCGTCGATCACATAGTATTTTTTACATTTTTCATTTTTTTCATTTTTTCAGTTGGTTTTTTCAGTCTACGTTTGTTCTTCTTAAGAGGGGTTTCTGATTAAGATGAATATTCTGTCCCTTTTTACATTTATACATTTTTTTCCAATTTTTTGATTTTCAGCTTCACACTGGTAATATTGATCTACATGAATCATATAATGTAGGTATTTAACTCGTTTGGTTTGTGACCACTTAGAGAAATATTTTACCAAGTGGATGACCGGTATTCACGTTTAATGAGATAAGTATACACAAAGCATACTTTTATTTGAGTTTCTATAATTTATATTTTCTTAGACTTCTTTGCTTTTATTTGACATCATTTTTAGCCTCTGATATGACACTCCGATATTAAGTCAATATCCCCGATAATCATGTTTAACGAGATAAGTATAACCAAAACATACTTTTATTTGAGTTAGTATAGTTTATATCTTCTTAGATACATCTTTGCTGACATATGTCATAATTTTTAAGCCTCCGATATGACACTCCGATATTTAGTCAATATCCCCAATATATCCCCGATATCCGCAATCCGATATCAAATTTACTAGGCCGATACGCGACCGATATCCGATATTTAGAACACTGGATACTAGAATACTGATTTGAATCTCAGTTGGATTCCCATCAAGTTCTCTCTCCAAGCCAGAGAAGGTTGTACTCTTTCATCTCTTATTGTTTTCTTTTTTTGCTTATACTGCAGTTTTTTCCGCTTATGCAGATTGCAGACGCTGCAAAGCTTGCAACTTGCAATAGCAGCTGCTCCAATTGTTGTTGCTAGTGATGCTCAAGTTGCAAATTTTGCAACATGCAAAGAAGTATACTGCAATTGATGTTGCAATTGCAAGGTTGCACCATGCAAAACAGCAGCCTGCAATTGTTGTTGCTAGTGATCCTGCAGTTGCAAAGTTCACAATTTACTGCAATACTAATAGCTGCCAACAATTGCTACTGCTAGTGCTGCAATTGTACAGGGTATAAATGTTTATACCAAGGTTAGAGCTCTTAGTTTCGGTTTTATTTTCGGTCTTCTGAAAATTTTAGGTTTCAGACAGATTTCACTCTTTTCGATGGTTTCAAAATTTGGTTTCGTTTCGTCGGTATCATTAGTTTTAAATACTTAAACCCCTATCAAATACTATCAAATACTTAAAAACTGAAGTATTAATTGTATTACTAATACGTATTTACAAATTTGTATAATACTATCAAAAATTAAAAATATTTTTTTAATTTTTTTGTTAATTTAGAAGAGTTTTGTTATTCGCATTACACATTTAGCTAAATATATCACATCTTGCTAAAAGATAATGGCAAACATGTAAATAAAAGGAACATGTTTAGCAAAATGTGTAAGATGAATAGCATGAAAAAAATGAACCAATTTAGCCCATGGTACGATTAGTCAAATTACACATTTGGATAAACGGTTGCATTTATTTACAAGTTTGTCATTTCCTTTCTTTAAAATGTTTAAAAGAGATTGTCAAACTTGTAAATAAATGTAACAGTTTTAGCAAGATGTGTAATTTGAGTACATACTCAGAAACAAAACGAAGGCGAAAAGCCCTTCGCTGTTCTTCTTTTTTCATCGCAGGCGACGGATCAAGCCCTTCGTTGCGGGTATCGAGGTTATTCGACTCGATGACGATGCTGGCAGTGGGGATCTTTGACTCGACAACGACGATTGAGTTTTTGATTTTTTTTTATTTTTTTAATTTTTTTAATTATTGGTTTCGACGTTAAAACAAAACTAGTTTTTGATTATTATTTTTCAGTTTTATTATCGATTTCGGCTAGAACAGCACCGTTCCTGTCGAAACCGAGTTCATATGACAGTTTCGGTTTCGTTTGCCACCGAAACCGAAATGATACGGCCGATACCAATGGGTATCGGTTGAAACCTACATCCTTGGTTTATACAATTGCTCTTGGAATTGTTGTTGATGTATGCGCATTTAAGCAATTTTACAAAGATAAACAATCGTTGTTGTTACAAATAATGTTAATGTTTGAACTTTGAATAGTTTAAGGACTCCAAACATATGAAAATTTGAAGAATAAGCAATGTTAAAACCATAAGCTTATCGGACTTTAGGCCTATGACAGACTTAATTCCATATGTATATATTTATTATGTATTTATACATATATTAAAATATTAATTTCTCGTTATCCCACATAATCAACATAATCGGATGGATAAATCAATTATGCTTTATGCGCTGTTGGACCGTATGCATAATAAAACCATCATTTAGCACTGGTGATATAACACTAGAATTGAGAGAGATGAAGTCATGAAACTAGTTTGATTTGGAGTTGAAACAAATTCAAGCTAACCAACCAAGACTGCAGCTTCACCTAGAAACATACATGAAATTGGTAGCCATAAATGCAAGTAAGCATCCATTCATTTGTGGAAAAGTTTAAAAATACTATGTACATAATCCAAGACAACATTGTGGCAATATTTTAACACCATAATTTTCACAACCTCCAAACACTTGGGAAAGAACCAAGCCTTCCAAACCATAAATACTGGAAGAAGATGAACAACAATTTATATTTGAAAATTTTGAAATTTTAGATATCATATCCTTCAAAGGAAAAAAGTTCTAAATGAGCCAGTAACTGTCTAAAATTCAAACCAGTATCTAACTTGAGGGATACAGTTTTCCCTTTGTATGAAATTGGAATGTACAACCCCCTCCTTTTCTGTCAGCCATTTCAATTAAGTATTAGGTCCCAAAGCAGAAATGATGGATCTTCAAAAATGTAAAACAATGATGAATAGCATGTTCACGATTGCACCATGAGCTATATCAAGAAAAATTAAAAAGAATAGGTTAGAAAAATATATGCATCAGTGTTTTATCGACGTAGTTGGATTATGTACTCCTTCGTTTTCTCGATTACATCTGTTTTTTAGTATTGCCACTATGCAAATGAAAAAATGAACATGCATTCACGGGTTATAAATACAATCCAAACTGGGGTGTAATATCTTCTTATCAGCAGCAAAAGTTCAGACTGCGAGTTCTGGAAAACGGAACAAGTCACTTAAAAGTTGCTGGGTTTGGAAAATGATACACAAATGATATGTCTCGTATACACTATGTTCAACTATTTGTTAAAAGGGATGGGTGTTATAAAAGAAAGAATAGGAACCACCAGAAAAACATCCTGTGTAACTGACTTTTCTAAATGCTTCTTTTTGGTGACAAGAGAGGAAGTCATAAAAAGAAGTTGAATAAGAATCAAGATGTTCCACGTTCCAAATCAAATTAAACCTAATGTAACATACGCACCATCAAACGTGACTGATCCTAGGGAATTTTTTTCTCCCAGAATAATGAAACATGTAACTCTGTAAATGAATGAACAAAGTTCTTAAAAAGATGAGGTATCATAAAATGAATATGAAGCTGCGAATATTATTATTTAATGAAATCTGCCCCCAGCATAACTTTTACAGATGAGTGATTAAGCGTAGTTATCACCGTATCTAAGAAATCGACTCAGGCATATCATATGTAGTTTTATTTTTTCAATGATTCATCGTAAGGCTATATTTTAAAACAAAAAAACCACTCAAGTTTGCTTCGTTTTTGAAAACCCCCAGCTACTTTTTTGTGCTCAACCCTTATTGAACTTTTGCTTTTTTTTAGAAAAGCCCCTAATGGCTACGAACGGTGTTCGGCATTAAACATATAAAAATAATAATAAATACGAAAAAAAATTAAATAAAAGATTAAATATTTTAAAAATTATCTAACATTGAAGGGATAGGTAGTTCATGAAGAAAATATTTTAAAAAGTATTTTGTTTAAAACATAATCTAACACCGTTTGCTGTCGCTAGGTGCTTTTCTGAACAATCAAAAGTTCATTGGAATTTTGGGGGAAAAAAGATAGTTGGGGGTTTTTTATGAAAACAAAGCAAAGTTGAGGGGGTTTCTTAAAATTTAACCTTCATCACAATCATACAGCATATCTTGAAAATGACATACCACAGAATGTTTACATTCCAGTAGTTTTGGCTACAGAATCCTTATAGTTCATGGAAACACAAAACAAGAGCAACTGAAACATAGTAATTGGTTTAAAAAATATGAGATAACAAAAGTATAGTCACTTCACCTCATCTGCATGAGCTGTAATCGAGTGTTGCGGTTTCGATGTACGCAAGTCCCATATCATCAACATATGATCATCTCCAACAGATCCAAAAAGATTCTCATTTCCCAAGTGCCACGATACATCTTCAACTGCAGCTGTGTGTGCCTATATCAAAGACAACGGTTCACCATGTACTATTTGATTACTAATTGCAATTGAGATCTCACATATAGAGATACCAGGAAAAGATATGAAGCATCCTGGTTTAGTTTGCACATTCAAATGTAGGCCAAACACATAGTAATCATTTGAATTTTCATCTATAGGTAGTTTAAATGTGTAGAATCACATCCAATTGAACAGATGTTTGATGTGTTTCCAGTCTTTAAACTACACATACATGCACATGCACTCACATAGTCAGAGATAAATATCCCATGCCAATTCTCTTATGCCGGTCAAAAAGTCCGTTCCAGTTCTTTTGGGTGAATGTGGAAAAATGAGAAAGTTGTGAATAGTGTAGGGTAAAGTAGAGTAGTTTGTTTTTTTTGGGTGAATGTGGGGTTGGAATGTGGAGATGAGAATTTTTTGTGGGTCCCATACAACTTTATTGTGTTTTTTTGGTTGAGAATGTTGTTGGGAGAAAGTTGATGTGGGTCCCGCTTTTAAATATAAATTATAATAATTAAAAATAAAAATAAAAATGCATTCATTAAAACATGTGAGAATAGCATGATTGGAGAGAGAAAAGTGAGGCAGGCATGAATGCGATTGGCAGAGAGAAATGCTGCTCTTATTTTAAAAAAACAAGAGAAATGCAGCGATTGGTGGAGGCATGACGAGAGGTGGAGGTGGGCCTGCGTGGAGCAGGTTTCGACACGTAATCCCCGCTTTTTTGCGGGAATTGTTGTTCGGAAGCCAAGGACGCCACGCCAGCAAGATTCACCAAAAAAGCAACCGCAAGAAACGAACAAAAAATCGTGAGAATGGGTGATTGTCTGACAAATAGTATTGCTACAGTCGAAATTTTTTACTTTCTTCCTCACAACCACCCAAAAGAACAGGCCCTTAAAAGATCGGTAACATTCATGTTGATCTACAGGTCATAAACCATATATAAACAAAAATCTTGTTGTTTTCTTATTCTATGCCTATGGATTGAGACGTTAAAAACTTAATGGTTTTATAGCAATATACCTTTATCCACGTGTAGATCGATGAACAAAAAACATATGGTTCACTAAATCTTTAGTATACTTAGATTTTATAATATGAAGATAAATGGTGGCAATCACCAAAAAAGACGTGAAGGGTGGACATTTTGATTTTCATCGAGGGAAATTTTCTCCTGTGGCGACCAATATACGATGGTCCTTATGAGAAGTGTAGCCCAACAAAGAATAATCCAATGCAGTACCATGGTCTCAGGTTTTTGTATTTTGATTACTCAAGTGGGCTGAATCCCAACTTATAAGTTTCGAGGTCAGCAACAGAACTAAAGCGGGGAAGGCCAAGGCACATCAGGCGGACGTATGACATAATAGAATGACAGGCTACAGACTACAGAGTAGTGGATGTCATGTGTATTAAAGGAAAAAAAATCAGCACATTGCTTCCTTCGGAAAAATTAAAAAGAACAATTGCTTCAGCATAAGGTAATTAACATAGTTGATTCAATCCAACATCCAGATCAAAGAATTCTCCTGGAAATGACACTCATAGGAACTTCCTTCCCTGCGTTCTTTTTCTTTTTCAAGAGGCTGCCACCTGACAACCTCTCCCTCATCCAATCAGCACAAATTGCAAACCCCTATGTACAAAAAAGCAGACATTTTATTTTGATGCAAAATATCACTAAACTTCCACAAAACTCTAGAGAAGAAAATGCATCGAGTGTATAGGAGAAGCAACTATAACATACATTTTGTGATGAGTTTCCACTTTCCACGGATTCTTGATCAAGCATTTCCCCTAGCTTTACAGGAACAATTCCTCTTGCTAAATTTCTAAAAGCTAGATGGAACTACAAGGAAAACAACTAAATAACACACTGAGACTTTCTCTTAAAGCTATCTTCAAAACACCATATTCAAAAATTCTTTCTTGACAAAAAAGAAATAATAACAAATGCAACTATTGAAAATCCCCAGAATCAGTAAATTTTGTTGGGGAACAAAACCCCCTAATACAAAGCTCACAAGATGAAGAATTCACACAAGACAAGAAGGACACAATGATATATGTGGTTCAGCCAACCAAGCTCAGCCTACATCCACACGGTAAACAACACAAGAGATCCATTATATGTGAAGAAAAACAAGATTATATGAAGACATTCTCACCTCTCTACCCTCTCACTCACATACAATTACAATCTCATGTCTCTCTTTCTCCAAACACAATAGAGCCAAAAGCCATCACTAATCTAACATAATGATCACAGAGTGCACGGTGCGAAAAAAAACCCACACAAAGGATGAGGGGAACACGCGCAACCGACAAAAGAGCGAGAAGAGTGGATGTATGTGGGCATCGTCGGGAGGAGGCGAGACCCGCATCGTATTGAAAAAGTGATAGAAGTGTGGGTGTGTGTGGGTATCGTCTGTGAGTAAAAGGGAGGAAACATGTGTTAAAATGCAAAAAACGCAGGGGGGTCAAAGTGAAAAATGCCGATGGCAAACCCGTAAATAAGCGGAAGAGTGAGTGGCATTTGGGTTTTATGAAAAAGCAATGGCAAGCTTGCAAATAAGTGGAATGATGTTGGCATTTCCGTGGGTGCCCCACAACACCACCCCAAACCACACCCAACCCCACACCCTCCACTAAGTGTGTTCCACCATGATGATGTGGCACCCCTCCCGCTTGCCACATAGACAAAGGTACCATGTGGGACAACTGTCTCATCAACCCCCTTCATTTGTATTATTATATATATAGTGATACAAGAAAACCTACATTAGCACTATCCTCATTTAATTGTAGCCAACACAACGAAATGATCATGGCCCATATGGCCCAATCCATCACATCAACTTCCCAATCAATAGATCCAATATACACAAAGTCACATGTATGTAATAACTAGATGCAAGAGATAACCGCAACAATCTCCACATTAGCTTGTATCCGGTGATCCACACAAACTAGATTTACATTGTTGCCTTCGTTATCCCATTTCACAGGCAAATTCGTACATGCACCATACTCCACCTTCTAAAAAGACTACTCAACCATCATAGAGCACTAATACGACTGCTCTTCATATCATTGACAAATGCAATCACGTTTTTCAATCGCTATGTTATGATTTGCCTTGGTTAGACACTAAGATCGCCACTAAGCACATACTTCATAACTTGTATCTCACCCTGGATAATAACGATCACAATGTGATCCACTTAGATCCCAACACCATGACCAACTAAAATAAACATGATGATAAACAGACCATGTACCACGCCATGCCTAGAAGTAAAACAAGCATTAACCAAACATGACGAAACATTGCATCCCTACAGCTCAATGAAACATCGATGCTGGCATGCACCGATCTCTATGCTCAAAGAAACACCATGCCCAGTTTGCTTCCACCATTGCAGCTAAAACGTCAAAAATCATAGGGTTCAATACCTGAATCATCATAATTGGCCTCCAAACCACCAATTTAGGGTTGAAACACTCTCAGTCTTCCAATCACTACATGAAACCCAACCGCTGTATTTTTGTATTTCCACTTCTTCATGCGGTTTTTGATGTTCTCTTGCCTACAACAAATCCAAGACCTCTTATCACCACTCATTTGACCACATCCAACACCAAATCAATCGCGTTCACTTTTCAAAATAATTTTGGTGTTTTGCGTTCTAGCATAACACCAAACTCGCCAAACACTAAAACATTCTCTCCAATCTTCACATGAATACTTCAGGCAACTATATGCTTTGCCTCATGCGACGAGCCCTCTTCCAATTTGATTAGACTTTGACCAAACTTTAAACACTTCTAACCACCATCATCTCCAATGAGCACATTCTTTCCAAGGAATGCGGTTTCGGCCAAAACCATTTGGTTTCAGTCGTTTCGTTTCCATTTCAAACAAGAACGATACGAAATTGATGCCGAAACTCGATTTCAACCGATTCCGCCCAATTTTGACTAAAACTAATAAAATATAAGTTGGAGTTTAAATGCGCGGACTCCCTAAAAACATATACATAAAAAATTTTATTAAAATTCTTAAAATTTTAAATTTTTACAATTATATTATTAAACTCTAAAAATTAATTAAATTTAAAAAAATTATTATAAAAGCATTGTTTTATATATATACACACACATAAAATCCAAAACCGAAACTCAAAACGAAACCTACGAAATAGGTGAAACTATTCGAAACCTAAAACTTTTCTAATAATCAGAACCGAAACTAAAACCGAGTTCTCAAATCTTGGTCCTTGCAACCATAAATCTCACTCTTATAATGATCTTAAGCTCAGTGTCAACTGTATTTAGATCTGAACAACTTAAAGTAGTTCATTCTTACCGATGATCATGGTGGTTGCTGACTACTAGCCACAACAGCATGCATTTCACACCTCTATGGTCGTGCGCCATAACATGCCTAAACTCCATACATTAAAAACCACTCCCGTCAACTGTTCAATGAATTTTCTCAACCAAAATTGGATTCAATCTGAACATGCTGGAGGACCCAAATCGAACCTCGCCTAAGCTATGGTTCACTGGTTCCGCATGCTCTTGCATGCCGACTTTGGCTCGTTACATTGCCATGTCTTGCTTGTTGCTCGCATGCCAAGTATTCGAACAAAATCTACCAACCCAGATCTGAAATAAAAGTCCTTTTTTATTTTTCTTCTGCTTCATGCCGCCGCCAACTAGGAACTTCGCACAACCACCATCATCTGGTGAGCTCGATGTCACAACCAGACCTCGCATGCCATTAGTGGAGAACGAAGCCCCTTAATACCAAACTCAAAAGATGAAGAATAATCATTTAACAAAACAAAAGGATCACACTGATTACATGTTTGATCGACCAAGCTTAGCCAACATTCACGAGGTAGACAACATAATAGATCCACTATATGTAAAGATAAACAAGATTAGATGAAGACACTCTCATCCCTCTAATGTATCCTCCCTCATACACACTTAACGCTCTCATGTCTCTCTTGCTCCAAACATAAGAAAGCCAAAAGCCACCTCTCATCTAACACTGTGATATATATAATGCAACAAGAAAACTCTAACTTAACCCAGACATCATCTAATTGTAGCACACACAACTAAAATGATCATCGCCTATATGGCCTAAGCCAATCACATGAACTTCCTAGTATATAAACCAAAATAGACATAAAATCCCTGGATGTAATACCAAGATGCGATATGTAAAAATATCAATATAATACTATTATACTATAAATAATATATCTAAGGTCCTTAACCTTTCTTTGTAAATTCTTCATGGTAGAAGATCCCTAAGACAAAATTATATCTAACCTTATATTAGCTAAATTTTGATTAGATTAATCCTAAATACCAAACTCATCAAAATCTAACCACCATCGTCACTTTGATATCCCTAGAAACCATAATCACACCCTCTCTGATCACTAATAACCGTAGCCACCACTAAACTCAACCACACCGACAATTGCCTTATCACAAACCCTAATCCAAAACCCACATACAGCCATCGCAGCAACCTAAAACCACCCACTGCAACCCTAACAACCTTCTTCCATCTTTGATTCTAAACCTATATACCCAACTAATAATGATAAAGCTTATTTTGATAATGGCAAGGCAGTATGATGACAAACAATTAACGTTCATCTCGATCCAATGCTGGTTGATAATGATGATGCCCTCCTTAACGATGATTGATAACGAACGGTCCTTATTTGACCAAATCCAATAATGGTTGATGCCAAGGTGTAGTGCCCTAGGAAGCCACTGCACATGTACTAGGGGGGGTGAATAGTACTTTTAAATAATAGGGAGAGTTATTCCTAATTATCGTGCAATTAACAAACAACAATGCGGAATAACAACAATCAAGAAATAATGCAAACGCAAACACAATGGTTTAATGGGTTCGGATCCACCCAAGTCTCCCCGACTTGTTCCCGGTGATCCTACGTCCCAACCACCCGGATCCCTTCCGGATACTTGAGTTAGAAACCCTAACTCAAGATTTCCAATATGAACACTTGCGAAAACCTCACAAGTGCAATCGACCTACAATCGATGACCGTGACTCCCACAACCCGGGATCACGCAAAACCTCTCACAACCGAGAGTATACAATTCAAATATAACTGAAATGAAATGCTTACCAACAAAATACATATGCCTTGAGATTTCTTACCAAATTAGGGCAAAGAGGATTTTGATGGAGGAAGAGTCACCAAACCCTAGCTTCAAGAAGATGGCCAGCAATGGAAGCCTAGGAATGAGATGGATGACCTAGAATCAAACCCTTGGCTTGGAAGGCTCACAATCAATGAATCTCTCTTGAGGAATAAGAGTGAGGGAGAGATTCTTGAGAATGGGAGAGCTTGAAGATGAGAGTTGAAAGCTTCTCTTTTTGAATCAATAGAACTCTGAAATAGCAGCCTTGGATCCTATGAAATAACCCCTTCATGTATTTAAAGGATCAAGAGAAAAGAGAGAGAGAAACGTCGCTTTCAAAACTCCAACGGATCTAAATCTGAAGCAGACTAGTCGGTCTAAGAAGGATCACTGACCGACTAGTTCATCAACTAGTCGGTCGGTGATTCAACATGGACCGACTAACAGCTCGACAGCCAAAAGAGTGATTTCCAGGCAACATGAACTAGTCGGTCTAAGAAGACTTGCCAACCGACTAGTTTGCCAACTAGTCGGTCGGTGAGTGTTCTTTGACCGACTAAGAGTGAAATGCACGAAGCTGAATACAAGTTACACTAGTCGGTCTAAGAACAAATGCTGACCGACTAGTTTCACAACTAGTCGGTCGATGAATGTTCTTGGACCGACTAACTGTAAACAGTAACTCAGGCTGTACAGAGGCAAGCTCAACTAGTCGGTCTGAGAAGGATTCCTAACCGACTAGATCGTCATCTAGTCGGTCGGTGAACCTTCTTTGACCGACTAATTGATCGACATGGCTGAGCTGAAATAAGTTAGGACATCTAGTCGGTTCAAGTAGAGTTGCCGACCGACTAGATCGTCATCTAGTCGGTTGGTGACTCTACTTGAACCAACTAAGATGCACTAGAAGCCGAGGGAAGAAGAGATAGGCTTCAGGAAAGTTTCTAATGGCTTCTAAGATAATCCTAGCTCTAAGATATGAGCGATATGAAGATAGACATGTAAGAATTACTCAAGGCTTAACATTCTATAAATCGAAGCTAAAAGACTATGAATAAAACCTTAAGGAACGGTCTTCGCAAGCTTCGATCAAATCTTCATGACTTCCAAAAAGGTCCAAAAACTTCAACGAAGCTTTAGGCAATGAATACGAGCTTTGAGAAGTCTTAAGATGTCGCTTTGAATGTTCTCGTGAATTTGGCGACGATCTCCATAACTGCGCTCACAAATTGTTAGTTTACGATTTATTTATGTTTGCTCATCATCCAAAACCAAATACAGGGAGTCCAATACTCAACATTCTCCCCCTTTTTGGTGATGACAAACCAACATAAATAATAATCAATAATAATGTACTAAATGAAATTTACTTACTCCCCCTGCATTGATGACACATTAGTTCCATATGAAATAATAAACATATGCATCAATCAGGCGAGAATAATAAAAATACAAATCCATTTATCGAATTTGAAGTACATTTATGAAATACATTTATATTTTCTTAACTCCCCCTGAATCTAACATATCAAATTAGATTCATGCTAAACTATCATTTAGCACATGCCATTATTATATCTCTCCCCCTTCGGCATAATCCAAAAAGTGCGGGAGGAAGTCAATGATAACAAATCATGGCCAAATAATACATGAATCACGGGAGTCGAAGAATACGACCTCGGTCCAATGACACCAAAGTAAAATACCAAAACATATTAAAGGTGTGCCAAAGAGACCTTAGTCGAAAAACGAAAAATGAAGTCATCAAAATACCAATTGTAAATTCACGTATTGATGAAAGGAATTTATTCTCCAATATCAACATTTATAGCTATTTTAGTGCATGGAAAACAATTCTATGTTTTCATACAACTAAAGCTATTGAATCAAAATAAATCGTCGAGCGACGAAATCAATATCAGAGACATACATAAAATGTGCACAAAGAAATGAACCATCAGAAGAGTGGTGCACATCATAGAATATCAAATGTCACAATATCGCTCGAAAATGAACATAAAGTAAAAGCACATCAAAACTAAGTGAAGTGTGCGATGAGAAGTGACAAGGTGATAAAAGTAATACGAAAATCATCATAATAACTTTTAAAGACATGTCATACCAAAAATAGATATGAATTTCAAAGCATTTATGGCATTCACAATTTTATCATGCTAGGAGAAACAAAATGATACCAATGTAAAGAAATAGATTCTAACCAAGCATGCATTCAACCCTCATGGATACCAAATGTAATATCATACTTACAACATTAAGCTCCCCCTACATTGGTGCATTACCTAAGCACCATCAACTCCGTTTGAATGAAAGTCTTCGCAAATCGAGGAGTTGGTAGGGTTGGTATCCCGCGGTGGATTGAACCTAGAAAACTTCATTTTGGTATCCAAAAATCCTTTTGGATCCAATGGGTTAGACAACAATTTTGAAATACGAAATAAAAATTATTGTAACCCATAAATTAATATAATCAAAATCAATTTTATAAACATATGCCTTGGTACCCATAACACGATCATAAACTCATGGTACCAAGCATTGAAGAGTTAAAGGAACTAACTCTTCGGAAACCAAGTCCAAGAGGAACTTGACTTCCCAACATAATCATCATTCAAAATAACATCATTAATATATGATTTCACATAAACATTCATAGCATCATCGCTAGTGTTCTTGGGACCCCAAATAGTGTACATTTTGGGAATCCTCTTCCTAGTGGTTGCATGCACAAAAGGTTTATTTCTATGTGGTGCATGTGGCCTAGGAGCATGAGATGTGTATGCATGAGGATGATTATGAGAGAAGGCATTCACATGTGGATTAGATGTGTGAACATAAGCATTAGGATGTGTATGAGCATGATTACGTGCATGTGGGTGTCTCATATGAGTGTTCGCACGTGCTCGTGGGTGCGGAGCATAAAAATCATTATTAGCATGCACCGATGGAGTAGGATGTGTGTTCCTACGTGGCATAGCATGTGAGTACAAAAATGCATGACCCCTCTTTGGAGGTCTACCCAAAGTGGGTTTCTTTCCAATCGGGGGTGTGTACGAAGTGGAAGCACTATTGGTAGGAGAACTACCAACGGGGTGTTTGCTCCCACTCGTCGAGGCATCGGATGTCGGCCTAACAAAGGTGGTAGGCGATTTGGATGAGTCTCCCGTCTTATACCCCAAGCCAATGTGGTGTTTGGCCGGAAGTAAGTCATTTAGGATATTATCCAAATGGCCCTTACCTTTATTGAAATCATTGATACGGCCTAACGTGCACTCATACTTCTCCTTGAGAGAATGCATCGAAGCATCCAAAGTGGATACTTGCGATGTGAGTGCATAAACACGAGATTTGAGATTCTTATTCTCAAAACTCAAGGTTGAGTTTTGAGACGTCAAATCCGCCATCTTGTGTTCATCCGATTTCTCAAAATGAACATGCTCAAGTTGAGATTTGAGGTTCTTCACCTCATTTCTCAACAAGCCATTATGAGTAAGCAAACTTGCTTTCTCATTGGCGAGTGTCTCAACAATGGTGTCATTGTTGGTGATGGTAGACTTAGGAGAGGTTCGGAGGCTAACAAGTTCATCTTTGGTCTTATTATATCTATCTACTAATTTAGTAAATTTAGACCAAATTTCTTGGTTTGCTAACCTCATTTCATCAATAGTAGGTTCTCCGCTTTCTTCCTCGCTACCATCCTCGCTTTCATCCTCGCTTTCATCGAATGAGGACTTTCGATCTTTTGCCTCATTAGCCATGAAGCAAAGTTTTGCTTTCTCCACTCTTCCATCATCCGACTCTCCACTTGAGGAATCCTCTTCGGAGTCGGTGAATGTGCCAACAAGTCCTTTCTTGTACTTTCTCGACTTGTCGTACTTCGATGCTTTCCCCTTCTCCTTGTGCTTGTAGAGAGGACAATCCGGTTTGATGTGTCCTGGCTTGTTGCATTTATAACACACGGGAGTAGAAGCATTAGTCGAACTAACTTTAGATTTATTCAAAGATATACCTTCTCGGAGGAATCGATCGAACTTCCTTGCCATACGGGCAATGGATTCCATGTCCAATTCGTCTTCCGATTCTTCATCATCGGTAGATGGAGCGGCCTTGAAGGCAATCACCTTTTTCTTTGGCTCATCTTGCTTCAAGTACGCTTTTATCTTTTCCTTCATTCTGATCTTACTATCCTTGCGTACCTCGTAAGACAACAAGGTACCCATTAGTTGTACGACGGTATATTTATTCATGTCATTACCTTCCTCGATGGCGAAGGTACGCTTTTCCCAACATGATGGAAGACCGTCGATAATCTTCGCGACATAGACCTTCCCAAGAGCTTCCAAGTCGTTTGATATATCCACGAAGCGAGCGTAATATTCCTTCATGGTTTCGCCCTGCTCCATATGAAACAACTCAAATTCTTTATTAGCAACGACGAGTTTAGAATCTTTTACCGTACTCGATCCTTCGTGCAATATGAGGAGTTGGTTCCATATTTGATATGCACTCTTACATGTGCATATCTTGTTGAAGTCCTCGGGCTCCAACGCACAATTCAAGGCATTCATTGCCTTGGCATTGGCTACTTCCGCGGCGACCTCCGCGGGAGTCCACTTCGCGAAATCTTCTTCGGAAGGCTCGACATACTCCGTCATGGTGGCTCTCCATAGTGAAGCGCTCCGGAGGAAAATTTGCATCCGTCATTTCCAGTACCCGTAGTTGGTACCGTTGAAGTGTGGAGGCCTGACGGAGGATAGTCCTTCCATAACAGAAAAGGCTCCATCGCGGTTCTTGAAGACGTTGTAGTCGTTGTTCGTCATAGCTTTGAACTTTGGCTATGTGTAGCTTTAAACCTTGGCTTTGATACCAATTGTAGTGCCCTAGGAAGCCACTGCACATGTACTAGAGGGGGGGTGAATAGTACTTTTAAATAATAGGGAGAGTTATTCCTAATTATCGTGCAATTAACAAACAACAATGCGGAATAACAACAATCAAGAAATAATGCAAACGCAAACACAATGGTTTAATGGGTTCGGATCCACCCAAGTCTCCCCGACTTGTTCCCGGTGATCCTACGTCCCAACCACCCGGATCCCTTCCGGATACTTGAGTTAGAAACCCTAACTCAAGATTTCCAATATGAACACTTGCGAAAACCTCACAAGTGCAATCGACCTACAATCGATGACTGTGACTCCCACAACCCGGGATCACGCAAAACCTCTCACAACCGAGAGTATACAATTCAAATATAACTGAAATGAAATGCTTACCAACAAAATACCTATGCCTTGAGATTTCTTACCAAATTAGGGCAAAGAGGATTTTGATGGAGGAAGAGTCACCAAACCCTAGCTTCAAGAAGATGGCCAGCAATGGAAGCCTAGGAATGAGATGGATGACCTAGAATCAAGCCCTTGGCTTGGAAGGCTCACAATCAATGAATCTCTCTTGAGGAATAAGAGTGAGGGAGAGATTCTTGAGAATGGGAGAGCTTGAAGATGAGAGTTGAAAGCTTCTCTTTTTGAATCAATAGAACTCTGAAATAGCAGCCTTGGATCCTATGAAATAACCCCTTCATGTATTTAAAGGATCAAGAGAAAAGAGAGAGAGAAACGTCGCTTTCAAAACTCCAACGGATCTAAATCTGAAGCAGACTAGTCGGTCTAAGAAGGATCACTGACCGACTAGTTCATCAACTAGTCGGTCGGTGATTCAACATGGACCGACTAACAGCTCGACAGCCAAAAGAGTGATTTCCAGGCAACATGAACTAGTCGGTCTAAGAAGACTTGCCAACCGACTAGTTTGCCAACTAGTCGGTCGGTGAGTGTTCTTTGACCGACTAAGAGTGAAATGCACGAAGCTGAATACAAGTTACACTAGTCGGTCTAAGAACAAATGCTGACCGACTAGTTTCACAACTAGTCGGTCGATGAATGTTCTTGGACCGACTAACTGTAAACAGTAACTCAGGCTGTACAGAGGCAAGCTCAACTAGTCGGTCTGAGAAGGATTCCTAACCGACTAGATCGTCATCTAGTCGGTCGGTGAACCTTCTTTGACCGACTAATTGATCGACATGGTTGAGCTGAAATAAGTTAGGACATCTAGTCGGTTCAAGTAGAGTTGCCGACCGACTAGATCGTCATCTAGTCGGTTGGTGACTCTACTTGAACCGACTAGATGTCCTAACTAAGATGCACTAGAAGCCGAGGGAAGAAGAGATAGGCTTCGGGAAAGTTTCTAATGGCTTCTAAGATAATCCTAGCTCTAAGATATGAGCGATATGAAGATAGACATGTAAGAATTACTCAAGGCTTAACATTCTATAAATCGAAGCTAAAAGACTATGAATAAAACCTTAAGGAACGGTCTTCGCAAGCTTCGATCAAATCTTCATGACTTCCAAAAAAGGTCCAAAAACTTCAACGAAGCTTTAGGCAATGAATACGAGCTTTGAGAAGTCTTAAGATGTCGCTTTGAGTGTTCTCGTGAATTTGGCGACGATCTCCATAACTGCGCTCACAAATTGTTAGTTTACGATTTATTTATGTTTGCTCATCATCCAAAACCAAATACAGGGAGTCCAATACTCAACACAAGGGGTTTCCTTCAATGAATCAACAATCACGAGTTCTTGTTGCCTAGATCTGACGTTGGTGGATGATGAATAGGCCTTTTCGGTAAAGACTAATGATGATGTGCTCTTCTTTGGCAAGAATCGATAACAATGACAAGCTCTTCCCTAGCGAAGATCAATGATGACAAGCTCTTCCCATCTAGACTTGGTGTTATGAGGCTCTTGGCCTCGTCCACTCTTTCCCCTCAAAGCATATGATATTCTCAATTATTTTTGAAAAAGGCTAACAGTGGGAGAAGCCACTCTTGTAGCATTACATAGACTTTCACAAGTTACGTAAGAAGTTGAACTACCTTTTTAATATCGATCGACGTAAAGAAGATGAAAGAGCAGATACTCCAGATACAGACTTAGTCTTACTTTAATGGGAAGTCCATATCTGAAGTACGCGGCAACATGTCCCAACATCATAGGTGGCAGCTCTCTCTCTTTGCCTGAGACTTTTCACACATTGCAGCAGATCTTTCTAGAGAGTAGATGGAATTCTAAGACTAGTTTGGTGGAGCAATCGGTGCTGACGACGCGTCACACTTTTGGTGACATGTGAACATCGTGGTGCATTAGAAGCTATCAAAGGATTAAGAAGTGGTGGTCATATTAGTATTTATGGTAAAGGTAGAGTAACATATTCAAGAAGAAAAGATATGACCGCGTGTAGTGCATTGTCAGTGTGGCTGATTTGCCATTTTGCAAAGATTCGGTCATATGAAGTTCACTTACCACAAGCTTTAGGAACTACAAGGAAGAGGTTTTAAGGAAAGCACTATATGTGGCTTCCCAAGAAGGTACTTCTTAGTTCAGAAGTACCCCGATATCTGCCGATGAGTGAAGCCAGTATTAGATGTCTAGAAGTCTCATAAAGCTCGGTCACAGTCATCATCTTCCACTGTGAATTTAACCAGATCAGTTAACACAACTGCAAGCATGTTCACAGCAAGTCCTCGAACTTAGGTGATAGATTCAGACTTCTGACCATGTGACCACAGAATCAGGTATATTATTTTATTTTTGTGCATTTACTTATAAACAGATTCTGATACTAGCAGATGGCTTACATCCATTGTTTTGGATGTTGACTCAATTAATATCATTTCTTCGTTGCATTTGATATTTATTTTATATCTACATAAATTTTTATTTAAACTGCTTTATAACCTTCTTTTATGCTAGGATATTAAAACAAAGAGGATAGTTGAAGGTCTCTCGTGGATCAGTAGTTTGCCCTAACGTTACTTCCCTCCATCACACACTATGTTATCCAAGTCTTTGAAATTTAAAACTTTTGTATCCTGAGCCGTGTCTTGTCTAGAGTGTCTTGTCTGTTGAGAAAACACCATCAAGTTCCTATCCATTATAGTTCACTAAGTGTACTTAGAAACCTTTAAGCTAGTCCATTTTGATGAATTTTGATGAATATGAACTTTATGGTATCAAGTCCAAACTAGATTTAGGTATTTTTTTCCCATTTATGGATAACTATTTGCGTTTGATTGGGTTTACTTAATGAAAAATAAATATGAAATGTTTGCTATCGTTAAAAGTTTTTAAGATAAAAATCATAAAATAAAGAATTGGATAAGTATTTCTGTTAAAATTTTGTGAAATCATAATGCAAAAGAATATATCAGTAAACTGTTTGCGTATTTTATGTCAGAATTTGAAATTATTCATTAATCTTCATGTGTACATATCCCAACAAAATGGGATGGTATAACGTAAAAATAGACATTAATTAAAGATCGCACGAACACTTCTTCTATATATATGAATGTTCTAAAGATTTTCTACGCTGATGATAGTTTAACTGCTTGTTATCTTATTAATCATAAATCTTCCAATGTGCTTAATGGTGAAATTCCTTCACTTGTTTCCTTAGGCTGAGTTTTTATTTCATCTTCGCCTTCATCCCAAATATTGGGAATAGCTTCATGAACTCAAAGAAAGAATGTCAGATCGTAATCACGACGGATCATAATATTGGGTACTTGTTTTCCACACATTATGATATAAATATTTCTTTTCTGACAAACCAAGATCTTTCATTGCCCTTCTTATAACTTTCATCCATGTCTTTTTGATCTATATCTCTTTCTTTTGATCTCAATATTTATATATTCTCTTTTGAATTGACGCATTAATAGTAATTTGGCATATATAGCCAACGCATCCCAAGCAATGTTCTCTCATATTATCCTTTATAGTGACTACAGATACCTTCGTTTGGATACCATCATTTCTTACCTTATCTTTTCTAATGTTTCTACATATCCACCATAATATTTGTATTTCTATCACACATGATGTTCATATTCTTGGTGATAACCCAACATTCAGTATCATATAACAAAATTGGTTTATCGTTATCCTGTAAAATTTACCATTTAATCTTAACGATACATTTCGATCGTATAACACTCTTATTGCAGCTCTCCATTTCAACCATTCTATTATCATTCAATGATCGACATCTTTCTTAATCCATGCATCCTCTTGGACAACTGATCCGAGATATCTAAAGTACTTACCGATATATTTCTCTCCAGCTTCATTAATCTATGATCGTCATGTCTCACTCGATTAAATTTATATTATATATACTCGATCGTGTTCCTACTAAGTCTGAAACCTCGAGGCTCCAATGTCTACATCTAAAATTTTAACTTTACATTTACATCATTTTAGGTCTCATCTATCAAAATAATACCATTTGCAAATAACATACACTAAGGTACATCATCTTGAATATACCTAGTAAAGCTAATCTATCACTATAGCAAAGAGGAAGGGCCTCAAAACCGAGTTTTAATGTAACTTGATAGTGATATGTAAGTTATCTATTATTCCTCTATAAATATTAACATTAGTAAATGCGCCTTAGTGCATATCTTGAATCGAAGTAACAAACTTTAGAATGATACCCTTCTTCATTAAGGACCACCACACCATCTCTAGAAAATTTATCGTAAACTTCCTCTATGTCAATAAAGATCATATGCAAATCTATATTCCTTACTCTATATTGCTACATTATCTACTGGATGAGATAGATTGACTTTGTTGTGAAATGTCCCGGCATGAAATCAAATTGAATTTGTGAAGGTGACATTCTTTCTTAACCTAAACTCGATCATACTCTCCCACGCCCTCAAGATATAACACATTAATTTGATTTCACGATAGTTAGTGTAACTATATATATCGCATTATTTTTATACAAAGGTATCAAAGTGCTACTACTCCTTTCCTTTGGTATTTGATTTGATTCCCAAATTTTATTAAACGGCTTTACCAATCATATAACTGTTGCATTTTTATGTATATCCACACCTCAAAAGGAATCTCATTCGGTCTGCATGCTTTTTCTTGGTTTCATTTCTTTAAAGTGTCTATCACCTCACATACTTTCGATTCTTCGCATAAAAATACGAGCCATCTCTTCCAAAGGAACCACATTATCTCATTTATCATGAATATGACTTCTATTAAAAATTTTATCAAAATACTCTCTGCACCTATCTCTGATCTTCTCGCCTTTGACCAATAATTTTTTATTTTCATCTTTAATACACTTAACTACACATAAGTCCCTTCGCTTTTTCTTCCCATTCACGCTAGTCGATAGATGTTCTTCTCTCTCTCTCTCTCTCTCTCTCTCTCTCTCTCTCTCTCTCTCTCTCTCTCTCTCTCTCTCAATTGTATACTTCTTATGAGGATTGGCATACACAATGGATTTAGCCTTTTGGATAACTCTTTTATCTTTCTTCTTGTTTAATTATATCTTTTTAATGTATCATCAACTCTACGTCTCCTGGAGTTTCTATAGTTGTCACGTTTAGCTCTAACAACAACATTTACCTACTCGTGCTACCAAGCTATCTCCTTACTTGGTGGTGCAATACCTTTAAATTTCCCAAGTTCTTCTGTGATTATCATTCTAATGCAATCCACCATCGTCGTCAACATAGCACATGTTTCTCCTTTAAATTCCGAATCAGCCTCATTAATAACCTTTTTATCTGAATGTTCCTTATGTAGCATTCTTTAATTTCCATCCCTTAATCATGCGATCTATATTAACTTTGTGTCTCTTTTGCAACTTCGTAAGATACACGCCTAGGATCAAAATTTTATGTTAGGTATTTACAGTCTTACAAAGCAATACCTTATAATCTTTATATCTTTTTTTATCCACCGTTCTAGTCAAAAAGAAATCTATTTGACTGGTATTTGTTTTTGCTTCTAAAAGTTATCAAGTATGATTCTTGTGTGCAAAACCAAGTGTTGGCTAACATTAAGTCATAGGCAAGGGAGAAGTTAAAAATAGAATCTAATGTTGCAATTCTATCCCCAAAACTAAAGCATCCAAGCATACTCTTATAACACATCATATTTGAGCTTACATGCCCATTAAGGTTACCCATGATAAAAAGTTTTTCTTATAACACATCCTATTTGAACTTACAATGGAGAAGTTGAAAATAGAATCTAATATTGCAATTTTATCCCCAAAACTAAAGCATCCAAGCATACTCTTATAACACATCCTATTTGAGCTTACATGACTATTAAGGTTACCGCTGATAAAAAGTTTTTCTTCAACATGCATCCTTTGCACTACATACTCTAAACCCATCCAAAATTAATATTTGTTTGCATCATCTAATCCTAATTGGGGTGCATAAGCACTGACAATATTGATCATCTCCTCCCTTAACCCCAATTTAACATGCATAACATTGTCGTTGTTTTCTTATGTCGACTACCTACCTTTGCAATTCTTTATCAATTAGTATTCCAAACCAATTTCAAGTTCGCTGATTATTGACATACTAAAGCGTATATTCATATGACTGCTCTAACCTTCTCAGCTACCCACTTGGTCTCTTTAATACATAAAATATTATGTTAGATTTAGGGATGAGCGTGGCAAACTTGTAATTTTGGGCATTATGGGAATTTTTGTAATTATAGACAAATCAGTCATTTATATAGTGGAGGGATTATGGCTAGTTGGATTGTTGAATTTGAGAGAAGAAGAAGAAAGATTAGGAGTAGACTAAAGTAGATCTTGAGAGTGTGAAGCTTTATCTCAAATCAAAGCTAGGAGAGCGGTCATCCTCTCTAATTAAGGCCAAGTAATCTTGTATTTTCCATTTTCCATTTTCCATTGTCCATTTATAAAAATCATATCTTTCTCCTAAACTCCTAAATTTCTTCCACCAAAACCCTAATGTTTCCTATCAAATTAGTATCAGAGTTCTTTGATCCGATGGAGGCAATGAAATTTGATGCTTTGGAAGAAAATTTGGGAAGCGAGGTGGAAACCATAAAGGAGCAACAACAAAAATTGGGAAGAAATGCTATCAATGACCTCAAGGGAAGATTTCTTATGATGGAATCGATGATGAAAGAGATCTTAGAGATCCACCATCGCCCACAACATAAGGAAGAAATGCCATCAATGACAACATTGAAGGTAATTCCTCAGATCTAGAGCAAAGAAGCAAGTGTTGGCCAAGGGCAATGAGAAATTTGACGATTTTGCAGAAGATCAACCACCAAACGGCGTAGATCTGAGGCGAAAAGTGGTATTTTTAGCCAACAACCAAGGGAAACTCGTCGTCTTTGAGGAAGAACAACCACCAGTGTTAGATCTAATCAACGAGGACTTCGACGACACCGATCTAGGGCACCACGGCCCTCAGAGATAAGTGGCAGGGGTGACGCCCCCTAACTCATCGCTAGGGGAACCACGGCCCCATAGGCGCCCGCTGGGAGGCCTTCGGCCCCAGGGCGGGCCCGCCAGGGGGCGACGAACCCCTGGGGGTCGCATGGGGCATCACGGCCCCTGGGCGGCCCAGACTAGCAAACCCCTAGGGGACGCCATGGGCGGCCCGCTAGGGGCAGGCAAACCTTGCTAGTGTCGCCCAGACCCTCACAGGCCCTAGGCGGCCCACCCAGGGATCTGTGACCCTCGGGTAGCCAGTAGGGGCCCAGCGATGGTGGGAAGCACTTACAGGGTCCCCACGGCCCCTGATTTCTTGGGGATCAGCAACGGCGACATCCCTCGATGGGTGATGGACCTTGGGGAGAGCTTGGAGATTACCATGGCGCTTACCCAAGCTACGATGAGGACGGAAGAGACCCGGAGTAGCCTGAGAACTATTGGGGGATGACGAAATGATGGGAGGAGGCCCGTGCGGAGACTTTGGAGCTCATCAGAATGAATGTCATCAATCTCACTTCAACCAGCCAAGAGGGAGAGCAGGTCAAAGGGTGTTTGGCCCTGAGAGCAAGGTCTGAAAGCTGAAAATGCCAGTTTGGAAAGGAAGGTTCTATATGGGTGGGTTTACCGCATTGAGAGATATTTTGCGGTGAACCACCTGACGGAGTTGGAAAAGCTGCATGCGACGGGTATTTGCCTGGAAGGGAAGGTGTTATCTTGGTTCCAGTGGAGGGAACAGTGACAACCTGTGAGGTCGTAAGAGGAGTTTAACTACTACTTATTGGATCGATTTCGAGACACCCATGGCGGAGATTTACATGAGCAGCTCATTGCACTTCGACGGGATGGCACGGTTAGAGACTACATGGGAAGATTCGAGACACTCTCAGGCTGTGTCAGGTGATATCAGAGGCGACATTGATGAGAAGCTTCATGAAGGGGCCCTAGGCAGACATCTGAGTTGAGCACCACATCCAGAGATCCAATGTGGCTAATAGACACGATAGAGCTGGCCCAGATAGTGGATGATAGACTCATAGCAGAGCGACGGACCAAGGAAGCTTAGAGAGGTGCCACATCTCACAATCATGCTATCGAGGAGACAAAAGCCCCAGCCAACGATGGGTCAGTTAGATCAGGACAAGAGTAGCGAACAGCAAACAGGGCGCAGGTTCACGCATCTCGCACAGAAGAAAATCATAGAAGTGTGCACCAAGGGGTTATGCGTTCGATGTGGTGAGAGATTCGAACCGGGACATCATTGCCAAGATCGTGTCCTGCATGTATTGACTATCGAAGAAGATAAGAATGTAGCCATTGGAGATGAGCCAGGAGGGGACGAGCACCCCTATTTGCAGTAGCGTGCCTATGAGATTCATGGCACCACCTTAAGAACAAGATGGTTCTTTGAGTGTGAAGTAATGTTAGATTTGGTGATAGGTGTTGCAAACTTGTAATGTTAGGCCTTAAAGGGACATTTTTGTAATTATGGACAAATCGGTCATTTATATAATGGAAGAGCGGTTAGGGCTAGTTGGATATATTGAATTTAAGAGAAGAAGAAAGATTAGGAATAGACTAAAGTAAATCTTGGAAGAGTTAAGCTTCATCTCAAACCAAGGCTAGGAAAGCGGTAATCTGATGTGATCATTACTTATGAGAGGAGAAGGAGATGCAAGCATGAGGTTCACGAGCCACGGAAGCCCAAGGAGTAAAACCTTATGTGCACTATAAGTCAGAGAGTATTTACTTTATGCACTACAGGGTGTGAATAAAAGAGGCCAGCCGGCCCTAGTTTTGTTTATCGAATATTTAGAGTGATTATTCTACCAATTTTTCTAGAGAGATCTAAAAGAGGTTTAGGCTTTTCCTTGCAAAAGTTAAGAGATGGTGGGTCTACTCTAAAAAGAGATCCATTTATCTTATCTTGTTATCTTTGAGTGTTATTCCAATAAAAATTCCCATTTTTACCCAATTTTGTGCCCTAGTTCATATCAAATTGGTATCAAAGCGACAGATCCATAGCGAGCACAAGGACGATGGAAAGGATCGAATCGATGGAAGAGAAGATCGGAGCCGAGATCGTGGAACGAAAGAAAGAGATCGAGAGATTAAGTGCTGATTTGAAGGAAGATTTTAGGGCTTCGATGGAGGCGAACAAGTTGAACAAGTTGAAGATGAGGAAAGAATTTAAGGATGCGATTGTGGAAGGGACAAAGGAGATCTTGAGGGCTCTTTCGCAACGAGATCCATCATCATCCACTTCAAATCTGAATCACCAATCAAATCTGGCTTCGAAAGCGCCTCCGACCGCGAAAGATAAAGGGAAGCACGAGATCTTGAAGGACGGGATGTCTTGGAAGAAAGATTATGTCTCCGACAAAGAAAATCAACTCATATTGCTTAGCGTAAAGACCCATCGACACAACGAAGCCCTAGACGAGCTGCGCGAGAACGGAGGAGGGAAGAACGGAGGCCTAGCGGCTGCGCCAGGGCATTTCGGTGGCACTGGCGGACCACTAGGCCACCGCGAGGCCCTGGCGAACCGCCAAGTCCCTGACGGCACCGAGCGAACCCGCCAGGGCCCTCACGGGCCCTGAGCGAACCGCCCGGTGATCGGACATGCCCCAGTTACTCGTTGGGGCCCTGATGAAGGGCGTGCTGACTTCAATGGGGGCCCGGAGGGCCTCGGAGAGCGATGGGAGCACGAGCAGGGCATATGGCCTCGTCAATATGAAGAAGATGAATTTCGGGGTGCTGATTTTGAGTTCGGGGGCGCCATGGATACCGGGAGGCTGATCTTATAGATGAAAGTGGCCGAGGACAAGGGCCGGAGTATGAGGAGTTCGCGCGATACCATGATGATGGCAATGAGGGTGCTTATGACATTGGTGGGCGCGAATGGAGGAATGTTGGGTGACTAGCCAATGAGATGGCTAGATATGGGGATCCCCACAGACAGCGACACTAGGATCGTTATGGAGGAGGGGATCCTCGTGCTGATGAGCGGATTCAAAAGCTGAAGATGCACATCTTTAAAGGTAGTGATGCATCTGGGTGGATCTACAAGGCGGAGATGTATTTTGAGATGACACGACTGACGGAGGCAGAGAAGCTGAGGGCGATCGGCATCTGCCTGGAAAGAGAGTCCTTATCATGGTATAGGTAAAGGGAGCAGAATAGACCTATGAGGACCTGTGACGAGTTTAATAAGATCTTGTTGCACCGTTTCAGGGAGACCCAGGGGAGGTGCGTACGAGCAGTTGCATGTCATTAAGCAGTATAGGTCTGTGCGTGACTACATCAAGCAGTTCGAGGTGCTTGCGAGAAGTGTGCATGGGATGCCAGCAAAGTCTATAGAGGGGCTTATCTTGGATGGGTTGAAGCCTGCTATCAAGGCAGAGCTTCGTACCTATATGCCCAGAGGATTATTTGAGCAGATAGATTTGGCACAGTCGGTGGAAGATAGACTGGCCGAGGATCGTCGTACCAGAGGGACTTGGGGAGGGAATTATACTCGTCCTCAGGCCGTGGCAGGTGGTCAGCAGGGAGCGTCAAGAGGGACCCCTGCTAGTGGGGAAAAGGCTAGCGAGGCGAGACCGGCGGGACCCTATAAGAGGATGACAGAGGCTGGGATGCGGGATAGGAGGACAAAAGGAATGTGTTTCAAATGTGACGAGAAGTTCACTTCGGGCCACAAATGTCGCAACCTTACTCTTCAGGTGTGTAAAGTATTTGAGGGAGAGGTAGAAGAAGAGGAAGTTGTGGAGCTGGAGACCGGGGAGAGGTAGATGTTGAGCCACTACTTTTGGAGACAGCAAAGGTTTCGCTCAGTTCTATTGCAGGGTTCACACAGGTCCATACCATGAAGTTGGCGGGCAGAGTTCGAGACTTGGATGTGGTGATTCTGATTAATAGTGGGGCTACACACAACTTTGTGTCCCCTAAGGTGATTGAGAAGCAGGGACTACATCTCACTGATACGGAGGAATTTGGAGTCATGTTGGGGAATGGCAAGGTGGAGCAGAGTAGAGGCATATGCAGAGATTTGACGGTGTCCATTCAGGGGGTGTTGGTTACTGGAGACTTCCTGCCCTTAGCATTGGGCAATGTTGATCTGATTTTGGAGATGCAGTGGCTTCAAACATTGTGAGAGACTAAATTCAATTGGAAGCTGCTGAGGATGGGGTTCCAAGTAGAGGGGAGGAAGGTGGCATTGCTTGGGGACCCGAGCCTATGTTGCTCATCAGTATCATATAAGATCATGGCCAGGACCCTCCAGATGAAGGGAGATGATTCTTAGTGGAGCTTCAGGAATTGGCGATGGAGGATGCAGCTGGCACAACAGATGTGCCCAGGAACGTGGAGCAGGTGCTGAGCAGTTATGGTGAGATGTTCCAATTTTCTAGCGGTCTTCCACCACCGCGAGATCACGAGCACTCCATTGTTTTGAAGGAGGGAGTGTCTCCTATTAATATGCATCCTTACCGGTACCCCCAGGGTGCAGAAAGACGAGATTGAGATGCTAGTAGAGGAGATGTTACAGGCATGCATCATACAGCCTAGTGTCAGCCCATTTTCGAACCCGGTGTTGCTGGTAAAGGACGGAAGCTGGCGCTTCTGTGTCAATTACCGGGCTCTGAAAAAGAAAGTTGTACTAGACAAGTTTCATATTCCGGTGATAGACAAGCTGTTGAACGAGCTGCATGGAGCTGTGGTGTTCTCCAAACTTGATCTAAAGTCTGGTTACCATCAGATACGCATGAAGACAGGGGACATGCAGAAGACAACCTTATGGACTCACGATAGCAATTATGAGTTCCTGGTCATGCCATTTGGCTTGACAAATGCCCCCGACACCTTCCAGTCCCTGATAAAAAAGGTGTTTCGGCCCTACCTGCGGAGGTTCGTGCTTGTCTTCTTCGATGATATTCTGGTTTATAGTAGATCTCTGCAGGAGCATATAGAGCACTTGGAGGTGGTGATGAAGGAGCTTCAGAAACATCAGTTGCATGCGAACCAGAAGAAGTGCTTTCGGTCAGGCGCAGGAGGAGTACTTAGGACATATTGTGTCCACTGAGGGGGTGGCTGCAGATCGGGGGAAGATTACCGCTATGCTGGATTGGCCTCAGCCTATGACTTTGCGAGCCTTACGAGGATTCCTTAGAATGACAGGGTACTATCGGAAATTCGTTAGCGAGTATGAGACTATTGCATGGCCGCTTACGGAGCAGCTGAAAAATGATAGTTTCAATTGGGGGGAGGAGGCTACCAGAGCATTTGAGGCCATTAAGCAGTCTATGACGACAGTTTCAGTTCTAGCGCTGCTTGATTTCTGCAAACCGTTTGTCGTAGAGTCGGATGCGTCAGGATATGGGTTAGGGGCAGTCCTGATGCAGGAGCAGAGACCCATTGCTTACTTCAGTCAGGTGTTGTCCGCCAGAGCACGACTAAAGTCTGTTTATGAGAGGGAGCTGATGGCGATTGTCCTTGCGGTGCAGAAGTGGCGACCCAACTTACTTGGCAGGGCATTTGTAGTGAGGACAGATCAGCAAAGCCTGAAATACCTATTGGAGCAGCGCATGGTAGTAGAGGAGCACCAACGGTAGTTGTCTAAGTTAAGCGAGTACAAGTTTGAGATCCACTACAAACCCAGCTTAGATAACAAGGCGACAGATGCGCTATCTTGCAGTGATGAGAGGGTACAGGTTTTGGCTATGTCGGGGCCAGTGGTGCTTAGTGGGGATTCCCTCTTACGAGAGATTGAGGCCGACAGAAAACTGTGGCAGATTCAGGAAGAACTTGCACAGGGCTCAAGTGACTATACCGATTACTCAGTAGACGATGGAAATCTGCTGTTTAGAGGGCGTTTGGTGATTCCGCGGGGGTCGTCGCACATTCCCCTCCGTTTTCGGGAGTTCCACAACAGCGCGGTGGGAGGACATTCGGGGGGTACCCGACATACCAGCGGATGGCACTAAAGCTTTATTGGCCGGGTATGCAGAAGGATATGGCTCAACTGGTGGCAGGTTGTGACGTTTGCCAACGTCATAAATACCAGGCGACAGCTCCCGCTGGACTATTACAGCCATTGGCACTATCAGAGAGGGTGTGGGAGGATATTTCGATGAACTTTATCGATGGACTGCCGAAGTTTGAGGGGTTCACAATCATTTTTGTTGTGGTGGATCGCCTCCGCAAGTACGCTCATTTCGTGCCTCTGCGACATCCCTACACTGCGATGACGGTTGCAGCAGCATTTCTGAAGGATGTTGTTTGGCTACACTAGTATCCAGCTTCCATGGTCTCCGACAGGGACAATGTCTTCATGAACAACTTTTGGAAGGAGTTGTTCAGGATGCAAGAGATCGCTCTCAGGCGAAGCACAGCCTACCATCCCCAGAGCGACAGGCAGACGGAGGTGGTAAATATGCGCTTGGAGACCTGCTTACGGTGTTTTGCATCAGAGTCACCTAGGCAGTGGGTGACATGACTATCTTGGGTGGAATATTGGTACAACACTCCGTACCATTTCGCAGCACAGATGACTCCGTTCAAGGTCTTGTATGGCAAAGATCCTCCGCACTTGGTTCATTATAGGCGGGACGCTACACCGGTGTCTGAGTTAGAGCAGCAGTTGACGGAGTGTGATAAAGTGCTGGAGGAATTGAAGCAACATCTGAGGCGGGCCCAGCAGATCATGAAAGGTAAGGCTGATAAGCACCACAAGGACGTGGAATTCGAGGTGGGAGACAGTGTATATTTGAAGTTGCGTCCTTACAGACAGAGTTCAGTAGTGCAGAGGCGTAACGCCAAGCTAGCAGCACGCTACTATGGCCCTGATGAGATTGAGGCTATGGTGGGAAAGGTAGCTTACAGGCTGCGGCTGCCTCCTACTTCTGTTATACATCCAGTGTTCCATGTGTCGCAATTGCGGAAGTCGATTGGGGACCATTCAGTGTCAGCTGCCTTGCCCCATACGTTGACAGATGACATGGAGGTACTGCTAGAGCCAGAGGAGGTCAGGAGGGTGCGCCAGATTCGACCGGGATCCTTGGAGGTGCCGATTTAGTGGAGTGGGCTACCAGATTATGAGGCGTGGGAGCCTTTCGATACGATCTTCAGGCAGTTTCCAGACTTCCACCTTGAGGACAAGGTGGCACTTTTGGGGTGGAGTAATGATGCGATCATTACTTATGAGAGGATGAGGCGCAAGCATGAGGTTCACGAGCCACGGAAGCCCAAGGAGTAAAATCGCTATGCGCACTACAAGTCGGGGAGTATTTACTTTATGCACTACGGTGTGTGAATAAAAGAGGCCAGCCGGCCCTAGTTTTGTTTATCGAATATTTTGAGTGATTGTTCTACCAATTTTCCTAGAAAGAGATCTATAAGAGGTTTAGGCTTTTTAATTGCAAAAGTTAGAAGAGGTGGATTTACTCTAAAAAAGAGATCCATTTATCTTATCTTGTTATCTTTGAGTGTTATTCCAATAAAATTCCCATCTTTACCCAATTTTGTGCCCTAGTTCATATCATAATCCTCTCTAAGTGAGGCCAAGTTATCTTGTATTTTTCGTTTTTCATTTATAAAATCATATATTTCTCCCAAACTCCTAAATTTCTTCCACCAAAACCCTAGCGTTTCCTATCATATTAATTCTCCTCCTAAACATGATACCGTAAAGTTCTACTATCATTTCATTTAAGACCATATGTTCCAAGATGATAATCTAATTCCTTTTTTTGGTTCATCGGAAAGCAGTAAACCGAGCCTGGAGGCCGGCTGGCAGAGCCGCTACACTGCCTACACTAGGGGGGATATTACATATAGGGGGAGGGGGATAAGGGTTTCGAACCCGAGACCTCACACTGAGGTCCGGGGTTCTCACCCAGGTGCCACTGCGCCAAAGGCGCTTGGCATAATCTAATTCTTTAGTTGTGAACTAACTTCTTTACCGACCCAGGTTCACTAGAAAGTGTAAACACTTGCATATTTAACACCACATCCACGCATCAATGTAGCAATGGGTCGCACCACTTTCAAGAAACGACCTAGCAACCTTTGCATACTTATCATTATACACATGCTCTGGAACAACACGCTGCTTATGAAAAGATACTCTAACAAAATTTCTATATAAACATGTGATTATAAGATTAGGACAAAGTATTATACTGTTAGTCCCATGCCTACCACACAACCATCCTCATTTATCTGAACTTGGGACCGGTAGCGAAAATACCTACCACACAACCATCCTCATTTATCCAAACTTGGGACCGATAGCGAAAATCCATGCGAAGTTGAGTTGTTTTCTTTATTACCTAAAATTTTCAACTATATTTATTTTGTATATAATTATGTCCCTGATGGTTCGAAAATTGATCTTCATTCTTTAAAGTGTATATTTTAAGATTCTCGCATATACAAAATGACTATAAATGTTACAGCCCGATAACTAAATAGTCTGTTGTCTGCTGATGTTAAATTTTCTGAGCCCTTACCATATTTCACTAAATAAAAAAGATAATGACCAATTATTGAGGCCTACTATTGATTATAAGTATTTACGGTATCTGTTGCTGCCAAAAAAAGAGATTATGTGTGTATATCAATGGGTGTAGAATGATGAGAACTCGGCTTTCAGATCACATCTCAACTCCTAATGCTGCTACCTTTTTACCTCAAGACCATGTATCATCTTCATCTTTATATCATCCTACAGTCTCTGCAAGTGAAGGCAAGTTGGTTGCCAATTTGGATATTCTGATTGCTCACATAAAAGCTACGTGGTGTTGCACAGCTCATCTTCTTTACATATATGCATCGTATGCCTCTCTTTCTTAATCATATATATATAGCTTTTATCTCTTCTATTGATTCTCAACGAACTCCCTAGTTTATTTTAAAAGATGTATCATATCCAGGTTAACATGCCATAATATTAGGACAAATAATGCACTTGATGTCAATGAAGCTGTAGATCTTGTACCGGTTCCACAAGGAAAGACGGTAGGTGGTTGCAAATAGATTAATACAGTAAAGTTGAATACTGATTGCTCCCTCGCTTGATTGAAGGCCAGGCTCATTTCTAAAAGCTATTCATAGAAATATGACGTAGACTCTTAGGAGACGTTCTCTCCTGTTGCAAAGACCTTAGTTCTTTTATCATCTCTATGATCGCCGCTCATCACAAGCTTTTGCATCAGTTGGATGTAAATAATACATAACTTAACAGTATTCTCGAAAAAAAATATGCATTGAGCAACCGTCTGACTTTGCTGATCAGGAGTCAAGAAAACCGTGGAAATTGATAAGTCACTGTATGGTCTAAAGCATTTGCTGAGGACTTTGTTTTAACCTTTGCAAATTTCATAAGATGGTTTAGTCGCAAACTGTGTCAGAGTGATCATTTCATTTTCCATCAAGGATTTGGATCGTTCTGATAGATTATGTTAATGATATTATGATTATCGAAGATGTGCTTCTAAAATCCAGGTGTTAAAGCAGCTTATTTAGAATCATTTTCAAATGAAGGATCATAAGCCTTTCCGATATTTCCTTATGATAGATGTAACACACTTGAAAAAATGCATATATTTATCCCAATGAAATTTGTTTTGGATATGTTATCAAAGACAGATGTCGGAGGGTATGCCATATCACCTCATCTATGAACCCAAACTCCAAAGTACCAAGTTAGGGTGAGCCACTGCATGATTCGAGATGTTAATAAGATTGATTGAAAAGTTAAACATCTTAATATGACACATCCTGATATTTTCAATGAGTGTGCTGAGTCAATTCATATTTGATAAAAGGAATACAAATTGTGATGTTACGGTATGAGTCTTAAGATTCTTGACAAATGTACCAGGCATATATTCTATAATCTGATTATGATCATTATAGAGCTACGATCTTTTCATATGCATATTAGACGGGTTTGCCTTTTTATCGACGATCGATAACCGTTTTAATATGCTTGTGGAAGGCAATTTGGTGTCTTAAAAAAGCAAGAAACGATCAATGCAAAATCAGAAGAAAAACTATATAGAATACCATTTGTGAGTTGATATAGATTTAATAGCTTGTTAGGATTTGATACACCAACACTTATGATATTAAATTGTGGTTACAAAGCTACTATTTACATTGCTAACAACCCAATCATCCATAAGAAGACTAAACACATCAAGATTGTCACATAGTGAGACGACAGTATGACGAGAAAATGATAGAGACAAAGCATATTGGATCTGTAAATCAACTGACGGCTATACTTACCAAGCCACTGGCAAAGTAGAGAGTGAACTACATTTGTGATAAGATGGGCATGAGCAACATACATGCTCCAACTTGAGTGAGAGTTTTGAGATGTAATATATAGTATGTTAGGGTTTTATGTAAAAGGAAGTTTTTGTAGAAGTATAAAAATAATACTATAAATATAAATCCAGAAGAGAGTAGAAACCAAGTAACTCTCCTCAACCTTTCTTGACAAATTCTTGATCTCTGATTTCTTGAAACACCAACAAATTTTATATGAAAACATCAAAGATTTTTCTAGTCGTTAGTAAACACTTTGTCCTATCAACATAACCTCTTTCCGATCAGAACAGATTCAGAAATACATCACGCGCCGTTGTTCAAAAAAGACCTCGGAAACCCTAACTGACCAATTTCCGAGGTAAACATTTACTTTATTCATACAGTTTTAGAATATGCATCACTTCAAATTCAGCAGATAAACTAATAAATAAAAAAAATTAAAATGGAAGATTTTTTTTCTTAGAGGCACTACCTCAAACACCTGCTTTGCATCCAAAACCTTTCCGCTCTCTGGCGTCCCAACATCCCAAAGGCAAATCTTCGAATCGTACGACCCGCTCAGCAACCACCCCTCCTTCATCGGGCTCCAATCAACCCCATACCCTTCCGTCTGGTGCCCTTGCAGTACGATGTCGGGCCCACGGATCTCCTCCTCCTTCCCCATGTCGAACACGTGGACCTCGGTCCCGCAGGTCTTGGTGGCGATGATGTTCGGTCTCTGCGGCATGTATCGGGCTCGGTTGACCTCGCCGTCGTGCGGGGCCCGGCGGGCGATGGAGACCGATGGGAGCGGCGGGGGAGGGGCAGCGGAAGAGGGGGAGGAGGGGAGATGAGAGGGGAAGGAGGCGTTGGCGATCATAAGGAAGTTAGGGCTCGAGTCGGACGTGTGGGTCCCGAGGAGTAGGCGATGTGTAGTGGTGGCGGCGGCGGCGGCGGCGGCGGGCGGGACCCACTGGACGGTGAGTGAGGGCCACTCGAGGGCGTGGGAGAGGACGAAGTCATAGAGGTAGGGTGAGTTCTTCTTCCACACGCGGTACTCCTCCGCCGCCATGGCGGCGGACTCGGTGGTCTCCACTTCGGCGTTGGACATTTCTTTTTCTTTTTTTTCCTTGATTTCCTTTATTTCCCGCCAAAAGAAACCTGGAGGGTTTCCGCCCGCGGTGAGGTAATACAGTGAGCTGGCGAAACAAGGGGGTGTTTGGTCACACGAAAGTGAAGGGAGTGCAGAAGCAATCCAATTTGGGGAATTGCTATTGACACAGATCGTGTTGATGAGTTCACATATCACGTATTTACAAGTTTGCCATTAAAAATATTTTTGAAAAGGGAGAAGAAAATATGTTCGATTTCATCCAAAAATTCCCTTATCTTCTTCCATCATCTTCTTCCCAAAAAACTCCGAGCCCCCCCTCCCTCATCTTCTTCCCAAAAACTCCACCGTCGCCCACATCTCCCTTATCTTCTTCCCAAAAAATTAAACACCCCCACCGGGCCCCATCTCCCTCATCTTCTTCCTAAAAACTCCCACGCCGCCCCCATCTCCCTTATCTTCTTCCCAAAAAATTAAAAAAAATAGTTTTTTGGTCTAAAATGGTGGAATCGGCGGAGGAGGAGGAGACCGAAACTGGATTTTGCCCCTGCCCCCCCCCCCCCCCCCCCCGGTCGGACCGGCCCCCGCCGCCCCATCTCACTCATCTTCTTCTCAAAAATTCCCCCATCGCCCACATCTCCCCTTATCTTCTTCCCAAAAAAATTTAATAAAACATAGTTTTTTGTGCTAAATTGGGGTCCCCCCCTCCATCTGCCTCCTCTCCACTGCCGCCAACACCTCCACTCTTCACACCTCCCCCTTCACGTCGCCGTCCCCCTCCCCTGCCATTCTCTCCTACATTTTGCTCAGTTCAAAGACCTAAGGGCATTTTCAGAGAATGGTCTTTGAATTCAGCAAAATATTTTTAATGACAAACTTGTAAATAAGTGGTTTGTGAACTCAGCAAAAGGGTCTTTGCTAATTCCCTACAATTTTAGGGGAGTTCCTTTATTTGCAAGTTCGCAATTCGAAATTTACAGGTTTGCCATTGAAAATATTTTCTCTTTTACCCGCTTCTCCTCTGTTCCTCCTCCCTTCTCTTCCTCTCCACCTCGCGGCGGTCGCCGATGCATCACGCCGCCCCCTTGCCACCAAGCTCTCCCTTCATCATCACCCACATCCATCTTCTTCTTCATATACAATCGTTCTTCCTCCTCCCCTCCCCTTTTTCGCCACCGCCGTGCATGAACGCGCCGGCAGGGGGAGTATGAAAAGAAAGTGGTAATGTGTTACATGTTTGTGTGTAAAGCAAAAAAAACAAAATTTTAAATATTTTTTGGTTGTGTGCAAAGTTATTTGTGTTCACAGAAGTTAGGTATGTGCGCATAGCAGCTCGGGAGTATGGAGAGGAAATGGTAATATTGGATATGGGTTTGTGTGTAAAGGAATGTGTAAAGTGATTTCTGTGCACAGAAATTAGGTATGTGCACATAGCAACTATCACAATTTGAACATCTTTTTTTATTTAGTTAATCTTGGTTTGTATAGCGTACACAAATTTGGGAGTCATCTCTTTTCCCTAATGTTTCAGGTTGTTTTCTCACCACGGGTTGGTTGACTGGATGGCTGGAGGTCAACGCGATCACGCGGGACACGTGTGGCCTCTAGGAGCGGGATGCAGCTCGTTCGGCTTGGCAAAGAGTGTGCGGGTCCGAGCGTCAGCGTGCCAAAGGGAGTCCTCGACAAGGCGACGGTCTCCGTAGGGGTGGAGATGAACGGGCTCGGGACGACCGCGTTCGGCTCCGTGCTGATTGGGCACCGAAGGGTAGCCTCGGCGCAGCTGGATCTCCTTGACCTGAACAGACGAGAAAGCTCGTCAGGGGGGCGGACCTTGGTTCCGACCAAGTCCCCTCCGCGATGCCTAAGTCAGAACAGATCTGAAGGATGCTCGGTGGGATCGGTATGGCTCACGGAGAAGCCGATACGTGAGTCCTCCGGCCGAGCTGTGGAGGAGAATTATGAGGTGTGAGATAAGGTCGTTCAGGAAGAATACCTCGGAGGTTTTGGTATCCAGAGAGTGGTCCTTTTCCACGTTGTTCTTCGAGTTGCTTTATAAGAGTCTTCCCCAGCCATGTCCCCTCGACGTCCTCCTCTTTCGTCCCAATGATCTGCCACATTGATGTCACCTTCATGGGTCACGAAGGTGGGCGTAATGGGGCTCTTTAGTGGTGATTAAGGTGGCATGTTTCACGGGGGTGGTTAACTCCTGCTGGCGCGGGTCAGCGGTTGCGTCTGCTTCGGTCCGAGGCCAGCTTGACTCCGAGTCCTCGTGGGGCCCTCATTCTCCCACAGGCCCGTAGGCTCGTGACGCGGGCTTGTGCCGTTCGGTCTTGGCCCATCCTGGGAGGGCCTTATCAGTTGCCCCAATCGCTCGGTCCATTCGGATTCTGACTGTTCGGTTTGAGGGATGTGATCCGTGTGGAGTTGATAGGAGCGTCGGTCGAGGCAGTGGCATTAAATGAAGGTCATCATGACGCTGCCTGGTTGGACTTCTCCCGCCTTTGGGAGCGGAATTCGAAGTGCCGTCGGTTGCAGGATGTCGCCACGCGTCCTTCCTTGAATGGTCCAGATTTGAAATTCTCTCATATAAAATCACCGCTCTGTCAGATTTTTTCTTTGCGCTTCCTAATCTGATCTTGCTCCTCCGACTGTTAACGAATTCCTCTTCGTCTTCCCTCTTCAAACCCGTTCAAGGTAATCTCCTTCTTTCTTCTCTGCTATTTGATTTGTCCAATGGCTGCGTTGAGGATAGGAACTCCCTCTTCTGGGTCTAGTAGTCCTCCCGAGCCTTGGCTGGTCCTCAATAAAGGGAAGGGTCTGCTGTTTGAGGACCCGGTTCGTCAGGATGATGCCCTTGCGGCAGAGGAGTTCGATGTCCCTCCGGTGATCCTTGGATCGACATCCACCTTTCCTTATTCCACAGCGGAGGAGATCAGGGTGAAGTACCTCTGTCACTCATATGATGTTCGGGTTCCCTTTGCCGACAAGAGGATTTGCTTTCCAGGGAGTCGCGAGGTCGGCGTGTATGTCGAAATGTTCCGTATGGGGTTCTGATTCCTTCTTAACCCCTTTGTTATCCAGGTTCTGGAGTTTTTGGTGGTTGCCTTGTGTTAACTGACCCCCTACTTGATCCCGGCAATGGTCGGATTCATCATGATCTGCAATGCGCATGGGTTGGAGCCAACCATGCCCCTCTTTTCCCATTATTTCAGGGTTCAGTTGGTAGGCTAGGGGTCATGGCAGCACATCTGCGCCCAGGCGGGGAGGGAGTGTTTGTTGGGTCTGCCCCGCTGGGTTGGCGACTGGAGTAGAAACTACGTTTTTGTCACCTTTCCGGAAGACGCCGTGATTCTGACCGGTTGGGGGAGCCTGTGTCGGTATGACTTGACATTGTCCCTTTCTGAGGCCGATCAGGCAGTGGTCAGGCTTTTGTCGGTGTTTCTGCTCTTGGAGAGGTCGGTCTGGCCCTTGCTGGACGACCTTCTCCTCAAGAATGTCATGTGATCCCCTGGTAGGCGCTTTTTTCCTTCTGCCCTTTTCCTTTGCTTACCATGATCTTCCTTCCTTCTGCAGAGATGGCGGGTCGAGAGTTCAGCCACGACGTGTGCGAACTCATTCGTCGGGGAGCCTCTTGCGGGCGTGGAAATCCTTCTGGTCACGTGCCTCGGTGCACGGTGGAAGAAGAGATCCGCGTGGCCGATGCCGCAGTGGGGACCCTAGAGCTGGCGGTCGTTCCCCGCCACCGACCCATGTCGTTGTCAATTCCTCTGCAGCGGGGGACTTGACCGGTGCTGACCCAAGTTCCGCCCGTGGCGAGGGGCCCATAGGGGGTGCGAGCAGGGCTCTTGAGCACCGGCCAGGAGCCAGGGGCCAGAAGAAACGCCCCAATTCGAACCTGGAAAGCCCGAAGAGAAGAAGAAGGGGAAGGTGGAGAGCGGACCCTCGACGGCGCATGACTCGTCGATCGTCTCAGGGGCCATCCCCTAGGTGGTGGAGGTGGCCTCCTCTGCTCGCCGTGCTGAGCAGACTCTGGTTGGCACGGGTGGCACCCTGTCCGTGCTTGGGGCCGGCCCGGAGGTCCCATCCGGAGGATCGGTCTTCTCCGACCGTGATGTGGCCGTCCAGCTGGCGCAGAGCTCCGTCCTCCTGAGGGATCGCTCTTTATTGGAGGGGGTTCGCTCCAAGGGCTTGGTAGACTCCCTGGTGTGGCAGATCCATCCAGTCGGTCCCTTTCTTGTCTCCAACTCTGTTTTGCTGCTGTCGTCACTTACCCCTTCTGTCTTGCAGGCTTCCACGATGGCCATAGAGGCACAGCGCCGCTCCGAGCGGGTGGATAGTATCGAGGTGGCCCTGGCACAGGAATGCCTGAGGGCTGAGGCGGCCTAGAAGACAGTCGAAGATGCCCGTTCGGAGGCTCGTCGTTCGCGGCATCAGATCGACGAGCTCACCTCGGAGGTGAGGAGCTTGAGGGAGGCTCAGGCAGCCGTCGAGAGGTCAGCTAGGGAAGCGGAGGAGGCATTCTGCCGGCAGAGGAACGAGCTCTAGGCCGAGCTGGGCACCCTACGGTAGGTGGACCCTGCTTGACTTGTTGAGGAGGTCGAGAGTGGCGATGATGAGGTTCTGGCACTGAGGATCGCGGAATCCCTCCGAGGGGCGTTCCAGGCATATGAGGACATCCTGGCGCCGAGGATCATGGGGCCTTCCAGGATGGGTTCTTGAGGTACGAGGAACGAGTCCGACAGATGCTTCCCCTTCCTCCGGCCGATCCTGAGGAGCCCATTCGATCGGGGAAAGGCGAGGCCCCGGGGGATGACTCTTCCCGGGCCCCAGTGCCGTAGGTAGTGTATCCCCTTTTTTGTTCCCCTCCTTGTAAAAAAACTTTTTTGAATGCAAGAGACAATTTTTTGAATCTTCTACCTTTTGTGTGAAGCTATACTTTTGTCAAGTGTTTTCTGGGGATGTGTCTTTGACTGAATGTTACCCCCCTCCTGCTGTTCATGCCGAGGTAGTTCGCTGGTTTGAGTAGCGGGGGGTTTTCCTTTTTGTCGACAGAGTCATTGGCCTATCTGGGAGGTTGTCCTCGTCTCCGTGGTGATCGGCCTACTGGGGGGTTCCCCCAGCCTTATGGATGATCGGAATGATCAGCCCGCTGGGGGAGTTGCCCCATCCTTATTGTCGATCGGAACGATTGGACCGCTTGGGGAGCTGCCCCCATCCTTACGATCGATCAGAACGATCGGCCCGCTTGGGGAGCTTCCCCCATCCTTACGATCGATCAGAACGATCGGCCCGCTTGGGGAGCTGCCCCCATCCTTACGGTCGATCGGAACGATCGGCCCGCTTGGGGAGCTGCCCCCATCCTTACGGTCGATCGGAACGATCGGCCCGCTTGTGGAGCTACCCCCATCCTTACGGTCAATCGGAACGATCGCCACCCTGGGGGAGTTGCCCACATCCTTTTGGTCGATCGAAACGATTGGCCCGCTAGGAGAGTTGCCCCAGCCTTACGGTCGATCGGAACGATCGGCCTGCTGGGGGAGTTTCCCCCAGCCTTGCAGACGATCGGAATGATCGGCCTGCTGGGGGAGCTGCCCCAGCCTTACGGACAATCGGAGTGATCGGCCTGCTGTGGGAGCTGCCCCCAGCCTTGCAGTCGATCGGAGTGATCGGCCTGCTGGGGGAGTTACCCCCAGCCTTGCAGTCGATCGTAGTGATCGCCTGCTGGGGGAGTTACCCCAGCCTTATGGTCGATCGGAACTATCGGCCTGCTGGGAGAGTTGCCCCCAGCCTTACGGTCGATCGGAACGGTCGACCTGCTGGGGGAGTTGCCTCCAGCCTTATGATCGATCGTTATGATCGACCTGCTGGGGGAGTTTCCCCTGCCTTACGGTCGATCGGAGCGATCGGCCTGCTGGGGGAGTTGCCCCAGCCTTACAGACGATCGTAACAGTCGGCCTGCTGGGGGAGTTGCCCCCAGCCTTACGGTCGAGCGTAACGATCGACTTGCTGGGGGGTTGCCCCCAGCCTTACGGTCGATCGGAGCGATCGGCCTGCTGGGAGAGTTGCCTCCAGCCATACGGTCGATCGGAGCAGTCGGCCTGCTGGGGGAGTTGCCCCCAGCCATACGGTCGATCGTAGCGATCGGCCTGCTGGGGGAGTTCCCCCAGCCTTATGGGTTCAGATCATAAGGTTTGGTGTGGTGGAACGGGAAGAAACATGGTTGCTCTGTGCGAACTTGCATTTCATTTTCTGAACTAGGAACACATTCGAAAGAAAAAGCAGGAAAGATAATGGCGAGCTAGTCTCGCCTGGGGGAGGAGTTTCGGCTAATTGTCCCGCCTTCTCAATCGATGATGCACAAAGCGGTCTAGACAACTTTCACCTTCTTTCCTTTGTCCATCTGTTTAGACGTCCCTTCTCCGGGGGTTGCCTTTGGGGTGTCAACAAAGTCCTTCAGGTGACCCCGACTGATCAGCTGGTCGATGTCTTTATTTAGGTGTCAGTATTCGTCGGTGTCATGGCCGTTGTCCTTGTGGTACCTGCAGTACTTTTCCTCGTCCCTTTAGCCACCCTTCATCTTCAGGGGCGGCTTGCCGATGTGGCCCTCTTTCTGAGCTTGCGTTAGGACGAAGTCCTGAGTCGCGTTCAGCCTGGGGGGGTCCCGCTTCCTCCTTGCACTGCTTTCCCCTTGCATTTTTCTCCCGCTTGTGGTCTTCCAGCTCGCGGCGCTCGCTTTCCTCCCGTTTGGAGCCCCGCTTGGCTCCTGTGGGGTGACCTCCTTCCTCCGCTACTAAAGCCTCTTCTGTCAGCATGTAATGCTCCGTCCGGGCTATTACATCAGCGAGGTCCTTTGCAGGTTCGTTATGTAGCAACTTAATTAGGCCCCTGTGTCGGAGCCCTTTCTTCAGGGCCGTTTTCACGACCATCTCGGGGCAGCTCTCCATATTTAGCCTCTCGGTGTTGAAGCGTCGCATGTAGCTCCTTAGGGTTTCGCCCGGCATCTGTATCACATTGAACAGAAGCTCTGAGTTTGGCTTTATTTGTCGGCCGGCCATAAATTTCTTGCAGAATTTCTGGGTGAGGTCCTGGAAGTTGCTGATGGACCGATTGGGGATGCTGTTGTACCAATTCCTGGCAGATTTCTGGAGGGTGGAATAGAAGCCATGATAAAGCAAGGCGTCGACGGCCCCCTGGAACGTCATGACTCCTTCGTAGTCCATCACGTGATCTTCCGGGTCTCCCGTGCCGTCGTATTTCTCTAAGGTCGATACCTTGAACCAGGATGGTACCCGTGCGCCAGTGATGCTCCTTGCTAACAGGCAACGGTCGTCCCTGGGGCCTCCCAGGTCTCTTTGGCATGCTGGCGCTTCGACGTGAGGGTCGGGTTGCCCCGACAGGTTAACGGGAGTTCGGGGAGAGTCCGCTCGACGGCCATCCTGACTGGGGATAGGTGTTGGTTGCCGAGTGCTCCTCCTTCCGTGGTGGTCTTCCCGATCTCTGTGCCTCCTATGACGGGGGCTCCCGCTTCGACCCCGCTGATCCTCGGCGGTTCGATGGATGGGTGACCGTCGATGCATTAAGCGAGGTCACCTGGATGAGGCCGTAGTTGCCTCGCCCCTGGTCCATTCGGCCCTTCCATCTGCCTCATCCTGGAGTGAGGTAGGGGTAAGAGATCGCACCCGGACGAAGTTCGGCATGGTGAACCGTCGCTCCGGGTTGGCGCCCTCACCGCCATTGTCGACGACCATGGCCGAGCGTAGCGGGGGCGGAGCTCCTGATGGTCAGGGATGGCCGCTGAGCCCCCTGAGCCCCCTCAAGGAGGCGTGGGTGGCTCGTGAGTTGTTGGATGGCTGCTGCCACTGTTCGAAAGTGGGCGTTAGTCTCTTGGGCGAAGAGACAGAGTTGTTCTTGGGTCACCGAGCGTGAGTCGATGGTGCCCTCGGTGGTGTGGATGTGCCCATTTTCGGGCGGGACGTAGTCGCCCTCCTCCTGGGTGGGGGGGCATGCATCCTATTCCATTGCAAGCTGATTCCATCTTGGCGATGTGGTTGTTTGACGTGGGTGCTTCTTCATTCCCACAGATAGCGCCAGATGTTTCAGGGTGTTTTCTCACCAGGGTTGGTTGATTGGAGGGCTGGAGGTCAACGCGATCACGCGGGACACGTGTGGCCTCCAGGAGCGGGGTGCAGCTCGTTCGGCTTGGCGAAGAGTGTGCGGGTCCAAGTGTCGGCATGCCAAAGGGAGTCCTCGACAAGGCGACGGTCTCTGTAGGGGGGAGATGAATGAGCTCGGGACGAGCGCGTTCGGCTCCGTGCTGATTGGGCACCGAAGGGTAGCCTCGGCGCAGCTGGATCTCCTTGACCTGAACAAACGAGAAAGCTCGGCAGGGGGGTTGGACCTTGGTTCCGACCAAGTCCCCTCCGATGCCTAAGTCAGAACGGATCTGAAGGATGCTTGGTGGGATCGGTATGGCTTACGGAGAGGCCGATACACGAGTCCTCGGGCCGAGCTATGGAGGAGAATTATGAGGTGGGAGATAAGGTCGTTCAGGAAGAATACCTCGGAGGTTTTGGTATCCAGAGAGTGGTCCTTTTCCATGTTGTTCTTCGAGTTGCTTTATAGGAGTCTTCCCCGGCACGTCCCCTCGACGTTCTCCTCTTTCGCCTCGATGATCCGCCACTTTGATAGCGCCTTCATGTGTCATGAAGGTAGGCGTAATGTGGCTCTGTAGTGGTGATTAAGGGGGCGTGTTTCACGGGGAGTGGGTAACTCCTGCTGGCGCGGGTCAACGGTTGCGTCCGCTTCGGTCCGATGCCGGCCTGACTCCGAGTTCTCGTGGGGGACTCGTTCTCCCTAGGCCCGTAGGCTCGTGACACGGGCTTGGGCCATTTGGTCTTGGCCCATCCTGGGAGGACCGTATCACCTAAGATAGATTTCATTTTAATCTTTTCTTCTAAAATTTCGAAAGTTGTTGATTGAACTTAAAGCCAAAAGAGAGAAAATATTTTTTTATTATGATTTAGTTATTTTATTTTATATTTGTTAATATTTAAATAATCAAATGTTTTCACAACAGGACGAAGAGAGAAAATATATTTCATTATGAAATGGTTATTTCTTTTCATATTTGTTAATATTAAAAAATTCCAATGTTGACACATTAGGTTATTTTGTTAGCATTTTGCTTAATTCTTGACACATTAGGTTATTTTGTTAGCATTTTGCTTAATTCTTGTCACGACTCGCTTCCCTAAAATGGAGGCGAGACATCAATGTTATTTTATTAACTTTTTTACTTAAATTTTTAGCGGCGTTTATGCTTTGAATTATATTGTTGGTGTGTGTTCACTGCTTGCTTAAGGGCATGTTCTTTTGCTGGAAAGGAGAAAAGGGAAAGTTTGGAAAATTTGGAATCTGAGGAGAGAGAAAATGGAGTTTTGTGTTCTTTTGGATGGAAAGTTGTATGCAAAGTGGGGTCCACCCAACTTTCTTGTGTTCTTTTGGTCGTAGAAAATTGGAATGAGAAAGTGTAAAGTTGGTGAGTTGGAGGAGAGAGATAGAGAGAGATGGGATAGTGGGACCCACAAAATAGTAACTTTCCACAACTTTTCCATGGTTTCTTGAGGATTACAAAGAATCCCAAAACCGGTCATTCGAAGTGCCACGTCAGCAAACTTTCCACTTTTAACTTTCCGGCAAAAGAACAAACTCAAGAAAAGTTGATTGAGAAAGTAATGAACAGTGCCATAAATCACTTTCTCATTCACTTTCCATGCAAAAGAACAGCCCATAAAGAAAGCCATTTTTGTACTTTCGCACCACTTTCAAGTAGCCAGCCCGTTGGAATTGGGTATGCACGGTTTTAACCCAGGGATTAAAATCTAAATATTAAAGGATTGATGGGCTTATATGCAATTTTAATTAGCCTTCGTGGATAATTAAAATTACGAAAAGCTAAGGGTTCCCAATGTAAATTTGTAATTCTAACTACCTTACCGTTTGAAGAAAAGACGTTAATTTTACAACGTTAAAGATTCTAACGTAAATAAACTTCTCTATAAATATTCCTATATATACCTATCGTATTCCTCATGGGAAGAGACACTCTTTACGTTCTTTTCTCCCAATAGAAATAGAAAGAAGAAGAAAGACATAGGGTATCTTGGTTGTGAAAAAGCATTTGGCTTCCCTAAGTGATTCCAAATCCGATCCAGAAAGCATCGTGATTCCTTGTCTCGATACTAATTCTGCTGAGAAGAATGTATAAGTTTATCTTCTATATTTTTTGACATTCGTATCAGATCTTTCTTGGGGAATTCAAGTTAACTTATTTTGATTTTTGAAGTACACCCGGGAGCTTATTAAGTGATTCGGGATGGAATCGTCTTCAAGCAAGAGGACTCACATGAGTACAACTACATATCTTCACAAGGACGAAAATGGGAAAGATGTATACATTCGTCTATATCAAGGTATGATATGTAGCTTACTTTATTTAACCGCAAGTAGGCTCATATCATGTTTTCTGTTTGTTTATGTGCTAGATATCAAGCACTACCTAAGGAATCACATTTGATTGCGGTTAAACGATTTTTCGTTACCTCAATCAAACACTAGATTATGTATTACTTTATCCTAAATCTAGTACATATGAGTTAATCTCATATAGTGATATCTATTTTGCTGGATGCAAATCTGATAGGAAGAGTACTAGTGGCACTTGCCATTTTCTAGGAAATTCCATTGTCTCTTGGTTTTTCAAGAAGCAAAACTATGTATTATTGTCCACGACTGAAGCGACATATATTGCCGCGGGTCCTACATGTGCACACGTCCTTTGGATGAGACACACTCTAAAAGACTATGGTATTAATTGTGATACTTGCCTTATCATGGTTGATAACCAAAGTGCAATTTATCTTTCCAAAAATCCTGTACATCACACTCGTACCCAACACATAGATGTGAGACGCAATTTTATTAATGATCATGTAATTAAGAAGGACATCATCATAGAGTACATTGAAACCAAAAACAAATCACCGACATCTTCACAGAACCTTTAAAAGAAGATTCATTTGTGAAGTTGCGTGGAGAATTAGGGATTATGGGTGAATCTGAAATTTAGGGCTTCATTTTCACATGTTATATCATGTTTTGAGCTTATATGATCATTTTTCATATCTTATGTCTATTGTGTCTATTTTTCTACATATGTTTTATTGAGATTTATTAGAGATTTTGATGATTTATGATTGGATTGATATCATTGCTATGCATATTAGTTTATATGTTTTTTGATATGTATTTGATGTCATTAGAGTGTTTAGAGTATAGGTCTAAGGGTGAAAAGTCTCAAAACTTTGATTTTGCCTCTATTCTGGATTTCAGAACCAGGACAGTCGACTGTACTTTCTTCCATAGTCGACTGCCGAAGCTATATATTTCAACCTTCATATCATATATCCATGACAGGCCACTGATGCTCATTTTACAGGCGCCTGGTCATCTGCCAGGCGACTGTATTTTTGTCATCAGGCGCATGTCTAATTGTCACTTATTTTTCTGAGAACACGCTCAAATTTCTTGAAATTTCTTGTTTGCAGCAGGCCCCTGTAGGTCATTTCACAGGCGCATGTCCGTCGACAGGCGGATGTGATTTGTTCAACAGGTGCATGCCCATCTGCCAAGACATTTTTATTTAGGTCTTGACAGGCGACTGCACATTGTGCATCAGTCACCTGTTCGATGTGTTTGGCGGTTCATAGTCTTAGATCTGAGCCATTCATTTTGATCCAACGGTCCAAATCTCTTTATCGCTTTCCTATAACCGTCGATCGATCGTGTCTATATCTCTCCTCCGATTCAAATACCATTCATCCTCCTATTCTTCTTCCTCTTGAGAGAACCCTCCTCCGATCATCTTCCGTCGTCGATCAAGATTTTCTGCCCCTTGTGCCTTTCATCAAGTCGTCTCCTTCTCCTTCCATCGACTAGGTATATCTTTCGACTCCATTCTCTTCACATTCGTGCGCTAGCATCTCTATTTCTAGTTAATGTCGATTTCTTTGCAATGGCACCCAAAGTCGGCACTTCTAAGGGGAAAGCCCTTAAGAAGCCTCGTGAGCCTAGGGTTAAGGTCCATAAGCCTGCCCTTACCAAAGGCTACATCTGGGTCTGAGTCTAATTGTTCATGGACGAGTGAGGAGTGTCCACTTCAACGTAAACACAATTAAACTTCGACTAATGTTGTTCATCCCTCTTAGCCCCTAGCTTTGACCTCCACTCCCCCATGTCGAAGCTGACCCACATGTTGAGCCATATGCCGAGCCTTCCAATCCCGAAGCTGAAACCCAAACCAATCAGCCTGGATCTCCACCTCCAGCTCCTGCATCATTTGTCCTCACTTGTCGTGACGACAAGTGTGTAGGGAAATATAATGCATTGATCAATGTCAAGATCCTCAAGGAGTGATTCATATTGTATCATTCTTTCCAAGCCGAGAACCTTTCATAACTCATGACCACGACCAAATTGGTCGATCTTTTTCAATATTCTTAGGCTGATTCTCCTAAACCCTATCCCATGCTAGTCAAATTATTTTATGCTAACCGCATTCGTGATAAGTATACAAACACTGGTATTCTAGATATTGTAAAGCAAGGGACGTCCATCAAGCTTAACCCCAAGCTTTTAGGGTTTATTCTTTCCATTCCCTCTACCGGATCTCTACCTGCTGATATCTCCATTTCTAGGGTTTCTGAGCTAGACCAGAATGTCCTCTATGACACATTCATTGTCATCCCTCCCATTTTCACCTCAGGGGTGAAGACATCAATGTTTTCCAAACGTGGTTAGGCTATCCACCACGTCGTCAAGTCCAATATCCTAACCAAATATGGATCATCTGACCAGCCTTCACACGACATCCTGAAGTGCATGTATGCTATCTTCTCTGGGATTGAGGTGAACTGGGCAGGTGTCATTCTGGATAGGATGGACCTTGTATAGATCACCCCTACTATCTCTCACTTGCCATACAATTGTATCTTGACCCATGTATTCAGGCACTTCCAGATTGACCTAGCTTCATATGAGCATGTTCCCCTTGGCCCACTCTTGGATGCAGCTAAAAAGCTGAGGTCTTATTCAGCTCTGCAGACTACAGCCAAGAAGAGACAATCTGTGTCTGGCCCCTCCTCCTCATCTGTGCCTCCAGCTGCTACCACAATTCATCCGGCTAATATTCCATCATCTTCAGCTCCACCTCCTATTGATCCCTTCTTTGTCCAGTTGGACAAGAAGGTGATTGTACTGCTTGAGCTGTTCCATACTTCATTTTTACATCATGCTATACCCATTCCAATTTCCCTCCAGTCGCTGCTTCATCCTTCTGAGGATATCACATCTACTGATGCTTCTGGTGATGCTCAAGCTCCTCCCGCTGACGTCACCTAGTCTTCCCCTCCAGCCGTGGTCACTCAGATTCCAGAGCATGTTGCTGCGGTTGTTGAGCCTGCTGAGGCTATGTTGGATATGGACGACATGTATACACCCATGAGGGGATGTATGAGGGTCTATGGACCTCAGATGTCGCGTGCATGAAAGCATGTGCGAAGGGAACCTTTTCATGTGTGAAAAGGACCACTCGATAAGTGGAAAAAGTCACTTTATAAGTGCATAAAGGCACTTGATAAGTGCATAAGGAAGAGGATAAGGAATAGTGCTAATATAGGCTAATAAGCTTATATGTAGTTATTTCCTACAATAACTACCCCCAAGGCCTATAAATAGGACCCAAGGGTATGGCTTTTAAGGCTAATCCTTCATGCCATAAGTTTGCATAAGGCAACTTATTTTCCTCTTCTCCCTTCCATTAAGTTCTTCTTCCAAGTAGAGATTTAGACGGTGAAACGCTGCTTTGATCCTCTGTGACAAAGTACCGACTGTTGTGGCGAATCCAAGGGCGAAGTTCAGAGACTATAGCGAAGCATACGCTAACGTAAGTCTCCTCTCTTTCGATCCTCTATCATCGCATGATGGGATCCTACATTGGTATCAGAGCCACACGGGTTCGCCCCGGTCTCACCGATGAATGACACGTTGTCTCTTTCACGAATGAGTTTCCTTCCATTATGGATATGGTAGGAGCACATCGTGACGGAGAGAACGCAAAAGTTGTTCTTTTCACGTTAGGGTCTTTTGCCATTACGGATATGGCAGGAACTCTCCGTGACGGGAAGAACTGACCGTTCATCTCGCCAAACTCGCACTCCTCATGGATGCTGAGTCTCCATTCAATAGGGAATGGGCACTCTCTTCATGTAGAGCGTGAAGTTTGCGGTCTTGAAGGTGTGTTATTTTTTTTGGCACACGGCCATTAAAGCATAACCACTTTCTCGATGAACGGGTGTCTCATCGGAGAAGATGGTGGTTTCAAAACTTCTCATCGGAGAAGATGAACACGTATCTCTTTGGTGCATGATGCACCCCCTCCCCATTGGGGAAGGGGTTGGCTTCGGCCAATGACAACCAAGACCACCCCCCATAGGGGGGGTGTACCCCGGCAATGGCCGGGGCAGGCCACTACCTCCCGCTGCAAAATACGTTTTCAAAATACGTTTTTTCAAAAACGCTTTTCCGCTGCAAGTACTATAAGAGTACTATTGTTTGATAAGTGATGGGGAAATATTGAAAGTTGTTCTAGATGGTGATTGGGATCGTAATGACCTTTCCGATTCTAGAGCAACATCTTCAATATTTTTCGAAAGTAACTTATCAAATGTAAAATTTATGCAATGTTTTTTGATCGAACTTTTTTTATGTCTTTTGCAGCATTTTAAAACTAAAATGTCTTCCGCTACTAAGAACATCGTCGCTGAGTTGAACAAAGGTGAAAAACTCAACGGCGATAATTACAAACTATGGTCCATGAAGATACAATATGTTCTAGAGGAGCAAGATGTGCTCGAAACTCTGAAGAACATAATGATTGAACCTGAGTTAGGCACTACGGCCCAACACAGAAGAGACAAGGAAGCTTTCGATGCTTGGTCTCGGAAGAACAAAATTGCTCGCATTACGTTGTTGTCAAGTATGGCCGACGACATAATGCGAATCTTCCGAGAATATGACCTAGCTATGGACATATGGTCCAAGCTAGAGGAGAAGTTTGGTGGCACCTCGGTGACCAAACTTCGCTCTTTAACTATAAAATTCGATTCGTACAAAAAACGTCCAGATCATTCCATGGGAATGCATCTGCGACACATGGCGAATCTTATTTCAGAGTTAAAGGATGCAGGTCATATGATCACTGATGAGCAACAAATCCAAGCGGTCATACGTTCCCTACCAATTGAATGGGACAACATGAAGATGCATCTCACTCATAATGAGAGCATCAAGAACTTCAACGATGTTTCTAAGCACCTCGAGTTAGAGGAAGAGCGGCTTGCGGCCGCCAAGCCAAGTACAGAAGTGCACATGGTTGCTAGTTCCTCACACGGGGGAAAGAAACGTAAACATCACTCGAAGTTTGCTCATGACCATAAAAAGCAACCAGTGTCTACCAAGAAACCCAAACAGAAAGGGTGGGAACAAGAAATGGCACAAGAAGAAGGACTTGAAGAAGATCAAGTGCTTCAAGTGCAACAAGTTAGGTCACTTTGCCCGTTCATGTACGGATGGAGGTGACAAGGTAACTTGTAATAATACTAGTTACATATGTGTTTCTAGTTCAATATTTCTTGTAGAATCTAATCCCTTTTGGATAATTGATTCAGGTGCCACCGACCACATAGCAAGGGACAGACGGTCCTTCGTGGAGTATCACCGGATACCCCAAGGAACGAAGTGGATATATGTAGGAAACAACACACGTGTTGAAGTGAAAGGCGTTGGGACGTGCAAGCTCGTCTTGGACAACGGCCGCACTATCTTACTTCATGATGTTCTCTTCGCTCCGGATATTCGAAGGAATATCGTATCTGTGGTCGTCTTAATGGGTCTTGGTTATAGTTGGTTCTTTCATAATTGTAATGTGGATTTGTCTTGTAATAATTCTGTAATTGGTTCTGGGTATGTTTTTAAAGGATTCATTGTATTGAATACGATGTACGATTCCTCAAATTTTAATGAAAATTTCCTTGTTACAAATTCTTCGATTTATGAGTCAGATGTAATTTGTTGGCACGCAAGGCTTGGTCACATTGGACCAACACGTATGGATAGACTTGCCAAACGTGGCCTTCTATCCAATGTTTCAAAGGTCGAAATGTCGACTTGCGAACACTGCCTTGTAGGGAAATCTTGTCGCAAGCCATTTGGAACCGGCACAAGGGCCGAGGTTCCATTACAGCTCATCCATTCGGACATATGTGGTCCGATGAATGTCAAGACAAGACGCGGGAAGTCCTACTTCATCACTTTTATTGATGACTTCACCCGATTCGGACATATCTATTTGATATCCCACAAAAGTGAAGCATTAACCTGCTTTAAAAACTATATGAGTTTAGTGGAAAATCAATTAGATCGCAAGATTAAGGTCTTGCGAACCGATAGAGGCGGTGAATACCAATCAGCAAGTTTTAAGGAACTTTGTGATGAAAAGGGCATAGTTCATCAAATAACTATGCCTTATACTCCACAACAAAATGGTGTTGCTGAAAGGAGGAATAGGACTTTAATGGAAATGGTCCGTTCAATGATGGCGCAAGCTAACTTGCCAATCACCTTTTGGGGTGATGCATTATTGACGGCTGCTTTCATCTTGAACCGCGTACCCTCGAAATCAGTTAGCTCCACTCCTTATGAGTTGTGGAACCAAAGGTCTCCTGACTTAAGCATTTTAAAACCTTGGGGGTGTGCATCCTATGCACATATTTCCTCCCATAAGTATGGCAAACTTGGGCCAAGGGGGAGGAAATGTATCTTTATACGATACGCAGAAAACTCCAAAGGTTATGTTTTCATTGGTCAGGAAGACAATGGAGGACTGATTGAATTTGAGTCGAGGGATGTTACTTTCTTGGAAAATGAGTTTCCAAGACAGGGCGAGATAAGTCAGGACTTATCTCTATTTGAGATTTATGATCAAGAAGGATTACCTCATTCGAGTGGGAGAATTCTTGGTGAAGACGAAAATACGTTTCAACCTTCACCAATGGATGATACGAATGATGCGAATCCTATTCCATATAGGAATAATGATCCAAGTGGGAGCAATTCTAATCACATTCCAAGTGGGAGTAATATTAGAATTGATCCAACTTCGAGTCAACAAGGACTTGAAGAATCTCAAATGCGACGTAGTAGTCGTACAAGGTTAACTCCTCTAAGATTTGAGGATGAATTCCCACAAACCTTTGTGACTTTACTACAAGATGATGACGAGCCTGCTACTTTCAAACAGGCCGTATCATGCCCTGCAAAAGACAAATGGATGGAAGCGATGAAGGAGGAATTAGAATCCATGAAAATTAACCGAGTCTGGGACTTGGTTGACTTACCCAGAGGACGTAGAGCTATTGGGAACAAATGGGTTCTTAAGATCAAGCATAAGGCTGATGGTTCTATAGACAGATATAAAGCTCGCCTTGTCGCGAAAGGTTTTACGCAACAGGAAGGGATAGACTACGAAGAGACCTTCTCACCTGTTGTTCGTTTTACCTCGATTCGCTTGATTCTGGCTTTGGTAGCTTGCTTAGACCTCGAATTACATCAAATGGATGTAAAGACTGCCTTTCTCAATGGAGAATTGGACGAGGAGATCTATATGGAACAACCAACAGGGTTTGTAAAAGAAGGAAACGAACATAAGGTTTGTAAACTTCGTAAGTCCATATATGGTCTTAAACAATCCTCGAGGCAATGGTATATACGATTTCAAGAAGTTGTCTTATCAAATGGTTTTACCATGCTTGATGAAGATAACTGTGTATATATCAAGAGGATCAAAAGCAAGTATGTTATTATGTCTCTATATGTAGATGACATTTTAATAGCCGGAAATGACAAGGGCTTTGTGATGGATATCAAGGCTTGGCTTTCATCAGTATTTGAGATGAAAGACATGGAAGAAGCCGCATATATCCTTGGAGTTAAGATTTCAAGGAATCGTTCGAAGAAACTTCTTTCTCTTTCACAAGAGACTTATATAAAGAAGGTTCTAGAACGTTTTAATATGCAGGACTGTAAGTCCATTGATACTCCTATAAGCAAATGCGATAATTTATGTCTGAAAATGTGTCCAAAGAACCAAAAAGAAAAGGAAATTATGGAAAAAGTTCCATATTCCAGTGCAGTTGGTAGTCTTATGTACGCTATGATGTGTACAAGACCGGACATCTGTTTTGCCGTTGGAATGGTAAGTCGTTACCAATCCAATCCAGGGCAAGCACACTGAAAAGCGGTTAAGAGGATAATGCGGTATCTTAAAGGGACTGCGGACTATGCTTTATGCTATCAAGGAGATGCCTTGAGGCTCGAAGGCTACACTGATGCTGATTGGGCGGGTGATCTCGATGAGCGACGATCGACCTCAGGACATGTTTTTCTACTCAGATCTGGTGCAATATCCTGGAGTAGCAAGAAGCAATCCTGCATCGCACTTTCAACTATGGAAGCCGAATTTGTAGCATTTAGCATGGCGGTCCAAGAAGCTGTTTGGCTTAGGAGGTTCTTAGACAAGCTAATTGATGCAAGTGACTCAGGTGTTGTACCAATATACAGTGACAGTCAAGCATCTATAGCCTATGTCAAAGATCCAAAATTCCATTGTAAGACCAAACACATTGATATCCGCTACAAATTTGCAAAAGACTATGATAAGAACAAGAAGGTAGACATTAGGTACATATCTACGCATGAGATGATAGCGGATCCGCTTACGAAGGCGATCCCCAGAGATGTGTTTTACAAACACTTATCATCTCAAGGATTGCGTAAGAGCTGAGTTGTATCAATGTATTCCCATGTCTATGAAAGATCAAATTTAATAAAAGAATAAGTTCTTTTTCGACATTGCATATGAGTTTCTTGAAAATGTTTGTGTACATTTCTTTTAATCTCAGCTATATTTTCTAGTATGTCGGACAGATTGAGGTTGGCTCTCTCACATGAGCAACCGCCTTTATTCTATCAGACGGATAAGATAAAGATGAGACCTGTTTAAAGTCAAAATCGTCAGACGGATGATTTAGAGTCATGACTTAAACAAAATGGTCGTATGAAAGATCTGCATCATATGGATGCTTACAAAAGATCTAAGAGGATTTTTGAAATCTTATCTGTCTTATGCGGGATGTGGGTCCAGGAAATTAATGAGTAGTAAAAGGGACTCAAAGTCAGACATTGTGGTGTCTGATCATCATCCTTACAACATCATTAAGACATACGCTCCCTGGGAAAGGAGTGATGTTGTAATACGTATTCATACTACGTATGCATTTGCTCATGCTGCTGCTATTGTGACTTCTTCGGAGATAGCGACTCAGGACTTCCACGTTCAGATGAGAGCTGTAACGGCCACTTTCCGACCGGACGTATTTTAGCGCGTTGCTGTGATTCCGATGCATTTTGTGTATTTGATTTTTATTACTGTTTTCCGTAGCTCGGACGTGTGACTGAACCCCGTTTTCACGATCTTCTCAGAGGCGCGAGTGCCCCGGTATTTTCTTTGTAATTTTTGGACGTCAACGCACCAATCTGCTTATCTCATTACAAATTTATTAAAATACTTTTGTTTTATTATAAATTATGAATGTTAAGAGGTCTGTACGTTTTTATAATTTATGAATGTTAAGAGGTCTGTACGTTTTTATAATGTTAAGAGGCCACGTTTAGGCCACCTGTCCCTTGAACTGTAAAAGTACGACTAAAGAGAACCGGACGTGAAATGATAGCATCCAGGACCCCCTTGACAGCTTAGACTTGACGACGAAGTCTAAGCGCAACAACAATAACAACTGACACATTAGGGCTATTCTGTGTGTGTGTGTGTGCGGGTTTGGGGCTTCACGGCTCCACTCTCGTGCGGACCTTTTCACGTCTCGCCTCCATTTTAGGGAAGCGGGTCGTGACAGTGCGTGTGGACACCCTAGAACAACCTTGCCATGCCATGTCATGAACATCATGCACGTCATGTCTTACACAGCCTGCGGGCAATAAGACGCTCACCTAGCAGAGTGAGTGATCTTTGTTACAGTTTCACCTATGGGACGTTCGTCGCTCACCTAGCAGAGTGAGAGATACGCTACAGACCGTGGGGATAGAGGCACTCATCTAGCAGAGTAAGTGGTCCTATACAGTCGTACAGATTCACCTTCGGGAAGCCCGACACTCACCTAGCAGAGTGAGTGTCCCTGTCGACCGTGGGGATAGAGGCACTCACCTAGCAGAGTGAGTGGTCATATGTTGTCTTGTCTTGAGCACTCGGGTTTGGGGTAGGGTTGAGCAGTCGCACGTGGAGAGGGTTTGATCACCCTCAAACCGTAAGGCGTGAACCCTTCGTGACACACACGGTACTTCTTGTCTTGTCCTGTCCTGTCCAGTCTAGTCCTGTAGCCAGTAGCACACGCTACGGCTATTGTCTGTCTCGTTTACTTTCATGCTCCGTTTTTACTTTTCTCGTATAATTGTATAATTGTCATAACATCACAACAGCATGTAATTCAACCAGTAAAACGTTGTTAAAATTTGTTTCACACTTGCAGTAGAGTCTAACCTTTCCTTGTAGACTTTACCTGACGTACAACTCCTTTTCTCTTGGGTGTTGTACGCCAGGTCTGAGCCAGAGTACGTGGACGAGCCGGAGTTACCTGAGCACTTAGAGCCGGAGGACGTTGACCCGGATTACCTTCCTGACGAGGACCAGTTGTAGAGTTACTTCCCCGGTGCTGATCCTCAGAGGTTTTTACTGCTTTCTAGTTTGGGTGCGTAACACCGTTTTACTTTCTGCTTAGGTTGGGTACTTGCACCATTAGTTTCCTTTATGTAGTTGTTGCCATGCTGGGCTTTACTTTACTTTTTAGATTCTTGTACTTCTGGATATCTTGATGGAATAAATTGAATGCATCTTTCTTTCAGTACTTTCTCTTGTTACGAATTTTATATATGCAAGAACCTGTTTCTATAAATGGTATCCCTACAGACGCTTATTGGGCCCGAGCCTCACAGCTCCGGCCCATGCGAACCTTTGTCACGTTTCACTTCCGTCGTTTTTGGGAAGCAGGGCGTGACAGGTTTTAGTGGTGGCCCATGCAGGTCATGCAATTATAAAAGTTTGTAGCAATAGTAATACTCGCATTTATTTTTAACCTCCAATTTATCTTGCACGAGTCTAATTAGGATCTTCCTTGTCAATAAGATGGCAGGAGGACGCAATACCCGAGCCGGACCTTCAGCCGACGGGGCCTTGGATGGCCAAGGTGGTGAGTTTCGCCAATTTCTGGGTGTGATGAGAGAGATGTTAGATGTTCAACATCATCTGGTTGAGCAGTCTAACCGTGCTACTCAAGCTGCTCCGGTTGCACCACCACCGCCCCCTTGCACCTCGAGCTACTCCTGGAGTTAACAGTTCAATGAGCTTCAGCCGAAGACGTTTTCTGGGAAGGAAGGACATTTAGGTGCTGATGAGTGGATTCAGAGCATAGAAGAGAAGCTGGTAGCTGCAAAGATTCCTGAGGATATCATAGTTGAGATAGCAAAGATGCATTTGACCGAGAATGCTAGGAACTGGTGGCGCATTAAGGAGAGGCGCCTGCCGAAGCCAGTGGAGTGGAGGACTTTCAAGTCCATGTTCAGAGAGAAGTATTTCCCCAAGGCTGCAAAGAGGGAGCTTTTGAGCCGATTTGTGAATCTGAAGCAAGGGAATACGACGGTTGATGAGTACGAGGCAGAGTTCGAGATGCTCAGTCGATTTGCCTCGTATATGGTGAAGAAGGAAGAGAACCGAGCTGATCGGTTTCATCAGGGGCTGCACCCGAAGATTCAGGCTTCCATGTCCTCGGCGGACTTTTCGACTATGGGAGCTGTGTTGAATGCAGCCATGAATCATGAGACTGTGGCACGCCTCCCTGATCCTCCTGCTGGTGGAGGAAAGAGGCAGATGGAGCAGTTCAGGCCTCCTGCTGGGCCAGCTATGAGACCTGTTCAGTCAGTGCCTTTCAAGAGGCCAGGAGCACCTGCTCAGCATCAGATGAAAGGCCCATGCTTTTTCTGCGGCAAGCCAGGGCATCAGCAGAACACTTGCAGGAAGAAGCTGGGTTTGTGCCTGGCATGTGGAGCTGCCACACACGCCGTTATAGATTTCTCGAAATCGCGTCATGCCGTAGTCGGAGCGTCAGCTCCACTGCAGAGTAGAGCGCCTGCCCAGAGAGGAGCTATTGTTCGTGGAGCTTATACCATGACGGCCGTGGATGGCGTCTTTGCAGGTAATTCCATAGACTTAGTTTATCATATTATAGTTTAGCTTAATTTTGGTTGCATGTGATTGTATCAAAACCTTTTTGTTTTCTTTTAAACCAAATTTTTTAAAGTTTTGAGACTAGCACACAAGATCACAACCCCCTATCTTCCGCATCCAATACCACAACTCCACACGTTTTTCCCACATGTTTGTGAACATTCTTTTCTTCTCTTTCCCTCTTCAGGAGTGTTATTTTTATTGTTATGATATTTTAAGTACTAGCTATTATTGTTATGGGATTATGTTTGCGGGTAAGCTTAGAGTGAGATGAGTTGTATCGGTGATTGATTGATTTTGAACACAAGGATATTAGATTAGAATTTCTTTGGAATGAAAAGAATGAGGTGTCCAAGACTTATCTATTTACTTTTAATAATACCAATGGGTAACGGACTCAATGGGGACTCTGGATGAATGAAATTATACACAGGAAGATGGGAACTTATCAGATCTGAAACTTGGACGAGTGGTAGATGGGAGTAGCTATGGAGTTATGGTATGATTTAGAGTGATCATGAAATGAGTAGAGCATTTAAAAACATCAATACTTGATTATTAAGTTGACGTAAGAATGGTGGACTCCGGAAAGGTGCTCTCTCTCAAGCGCAAGAGTCCGTACAAGTAGTAAAATCTGGGAGTCCAGATGTCGAATCCACGGGAAGAAATCTGTTGCAACCACAATTCAAATCAAATAGAAAGCCAACGAAGAGAAACTAAACACTTTTAATGGTGGTGTGAATGGGGATACGTGAATGATACGAACAAGGAAAATACGTAAGAACAAATATCTATAAAAAGTATGCACATGGTATGGGTTCGTTAGGATCGATGATTTGTATTAATTTGGTTGATAGGTATAACGCAATGAATTCTCCTTTTGGGAGCAATTCACCGGAAAATATCCAATATAACTCAATGAATTCTCCTTTTGGGAGCAACTCATCGGAAGATGCCCTTTTGGGGTTCAAACACAAAATTCAATGAGATCGTCGCTAAAGCTATAATACGATATGAAACTCTCTTTTGGAGAGATCAAAACTACGGTGTGAAACTCCCTTTTGGGGAGATCAAAACTCACCCTTTTGGGGTGATCATCAACTAAATCAATTCTTTTGGAATATGAAAAAGTCGATTTACGAACAAAGATTACAATTTTAACGACGTTTAACGATTTAGCACATGGAATACAACCAAAATAACACAAATCATAGCACCTAACTACTCCATACCATGCACAACAGAGATTTAGCTACTCATCATGCAATAATACACAACTTTCATAGCAAAATACGTCAAGATTATAGCAAAATACAAGAGAAAAGCATCAAATAAGGAGTTTAAGTTAAAGGAAATATCACCAATTCTCCTTTAAAAGACTTCAAACTCTTTGGAAATAATAAAACAAGCCTATGAAATTTTACAGAATTTTTCAGGGGTAAAATACGGCTCCTAGAGCCTCCAATACGCCCAAAATACGCCCAAATCTGCTTGTATACGCCCAAAAAACCCTAAATACGCTTATATAATAAGATTGCGGGTTTACTGTGCTTCGCGGGTCGAAACCCGCATCCAAATCTAACCCGAACGCATCCTGACCGTTAATCCAGATCGGCACATTTCTCAGCCGCACATCCGTGCGGGATCTAACGTGGATGACCCACGTGTGCGCCAAGATTCGTGCCTCGCCCGCTTCGTTCGTTCGATCCGCGCCCGCTTTGTTGGTAGCTGTTGGATCTTAAATGGGTGGTCGGGATGCAGCCACGTCGTTGCTTACATTTTCAAATTGCGGGGAGATTTCACACCGTTCGATCGAAGAGGAACGCCGCAGATCGAGCCACGTAGCCGCCTCCGTTTCGAATCGAATTCGCGAGGCGGGTTGATTCCTGGCCGTCCGATCTGGCGGGCTCTTGATACGATCTTGCCACGTCGCCTCGATTTTGTTCGGATGCGTGGTGTTTAGTCAGCCGTTGGATTATAGATCGACGCTTCAGAAGCAACCACGTCGCCCGAATCTTGAGCTGCGCATAGGACCGTTGGATGAGTGATCAACGGGCTAAACGTGGCCACGTTGCCCGCTTGGTTTGCCTCCGTCTGCTGCGTTCGGAAGTGAATGTATGCCGTTCGATCAGAGATCGACGGCCAAAAAGCTGCCGCGTGTCTGCTCTTCGAATACGAGGACGGGGAGATAGGAGCCGTTCGATCTGAATCGAACGGTCGATATTTCGCCCGCTCAGAATTCGAATTAGAAATCGGATTACTCTGATCTGGGCCGTCGGATGAAGATTGCGCGGCCACGATTTGGCCACGTGGCCCGTATTTCGTATTTTCCACCGTATTTCTTGCGTATTTTCCCCTTTAATTGATATTCGGCATTCAAAAATTCACAGAAATTAGCACAGATCTCAGAAAAATACAAATAAATAGTCGTTGGAATCGTGAGATGGAGACCAAGCTAGGAAAAATATAAAAAGTGAAGAAATGCGTCGTTAAATGCTGTTTTGTGCTCAAATAGTGTGTTTTCTCTAATAAATAAATGTGTAGAAAATACGTATGAATTAGAGAACAATGTAGCATCACATGAGCACAAAATAGGGCTAAATGAGGGGTTAAATATGTAATATTGAACCCGAATCACACCCCCCAACTAGCGATTTGCTAGTCTCTAGCAAAAAGAGCGATAAATACGGATGTTTAATAAAACAATAAGTTCTATCAATCTCTTATGGCCTGGCTCAATAATACGCATTCCAACATGGTCTTGACCATTAATATACACATCCATGAACAAAATCAATCACATGATATTTTCTCTAATTTAGTATGAATAAATAACATGCAAGCATCGTTTTGCGCAAGCGAAAGTATAACACGTCGTTTTGTTCTAGTTTTCTTGTTTCCAAGGAATTGGCCTATCAAAATAATCATTCAAGACATGGGTATTGAAGTTGCTTAGTATATTCACCATTTCTTTTCTTTTATTCGTTCCGCGTAACGCGCAGCAAGCAACATTCGCAGAAAAAGTATAACTTGGATCGCTCCATCAAATGAGTGAGTTTCCGGTCAATGGCTCCCAAATCAGACGATCATAGGGCATTAGGCCAAGAAGGACCCCTCGGACTGTACTACTCGAGCCAACCAAGTTATTTATTAGTGACATACTTATTCTTTCATTTTTCATCATTCATTTTTCATTCATTTTTCTTTTCTTTTCTTTCTTCCTTTTTTTCTTTTGTAAGCAACTCAACACCCATTCTTTGAATATAAACATTAGTATCAATGGCCAACTTCCTCTTCAACTTGAAGACTTTTCTTAATAAATCGTGTATACTTAAGCTTTTTCATCACATTAGCATGCATGAAATAAATTCAAACTATTTCGAGATATTAATCATGGAAATTGAAAACTTTCATGAATAGTATATTATTGGTAATTCCATGAAGGAAAAATAATCAACTCAAGCCATAAAAAATTTTCAGAACTCAATTAATGTATAATCATCCGCATTAGAGGCATATGAAGGAGTTTTAAAAGATGAGATTTGGTGATTTATTCTTATCTTAACCTTATTTTTGAAAAAAATTGAAAAAAAATCCTAAGTCTCATACACACCCCCAACTAAAGATGGACATTGTCCTCAATGTCGGAAGAGGTACGAGTTTATTCAAGCAAGCAACCTAGAAAGCATTTAAAAACTACACCACTGGAAAGAACACACCGTGATCAAATGGCGGATCACGAATCTTTAATTGTGGATGAAGTTGTTCAATTTGCTCCTTGCGCTCCTCGGTGAGTAATCTTCCTCCAACGACTAAACTGGATCCCAGCAACGTAACTCCCAGCATCGCTATAAGATGTCCACCTGTATCCTGCAAGAGATGAGTCACGTCAATCCATTTTAGTTTAAAATTCTTCGAAATAAAATTATTCCAAATGTAGTCATCAAAATAAGTGAAAGAAATTAAAATAAGTTGACGACTACTCCCTGAAAGATATGCACTACTCTCTGTACGATGCTCGTTCAATGGGGAGAGGGATAAATGATTTTGGGACACAACTGGAGGAGGTCATGGTTCTGACTCCATGGCGATAATCTCAAAACCCTTGTCCCTAGCTGTCTCCTCCTCTCGTTCATCCAAATTTGCTAGCTCGTCCTCTCTTTTGCACACATTTTCTACCATGTAGATATTATTTTTCGTGTCATCAACGTGACATGGCTCGCTCGATATACCTGCAATAGAAGATAAACTCGTATTATAATCTTGAAATTGAGTTTCAAAAGCCTTACTTTCTTCTAAGAAAGTGGCAATCAAATTAAGATCTTCAATAGATTTTTGAATCTGCCGACTCCGAGCAAGGAAATTCTCTTGGAATTGATGGGATGTGGCCGCCTGTGTCTGAATAATCAAGTAAGCGTCCTCTCTCAAGGATTGCAAAGGTACGTCTACGCTTTGCTCTTCTTGATCAAGGCACGGAGGCTCCGTTGAATCGCTCTCTGAAGTCTCTTCCATGCTTTCTTCGTTTTCTTGCAGAGACTCCATATATTCCCACGCCTCTGTCGACGTCATGCCTCCCAATAATTCCTGCAGCTGTGGTCGTAGTCCATCTAGGAAGGAGGCCATGAGCTCTTCATTTGTGTACCCATACTGCGGATAGCTCGATATAATGTTTGTGAACCTCCTCCAGGCCTGAGAGAAAGTTACACTGTCAGTTTGATTAAAATTAACAATTTTGAGCTTCTCCATTCTATGTTTGTGTGCATTAGCATACCTTGCATCATACAGATTGTTTGTGCAATAGAAGTTCATATATTCCATTTTTTTAAAAAATTAAAATAAAATAAAAAAATAAAAAAAATAAAAAAAAAGTTTATGTACAATAAAGTGGAAAGATCTCACCGAAGGTCCTCTAAATGAAATAAACCGTAGTCACAAACCATTCCTCCCCGGCAACGGCGCCAAAAACTTGGTGGGCTCCGGAAAGGTGCTCTCTCTCAAGCGCAAGAGTCCGTACAAGTAGTAAAATCTGGGAGTCCAGATGTCGAATCCACGGGAAGAAATTTGTTGCAACCACAATTCAAATCAAATAGAAAGCCAATGAAGAGAAACTAAACACTTTTAATGGTGGTGATGGTGGTGTGAATGGGGATACGTGAATGATACGAACAAGGAAAATACGTGAGAACAAATATCTATAAAAAGTATGCACATGGTATGGGTTCGTTAGGATCGATGATTCGTATTAATTTGGTTGATAGGTATAACGCAATGAATTCTCCTTTTGGGAGCAATTCACCAGAAAATATCCAATATAACTCAATGAATTCTCCTTTTGGGAGCAACTCATCGGAAGATACCCTTTTGGGGGTTCAAACACAAAATTCAATGAGATCGTCGCTAAAGCTATAATACGATATGAAACTCTCTTTTGGAGAGATCAAAACTACGGTGTGAAACTCCCTTTTGGGGAGATCAAAACTCGCCCTTTTGGGGTGATCATCAACTAAATCAATTCTTTTGGAATATGAAAAAGTCTATTTACGAACAAAGATTACAATTTTAACGACGTTTAACGATTTAGCACATGGAATACAACCAAAATAACACAAATCATAGCACCTAACTACTCCATACCATGCACAACAGAGATTTATCTACTCATCATGCAATAATAAACAACTTTCATAGCAAAATACGTCAAGATTATAGCAAAATACAAGAGAAAAGCATCAAATAAGGAGTTTAAGTTAAAGGAAATATCACCAATTCTCCTTGAAAAGACTTCAAACTCTTTGGAAATAATAATACAAGCATATGAAATTTTACAGAATTTTTCAGGGGGAAAATACGGCTCCTAGAGCCTCCAATACGCCCAAAATACGCCCAAATCTGCTTGTATACGCCCAAAAACGCCTAAATACGCTTATATAATAAGATTGCGGGTTTACTGTGCTTCGCGGGTCGAAACCCGCATCCAAATCTAACCCGAACGCATCCTGACCGTTAATCCAGATCGGCGCATTTCTCAGCCGCACATCCGTGCGGGATCTAACGTGGATGACCCACGTGTGCGCCAAGATTCGTGCCTCGCCCGCTTCGTTCGATCGATCCGCGCCCGCTTTGTTGGTAGCCGTTGGATCTTAAATGGGTGGTCGGGATGCAGCCACGTCGTTGCTTACATTTTCAAATTGCGGGGAGATTTAACACCGTTCGATCGAAGAGGAACGCTGCAGATCGAGCCACGTAGCCGCCTCCGTTTCGAATCGAATTCGCGAGGCGGGTTGATTCCTGGACGTCCGATCTGGCGGGCTCTTGATACGATCTTGCCACGTCGCCTCGATTTTGTTCGGATGCGGGGTGTTTAGTCAGCCGTTGGATTATAGATCGACGCTTCAGAAGCAACCACGTCGCCCGAATCTTGAGCTGCGCATAGGACCGTTGGATGAGTGATCAACGGGCTAAACGTGGCCACGTTGCCCGCTTGGTTTGCCTCCGTCTGCTGCGTTCGGAAGTGAATGTATGCCGTTCGATCAGAGATCGACGGCCAAAAAGCTGCCGCGTGTCTGCTCTTCGAATACAAGGACGGGGAGATAGGAGCCGTTCGATCTGAATCGAACGGTCGATATTTCGCCCGCTCAGAATTCGAATTAGAAATCGGATTACTCTGATCTGGGCCGTCGGATGAAGATTGCGCGGCCACGATTTGGCCACGTGGCCCGTATTTCGTATTTTCCACCGTATTTCTTGCGTATTTTCCCCTTTAATTGATATTCGGCATTCAAAAATTCACAGAAATTAGCACAGATCTCAGAAAAATACAAATAAATAGTCGTTGGAATCGTGAGATGGAGACCAAGCTAGGAAAAATATAAAAAGTGAAGAAATGCGTCGTTAAATGCAGTTTTGTGCTCAAATAGTGTGTTTTCTCTAATAAATAAATGTGTAGAAAATACGTATGAATTAGAGAACAATGTAGCATCACATGAGCACAAAATAGGGCTAAATGAGGGGTTAAATATGTAATATTGAACCCGAATCACACCCCCCAACTAGCGATTTGCTAGTCTCTAGCAAAAAGAGCGATAAATACGGATGGTTAATAAAACAATAAGTTCTATCAATCTCTTATGGCCTGGCTCAATAATACGCATTCAAACATGGTCTTGACCATTAATATACACATCCATGAACAAAATCAATCACATGATATTTTCTCTAATTTAGTATGAATAAATAACATGCAAGCATCGTTTTGCGCAAGCGAAAGTATAACACGTCGTTTTGTTCTAGTTTTCTTGTTTCCAAGGAATTGGCCTATCAAAATAATCATTCAAGACATGGGTATTGAAGTTGCTTAGTATATTCACCATTTCTTTTCTTTTATTCGTTCCGCGTAACGCGCATCAAGCAACATTCGCAGAAAAAGTATAACTTGGATCGCTCCATCAAATGAGTGAGTTTCCGGTCAATGGCTCCCAAATCAGACGATCATAGGGCATTAGGCCAAGAAGGACCCCTCAGACTGTACTACTCGAGCCAACCAAGTTATTTATTAGTGACATACTTATTCTTCCATTTTTCATCATTCATTTTTCATTCATTTTTCTTTTCTTTTCTTTCTTCCTTTTTTTCTTTTGTAAGCAACTCAACACCCATTCTTTGAATATAAACATTAGTATCAATGGCCAACTTCATCTTCAACTTGAAGACTTTTCTTAATAAATCGTGTATACTTAAGCTTTTTCATCACATTAGCATGCATGAAATAAATTCAAACTATTTCGAGATATTAATCATGGAAATTGAAAACTTTCATGAATAATATATTAATGGTAATTCCATGAAGGAAAAATAATCAACTCAAGCCATAAAAAATTTTCAGAACTCAATTAATGTATAATCATTCGCATTAGAGGCATATGAAGGAGTTTAAAAGATGAGATTTGGTGATTTATTCTTATCTTAACCTTATTTTTGAAAAAAATTGAAAAAAAATCCTAAGTCTCATACACCCCCCAACTAAAGATGGACATTGTCCTCAATGTCGGAAGAGGTACGAGTTTATTCAAGCAAGCAACCTAGAAAGCATTTAAAAACTACACTACTGGAAAGAACACACCGTGATCAAATGGCGGATCCCGAATCTTTAATTGTGGAGGAAGTTGTTCAATTTGCTCCTTGCGCTCCTCGGCGAGTAATCTTCCTCCAACGACTAAACTGGATCCCAGCAACGTAACTCCCAGCATCTCTATAAGATGTCCACCTGTATCCTGCAAGAGATGAGTCACGTCAATCCATTTTAGTTTAAAATTCTTCGAAATAAAATTATTCCAAATGTAGTCATCAAAATAAGTGAAAGAAATTAAAATAAGTTGACGACTACTCCCTGAAAGATATGCACTACTCTCTGCACGATGCTCGTTCAATGGGGAGAGGGATAAATGATTTTGGGACAAAATTGGAGGAGGTCATGGTTCTGACTCCATGGCGATAATCTCAAAACCCTTGTCCCTAGCTGTCTCCTCCTCTCGTTCATCCAAATTTGCTAGCTCGTCCTCTCTTTTGCACACATTTTCTGCCATGTAGATATTATTTTTCGTGTCATCAACGTGACATGGCTCGCTCGATATACCTGCAATAGAAGATAAACTCGTATTAGAATCTTGAAATTTAGTTTCAAAAGCCTTACTTTCTTCTAAGCAAGTGGCAATCAAATTAAGATCTTCAATAGATTTTTGAATCTGCCGACTCCGAGCAAGGAAATTCTCTTGGAATTGATGGGATGTGGCCGCCTGTGTCTGAATAATCAAGTAAGCGTCCTCTCTCAAGGATTGCAAAGGTACGTCTACGCTTTGCTCTTCTTGATCAAGGCACGGAGGCTCCGTTGAATCGCTCTCTGAAGTCTCTTCCATGCTTTCTTCGTTTTCTTGCAGAGACTCCATATATTCCCACGCCTCTGTCGGCGTCATGCCTCCCAATAATTCCTGCAGCTGTGGTCGTAGTCCATCTAGGAAGGAGGCCATGAGCTCTTCATTTGTGTACCCATGCTGCGGATAGCTCGATATAATGTCTGTGAACCTCCTCCAGGCCTGAGAGAAAGTTACACAGCCAGTTTGATTAAAATTAACAATTTTGAGCTTCTCCATTCTATGTTTGTGTGCATTAGCATACCTTGCATCATACAGATTGTTTGTGCAATAGAAGTTCATATATTCCATTTTTAAAAAAATTAAAATAAAATAAAAAAATAAAAAAAAAATAAAAAAAAGGTTTATGTACAATAAAGTGGAAAGATCTCACCGAAGGTCCTCTAAATGAAATAAACCGTAGTCACAAACCATTCCTCCCCGGCAACGGCGCCAAAAACTTGGTGAAGGTGCTCTCTCTCAAGCGTAAGAATCCGTACAAGTAGTAAAATCTGGGAGTCCAGATGTCGAATCCACGGGAAGAAATCTGTTGCAACCACAATTCAAATCAAATAGAAAGCCAATGAAGAGAAACTAAACACTTTTAATGGTGGTGATGGTGGTGTGAATGGGGATACGTGAATGATACGAACAAGGAAAATACGTGAGAACAAATATCTATAAAAAGTATGCACATGGTATGGGTTCGTTAGGATCGATGATTCGTATTAATTTGGTTGATAGGTATAACACAATGACTTCTCCTTTTGGGAGCAATTCACCGGAAAATATCCAATATAACTTAATGAATTCTCCTTTTGGGAGCAACTCATCGGAAGATGCCCTTTTGGGGGTTCAAACACAAAATTCAATGAGATCGTCGCTAAAGCTATAATACGATATGAAACTCTCTTTTGGAGAGATCAAAACTACGGTGTGAAACTCCCTTTTGGGGAGATCAAAACTCACCCTTTTGGGGTGATCATCAACTAAATCAATTCTTTTGGAATATGAAAAAGTCGATTTACGAACAAAGATTACAATTTTAACGACGTTTAACGATTTAGCACATGGAATACAACCAAACTAACACACATCATAGCACCTAACTACTCCATACCATGTACAACAGAGATTTAGCTACTCATCATGCAATAATAAACAACTTTCATAGCAAAATACATCAAGATTATAGCAAAATACAAGAGAAAAGCATCAAATAAGGAGTTTAAGTTAAAGGAAATATCACCAATTCTCCTTGAAAAGACTTCAAACTCTCTGGAAATAATAATACAAGCATATGAAATTTTACAGAATTTTTCAGGGGGAAAATACGGCTCCTAGAGCCTCCAATACGCCCAAAATACGCCCAAATCTGCTTGTATACGCCCAAAAAAACCCTAAATACGCTTATATAATAAGATTGCGGGTTTACTGTGCTTCGCGGGTCGAAACCCGCATCCAAATCGAACCCGAACGCATCCTGACCGTTAATCCAGATCGGCGCATTTCTCAGCCGCACATCCGTGCGGGATCTAACGTGGATGACCCACGTGTGCGCCAAGATTCGTGCCTCGCCCGCTTCGTTCGTTCGATCCGCGCCCGCTTTGTTGGTAGCCGTTGGATCTTAAATGGGTGGTCGGGATGCAGCCACGTCGTTGCTTACATTTTCAAATTGCGGGGAGATTTAACACCGTTCGATCGAAGAGGAACGCTGCAGATCGAGCCACGTAGCCGCCTCCGTTTCGAATCGAATTCGCGAGGCGGGTTGATTCCTGGACGTCCGATCTGGCGGGCTCTTGATACGATCTTGCCACGTCGCCTCGATTTTGTTCGGATGCGGGGTGTTTAGTCAGCCGTTGGATTATAGATCGACGCTTCAGAAGCAACCACGTCGCCCGAATCTTGAGCTGCGCATAGGACCGTTGGATGAGTGATCAACGGGCTAAACGTGGCCACGTTGCCCGCTTGGTTTGCCTCCGTCTGCTGCGTTCGGAAGTGAATGTATGCCGTTCGATCAGAGATCGACGGCCAAAAAGCTGCCGCGTGTCTGCTCTTCGAATACAAGGACGGGGAGATAGGAGCCGTTCGATCTGAATCGAACGGTCGATATTTCGCCCGCTCAGAATTCGAATTAGAAATCGGATTACTCTGATCTGGGCCGTCGGATGAAGATTGCGCGGCCACGATTTATCCACGTGGCCCGTATTTCGTATTTTCCACCGTATTTCTTGCGTATTTTCCCCTTTAATTGATATTCTGCATTCAAAAATTCACAGAAATTAGCACAGATCTCAGAAAAATATAAATAAATAGTCGTTGGAATCGTGAGATGGAGACCAAGCTAGGAAAAATATAAAAAGTGCAGAAATGCGTCGTTAAATGCTGATTTGTGCTCAAATAGTGTGTTTTCTCTAATAAATAAATGTGTAGAAAATACGTATGAATTAGAGAACAATGTAGCATCACATGAGCACAAAATTGGGCTAAATGAGGGGTTAAATATGTAATATTGAACCCGAATCACACCCCCCAACTAGCGATTTGCTAGTCTCTAGCAAAAAGAGCGATAAATACGGATGGTTAATAAAACAATAAGTTCTATCAATCTCTTATAGCCTGGCTCAATAATACGCATTCCTACATGGTCTTGACCATTAATATACACATCCATGAACAAAATCAATCACATGATATTTTCTCTAATTTAGTATGAATAAATAACATGCAAGCATCGTTTTGCGCAAGCGAAAGTATAACACGTCGTTTTGTTCTAGTTTTCTTGTTTCCAAGGAATTGGCCTATCAAAATAATCATTCAAGACATGGGTATTGAAGTTGCTTAGTATATTCACCATTTCTTTTCTTTTATTCGTTCCGCGTAACGCGCATCAAGCAACATTCGCAGAAAAAGTATAACTTGGATCGCTCCATCAAATGAGTGAGTTTCCGGTCAATGGCTCCCAAATCAGACGATCATAGGGCATTAGGCCAAGAAGGACCCCTCGGACTGTACTACTCGAGCCAACCAAGTTATTTAATAGTGACATACTTATTCTTTCATTTTTCATCATTCATTTTTCATTCATTTTTCTTTTCTTTTCTTTCTTCCTTTTTTTCTTTTGTAAGCAACTCAACACCCATTCTTTGAATATAAACATTAGTATCAATGGCCAACTTCCACTTCAACTTGAAGACTTTTCTTAATAAATCGTGTATACTTAAGCTTTTTCATCACATTAGCATGCATGAAATAAATTCAAACTATTTCGAGATATTAATCATGGAAATTGAATACTTTCATGAATAGTATATTATTGGTAATTCCATGAAGGAAAAATAATCAACTCAAGCCATAAAAAATTTTCAGAACTCAATTAATGTATAATCATCCGCATTAGAGGCATATGAAGGAGTTTTAAAAGATGAGATTTGGTGATTTATTCTTATCTTAACCTTATTTTTGAAAAAAATTGAAAAAAAATCATAAGTCTCATACACCCCCCAACTAAAGATGGACATTGTCCTCAATGTCGGAAGAGGTACGAGTTTATTCAAGCAAGCAACCTAGAAAGCATTTAAAAACTACACTACTGGAAAGAACACACCGTGATCAAATGGCGGATCCCGAATCTTTAATTGTGGAGGAAGTTGTTCAATTTGCTCCTTGCGCTCCTCGGCGAGTAATCTTCCTCCAACGACTAAACTGGATCCCAACAACGTAACTCCCAGCATCTCTATAAGATGTCCACCTGTATCCTGCAAGAGATGAGTCACGTCAATCCATTTTAGTTTAAAATTCTTCGAAATAAAATTATTCCAAATGTAGTCATCAAAATAAGTGAAAGAAATTCAAATAAGTTGACGACTACTCCCTGAAAGATATGCACTACTCTCTGCACGATGCTCGTTCAATGGGGAGATGGATAAATGATTTTGGGACAAAACTGGAGGAGGTCATGGTTCTGACTCCATGGCGATAATCTCAAAACCCTTGTCCCTAGCTGTCTCCTCCTCTCGTTCATCCAAATTTGCTAGCTCGTCCTCTCTTTTGCACACATTTTCTGCCATGTAGATATTATTTTTCGTGTCATCAACGTGACATGGCTCGCTCGATATACCTGCAATAGAAGATAAACTCGTATTAGAATCTTGAAATTGAGTTTCAAAAGCCTTACTTTCTTCTAAGCAAGTGGCAATCAAATTAAGATCTTCAATAGATTTTTGAATCTGCCGACTCCGAGCAAGGAAATTCTCTTGGAATTGATGGGATGTGGCCGCCTGTGTCTGAATAATCAAGTAAGCATCCTCTCTCAAGGATTGCAAAGGTACGTCTATACTTTGCTCTTCTTGATCAAGGCACGGAGGCTCCGTTGAATCGCTCTCTGAAGTCTCTTCCATGGTTTTCTTCGTTTTCTTGCAGAGACTCCATATATTCCCACGCCTCTGTCGGCGACATGCCTCCCAATAATTCCTGCAGCTGTGGTCTTATTCCATCTAGGAAGGAGGCCATGAGCTCTTCATTTGTGTACCCATGCTGCAGATAGCTCGATATAATGTCTGTGAACCTCCTCCAGGCCTGAGAGAAAGTTTCACAGTCAGTTTGATTAAAATTAACAATTTTGAGCTTCTCCATTCTATGTTTGTGTGCATTAGCATACCTTGCATCATACAGATTGTTTGTGCAGTAGAAGTTCATATATTCCATTTTTTAAAAAAATTAAAATAAAATAAAAAAAATAAAAAAAAATAAAAAAAAAGGTTTATGTACAATAAAGTGGAAAGATCTCACCGAAGGTCCTCTAAATGAAATAAACCGTAGTCACAAACCATTCCTCCCCGGCAACGGCGCCAAAAACTTGGTGAAGGTGCTCTCTCTCAAGCGTAAGAGTCCGTACAAGTAGTAAAATCTGGGAGTCCAGATGTCGAATCCACGGGAAGAAATCTGTTGCAACCACAATTCAAATCAAATAGAAAGCCAATGAAGAGAAACTAAACACTTTTAATGGTGGTGATGGTGGTGTGAATGGGGATACGTGAATGATACGAACAAGGAAAATACGTGAGAACAAATATCTATAAAAAGTATGCACATGGTATGGGTTCGTTAGGATCGATGATTCGTATTAATTTGGTTGATAGGTATAACGCAATGAATTCCCCTTTTGGGAGCAATTCACCGGAAAATATCCAATATAACTCAATGAATTCTCCTTTTGGGAGCAACTCATCGGAAGATGCCCTTTTGGGGGTTCAAACACAAAATTCAATGAGATCGTCGCTAAAGCTATAATACGATATGAAACTCTCTTTTGGAGAGATCAAAACTACGGTGTGAAACTCCCTTTTGGGGAGATCAAAACTCGCCCTTTTGGGGTGATCATCAACTAAATCAATTCTTTTGGAATATGAAAAAGTCGATTTACGAACAAAGATTACAATTTTAACGACGTTTAACGATTTAGCACATGGAATACAACCAAAATAACACAAATCATAGCACCTAACTACTCCATACCATGCACAACAGAGATTTATCTACTCATCATGCAATAATAAACAACTTTCATAGCAAAATACGTCAAGATTATAGCAAAATACAAGAGAAAAGCATCAAATAAGGAGTTTAAGTTAAAGGAAATATCACCAATTCTCCTTGAAAAGACTTCAAACTCTCTGGAAATAATAATACAAGCCTATGAAATTTTACAGAATTTTTCAGGGGGAAAATACGGCTCCTAGAGCCTCCAATACGCCCAAAATACGCCCAAATCTGCTTGTATACGCCCAAAAAACCCTAAATACGCTTATATAATAAGATTGCGGGTTTACTGTGCTTCGCGGGTCGAAACCCGCATCCAAATCGAACCCGAACGCATCCTGACCGTTAATCCAGATCGGCGCATTTCTCAGCCGCACATCCGTGCGGGATCTAACGTGGATGACCCACGTGTGCGCCAAGATTCGTGCCTCGCCCGCTTCGTTCGTTCGATCCGTGCCCGCTTTGTTGGTAGCCGTTGGATCTTAAATGGGTGGTCGGGATGCAGCCACGTCGTTGCTTACATTTTCAAATTGCGGGGAGATTTCACACCGTTCGATCGAAGAGGAACGCCGCAGATCGAGCCACGTAGCCGCCTCCGTTTCGAATCGAATTCGCGAGGCGGGTTGATTCCTGGCCGTCCGATCTGGCGGGCTCTTGATACGATCTTGCCACGTCGCCTCGATTTTGTTCGGATGCGGGGTGTTTAGTCAGCCGTTGGATTATAGATCGACGCTTCAGAAGCAACCACGTCGCCCGAATCTTGAGCTGCGCATAGGACCGTTGGATGAGTGATCAACGGGCTAAACGTGGCCACGTTGCCCGCTTGGTTTGCCTCCGTCTGCTGCGTTCGGAAGTGAATGTATGCCGTTCGATCAGAGATCGACGGCCAAAAAGCTGCCGCGTGTCTGCTCTTCGAATACAAGGACGGGGAGATAGGAGCCGTTCGATCTGAATCGAACGGTCGATATTTCGCCCGCTCAGAATTCGAATTAGAAATCGGATTACTCTGATCTGGGCCGTCGGATGAAGATTGCGCGGCCACGATTTGGCCACGTGGCCCGTATTTCGTATTTTCCACCGTATTTCTTGCGTATTTTCCCCTTTAATTGATATTCTGCATTCAAAAATTCACAGAAATTAGCACAGATCTCAGAAAAATACAAATAAATAGTCGTTGGAATCGTGAGATCGAGACCAAGCTAGGAAAAATATAAAAAGTGCAGAAATGCGTCTTTAAATGCTGTTTTATGCTCAAATAGTGTGTTTTCTCTAATAAATAAATGTGTAGAAAATACGTATGAATTAGAGAACAATGTAGCATCACATGAGCACTAAATAGGGCTAAATGAGGGGTTAAATATGTAATATTGAACCCGAATCACACCCGCCAACTAGCGATTTGCTAGTCTCTAGCAAAAAGAGCGATAAATACGGATGGTTAATAAAACAATAAGTTCTATCAATCTCTTATGGCATGGCTCAATAATACGCATTCCAACATGGGCTTGACCATTAATATACACATCCATGAACAAAATCAATCACATGATATTTTCTCTAATTTAGTATGAATAAATAACATGCAAGCATCGTTTTGCGCAAGCGAAAGTATAACACGTCGTTTTGTTCTAGTTTTCTTGTTTCCAAGGAATTGGCCTATCAAAATAATCATTCAAGACATGGGTATTGAAGTTGCTTAGTATATTCACGATTTCTTTTCTTTTATTCGTTCCGCGTAACGCGCATCAAGCAACATTCGCAGAAAAAAGTATAACTTGGATCGCTCCATCAAATGAGTGAGTTTCCGGTCAATGGCTCCCAAATTAGACGATCATAGGGCATTAGGCCAAGAAGGACTGTGAATGAGTGAGTTTCTGATGTTGGTTTCGCATGTCCATCCTAGCCCAGATCTTCCATTTTGGCAAGATTCGCACTTGTGCACCCAGACGACTGAAGTTGGTTTCCCAGTCGCCTGCCCATGGCACAGGCGCTTGTGGATACCACATCAGTCACATGTCCTTGCTGCTCAGAATTTTTGAGATTTGTTAACATTCGTACTTTGCCACTCAGATGCATGTTGAAGGTTTCTCAGGTGCCTATCAGTTTTCAGGCGCATATCCAACCTTCATCAGTCGCCTGTCTTACGTGGTAAGTTACTGTTTGAATTCTCACATACCCTCTGACACAGTGCAGTAGGCGACTGTCCGTTCTTCATCAGTCGCCCGTCCTGCGTGTAAAAGTAATCCGTTGGGATTTTCCACACGGATTTTGAAGGGGGTTTTGGGTATTTTCTTTGAAGGTTTGAGAGAACATATAAATGGGCCTACTACTGTTCCATTGAGACCTTCTTTAACATTCTTGCATTCATCTCTCAAGATTAATATCTCTCAAGCTCTCATTTGCAAATCAAAGCCCTAGAATTCCAAATCTCATATTGTCTTCTAACTAGAATCAACTCACATCCTCTAGCTTTGGTAAAGACAAGTGCAAGGGCTATTCTCTCTTCTAGGAAGAGATTAACACACTACATCACTTTGCTCCTTCAAGTTCTACTTGAAGGCATAATTGATTTGTAAGTGTAATTTCGAATTTCATAACTTTCGTAAATTGGTTGTACTCTCGGTTTGTGAGAGTGGTTTGCTTGATCCCAAGTTGTCGGATTCAAGAACATCAATCTTGTATTGATTACACTTATAGGGTTGCTACAAGTGGGTTGAAAAGAAAACTCAAGCTAGGGTTTTAGCTTGAGTATGTGGATGGTATCCCAGATGGTAGGGACATAGGATTATCGGGAACAAGTCGGGTGTGACTTGGGTAATCCGAATCCTTGAACATCCTTGTGTTTGCTTGTCCATTGTTGTTTAATCATAATTCCACATCTTTGTTTGTAAGGATTTTAATTAGGCATAATTGTCTTGTTAATTTTATAAACACTATTCAACCCCCCTTCTAGTGTTTTCCTCATAGCACATGGTCCTTACAAACCCCACCCATCCCCCCAACACAGCCACCACCTGATGGTGGCTCTACTTGACGAGAAGCACCACACTCTTCCCCCTTACATTTTTATCCTCACATACTCATGATTATCTCATTGAGGACAATGAGAGATTTAGCTTGGGGGAGGAGCATTTCCATGCTTCATTTTATTTTATTTTCTTCCTTCATCATCCACATTTTCCATGCTTTCTCACCCATGTTTTAATTTTTCATTTCTCTCTCTTTTCTTTTCTTTTCTCTTTTACCATGCATCATGTTTATTTCAAGCCCTTATATGCAACAAAAACCAATAAAAATTTTAAAAATAAAAAACGACAAAAAACCATCATTCGCATTGTGCATCATGCATCTGTATATATTTGCATTCGCCTTGAGAAATTTTTGAGCTTGAGATTGTATATGCGTGATATATCGAGTTGAATTTCATTTTCCACTTTTACGCTCGATTTCTCGATATTGCTTAGGATATTTGACTAGGATAAGCTTTTAACTTTAGATCCCATTTAATATGCATTTCGGGACTATTCTCATAGCCCCTAGGATAGAAGTACTTGAAACCGTGCTAAGTTGAGTTTCACTTAGGAGTACACTATATACATGGAACGATGAACCGATAGTCAATTATAGTGTTTTATAACTCTTTAAGACTTGGATACCGATGTGACCTCTAGTACTGAGGGTTGATATGGTTTGACCCATTCATGCTTTTTAAAAAGAGAAAATATATATATTTGTTTGTGTTTGTATAGAAAAATAAGTGCACTGTTTCCCCATCGACGCTAAGTAGCCAGATCCCCCTGACTCAGAAATCATCAGGGCCTCGCGCCGAAATGTTTAGCTTGGAGGAGTGCATTCAAAAAAAATAAGGATTCGCATGTGTTTGAGACAGTAGGTCCGAGGGGTCCTTCTTGGCCTGGTGCCCTAAGATCGTCTGGCCTGGGAGTCACCGACCCAACGCTCCTTACATGAACCAATGATGATCCAAAAAAAAAAAATTGAAAAGAAGAAAAGTTGGAAGAGTGAATGAGATAGCAACCTTACGAATCAAGGAACTTTGATACACCGTAGGAACCACTTCCCCCGATGGGCTAATAACTCATTATCCTTGACTTATCCCTCCATCGACCATTGTATAACTTCGATTCATTCGTTTTAAACCTAGAGATGGGTTAGAGGAAACATCCTAGGACTTAGGTGTAATCGTGATCTTAGCATATTACTTGACGATTTGGACTAGAAGTGATGTCCTAAGATTATATTCTAACCAATGGAAAGGAATCGACGTACTTTGTTGTTATGAATTTGAGATTTCTACTCAATTTCATAAATTTCTTCATGTCTTCATTTGCTTACTTGCTTGCATTTCTCCAAGCTCTACTCTTTCTTGTCTTCCTTGAGGACAAGGACGAGTTTAGCTTGTGGGATTTTGATGTGTGTTATTATTACACATATTTTACACTCTTTCCATGCTCATTTCATATCATTTCATCCATCGTTTCAGTCAATTTCCCCCATTTTTGTTTCTTTTTACGTTTTTTGGTATTTCTCATGCGTTGAAGGAGAAATCAGGAATTTTGGGCACAAAACATGGAGAAAAGAGGCTAAAATGGAGCGAGAAGGACTTGGGAAGCAAAATGAGGAGAAAAGAGTTCAACGGTGTCCCACACAGCCACGTGGATCAATCCATGCGACCGCGTCGACCAGGACACAACAACAGCCTAAGAATAGAGACCACACGGCCGCATTATCAAGGCCAAACGAATGTGTGGAGGAGCTAAGAAGATGGGAGATTCTGTAGCCATGTGGCCGCATCCTTTGACGCCAAACGATCGCGTCGTGCGAGCTGAAGGAAGAGAAGAACCAAGACGACGCGGTCGAGTCCATCTAGACGACGCAGTCGCATCCTCCCGAGTCGCGCTGAAGCCAAACGGCTGCTCCCTGCGGCCGTTTTAGATCACTTTTGGGGCAGAAGAACCCCAGATGATGCGGTCACGTGGCCTAGCCATGCGGTTGCATTGCCTGTAGGATTTGTGGCCATATTTTACCCATTTGGGCCATGCTGTCTGACGTACGTTTATATTTCATATATTCACGCACGTCTTCTTTTGTGTTTTTCCATTATTTTCCACCGTCTCGTATCCGTTTTCTCGTATTTTCTTGTTTTCTTTCACTTCTCCGTGTTTTTACGTGTTTGCAGGAGTTTGTCAGTATAGGGGACATATAACGAGGATATCATAAGTCCCCGGAGCAACGGGAGGAGTCACGCGTGATCCGGGGGGTCAAACAACAAAGATTTCTATCTTTCAGCCCCCACCCGATCGGTTGGATACAGCCAACCGGTCGGGTGATGCACGCGTGCATGACCAGGACAGCAGCTGAAGCAAAGTGAGCGTCAACCGACCGGGTCGGAGACCGGTTCAGCCCGACTGATCTCTTGGGAATTTGAAGCTGAACTCCAACCGATCGGGTGACAATCACCCGATCGGTTCACTTGTAGCCAATTTCCCCAAAGAGATGACCCGGAGAGCTCACCCGACCGCCAGCAGACCGTGCCAAAACGTCCGAAGTTTCTGTCATTTTGGGCGACAATTCCAACCGATCGGTTGATTTATCAACCGATCGGTTCACCCGATGAGCTCAAGATCTAAACGGCTAGGAGCTTCCGCCAACCGACCGTGTCGCTTGACCGGGTGAAGTCCTGAAGATTGCTGCCGAAGTTCGCAGCAGGTCACCCGATCGGGTGATTCTTCACCCGATCGGGTGACATCGTTTTCTATATATAGAAGCCCTAGGTTTCCAGAAACGGGGCTGTTGTATTTTTTCTGTTTTCTCTCCATTTTGTGACCGCTGGAATTTATTTGATATTTGTATGTTGTCTGATCTTTACCAAACTTTAATATAGTGTTATTTGCATTGCTTTTACTACTTTTCAATCGCTGGATAATGTTTTTAACGGTCGATTTTCATTTAGATTGCTTTTTACCTAAAATGTGTGAGTAGTTCCCAAATCTGGGATTTTGGTGGAAACCCCTTCGTGGGTTCTCCCTAATGTGTTCATAGGACTAGGAAATCGATTGGGATTAGGAATTTATCGGTTACGCGGGGTGTTTTATTGTCATCGGCGGGAAAAAGACCGCCTTTGACCGTTGGGCCAAGGGGGAATAAACTTGGCGGTTGACTCCCTAGCCATAGCTCACGCCCTTAGCGTAGACATCGAATCCTAGCGCGCGGGAGCGGCATGATGAGATGTCAGGAGTTATCGTTGTAAGCTTAGTGCTCCCGGAGTCGGTCAGTGTTAATGGACATGGGAATGCCCAATGACCGAACCCGGGTAGTCCGGCGTATCATCCTGGGCACCGACCGGAATATCAGGCCCATGGGACGCTGGTATCACTCCTAGAGGCAACGTCTCACCATTAGACCCCAATTCTGATCGTTGTCCTATCCGTCGGTCGTATTAGCGAGAATCATATGATAGGGTGGAAACCGAAGTCCCGGGTTTCCCTTTATATTGTTCATCCCTCGCATTTTATTTCCGTGACAACCCATCTACCGATTCGGGCTAGCTCGCCCATGTAGGATCCTGTCCAAAACAGAGTTAGGATCGATAACATGAAGTTTAGACTTACGCTTGCGTATGCGGCACGGTAGTCTACGAACTTCGCCTTCGGATTCGCCACGACGGATCGAGTCTTCTCACGAACGGAGTAAGGCTACTAATCCACAATCTAAATCTCTACTTTAGATTAAGAACTTGGATAAGAGGGAGAGAAAGGATTTCTGCAGAGCTTCGCTAGGATGAAGATGCATGCATGAATTTCATGCAAAATGGTGTAAGAAATGGCTTACCCTTGGGTCTTATTTATAGCCCCCAAGGTAGTTATTTTAGGGTAAGTTGTTCCTTTGGAACAACTTAATTAAGGTGTACCATGATACATGGCACATTATAAGCTTAAGTTGTACCATATGCATGGTACAACATAAGCTTAAGATATTCCCCCTTTATTAGCCATATGTCGCATGCACTTATGCATATATAATGCGACTTTCCCACTCATCCAGAGATCCTCTCCGCAAGGGAACAGATTCCCTTTGTACACGACTTCGTGTACGCGACGTTCGAGGTCCGTATTCCCTCGTACATCCCCCACAAGGGTGTACAAACGTCTTCCATATCCAACATCTCCCACTCACACTTGAGGGGATTGTAAGAGAACGTCTTTCCCTTAGTTCTTTCATCTATCATACCGAGAAATAGACCGTGCGACCGTCATGCGCGTAGAGTCTGTTGTTGTGCACTTGTTAGAGATACACAACGACCTCGAAGGTGCAAAGTTGAGTAGTTCAACGCATGCTTTACCCTAGATTATTTCTTCACATTTCTTATACTTTATATTCAACAATTGAATCCCATCTGGATTACAATTGGCTGGCCAGCTTTGAATCATTAAAGTCCAAATGCGAATATGAAATCAATCTTCCTCTTCTTGCGAACCTTCTGATCTTGACTAGACTCGCTTTTCTAACGTGCCCCGCCGAGCCGAATTATCATAGCTCATAAGTAACACGCTAAGATAGCGATCATTTCGTCAAATCTAAAGGAACCAATTGGAGTCCTTGAGGGTAAGAGTAAAGACCCATATGGCCTTTGAGTCTCACATAATAGCAAACACTATTGCTACTAACTCAGTGGTCGAAATGCATACGTGGTATGAACACGTATTACAACATCACTCCTTTCCCAGGGAGAGTATGTCTTAATGATGTTGTACGGATGAAAAGATCAGACACCACAGTGACTATCTTTTTGAGTCCCCTTACTACTCGTGAAATATTCACGGACTCTCATCCTGCATAAGACAGATAGGAAAAAATCATATGAGATCTCTTTCAAATATCCTTGTGATACAGATCTCAGATCTTTTGTAAGCATCCATATGATGCAGATCTTTCATTCGACTATCTTGTTTAAGTCATGACTCTAAATCATTCGTCTAATGATTTTGACTTTAAACTAGTCTCATCTCTATCTTATCCATCTGATAAGATAAGGCGGTTGCTCATGTGAGAGAGCCAACCTTAATCTGTCCGACATACACACAATTCAGCTGAGATTTCAAAAATGTACACAAACATTTCTTAAGAAATTCATATGCAATGTTTGAAAAAGAACTTATTCTTTTATTAATTTTGATCATTTACAGACATGGGAATTTACATTGGTACAACTCAGCTCTTACGCAATCCTTGAGATGATAAGTGTTTGTAAAACACATCTCTGGGGATCGCCTTTGTAAGCGGATCCGCTATCATCTCATGCGTAGATATGTACCTTATGTCTACCTTCTTGGTCTTATCATAGTCTTTTGCAAATTTGTAGCGGATATCTATGTGTTTGGTCTTACAATGGAATTTCGGATCTTTGACATAGGCTATAGATGCTTGACTGTCGCTGTGTATAGGTACAGCACCTGAGTCACTTGCATTAATTAGCCTGTCTAAGAACTTCCTAAGCCAAACAGCCTCTTGAACTGCCATGCTAAATGCTACAAACTCGGCTTCCATGGTTGAAAGTGCGATGCAGGATTGTTTCTTGCTACTCCAGGATATTGCACCAGATCCGAGTAGAAAAACATATCCTGAGGTCGATCGTCGTTCATCGAGATCACCCGCCCAATCAGCATCAGTGTAGCCTTCGAGCCTCAAGGCATCTCCTTGATAGCATAAAGCAAAGTCTGCAGTTCCTTTGAGATACCGCATTATCCTCTTAACCGCTTTCCAGTGTACTTGCCCTGGGTTGGATTGGTAACGACTTACCATTCCAACGGCAAAACAGATGTCCGGTCTTGTACACATCATAGCGTACATTAGACTACCAACTGCACTGGAATATGGAACTTTTTCCATAATCTCCTTCTCTTTTTGGTTCTTCGGACATGATTTCAGACATAAATTGTCGCACTTGCTTATTGGAGTATCAATGGACTTGCAGTCCTGCATATTAAAACGTTCTAGAACCTTCTTTATATAAGTCTCCTGTGAAAGAGAAAGAAGTTTCTTCGAACGATTCCTTGAAATCTTAACTCCAAGGATATATGCGGCTTCTCCCATGTCTTTCATCTCAAAAACTGATGAAAGCCAAGCCTTGATATCCATCACAAAGCCCTTGTCATTTCCGGCTATTAAGATGTCATCTACATATAGAGACATAATAACATACTTGTTCTTATTCCTCTTGATATATACACAGTTATCTTCATCAAGCATGGAAAATCCATTTGATAAGACAACCTCTTGAAATCGTATATACCACTGCCTCGAGGATTGTTTAAGACCATATATGGATTTAAGAAGTTTACAAACCTTATGTTCGTTTCCTTCTTTTACAAACCCTGTTGGTTGTTCCATATAGATCTCCTCGTCCAATTCTCCATTGAGAAAAGCAGTCTTTACATCCATTTGATGTAATTCGAGGTCTAAGCAAGCTACCATTGCCAGAATCAGGCGAATTGAGGTAAAACGAACAACAGGTGAGAAGGTCTCTTCGTAGTCTATCCCTTCCTGTTGCGTAAAACCTTTCGCGACAAGGCGAGCTTTATATCTGTCAATAGAGCCATCAGCCTTATGCTTGATCTTGAGAACCCATTTGTTCCCAATAGCTCTACGTCCTCTGGGTACGTCAACTAAGTCCCAGACTTGGTTAACTTTCATGGATTCTAATTCCTCTTGCATCGCTTCCATCCATTTGTCTTTAGCAGGGCAAGATACGGCCTGTTTGAAAGTAGCAGGCTCGTCATCTTCTTGTAGTAAAGTCATAAAGGTTTGCGGAAATTCATCCTCAAATCTTAGAGGAGCCAACCTTGTACGACTACTACGTCGTATTTGAGATTCTTCAAGTCCTTGTTGACTTGAATTTAGATCAATTCTAATATCACTCCCACTTGGAATGTCGTTAGAATTGCTCCCACTTGGATCATTATTCCCGTATGGAATAGGATAATCGTCATTCGTATAATCCATTGGTGAAGGTTGAAACGTATTTTCATTTTCACCAAGAATTCTCCCACTCGAATGAGGTAATCCTTCTTGATCATAAATCTCAAATAGAGATAAGTCCTGACTTATCTCGCCCTGTCTTGGAAACTCGTTTTCCAAGAAAGTGACATCCCTCGACTCAAACTCAATTAGCCCACCATTGTCTTCCTGACTAACAAAAACATAACCTTTGGAGTTTTCTGCGTATCGTATAAAGATACATTTCCTTCCCCTTGGCCCAAGTTTTCCATACTTATGGGAGGAAATATGTGCGTAGGATGCACAACCCCAAGGTTTCAAAATGTTTAAGTCAGGAGACCTTTGGTTCCACAACTCATAAGGAGTGGAGCTAACTGATTTCGAGGGTACACGGTTTAAAATGAAAGTGGCCGTCAATAATGCATCTCCCCAAAAGGTGATTGGCAAGTTAGCTTGCGCCATCATTGAACGGACCATTTCCATTAAAGTCCTATTTCTCCTTTCTGCAACACCGTTTTGTTGAGGAGTATAAGGCATAGTTACCTGATGTACTATGCCTTTTTCATCACAGAGTTCCTTAAAACTTATTGATTGATATTCACCGCCCCTATCGGTTCGCAAGACCTTAATCTTGCGATCTAATTGATTCTCCACTAAACTCATATAGTTTTTAAAGCAAGCCAAAGCTTCACTTTTGTGGGATATCAAATAGATATGTCCGAATCGGGTAAAATCATCAATAAAAGTGATGAAATAGGACTTTCCGCGTCTTGTCTTGACATTCATCGGACCACATATGTCCGAATGGATAAGCTGTAATGGAACCTCGGCCCTTGTGCCGGTTCCAAACGGCTTGCGACAAGATTTCCCCACAAGGCAATGTTCGCAGGTCGACATTTCAACCTTTGAAACATTGGATAGAAGACCACGTTTGGCGAGTCTATCCATACGCGTTGGTCCAATATGACCAAGCCTTGCGTGCCAACAATTCACATCAGACTCATAAGTCTTAGAATTTGCAATAAGGAAATTTTCATTACATGAGGAATCATACATTGTACTCATTACAATAAATCCTTTAAATACAAACCCAGTACCAATAAGAGTATTATTACAACTTAAGTCCACATTACAATCATGAAAAAACCAGTTATAGCCAAGACCCATTAATACAACCACAGAAATTATATTCCTTCGAATATCTGGAGCGAAGAGGACATCATGAAGTAGGAGAGTGCGGCCGTTGTCCAAGACTAGCTTGCAAGTCCCAACGCCTTTCACTTCAACACGTGTGTTGTTTCCTACATAGATCCACTTCGTTCCTTGGGGTATCCGGTGATACTCCACGAAGGACCGTCTGTCCCTTGCTATGTGGTCGGTGGCACCTGAATCAATTATCCAAAATGGATTAGATTCCACAAGAAATATTGAACTAGAAACACATATGTAACTAGTATATTTACAAGTTACCTCGTCGCCTCCACTCGTACACGAACGAGCATAGTGACCGAGCTTGTTGCACTTGAAGCACTTGATCCTCTTCAAGTCTTTCTTCTTGTGCCATTTCTTGTGCCCACCCTTATGTTTGGGTTTCTTGGTAGACTCAGGTTGCTTATTACGTTCATTAGTGAACTTCGAACGATTTTTCCTTTTCTTTCCCCCGTGTGAGGAACTAGCAACCATGTGCACTTCTGCACTTGGCTTGGCAGCCGCAAGCCGCTCTTCCTCTAATTCGAGGTGCTTGGAAACATCGCTGAAGGTCTTGATGCTCTCATTGTGAGTGAGATGCATCTTCATTTGGTCCCACCCATTTGGTAGGGAACGTATGACTGCTTGGATTTGTTGCTCATCTGTGAGCACATGACCTGCGTCCTTTAACTCTGATATAAGGTTCGCCATATGTCGCAGATGTTTCCCCATGGAATGATCTGGACGTTTCTTATATGTATCGAACTTTATAGTTAAGGCGCGAAGTTTGGACACCGATGTGCCACCGAACTTCTCCTCTAGTTTGGACCATATGTCCATGGCTAGGTCATGTTCTCGGAAGATGCGCATTATGTCATCAGCCATACTGCTTAATAACGTAATGCGCGCTATCTTGTTCTTCCGAGACCAAGCATCAAAAGCTTCCTTGTCTCGTCGGTGTTGGGCCGTAGTGCCCAACTCAGGTTCAATCATAACGTTCTTTAGAGTTTCGAGCACTTCTTGCTCCTCTAGAACGTATTGTATCTTGATGGACCAAAGTTTGTAATTATCGCCGTTGAGTTTTTCACCTTTGTTTAACTCAGCGACGATATTCTTTGAAGCGGAAGACATTTTACTTTTAAAATGCTGCAAAAGACATAAAAACCGAAGGTTCGATCAAAAACATATTGCATAAAATTCTTAAAATATAACTCCCACTTGAAATTATATTATATTTGATAAGTTACTTTCGAAAAATATTGAAGATGTTGTTCTAGAATCGAAAAGGTCTCTTTGATTCCAATCACCATCTAGAACAACCTTCAATATTCCCCCATCACTTATCAAACAATAGTACTATTATAGTACTAGCAGCGGAAAAACGAGTTTGAAAACGTATTTTTCAAATATAATTCCCACTTGAAATGATAATAGAATATCCCATATGGATAGTTCTAAAATCAACTCCCACTTGGAATGATATTCATAATTTGATAAGTTACTTTCGAAAAATATTGAAGATGTTACTCTAGAGTCGGAAAGGTCACTACGTTTTCGATCACCATCTAGAGTAACTTTCAATATTTCTCCCTCACTTTATCAAATGTTAGTACTCTTATAGTACTTTGCAGCGGAAAAGCGTTTTTGAAAACTTATTTTTCAAAACGTATGAAAACGTATTTTTCAAATAAAATATATTTCAACTTAGTACCCTTATGATACTAGTGAAATATTCGGCACTTCCTGACCATTTGTCGGGAATGAGCCGTAGCCGTGCCTAAGTCGGATCCCCCTTTTTTTGGGGATTTTTCTGCAAATTATCGTCACCCGGCTCCCGTATGGATCCAGGCGTTTCCCCCCGTATGAGAGAAATTTGATGCAGACGACTGTCGTTTGGCCCCGTATGGGCTAGTTCGACCAAGGCCTTTGCCGAATTGGTTTGAAACTTCCCCCGTCCAGTGCCGATCAGTCCGACAACCGGCCAAGGACGGCCTGCGGCAGCCCTGGCCACTGCCAGGGCCGGCCTGGCCACTGGCCTGGCCTAGGCCAGAGGCCGGCCAGGCCTCTGCCTGGCCTGGCCTCGGCCAGAGGCCCCTGGCCGGGGCCAGGGCCCCTGCCCTGGCCTCGGCCAGGGCGGCCAGGCCCTGGCCTGAGGCCAGGGCGCTGCCCTGGCCTCTGCCAGGGCGGCCAGGGCGGCCCTGGCCTCTGCCAGGGCGGCCCTGGCCTGAGGCCAGGGTGCTGCCCTGGCCTCTGCCAGGGCAGCCAGGCCCTGGCCGGGGCCAGGGCCTCTGCCCTGGCCTCGGCCAGGGCGGCCGGGCCCTGGCCTGAGGCCAGGGCGCTGCCCTGGCCTCTGCCAGGGCGGCAGGGCCCTGGCCGGGGCCAGGGCTCCTGCCCTGGCCTCGGCCAGGCCCTGGCCGGGGCCAGGGCCCCTGCCCTGGCCTCGGCCAGGGAGGCCAGGCCCTGGCCTGGCCGCGGCCAGGGCCTTCTGCCCCTGGCCGTGGCCGGCCAGAGCCGGCCGGCCATGGCCATGGCCGGCCAAGGCCGGCCGGCCATGGCCCGGCCATGGCATTTTTTTTGCCTTGACCGGTCATGTCCCTTTGGCCATGGCCGGTTTCCCCTTTCATGGGAGGCCGCACACCCCCGCCTGAGGGGGTTGCCGCGGTGGTTATTGGCCATAGCCAACCCCCTCCACATGGGGAGGGGGGTGCATGGCCTTCATAACCCATTTGGTCATGGTGCACATGCACAAAAAAAATTCATCTTCCCCGATGGGAATAACCACCATTTTCTTCTCCGGTGAAGCACCCGTTCGTCGAGGAAGTAGTTGTCCTCCAATGGCCGTGTGCCAAAAAATGAACCCACTTCAAAAATTCGTAAACTACGCGCTCCACATGAAGAGAGCGCCCATTCCCTATGAATGGAGACTCAGCATCCATGAAGAGAGCGAGTTTGACGATATGAACGGTCGGTTCTTCCCGTCACGGAGAGTCCCTGCCATATCCGTAATGACAGAAGACCCTAACGTGAAAAGAACAACCGCTGCGTTCTCTCCGTCACGAAGCGTTCCTACCATATCCGTAATGGTAGGATACCCATCCGTGAAAAAGACAACGACTCGTTCATAGTTTCTCCGGGGCGAACCCGTATGGCTCTGATACCAATGTAGGATCCTGTCCAAAACAGAGTTAGGATCGATAACATGAAGTTTAGACTTACGCTTGCGTATGCGGCACGGTAGTCTACGAACTTCGCCTTCGGATTCGCCACGACGGATCGAGTCTTCTCACGAACGGAGTAAGGCTACTAATCCACAATCTAAATCTCTACTTTAGATTAAGAACTTGGATAAGAGGGAGAGAAAGGATTTCTGCAGAGCTTCGCTAGGATGAAGATGCATGCATGAATTTCATGCAAAATGGTGTAAGAAATGGCTTACCCTTGGGTCTTATTTATAGCCCCCAAGGTAGTTATTTTAGGGTAAGTTGTTCCTTTGGAACAACTTAATTAAGGTGTACCATGATACATGGCACATTATAAGCTTAAGTTGTACCATATGCATGGTACAACATAAGCTTAAGATATTCCCCCTTTATTAGCCATATGTCGCATGCACTTATGCATATATAATGCGACTTTCCCACTCATCCAGAGATCCTCTCCGCAAGGGAACAGATTCCCTTTGTACACGACTTCGTGTACGCGACGTTCGAGGTCCGTATTCCCTCGTACATCCCCCACAAGGGTGTACAAACGTCTTCCATATCCAACAGCCCATGGGGTGAATTTGGTCCTTTCTGACACAAGCACAACCAAGCCTCCCTAAGTTCGACCCCCAAGCCACACTACAACACCGTGCGCTTACGGTTATAAATATTTAAATCTCACGCCCCCAATCCAATATTGCACTCTTATGATCACGAACAACGTGGGGACGTCAAGCTTTATGGCGCCGTTGCCGGGGAGGCAACGTGCTTATTATTTTAGGATCTCATGAACCCTTGAGTCTAGCTCCCATCTTTATCTCGCGATAATTTTTGCATTCTTCTTTTTCGTGTTTTATTTTCTTATTTTTATTTTATATTTTTATCTGATTTTTTCCCTCTTTTGCTTCACAGGTGTTTGTTGTTTTTAATGCGCAGGAACACAAGGAGTCTTGACGACTTGATTCCTGTTGATCTTGAGATAAACGCCACCCTAAGGCGTCTGGCTGCAGAGAAGAGAAGAAGAGAAGAGCCTGAAACCATGGGGGAGAACACCCCACCTCACAAGTCCCTGCTGGAGTACTCGATGCCATCCATCGAGTCCACCTCTACCATTCGACCTCCTGCTATTACAGTGCAAAGCTTCGAGCTCAAGCCGTCCTTAGTAACGTGGATCCAGCAGGATCAATTCTCTGGGGCACCCATGGAGAGCCCCATCGAACATCTGGACTCCTTCTTGGAGAAATGTGACACCTTCTGCATAAATGGTGTCACAACTGAGGCGATCCGTCTGAAGCTATTCCCCTGCTCTCTGCGGGATAAGGCCAAGCTGTGGCTTAGGGGGAAGGACCCGAATACATTCAACACTTGGGAGAAGCTTTCAAACGCTTTTCTGACTAAGTTCTTTCCTCCAGGGAAGACCATGAAGCTAAGGAGTGAGATCTCCTCCTTCTCCTAGGCCAGCCACGAGTCCTTGCATGAAGCTTGGACGAGATTTAAAGAGATGCAGAGAAGATGCCCTCATCACGAGCTTCCCAAGTGGCAGATAATTAATCTGTTCTACAACGGATTGAGGGATGACTTGAAATCTTCGATGGATGCCGCGACTGGGGGATCCTTCATGTCCAGAAGTGAAGAAGATGCCGGACAAATTCTCGAAAACATGGCATCGAACAATGAGCGGTGGTGTGATGAGCGAGCCACACCTAGATCTGGGGGTATCCACAGGGTCGAGAACGTCGACAAATTATCCAGCAAGTTTGACTTGCTGTCGACCCAGATCTCCGCGCTGATGGTAGGAGCCGGTGGTGCCGGTACACAACATATTGCGGTGGTGGAAGTAGAAGTCATGGGAGACTTCGAGGGTGGTGACATCTCACCACCGTTGGACCAAGCGAGTGCACTATTCTACAATCCTACGAGAAATACACCGTATCCACCACGGACTAGCTCCAATCCGGCCTACTCTCCAAACAACCAGAACCATCCCAATCTTAGCTACCGGGCGCCCTATCATCAGCTGCCTCCTTAGCAGCAACAGCAGCTAGTATATCAGCCGCCTAGGCAGCAGTTTCAGCAGCAGCAACCTCTACAATAATATCAGCAATACCCCCCAAGGAACCAGCAACCCATTCAGCAGCAGCAGCTGCAGCAATATGGCCAGCAGAGGGCCATCTCTCCGGTTGAGTCCCTCTTGACTCAATACATTACCAACCAGGAGAAGATAAATTTGAAGCTGGAAATGAGGCAAAGGGCTCTCACTGACCAAGTAACCCAGCTGGGGTTACAGGCGGCGAACATTCAAAGATCGCAAAATCTATTGCCGCCACAACTGGAAGTGAACCCGAGGGAGCAAACCAGACTTTGGCACTCATGCACGAGCATGCGAATGTGTCCGCTATCGTTTTGAGAAGTGGAACACAAATCCCCATAAGAGTGCCCGCCAAGGAATCGTAAGCACCGTTGGTCGAGCGACCAATTGAAAAAGCCAAAGACAACGGTGCTTCGTCGCCAAAGCCAACGACTCCGGAGGGAGTCCCTGAAGAGGAGAATATTAAAGACGAGGAAGGGAGCCTCAAAGTATTCAAGCCCGTTGTGCCTTTTTCATAATGGATAGCCCAAGCCAAGATAGAAGAGAAGTATGGCAAATTCTTTGCCAAGGTCAAGGATCTAAGCTTGCAAATCCCCTTCCTCGAAGCCATTGAGACGATTCCCTCCTACGCAAAATTTTTAAAGGATCTGGTGACAAGAGGGTCCAGAAAGGAGAAGGTCGTATTAACGGCGGAATGCAGCGCTCTCATTTAGAGAGCAAATCCGCCTAAGCTTAAAGACCCGGGGAGCTTCTCTATCCCTTGTGCGATCGTGGAGGTAAAGATCCACCGCACGCTCGTCGATCTTGGAGCGAGCATCAGTTTAATGCCCCTTTCGCTATATAGGAGGATAGGGATGGGCGACCTGGAGCCCACCGGTATGACCCTACATCTTGCAGACCGATCGGTCAAATATCCGATGGGGGTGGTAGATGACCTTCCTGTCAATGTAAGTGGGGTGCATGTGCCGGTGGACTTCGTCGTCATGGACATGCCTGAAGATTCGCATACCCCCATCATCCTTGGATGACCTTTCATGGCCACTGCCGACGTTTTAATAGATGTGAAGAATGGGAAGCTTTCCCTTAACGTCGGCAACGAAAAAGTCGAGTTTGACTTGGGGTTGTCAATGAAGAACCCCAACCCCCCGGATGATCCAGGATGCAATATGCTGGAGTTAGAAGAAGAGAGAGTTGTGGAAGCTGCGGCCTGGGAAATTCTTTCATGAAATCCCCCCGATAGCTTGGGGGACTTAGAAGAACATGTCGGCCCGAAGAAAGATGATGTTGCTGGGAAAGCGGATGCGGCACATACGGTCCCTCCCGAATTTCAAAAAGCTCCTCCGACGAGGAGGAAAGGGAAAGAGCCCATGGGGCTCACCGGAGATGAGATCCGAATCCTGAAAAGAGTGGCGGTAGACGCCAATATAAGGGAGAAGCCTCTGGATTCCATCAATGGAGGGAGGGTCATCGAGCAAGTTTTCTTGTCACCGCTGACGACACCAAAGGCCACCAACTCTGAATCTGAAGCGATGCCGATCTTAGGGCATCACCCCCGTCCACCTTGAATATCATCTACGGGCGTCGAGCAAACGACGTTAAACAAAAGCGCTTCATGGGAGGCAACCCATGCTCTAAAATTTCATCTCCATTTAAGGGTTATTTTTAGCTTTATTTTTTTCTATTTTAATAATTAAATCCAGCCGCAGGAACTTCTGTCGAGAGACTTAGGCCATTTGTGAATTTTTGCAGGAAACAAGCCCTCACCCGATCGGGTGACCTCTCAACTGATCGGGTGAGACGTATCAGACAATGGCCGTAGCTGTGCTCCAATGAACCGGTCGGGTGAAGCAATGTGAGACCGGGTGGCAGACCGTGTGAGCTGGGCCAAAGTCTCGGAAAATTTTGGGAATTGATCAACCGATCGGTTGATACGAAGCGTGGTCGGGTGACCGACTGGGTGAGCAGTACTTAATTCTCAGAAAAACCTGTGAAGCGGCCAACCGATCAGGTGAGTTATCACCCGATCGGTTCGCCTGTAGCATCTTTTCAGCAAAAATTTCGACCTAATTGTCAACCGATCGGGTGAAAACTCACCCGATCGGTTCGACTTAAAACCTATAAATACAACAACACCCCCACCCGTTCAACTCCCTCGCCCGATCTCGATTCTCTCTCGCCGTTTCGACTTCCTCTCCCTCCAACCGGCTTCGTTTCTCCCTCAACCGATCACAAAACTCCCCTCAATCGATCTATCCACTCCCCATCTCCTTCCCTCCTTCGATTTCACTCTCCCCATCTTCGATTCAACCCCATAAAAACCCTAATTTCTGCCCAATACTCCCCCATTTCGAAATTTTGCTGAAAGGAGTTGCCGCGGCTTCACATTTATTCCTATTGCGTTGCGTTGGGACATCTACAAGCAAGGATCTTCATCTCGATTGGGTAACTTCGCTCCTTAGCTCAATTTTATATTTTGCCCTAGAATTTCAGTTTGCTCGATTGCTTGTGTGTGTGTGTACATTCATCACATTTACGCATTCACACACACACACACACACACACACACACCCACATGGCCCGGGATCAAGATAAGGGTAAGGGTATTATGCGGGAGGGGGAGTCGTCTCGCAAGAGACGTAAGGCTACACGTCCACCACACTCACGCCCTCCTCCTGCACAACCTGCACAACCCCAACCCCAACCCGAACCTATCGTCCCAGCTGAGGACCCACTGATGGGCCCGCATGGCTACCGCTTTAGGAATCAAGAGCATAAAGATTTTTACTATAGACTTGATGCACGGGGGCATCTCTCGACCAAATTTTCCCACACCCAAACGCTTATCGATCTCGGTGTATTCACCGAGGTCGAGACTCTCTTCGCAAATTTAGGTTGGTTAGCTTTCCTAATCGCCAACGCGGTGTCCTACCCCTCCCTCACACTCGAATTTTTATCCACACTTGTCTGTGAGTCGGGGTCGATCGTCATATTTCGGGTCCGTAACAGAACCATTCGCACCCACCTGGATACCATCAATAACATCTTTGGTTTTCCCATCCCTGGGGACGACGCTATCCGTCCATACGGGTATCCCCCCGAATTTGACGTCGATCAATTTTGGTTCCGCCTCACCCTACACCCACACTATCCCCGAGGTAAGGCCAATGCCTCCTCCATCATTCACCCCATCTTCCGTCTGGCCCACCGAATCATTTCTTGCACGTTTTTCCCCAGGGATGAGTCCGGCACCGTGACCATCCTTGATCTTTTCATTTTGTGGGCCATGACCTTTCCTTTCGTTCGGGGTGATGACAGGATTTCTTTTAGGGCCCCTACCGTTCCCGTCTATGCCGGTGCTTGGCTTATCTCCAAGCTTCTTGAGATTAGCCGTGCCGGCAAGGGCAAGCTTTATTGCGGGGGCCTTATCACGATCATAGCTTCTGTTCCCCGGTTCAACATTGTCATCCCCCGAGACTTACCCACTGCCACAGGACCCTCACGTATAGATCTTGACGTCCTGCGGCATATTCACATGATTAAGCCCCGCCCCGATGGCCGTTTCACCTTCCATTATGGACACCCCCCATCTCCCTATACCATTCTGACCAACCCCGCTCGCATGACCATCCAGCTTGTGGCAGACTAGACTTTCCTGCCTGATCCTGAGTTTCTTTGGGGGTTATGTCTTCCATTTATCCCGGGCGCACCCAGACCTCTATCCCCTGCCGTCCACTTAGGCGAGCAGGACATTCATGCGTCCCGTGATGACCCCGGGGCTGGGCCTAGTAGTGCCGTCACTGCTTCCCTTCCCACCACCACTGTCGCCACCTCTCCGATCCGTACGACCACCACCTCCACCTTTCATCGAGCCGCCTCTACTCACCTCCATCTCGAGGCTGAGTTAGCTGCCTTGCGCGCTGCCGCTTCTTCTTCCACCTCCTCGGTCCCATCCTCTTCCATCTTCACTCACCCACGTTTCCTCGCACTTGAGAGAAACGTGCCCGCCATCCTCCGCCTTCTCACACACAGCCACGAACCTCCTCCACCCACACCACACCCCTCACCACCACCTTCACCCCCTCGACGATTTTCACCTCCCCCATCACATTCTTCACCTCCACCATCACCCCTTAGGCGACCATCCCCTCTTATCACTACTTTCATCCCCACTACCTCATCTACTCCCACTGTTTCCATTCCCTCCACTTCCCCTCTGCTCACGACCCCTTCCATTACCCCATATACGTGCCACAAGAAATTGCAGGTGCGTTCGCGATCACTTCCCCCACCATCCTCACATACCCCCATACTGACCGGCGCCCCGTTTACGGTTTGGGCGCGGTGTCGTTTTACCGCAAGTGCACGGTTAGTGTAGGGTGCGGGTTTATCGAACTCAGGGAGGTGGATGGCTTGAATGGCTACTAGCCTCGCCTAGGTTGTGTGCTAGCTACACGGACAATGTGGGTGGAAGTGTAGGAATAAGGGAAAGAAATGAAAAAGACACGAAATGAATCCCCGCTAACACGGGCTAGAGCACTCATGACACTTGGCATTTGACTTGACCCAGGGTGAGACATTGCCCCCAAAAGGTGGTACCTAGCGTCCATGGCCCGATATTCCGGTCGGTGCCAAGCACGCTAGGCCTACCCGGTTCCAGACGGTGGGCATTCCCATGTCCATTAACACCTTCCGCAACCGGGAGCATTAAGGCCACAATGATATCTCCCAACACTTCGTCCAAGCCGTTCACACGCGCGAGGACTCCATGTCAACACTAGGGGAGTGAGCTATGGCTAGGGAGTCAACCGCCAAGTTTATTCCCCCTTGGCCCGACGGTCAGAGGCGGTCTTTCTCCCGCCAATGACAATGAAACACCCCCGCGTAACCCTAATGGCCAAATAGGTCAAATGTGATTTCTAGCAATACATCGAAGCGGATCTTGACAGGACAAGCACCGGACCCCAATCCCCAACACATCTAGTGTGTTGCCATACGAATTGGACCCAGATTGCTAGAAATCCCCATTGACGCATTTCATCGAACACGTGCCATGCAACCAAGTCTAATGTAAATTTCCAAGCATCGATCCTACCCTAACCCGTATTAGGGTTCATCAAAACTACTCAATGGTGAATAACATATAAAAAAATAACATAAAATACATATAAACTTTCACCATCAAGCAAAATAAACACAATACAAAACAATGGAGAAAAAGAGAAGAAAATACTTATATTGAGTGAATCGTCAATCCAATACAAGACTTATTGAAAGAGAAAACCTAATCTAAACTAACCCTAGACTAACAAGAGAAAGGGGCAAAAAGCCCTAGAAAATTCAAGAAGAACCCCCTCCAAGTCGTCCCCCAACTTCTATTTATAAACCCCCAAAAAAACCTTAACAGTTCGGGTCCAGAACTGTCAAAAAAGGCCCACCCGATCGGGTGGAATAAACAGAGAGCTCAGATTCACAAAAACAGATCTCACCCGGTCGGTTGACAAGTCAACCGATAAGGTGAAATGAAATTCCAGACTGCAGCCAGTTTCAGCACATAGCTGCGCTTAGAAAATTCCAGAAAAATCTAGAAAAATCGGATTTGGGCATGCGACCTATCGTTGGAAAGCTAACGACGATGCCGCCGCTAGAAAAATAAGAGATCACCCAAAATCCTTCTGGAATGATAGCAGATCTTCAATGAATGAGCAGCGGTGCACGAAAGGGGACGAAAAGGCCACCCGATCGGTTGAAATGTCAACCGATCGGGTGAGCGGCTTGTTGCTTCGGCCATCGGGCTTTGGGAGCTTCAACCGGGCGCAGAGGAGAGCGGGTGGCATGACCGGGTCGTCCTTCGAAGGAATCGGCTACAGATGAACCGATCGGGTGAAGGTCACCCGATCGGTTGGAATTCAGCTCCATTTTCCCGAGAACTCTGTTGGGATGAACCGGTCGGCGAACCGGTCGGTTGACTTTGCTCCTCGCTCCAACTTCAGTCCGGGTCGTGCACGGGTGCATCACCCGATCGGTTGGCTGTGTCCAACCGATCGGGTGGGGGCTGAAAAGTGACAATCTTGGTCGTTTGACCCCCTGGATCACGCGTGACTCCTCCCGTTGCTTAGGGGACTCATAATATCGTCGTTTTATGTCCCAAATGCTAGAAATTCCTGCAAAATACCAAAAACACGGAAAAGTGAAAGAAAACAAGAAAACACGAGAAAACGAATACAAGACGACGGAAAATACGGAGAAACATGGAAGAAAACGTGCGCAAATATATGAAATATAAACACACGTCAAAATCCCCCAAGCTGAACTCTTCCTCGTTCTCGAGGAAGACGAGTGAGAGTAGGAGCTCGGAGGGAGAAAATAGAGAGAAAGAGAGAAAATGAAAACTCTATATCCTAGATCGCCCGTCAGGGCCAACAAAATCAAAAACGACACACCAAGCAAGCAAACGCCAAATCACATCACTAAACCAAGGAGTACGAGTCCAGACAAGTGCCGTGGGCCCACGCGGTGAAGCGCGAGTGAGTGCGGTCGTGTGCTAGCAGACGGTGTCACTATCTACGATGTGCAATAAAGCTCCATATACACGTACCCAAAGAAAGGAAAACAACAGGGGTTGTGCAGAAGCAGACAGGGAAAATAAATACCGCATATTCAAATCGAAGCATGATAATCTAGGGGTCATTCCTGGACAGGTATATAAAGTAAAATCACAAAGTAGAAGCACACCAAATAGCTAGGCACGACGCACGACTCACAAAAAGCTAAGTGGACCCGCGATGCATGAAATGCAAGAGGACTCGGCTTCCTGAGGTTAGTGAATGTGATTATCGAAGCCGTGCAAGGTGTGCGTGTGATTTTCGTGGCAATTCATCATAGGGTTCATCTCTGGGAGAAAGAGATTAAAAGAAGAAAAGAAAAAGAAAAAAAAAGAAAAACACGGAGAAAAACGACTCAAATAACGAAGAAAAAGAGACAAATGATGCACGAAGTGCGACTCCCCCAAGCTGAAACTTGCATTGTCCTCAATGCAATAGTAGTGAATACGAGAGGGCAATGAAAATGGGGGGGAGTTACGCACAGACACAAAAAAATGAAAAACACGAATAACACATGAGCGAAACTAAAAAATAAAGAAAAGGAAACACTCAAATAAAAGGTATAAAACACGACAAAAGAACACCTAGACACAGACACACAACAACAACACACGAAAACATGCACACAAATCGATTTCCCCCAAGCTGAACATGACAATGCCAACGAAACGATATGATCAATGTGATGCAGAAATATGCAAGGGGAAGATCGGAAAATAAAAGAAAGAAATCAGAATGCAGGAGAGACAGTGCTCGTTCTCCTCGAAAGAGGATGGGGGGTGAAATGATAGAAGGGCACGACATGAAGGGTTATTAAGATGCAAAAGCAAACCCTAGATACGCTCCCCTCGCTAATGAGAGGAGACGAGATTATTCAAACCTAAACTAGAAAGCGGTAAATTTTTACACTACTGGATTAGGATACACCTGAGCATAGGCGGATCCAAGATCTGGAGTGGGGCAGGTAGCTGCTCTAACTGCTCCTTCTGTGGCTCCGCCAGAAGCGTTGTGCCACGTGTGCCAATGGACCCAAGCAATGCACCTCCAAGCATCCCTCGTAGGTGTCCACCTGTGACCTGCAAAGGACGAGGTGCATCAGTCCATGGCAAGAAATTATTTCCCAAAATAAATGTATCCCAGAGATAATCGTCAACATAAGATGGAAAAATAATAAACGGGTGACGAATACTCCCTGAGAATGGGTCGCTATCCTCTGTACTAGTGACGACCGAATTCTCACTCTCCATGAGAAGTGGCTCTCCAGGTAGTGACGCACCACAGTATACCTCAAGGGAAGTAGATCTTGTGTCCTGCGAGAGATATGGCGTGTCAAAAATATATGAGTCTAAAGAAATAGGACGTGAAAAGCGAGACTCGAATGTGGAGTGAGAGTGAGTATGAAAATCTCCCTGAATTGGGGCAATATGCTCAAGTAGATGCTCAGCCGCAGAAGAAGTGGAGCGTGACGGTAGAGGTAGATGTGGCTCGGGCTCCATGAAGTGGATGATCGTATCCAAGCCCTCATGCACATCCTCCTCGATGATATGCTCATGCTCCTCCATCTGCCCGATGTCCTGAATGACATCCTCATGGTTGACCACCGACCAAGGAGGAAGCTGTGACAGAGATGGCTCTGGAGGTGGATGTGGAGCGGACCCCTCGTATGTGGTCTTTGTGTCCTCGTCCTCACGCACATCCTCCTCGCCGGTATGCATAATCTCTGTAAACTCCTCAGTGCTCTCATAGGACTCATGTGGGGTATCCAAATCAAGACAAGAAATCTCTCCCACAGATCCTAGATAAATCTCCCCATCCTCACTATCATCATCAAAAAATGCTTCGTCATCCAAGTGGTAGTGATGGAAAAATGGGGTATCGGCTTGAGATGTGTCTATGGTGGCCGATGGCATGGTGGTCTCAACCATGAAAGTGGGTATATCCTCTCCTTCATCCCCTCTCCTCGGTGTCGGCTCGGTGATTGGTACCATTAAGTTTTGTAATATTTGGCCTTGGTTAAACATGGCAATTTCAAGGAGAGACACGAGGCTTGATTCTTCTTGTGTTTGTGGAGGGGTATAAGGTTGAGGAAATGGATGGAAGGTGTTCGGGCTAAGGTTGTGGGAAAATGTTTGGTCTTGGTGTAGGGGGAGGCTCTCGAGCGTAAATGGGCAATCATAATACACATGCCCCGCCATCCCACAAGTCTCACAAACCACAACCGAATAAGGATCATATCCTCCCATCTGAGCATCAAAATTTGATCTCCACATGATTATACCAAAGATACCTGGATAACAAAAATAAGAAAACTAGAGAGGAGCGTCAATAGTACAAGAAAATAACAAAAAGATAATATAATGGTGGGGGGAGAAATTTCTCGGTTATTGAATATATTATTTTTTCTAAAAAAAAGAAAAAGAAATTTTTTTTGTGTTTTTATGCGTAGTCTACCGAACCCAAGCTAAGCTAATATCAAACCGAACGCCTCCCCGGCAACGGCGCCAAAAACTTGACCGGCGCCCCGTTTACGGTTTGGGCGCGGTGTCGTTTTACCGCAAGTGCACGGTTAGTGTAGGGTGCGGGTTTATCGAACTCAGGGAGGTGGATGGCTTGAATGGCTACTAGCCTCGCCTAGGTTGTGTGCTAGCTACACGGACAATGTGGGTGGAAGTGTAGGAATAAGGGAAAGAAATGAAAAAGACACGAAATGAATCCCCGCTAACACGGGCTAGAGCACTCATGACACTTGGCATTTGACTTGACCCAGGGTGAGACATTGCCCCCAAAAGGTGGTACCTAGCGTCCATGGCCCGATATTCCGGTCGGTGCCAAGCACGCTAGGCCTACCCGGTTCCAGACGGTGGGCATTCCCATGTCCATTAACACCTTCCGCAACCGGGAGCATTAAGGCCACAATGATATCTCCCAACACTTCGTCCAAGCCGTTCACACGCGCGAGGACTCCATGTCAACACTAGGGGAGTGAGCTATGGCTAGGGAGTCAACCGCCAAGTTTATTCCCCCTTGGCCCGACGGTCAGAGGCGGTCTTTCTCCCGCCAATGACAATGAAACACCCCCGCGTAACCCTAATGGCCAAATAGGTCAAATGTGATTTCTAGCAATACATCGAAGCGGATCTTGACAGGACAAGCACCGGACCCCAATCCCCAACACATCTAGTGTGTTGCCATACGAATTGGACCCAGATTGCTAGAAATCCCCATTGACGCATTTCATCGAACACGTGCCATGCAACCAAGTCTAATGTAAATTTCCAAGCATCGATCCTACCCTAACCCGTATTAGGGTTCATCAAAACTACTCAATGGTGAATAACATATAAACAAACAACACAAAATACATATAAACTTTCACCATCAAGCAAAATAAACACAATACAAAACAATGGAGAAAAAGAGAAGAAAATACTTATCTTGAGTGAATCGTCAATCCAATACAAGACTTATTGAAAGAGAAAACCTAATCTAAACTAACCCTAGACTAACAAGAGAAAGGGGCAAAAAGCCCTAAAAAACTCAAGAAGAACCCCCTCCAAGTCGTCCCCCCAACTTCTATTTATAAACCCCCCAAAAAACCTTAACAGTTCGGGTCCAGAACTGTCAAAAAAGGCCCACCCGATCGGGTGGAAACTCACCCGATCGGGTGGAATAAACAGAGAGCTCAGATTCGCAGAAACAGATCTCACCTGATCGGTTGACAAGTCAACCGATCGGGTGAAATGAAATTCCAGACTGCAGCCAGTTTCAGCACATAGCTGCGCTTAGAAAATTCCAGAAAAATCTAGAAAAATCGGATTTGGGCATGCGACCTATCGTTGGAAAGCTAACGACGATGCCGACGCTAGAAAAATAAGAGATCACCCAAAATCCTTCTGAAATGATAGCAGATCTTAAATGAATGAGCAGCGGTGCGCGAAAGGGGACGAAAAGGCCACCCGATCGGTTGAAATGTCAACCGATCGGGTGAGCGGCTTGTTGCTTCGGCCATCGGGCTTCGGGAGCTTCAACCGGGCGCAGAGGAGAGCGGGTGGCGTGACCGGGTCGTCCTTCGGAGGAATCGGCTACAGATGAACCGATCGGGTGAAGGTCACCCGATCGGTTGGAATTCAGCTCCATTTTCCCGAGAACTCTGTTGGGATGAACCGGTCGGCGACCCGGTCGGTTGAATTTGCTCATCGCTCCAACTTCAGTCCGGGTCGTGCACGCGTGCATCACCCGATCGGTTGGCTGTGTCCAACCGATCGGGTGGGGGCTGAAAAGTGGCAATCTTGGTCGTTTGACCCCCTGGATCACGCGTGACTCCTCCCGTTGCTTCGGGGACTCATAATATCGTCGTTTTATGTCCCAAATGCTAGAAATTCCTGCAAAATACCAAAAACACGGAAAAGTGAAAGAAAACAAGAAAACACGAGAAAACGAATACAAGACGACGGAAAATACGGAGAAACATGGAAGAAAACGTGCGCAAATATATGAAATATAAACACACGTCACATACCCCCTTCATCCTCTCCTACCCCAGTACCTCCACCATCCACCACCGCATTGGTCGCCATTTCACTACCTCTCCCCGTCGTCACTTCCACCCCACATATCGTCCACACTTCCTCCACACCCACCGATCCATCACCTCGACCACTTTCTCCACTTCTCCGCACACCAGTCACCTCACCCATCCACTCCCCCGCATCCCCCCACATCTTCCACCGAGGAGGACGAGGATGATTCCTCTCCTGCTTTTTGATTTCCTTTTGTTTTCTGATCTCCCCCTTGCATATCTCTGCATTTTCATGATCACATCATATCACTATCATTATCATGTCTAGCTTGGGGGAAGTCATTTTTTCTGTATGCTGTCGTGTATTGTTTTCTTTGTGTGCTTGTTATATATGTCGTGTCGTGTGATTTTCTATTTTTATTTTTCTGTTTATATGTCGTGAGGTGTGATCTTTATTTCTATTTTTATTTTTCAGTTTCGTATGTGTGTTTTTCTTGTCTTTCTTGTCTTTTTGTGTCGGTGCGTAGTCCCCCCCATTTTCATTGCTCTCCCGTATTTACTCTTATCGCATTGAGGGCAATGCAAGTTTCAGCTTGGGGGAGTCGCACTTTGTGCGTCATTTGTGTCTTTTTCTTCGGTTTTGAGTCGTTTTCAGCGTGTTTTTATTTTTTTATTTTTTTATTTTTATCTCTTTCTCCTAGAGATGAACCCTATGATGAATTTCCATAATATCACATACACACCTAGCATGACTTCGATAATCACTAACCCTAGGGAGCCGAGTCCTCTTGCATTTCATGCATCGTGAGTTCACTTAGCTATTTTGTGAGTCGTGTGTCGTGCTTAGCTGTTTGGTGTGCTTCTACTTTGTGATTTTGTTTTATATACCTATCCAGGAACGACCCCTAGATTATCATGCTTCGATTTGAATAGTATATACCTGTCCAGGAACGACCCCTAGATTATCATGCTTCGATTTGAATATGCGGTATTTGCCTCTCTTATCTGCTTCTGTGTGCATGAATATATATATCGTATGCTTCATTTCGCATGTGTCGGGATTCCACAGTTAGGACTAGGATAACCCATTTAGCCTATGCTCTGATCAGCGAAAAATCTCCCTTGCCCAAGTGTTTAGAATCCGACTTCTTTTTTATTTTTTACTTGGTGTAAATCCCCTCGTCGTGTACCGTTCTCCCACTTGGGAGAGTACACACGTGTATATACCCCAAGATCCAAAAAATCCAAAAAAAGAGAGAAAAGAAAAGAAAGAAAAAAAATATACATATGTATAGCCAAAAATACAAAAAAAGATACATATATCCAAAACCCAAAAAAAATGTGTGTGAATATTTTCCTACCTGCCGAGAATAAAGGGAAGGCGAGAATTTGCACCGAGTGTTCTACTCCACATCATCTCAACCCCCATCGCTTTCGAAAACACTTGGAATAGGAAATTTCTAGCTATTATCTAGGCGATAGTGTGGTGATGTCCGAGTCCCTAGCTGTGGAGTCCCTGACACATGATGCGTTTCTATTCTCATACTCTTGTCATGCATGCTTGAGCCATATATTCACCGCTTATTTCAAATCGAGTCGATATTTGGGTCTTTTCTTGGATTTGTGTATATGGAGCTTATAGCATAATGTAGATAGTGACACCGTCTACTAGCACACGACTACACTCTCTCGCGCTTCACCGCGTGAGCCCACGACACTTGTCTGGACTCGTCTCCTTTGGTTTAATGTGTGATTTGGCGTTTGCTTGCTTGGTGTGTCGTTTTCAATTTTGTTGGCCCTGACGGGCGATTTAGGATTTAGAGTTCTTTTTTTCTCTCTTTCTCTCTATTTTCTCCCTCCGAGCTCCTACTCTCACTCGTCTTCCTCGAGGACGAGGAAGGGTTCAGCTTGGGGGATTTTGACGTGCGTTTATCTTTCATATATTCACGCACGTCTTCTTTTGTGTTTTTCCGTTATTTTCCGCCGTCTCGTATCCGTTTTCTCGTATTTTCTTGTTTTTTTCACTTCTCCGTGTTTTTACGTGTTTGCAGGAGTTTGTCAGTATATGGGACACATAACGAGGATATCCTAAGTCCCCGGAGCAACGGGAGGAGTCACACGTGATCCGAGGGGTCAAACGACAAAGATTTCTATCTTTCAGCCCCCCACCCGATCGGTAGGATACAGCCAACCGGTCGGGTGATGCACGCGTGCAGGACCCGGACAGCAGCTGAAGCGAAGTAACCGTCAACCAACCCGGTCGGAGACCGGTTCAGCCCGACTGATCTCTCCAGAATTTGAAGCTGAACTCCAACCGATCGGGTGACAATCACCCGATCGGTTCACCTGTAGCCAATTTCCCCAAAGAGATGACACAGAGAGCTCACCCGACCGCCAGCAGACCGTGCCAAAATGTCCGAAGTTTCTGTCTTTTTGGGCGACAATTCCAACCGATCGGTTGATATCAACCGATCGGTTCACCCGATGAGCTCAAGATCCAAACGGCTAGGAGCTTCCGCCAACCGACTGTGTCGCTTGACCGGGTGAAGTCTTGAAGATCGCTGCCAAAGTTCGCAGTAGGTCACCCGATCGGGTGATTCTTCACCTAATCGGGTGACGTCGTTTTCTATATATAGAAGCCCTAGGTTTCCAGAAACGGGGCTGTTGTATTTTTTCTGTTTTCTCTCCATTTTGACGGCTGGAATTTATTTGATATTTGTAAGTTGTCTGATCTTTACCAAACTTTAATATAGTGTTATTTGCATCGCTTTTACTACTTTTCAATCGCCGGATCATGTTTTTAACGGCCGATTTTCATTTAGATTGCTTTTTACCTAAAATGTGTGAGTAGTTCCCAAATCTGGGATTTTGGTGGAAACCCCTTCGTGGGTTCTCCCTAATGCGTCCATAGGACTAGGAAATCGATTGGGATTAGGAATCTATCGGTTACGCGGGGTGTTTTATTTTCATTCGCGGGAAAAAGACCGCCTTTGACCGTTGGGCCAAGGGGGAATAAACTTGGCGGTTGACTCCCTAGCCATAGCTCACACCCTTAGCGGAGACATCAAATCCTAGCGCGCGGGAGCGGCAGGATGAGATGTCGGGAGTTATCGTTGCGAGCTTAGTGCTCCCAGAGTTGGTCAGTGTTAATGGACATGGGAATGCCCAATGAACAAACCAGGGTAGTCCGGCGTATCATCCTGGGCACCGACCGGAATATCGGGCCCATGGGACGCTGGTATCACTCCTAGAGGCAACGTCTCACCATTAGACCCCAATTCCGATCATTGTCCTATCCACCGGTCGTATTAGCGAGAATCATATGATAGGGTGGAAACTGAAGTCCCGGATTTCCCTTTATATTGTTCATCCCTCGCATTCTATTTCCGTGACAACCCATCTACCGATTCGGGCTAGCTCGCCCATGTGGTGAATTTGGTCCTTTCTGACACAAGCACAACCACGCCTCCCTGAGTTCGACCCCCAAGCCACACTACAACACCGTGCGCTTGCGGTTATAAATATTTAAATCTCACGTCCCCAATCCAATATTGCACTCTTATGATCACGAACAACGTGGGGACGTCACTGTCGCGTCATTCTTGACACGACCACATCCTCCTAGGTTTTGGGGCCCGTGTGGGCACCGTCAAGGGGTATTTTTGGGTATTTGGTAGCACTATATTTACTTTTTGAGTCCTCTCTGCTCATGGGATCTTGTCTGGACGAATTTTCAGAGCTTTTTCAGAGGATTTCAAATGTACAAACTTCTTTTTCTTAGCTAGTTTAATTGTTACTTTTGTTCTATTTTGTCTTTTAGTTTAATAATTGAGTAGTGGATTTCCCCATTGATTACTATTGTGATTCGTGGGTTGATTGCTATTGAATCTCTGCTATTATTCATTGCAATGAATATTCTCTCAATGAAATCTATCATTTATAATTGCATGGATTGTGAGTAGAGATCATCTAGGGCCAATGGGATGAACCCCATTGGATTAAACTATGGATTGGTTATTTGTTGTGGGATTGTTGAGCAATTGCGGATGAGGAGTATGTTAGGATGATTATTATTAATGTAGATCGGATTCCCCCTTCGTGGGTAATTAGATTAATTCACGATTGACGTAAGGGTTAATCTAGGGTTTTCGAATACATTGATCGTCATTATCGGGTTGTACGATTGACGTCGGCAACCAATTAGAGCCCTCCTAATATAGATCCGAATACTAATCCTTGAAAGTGGCATGGAAGAAGATTGAGGATATTTGCCGGACATAATGCACCTAATATGTATCGATGCACGATTGACGTCGGTATCGATACGGGTTAGGTAGGCCTATCATCCGCCATGAAAGTGGGGGTAGAGTTAATATAAGGAGATATCTTATCATGCGTCACGGAAGTTGGGGGTAAGAGAATACTCTTAGATTAGACGACCTCAACAATCGATTAACTCCAATCAATCCTAGTTTAGTCCAATGGTAGGGATATCCATGCCCTAGAGTTTTTATTATTGATATTTCCCTTAGTTTTTATAGATAACCCTCTTATACACGATCACGTAACTATTAACTTAGGAAGAAATTGATAGCAACAACTACCTCCCATAGGATGACCTGTATAGCGCTATAACTACACCGTGCACTTGTGGATATAAATTTAAAGCTGTCATACGAACACGAACAGATAGCTAGCAGGAGTTAGGGTTATTCTAGGGGTTTTAATCCCTTTGTGTGATCCATACTCATATGTCGCCAACGAAAGTTGGGGCGTAATAAGAGCACTCCCAGCATTGACCGGGTTTCTGACCATAAGAGTGGTTGAACAGTGGTTGGGTAATATTATCTTACTTAATGCATTCGTCGTGTGGCGATGCGCTATGGGAGTAGGCTTCGTCATTACGAGGGGTAGTCATGTCATGGCATCACGAAAGTGGGGGGCATGAGATAATATGAGGAGCGTTCCTATCATGGCATCACAGAAGTGGTGGGAGGGGGGGGGGGGGTAGGTAATAGCCTTTAGGTTAGACAACCTCACCGTAGGATGATTCGATAGCAATGCATTAAGCTTATTCCCATGTTCTATCCATATTAGAGTGAAACCAAACCCTAGAGTACTTTCTTTCTATTTATTTCTCCATATTCTACACATCTACTATGTAGCTACCATGCTTAAGATTGAGCTAGTATTTAATTACTCAACCTTCTTGCGGATGACACATTAGCGCTACGACGACAGCCATGTGCTTGCGGTATAAATTTCGATGACAAGATTAGCATTCAATTCAGAACTCTAGAACACATTAATTCTCATTGAATACAAGCATTCAAATCTCCTAAATTTCTCAAGCTCTCATTCATCACTTGTCCAACTTAAGCTCCAAAGCCCACATCTTTTTAAGCATTGATTGCTTCACATCTTTGGACAAGTAGTAAGTGCACCATCTTTCTATTTAGAGCACATCTCACACACTCCTTAGCCTTCGCTTCAAGTAAGATTATATTCAATGCATTGGAATTGTGTTTTATTTCATATTGATTAGTTTCAATTACTTTCTCTTTCATTAGTAAGAAGAGACTCTCGGTTTTTGAGAGGGCTTATTCCCGGGCTGTGGGAATAAGGATATTGTGTATTGGACTTACTCTTACTGGGATTTGGTAAGACGGTTTATTAGTGGATACTAATCTCTAGTGGTATTTACTAGAGGGTTGCTGGAGTAGGATTATAGGGAGTCGGGAATTGACTCGGGGAATCCGAACCAAGGTACATACTCTGTTTGCGATTGCATTGTTTGTGTTATTGTCTGCATTTACTTTATTCCGTCCTCTTGGTTGTTAGGGATTTTAATTAGGCGTAATTTCCTTTTTAATTATCATAAAACACCATTCACTACCCTTTAGTGTTTTCCCCCAAAGCCTCATGTCCTACAATTGGTATCAGAGCAAGTTAAAGCTATATCAACCACCAACAACAACTGTGATTGTGCTTCTACCATGGCCGAAGGTAATTCCACTGTTGACCCCGCTTCTCAATGGTCCAACTATGGAGATTGGAAGCACTGGATGGTCATATTTCTCAAAAGCGTATCGCTTTGGAGAATGGTGGAAAAGGAATATGTAGAGCCAACAGTAGGAGACTTCTCAAAATGGACTCATGATCAAGTTAATGCCGAAGCAAACTATGCTAACACGATGAATTTCCTTCTTTACACTTTGGAGGCACGTGAGTCGGAGGAGGTGTTAAAGTGCAAGATGACTTATCAAATTTGGAAGCATCTCCTTGCCACTCACGAATGAGACCAATGCCTAGGCAAGATCGAGAAAGAAAAGGTTGAGCATGTATGCTCCATGGAGAGGAGGCCACTAAAGACGATATTGATAGCGACTCCGATGAGGTAACTATGTATGACCTACGCTTAGATAATGAAAAATTATTTGGTAGATATTAAAAATTGTTTACTTTGTATATGGATGCAATAGATAGATTACTCAGCATCACTATTTCCTCCACACTCGTCACACCGCAGGATATTACCACCATTGACACACTTGTCAATGAAAAAGAAACTTTGCTTTCTCAAAACAGCACTTTGAGAAATGAGATTGAAACCCTCAAATCTTAATTGGATTGTGTACATGCTGTTGAGTGTGATGGTGTTGAAATTGAAACACTTCGATCTCAAAACAATTTTTTAAGAAATGCGAACTTATCTCTCAAATCCCAAGTGCACGAGCTCACATCACGTATATCCACCTTGGATGCCACTATTTCTTCACTCACAAAGAAATACGAGCTTATGTCCGACAATGTTGATAGGTTCAACAAAGACAAGGACATGTTGGATGCATTGTTAGAAAACCAACTCCCCGTAAATCATCAGGGCGGTCTTGGTTATTCTAAAGCCAATGGAACTAACTCACACACCATTTATAGTGGAGTAACTATTGATTTCGTGAGGCCATCCTCCGGTGCATCTGTTGGGATATAGAGACACCCCCAGTGGAGTTTTAATGATGTTCACAAATGATATGGTACTAATGATTTAATTCAAGTGTGTAGAATATGGACTATGTGATATTAAGCCATGAAGAACATAGATTGGCGTAGCTCAAAAACAAAGTCATGGAAGCTATGATCATGGAGCCATTCAAGAGTCAAGACATGGAATAAGTGAAGACGTAAATGAAGATCTAAATGAAGACTCAATGGCCCAACGACAACAAACAAGACTCAAGACTCAAAGTGCGTAAAAGTATGTAAGTAGAGTCTTAGTTTGTAAAAAAACCAATATTTTGGAGCTACACACATATAAATACTAAAAATGTTTTTAAATTGTATTAATATGTTTTAAATTATAATATAATAGATTTGAAATGATTTCATAGTATTTTGGTAGAGAAAAACTAATGTATTACAGAAAAGCCGACTATCCACACCCTGATCGCCGACTATCTGTGAACATGATTTCAACTAAAACTTTCTGCACTGTAGTAGCCAACTATCTCTTTAGGATAGCCGACTATCAGCCAGAATATAACCAACTATCTTTTAGAGATAGCCGACTATCGCAGTCAAACGGCTAGTTTAATTGGAAAACGCGATTTACGCAATATAGTCGTTTCTAGCCATTGGAGGAGGGTTTTATGGACTCGATTTGAATTGTTTTCACCCTCTATAAATACCAGAGAGTTCAAAACTTTATGATATCAATTTTTGAGCAATTTATAATAATTTTCAAGCATTTTAAAAAGCTCTCTCATTCTAAAAAGCTCTCTTTTGGCCATTGTATTTAAAGTTTCTTTTGTGCTTATTCTCTCTGATTTTATTAATCTTTTATTGGCCTGAAATTGTTTTAATCTTCGTTCCTAAAGTTTATTTTAAAGATATTTAAATCAAGTTTCTTCTAGATCCACTACTCTTCACTTATACTATTTTTTTATATCAAGAGTTTCTAATTTTTCTTATAGCCACACAAAACACAAAAGCTCCATTATTGGACTATAGGATCAAAAGGGTGTAAAGATCATCGACAAAGGTTTGTAAGCCTTACGAAAAGGCGTTGGTCAGTTGATTAGTAAGCGTTGAGTTGTACTTTGCTTCGTGATAGGGGTATTTGTGTTGTTGTTGGAAATCCTAGTTGTTGGTGTGACTAGCTGTGTTAGAAAATCCTAGCAAGTGAAGCTAGGTAAGTGTATTGCAGGTTTTGTAATAGTGGATTAAATCCCGAGGGATGGCTGGGGCTGGATGTTGCGGGGAACCAGTATAAATTCTAGGTGTCTACTCTGTGACTACTCTGATTGTATACTTGCTTGTGATTAATATTTCCACTGCCCATTATCTTATTTCATTGCAAATATATATTTTTGTTGATTAAGTACCAAGACAAGTAACTCTTCTTAGTGACTTATGCAACTTAATTAGAAGGGTTTTAAATTTACGCAAAAAGTTTTATTTTTATACATAACACTATTCAACTCCACCCTTCTAGTGTTGTCTGCTGATGCGTGTTTATTTTATATGTTTTACATATAGTTTTCCTTCATGTATGCCACTCCACCACACTTTCCACGTTGTTTCTTCCACTTTTTAGTTTGTTTTTACTCTTAGGCTCCCTCTGTGCATTTTCGATGAAAATGAAGATATTTGGGACTCAAGAGCAAAGATGTAGGCTTGGGAAGCGATCGAAGACGCGACGGGGTTCAAATTATTGAAGGAGTGGAGTTGAATAAGCATGCCAACACGGTCGTGTGTTATGCACCACACGACCAAGTCGTCTAAAGCCCAATATTCCTACACGCCTACAGATATTGGAGGGGAATGTGCAGGACCTTAAGACCTTCATGATTAGCATTAGAGACACATTACACATGATGAACATCATGCTCTATGCTATGTATGATTGGAATGTAAATCAAGACCATTTTCCATCTACCTTGCCACTCACACGCTCGCCACCACCACAACCACTTGAGGACGACGCTCCTTGATCACCTTCCCCATAATACTCCCCAACATTTCATTTGCCCTAGATTTCCCACTTCGCCATCACATATAGGGTACGACACCACACTAGCTTGGGGGAGTCTCTCTCTCTCTCTCTCTCTCTCCTCCCCCTCCCCCTGCATACTCTTCCCTCACATATTTCCTCCCAGGTTCACTTCTTTTTTGCCTTAAGGACAATGCGAAATTCAAGCTTGGGGGAGGATCATTCCATGCTTCTTTTTCATATTTTTCCTTACTTTTTTGTCTTTCCCCTTCTTTACTTCTTCTTTTAAGTATCTTATTTTATTTTTTCCATGCAAAACCCAAAACCCAAATATTTCCATGCCATCCACAGGATCCAACACTTGGTATCAGAGCGAGGTTATAGATGGCGTCAACCAATCATTTCCCCGACGGACAATCTTCCACCAGACCACCACTTCTCAACGGATCAAATTATGGAGCTTGGAAGAATCGGATGCGAATGTACCTTCTCTCTATCTCTTATGATCTATGGAAGATAGTGGAGAATCCGTATGAAGAACCCACTCTTGAGGAAGAAAAGTGGACCAAGAAGGAGACGGACAAAGTGTCTCTAAATGCCAATGCGGTGTCCACTCTATATTGCAGCCTTGACACAACGGAGTACAACCGCATCTCCATGGCTACCTCCGCATACCAAATATGGAAACTCCTTGAGGTAACGCATGAAGGTAACCAAAAATTTAAAAATCTTCTCTTTATGCTGGCAGGTATGAAAAATTTATGATGGAGAAAGGCGAGAACATAACGGAGATGTACACGAGTTTACAGAAATCGTCAACACACTTGCGGGACTGGGAAAGAAGTACACACAAGAGGATCACGTATGCAAGATCCTTATATCCCTCACTCCCGAATGGAAATCCAAAGCTTCGGCCATTGAAGAAGGCAATGACACTTCAAAGCTAACCTTAGAGGAGCTCATCGGCAATCTAATGGCGTATGAACTCCAATTACAAGAGCGAAAGACCAAGGAACACGGTGAAAAGAAGAAGTACATTGCATTCAAAGAAACATCGGATACAGAGGAGTCTGATAATGAAGTCAAAGATGAGATGGAGAAACAAATGGCACTCATCTCCAAAGGAGTCAAGAAAATCCTAAATGCACGTAAGTCCTACAACCGTAAGTTCAATTCCACTAATGATGTTATTTGTTATGAATGTAATAGGCCAGGGCACATGAAGAATGCGTGTCCTCTAAACAAAAATAGAGATAAGAGAACGAATCCAGACAAAGGCAAAAGGACCAATAGAAAAGCTTTAGCGGCATGGGATAGAAGCGATGATGAAGAGGATTCCGATAACTCAACATCATCTGAAAATGAAGGAAAAGCAAGCAAAAGGAATGAGAATTCATATATGTGCTTTATGGCACGAGGAGATCCCACGGCAAATTCCTACCACAACTCTAGTGATAACGATAGTAGTGATGATGATGAATTTGATTATGAGGAAGAATTTCATAAAATTTATGCATTATATGATGTCCAACTCAAAAAGCTTTTAACTCTCAAAAAGATGCATAAATCTTGTGGTTCTAATTCTACTAATCAAGATCTAGAAAAGATTATGGAAGAGAACCTAAAATAGAATAGCAACAATAAAGATTTAAGTGAAAAGAATAGGTTGCTCAATGTAGAACTCAAAGACCTAGGAAATAGGTTTAAAGACTTAGAAAAGAACATGACTGCCATGAAGGCAAAGCATGATGACTTGGTTAATAATGTTGCTAGGTTCAATAAAGGTAAAGAAAAATTAGATAGCTTGATTAGATCACAAAAACCCCAATCTAGCAAATATGGCTTAGGTTAGAATATGACCAATCAAAATGCTAGGATCTCTCATCATCAAGCTAGAGTTCCTAAAACTGAAAATGGATATGTCAAAGTTTGGATTCCCAAAATTGGAACCGTCAAAATGAAAGACAATTACATTTCTAGCTTTATGAACAATGTTCATTTTTGTAGAGATTATAGATTTATTTATGGGAAATCTCAACCCAACTGGGGTTGGTTCCCTCTTGGTTGATGGTTACATTATTATGTATGACTAATCCCACGGACCTACAAAGAAAGGGTACCAAAATTATTTGTTTGATTTTCAGGTACCAAAACTATAAGGGATTAGTTGAAGAGCTCCCAATGAATCTCTAAATCCATGCATACATTAAGGGGTAGACCCAACTTCAATGATGCAAACTTTGAGGATGAGCCTATGAATTTTTTTCTTCACTTGGTATATATACAATTATATTTTTTGTGATGACAAGGGGGAGAAAAAGTGACAACAAGCAAGCAAAAACATGAATGAATAATAACCGGATCTAAGCAGGGGGAGTAAGTATACTTACTCATTGTTTTTATAATCATATTATTCATATGTTTTTTATTTGGGTGTCATCATCAAAAAGGGGGAGAGTGATGTGAATCTAGTCCTACCCCAAGTGGGTTGTTTTGATGATGATCACACCAAATATTGTTAAATTACTAATCATACTACTTAAGTGTGTAGGTTGTGCAATAAGCTAATTGAAGCTCGAAACATACTCCGAGAAGAAGAACTATAACTACACACATAGAAGATGAAGATGGATTGAGCTCACATTCCACGTCTACATTCTAAAGCTTTAGCACAAGAGGAGCTCGAAGATGAAGCCCAAAGAATGTGCTCAAGCTCAAGCTAAAGAGGGGATCAAACTCAAGTGAAGCCTATGCAACTAGCTCAAGCTCAACCATAGCTTCAAGTTCTTCATAGAGTCTAGTGTGTGAGTTGTTTTTCATTTTCTTATGATTATGTCAAAGCCAAGAAAGAATATGCACACACACAAAATGAATATCTAAAATGTTTTTAAACTTGTTTTAAAACTTATTTGATAGCATACTTTTCATAGAAGCTAAGTTTCAACTTGTAGTCAACAACAAATACCCAGTAGTTCACTACCCTGATTTCTACCTTCTCACTGAAAAGATACTCTGGTAGTCGACTACCAAAGTTAGGGAGTCGACTATCAGTTGTAGCATATTTTCTCAGAAACATTCTGGGAGTCGACTACCAAAGTTAGGGAGTTGACTACTAGCTGTGCGACCAGAATTCCTTGATTCATTCTCTCATTTATTCATTGCTTGATTTTTGGGCTGAAGTCAAACTTGATTTTGAATCATTTCGAATTATCCTTTAGCTCTATAAATAGAGAACCCTTGAGATATTTTTTCTAACTAATTCATTTTTGAGCAAAATTATAATTCTCTCAAAAGATCTCATCGTTCTAATTGCTCTCAAAGTTCTTCATAGCCAAAACGGGTTTTCAATTTCCGATCTTATTGCATATATGCTTTTATAATTCTTTTTATGATCATTATTATTTTTTGGCTATTGCAAATTGGTTTTCAAAATCATTCTCTTTGATTTTTCATATTCTCAAAGGATTTTTGAAACATCTAGATTCTAGATCACATTGAATAATTTCATATTCTTTGTGTGATCTAAGAACACATCTAGATTCTAGATCACATTGAATAAATTCATATTCTTTGTGTGATTTACGAACGATTTAAATTCTTTTAGCCACGTTAAGCACAATTGTAAATTTAATCTTGGCTATAGAATTATTGGGTGTAAAAACCAATCTCCACTAATTCATTGTGGTGTATTGGATTTGATTTTACTTGTAGTCCCTTGGTGAAAAGGGTGTTGAAAGTCCTCGGATTGTGAGGCAAGGAAAAGTCCTCGGGTTGTGAGGCAAGTGAAAATCCTAGACAAGTCTAGGTGGTTGTAAATTCTTGTTGTAGGCAAGGTGGTTGTAAATCCTCATTGGAGGTGAGGTGGTTTTGCTATTTACTGATAAGCCCGACAAGAGTTTCGGGGACTGGACGTACCCAGGTTGTGGGGAACCAGGATAAAAATCTTTGTGTTTGCGAATGACATTTACTTTACACTAACAAGTTCATTTTTATTATATGTCATTTGCAATCATTTGTTAATTTACTCTTGCTAATTAAATTCATTATTGCAAGTTTATATTCCGCTGTGAGATCTATTCTATTTTTTCTCCTTTGATCTTTATTGTTTGTATATTATATTATCTATATTTGAAGATCAATCATGTTGATTAAGGACCAAGCGTTGATCACTCTACTTGGTTCCTTAGGCAACATTTGAAGGGAAGTTATTTTTTTGTGTTGTTCATTTATGAAAAGTTTTTTTTATACAACACTATTCAACCCCCCCTTCTAGTGTTGTTTGCCATCCACATCTTTACTCTCTCTTTGCATTCCTCCAATCTTTACTCTCTCTTTGTCTTCTTTGAGGACAAGGAAGAGTTTAGCTTGGGGGATTTTGATGAGTGTTTATTTTATATGTTTTCCAAATAGGTTTCCTTCAAGTTTTATGCCACTCCATCACACATTCCATATCGTTTCTTCCACTTTTTAGTTTCTTTTTTACTCTTAGGCTCCCTTTGTGCATTTTAGGTGAAAATGAAGATATTTGGTACTCAAGAGCAAGGATGTAGGCTTGGGAAGTGATCAAAGATGAGACAGAGTTCAAATGATTGAATGAGTGGAGCTGAAGAAGCAAGTTAATATGGTCGTGTGGTATGCACCACATGACCGTGTCGTCTAAAGCCCAAGATTGATGATGAAAATGGATCTTTACACGGTCGTGTGCCATATCACATACAAAAGTATAGAAGCACAGAGAAGGAATCTGAATGAAGCCCCCACATGACCGTGTAAACGGTCATGTGGGCCATCTTGTGAAGGGGCAAAAGCAAACTTGACACGGTCGTGTGGCCATCCATACGACCGTGTCGTCGTAGAAGACAGAACATCACAGAAGACCATTGTATTGATCCTGTAGCTATAGCTTCGTATGGATCTCCCACACGATCGTGTCGGGTCACAATTTTGAATGGGTTTTGAAACCCATCTTCGAGTTAATCTACACGACCGTGTCGATTGCTCGACACGGTCGGGTCGGGTTTCCATCTTAACCTGCTAGGGTTTTTGGGTTATATATATAGTTTTGAGTACCGTTTTGAGGGGGGCATGATTTCTTCTAGTTTTTTTTCATATTCTTCTACCTCTGTAATTAGTCTAGGAGTTGGAGTACGGTTAGGATAGATTTTATTCGGATTTTCTTCCATGATGCAAGCTTGTAACTGAAGATCTTTGTATTGCTACTATTTTGGAGATATTTACTTCTTCTTTATTTTGTGTTCTCTATTTGTTCTTTGCTATCATCGTGATGTTGTGATTCTCTCTATGATTCCCTCTATATGCATTGAGTAGATTTTATCCAGGGCTTGGTTGATTTCTATTGAGGGATGAATAGGATTGAGCCTATTATTTAGCTATTGAATCACTAATTGGGGTTTTGCTTAGGATAATTATTATCAATGAATATTAGTTGCCCCCTTTGTGGTTAATTAGATCTATCCACCAACGATAGTTAGGGTGGATTTAGGGTTTCTAGTCCCTTCATTGATTTACACTATCTATGTCGCCAAGGATAGTTGGGTGTAGATTAGAGCCCTCCTAGCACTGACCAGAGTTCTATCCACGATAGTGACATGAACAATGGTTAGGGAATATTGTCAAGCTTCACGCACCTGTCGTGTGGTGATGACCAATGAGAGTTGGCTTTTGCACACGATGGGTACACACGATGTGTAGTCCTATCATATCATCATGAGAGTATGGGTAGGTGATAACATTAGGTGCGACAACCTCACCCTAGGATCGATTCGATAGCTAGACAAAAGAGTTCATTCACATGTTCAACCCACAATAGGGAGATACCTAGCCTTTGAGCCTTTCTTCTATTTGTATTCTCCCTCTTCCACATATCACCCACGTAGCTAGCAACAACTTAGGATTGGCTACTACTCGGTCAGACAACCTCTCTGCAGACAGCCTGTTTAGTGCTATGACGATGCCGTGCACTTGCGGTTATATATATTAAAACTGACACAACATCTGCCATCCACATCATCTGACACATGGTATCAGAGTAAGGCTAAGGTAATGGCATTAACTTCACACCATTTTGAGGGACTCAACACTATGCGACCACCATTGTTCAATGGCACAAACTATGCAAGCCGGAAGATCCGAATGAGCACACACATGTAGTCCTTGGATAGCGATGCATGGACCATCACAAAGAATAAATATATGCCTCCATCTGAAACAGAAACTGACAAATGGTCAACCAATGAGAAGAAAAAACGTAACCTTAATGCAAAATTCATGAATGCCTTATTTTGTGATGTGACATGTTCTGAGTTCAACCGAGTGTCTCAATGCGAGACGATACATCAAATCTGGTACACGCTTGAGGTAAGTCATGAAGTCACGGAAAATGTAAAGGAATCTAGAATAAATATGTTGAATTCAAAATTTGAAAGTTTTAAAAATGGAAGAAGGTAATAGTATTAGTAATGTAAATACTCGTTTTTACTAACATTACTAATGAGCTTGCATGGTTAGAAAAAAGAATTCTTGAATATGACCAGGTAATGAAGATCAGAGATCCCTTAGACTGGAATGGAAGGGAAAAACAACCGCGATCCGTGAGGCACACAACATGAAAACTATCACCCTTGAAGAGCTTATGGAAATCTCACGGCTTATGAGATAGAGCTTGAGGAGGACAAGAAGGTAGACGACAAGCCCAAGAAGAATAATCTGGCGTTTAAAGCAAATGATCAAAGCCTAGATTCCGAATACTCCGACATAGACAAGAAGGAAATCACTACCACATCGACGAACGTCAAGATATTCCTCCAAAGTAAGTATACAAAAAGAAAATCTCGTTTTACTAACGAAATCATTTGTTTTGGATGTAATAAGCCATGGCATGTGAGAAGAGATTGCCACTTGGAGAAAAATCATGACCAAGGAAAAGGCAAAGACAAGAGAAAGAGAGGAGAAGGAGCCACAAAGACAAGAAGTTCAGGAGGCCAAAGAAAAAAGGCGTTTACGTCGTTTGACAAAAGCGACGTCTCCAGCTCCGATGAATCGTCAACCTCATCCCACAGAGAAGAAGAAAGGGAAGAACGAGGCCTCAACTTCCGCCAAGGTAAGAATGTCTACCCCTCCTACTTCATTGCATCGTTATAGTGAAGATGTCCTCTTGACTTGTGTCACGCCCCGCTACCCCAAATAGGGAGGATCGGCGTGACAAGCCGCGGTATTAGGAATACCCAGCGCTAATATGTATACTAAATGACTCAGAGGCCACTGCAACCGCTGAGGAAACACAGGTAGTAGAGTACGAACTGAAAAAAAAACAGAACAATACAGCTCCAACAGCAGAAAGAAAGTACAAGGTACTAGGGCTGTTGACGAACGAGCTTGAACGAGCTTGAACAGTGAGCTTGGTTTTGTTCATGAACAAAATCCTTGTTCAAGCTCTGTTCGTTTACTAACCGAGCTCTAAAATTATGTTCAAGCTTGTTTGTTAAGCTTACCGAACGAACGTAAATGAACGTAAACGAACATTTACCGAGCTTGTTCACGAGTAGTTAATCGAACGTTCTGTTCGTTAACAAGTCTTATCGAGCTTGTTCGTGAACATGTTCAGGAACATGTTCGTGAACACAAATCAATCTTGTTCATCAACAGATTTTCAAAGAAACGAACGAACGTTAATTTTTTAATCAGGAATAATAATATTTGAACATTATTGTCAATGACTAAATCAATTAAATAACAGGATTAAATATTTACAGGACAAAAACAAACAAATCCAGCATAATATCTCAATATATCCCATTACAAGCATCCATTACAAGCATAATAAAAAAATATAGTATTTGTCTAAATTTACTATTTTCAGTACATGTTCGTTCACGAACACTTAACGAGCTTGTTCATGAACATCACTTAACGAGCTTGTTCACGAACACTTAACGAGCTTGTTCATGAACATAAATGAACGAACACGGTTATGTTCAAGCTCTGTTCGTTTACTAGCCGAGCTATAAAAATCTGTTCAAGCTTGTTCATTAAGCTTACTAAACGAACGTAAACAAACATGTACCGAGCTTGTTCACGAGTAGTTCGTCGAACGTTCTGTTTGTCAACAGCCCTACAAGGTACTACAACACAGGCAGCAAAGTAAAGTACTACACTCAGAACACCCAGACGTCACAGATCACCATAACTATGCAACTAGTACCGTACACGTCCACTGTACAACCCCAAACAATAAAAGCTCCCGTAAAAGTACAATTCAACCCTACAGTTTACAAAGGGAACAGGGGTACAAAACACCGCTAACATCCCACACCCACCCCACGTCTATACCACAAGACCCACACTAACTACAGACTCTACGAACCCTGTTGAGAGGGGCTGCCCTCCGGAGTCATTATCCTCGGTCCCGTCGCCTGAGTACTGGCACCTGTACCTGGGGGGGAAGGGACACATCACAACATGCCCAGTAGGAACTCCAAACTCTACTACTCTAATTATAGTGCACAACAGAGGAAGCACAAGAAGGAAAATGCATCACATTCCAGGTTTATTGTTTTTTTGTGTGTGTCTTTATAGGTTAGTTTTCATGCATGAATTCGAAACCTCTGTAACGGGTCAGACATCAGGGACTGGACCTCACCCGGTAAGGTGGGTGGAATGCTACGACTTCCCGAGACAAGCTCTTACGAAAGAAGCCGTTCACCAACACAACCAACTCAACCACAACCGCACCAACTCCCCGCCGCTGAGGGCTCGTCAGGAGTGGTCCACAACCCAGCAGTCCATCCCCGCATGTCCACTCGTTACCTTGGTTTCCCCCAACCCTCCTAGGGTCCTCACCCACTTCGAGTGGAACAAGATATCCCTAGGTTATCTTTTAGCTAATCATTAATCCTAGGGTATTGAGCATGTAAAATGACGTATGTAAATGATGTCCAAATTCATTCTTTTCATCAAGATGTTCACAACAAACTAGCATGCTCCATTAGCAATGTATCATAACCTCATTGATCATATACAATTTCTCGTGGGTAATACATGTCACACAATTAAAAATGCCATCTTCCAAGATTCTTCAATCTTAAGTTCATTCGGGCATTTTAACAAACATATAATGAGCGCCACATAAATGAAGAGAATCATGTCACCAATTTTTGTAACCAATTGCATAACTAATCTTACATACATGCATCAACATCATTCATACATTTGGAGTGAAAAATTAGCAATACCACACAATTCCAATTTCACCCAACACCATTCAACATACTGAAATTGCAAGAACAGCTAGAAAAACAGAATTTTTAACCCATTTATTTTGAGAATTTAACAAAACGCAAAGAATGAAAGTTGGAGATATTATAGTCCTGAGTTCACCCATAAAATGTCAGACAAAAATATGAAGTATTGGATTTATAGTGAATTATTTAGTCAAGTGTGTCAAAACTGTTCTGCAGACAGATTGCTGGACCTGTCTTCAAAGCCAAATTTAAGCATCTTGGAGCCAGAATTACGACATAAGCGTGCTGTGATGAACATCTAGAAAAACTTCTTAAGTTTCCAAAAAGACAAAAATCAACAAAATTCATAAAGTGTGCATGTAGTTGTGCTCATTTTTCTGAACTGTGTACCGTTTGACAGAATTTCTGGCATGTTTCACAAATCGAATTTGTACCCCATAATCCAGTTCGAATTAGAAAAAGTTGTGAACCTAAAAGTTGTTCATAACTACAGATTACATAGCATATAAAATTTTCGAAGCATATCTAATGGCCATTTTATCCCAGCACTTAGTCAAAGTTTCAGCAAATTATCATGCATGCAACAAGAATCCTAGTTCTACAACACTCTTTCCAAATTTCAACAAAAACTCAACCATTCAAGCTTCTTTCCATCATCTATAACTAGAGAGTGAGATGAGAAGTTCCTACCTCTTAAGAGCCCCAAGAATGGTTGAAGGTTGGAGTAGAAGCCCTCTCTTAGTTGGATTCCCTCCTCCTTCTCCTTTCTCTTCTCTTCTCTCCTTTCTCTTCTCTCTTTTTTTTGTTTTTTTTTCTACCTAAAATTTCAGCCAAGGGAAGTCAAATGAGGATATTAGTGTTTGAAGAATGTAGAAGGGAGAAGAAATTGGAAGAAGTATGTAGAAAAATGTGGAGGGTTCATTTAATTAAAGAATTATCTCTTAAAACCTTCAATATTTACAAGTTTGCCATTATGTTTTGTTTTGTTTTGTTTTTTTTGTTTTATAATGGCCCTCCAAATTATTACTAGTTTGCCATTACAAATATCTCACTTCCCTATTTGCACAAAGATCCCTTGACTTTGTGAAATTTGCCTTTAAGCCCAATTTTTTCAATGCTACACTCATTTGGGTACAAATGAGAATTTTAGGGGGCAAAATGCAAATCTCTCCATTCCATGGGCTCGTATGCACACTTACAAGACGTCTAGGGCCAATTTAGTATTTGCACACTAGGGTTGTTACACCCTACCCTCCTTAGAAAAATTTTCCGTCCTCGAAAATTCAGCAAACTTAGGAGAGCAGATATTTCTATACAGCAACCAACAACTGCTGAAGATATAAGATACAACAATTATTGTGCAAATAGGTATGGGTACTTCTCATACATTTCATCTTCTCGCTCCCACGTTGACTCCCCCGGAGACTCTTGTTGCCATATGACTCGCACCAAGTTAATGGTCTTCTTCTTCAGCGTCTTCTGTCTCTGGTCCAAAATAGCCACTGGGTGCTGCTCGTAAGTGAGATCTGGTCGTACTTCTATCTCTGAAAAATCTACAACATGATTGGGATCTCCCACATATCCTCTGAGTTGAGACACATGGAACACATTATGCACACCTTCAAGCGACGACGGCAATACTAGCCGATAGGCAACCTCACTGACCTTGGCAGAGATCTCGAATGGACCAATATATCTGGGACTCAGCTTTTCGCGTTTACCAAATTGGATAGTTCCACGAATCGGTGAGATCTTTAGGAACACATAATCTCCTGGCTCAAATTCTAAGGGTCACCGCTTTGTATCAGCACAATGCTTATATCGGTCCTGTGCGATGCGTAGATTCTCTCTAACTGTCTGTACCACATCCGTTGTTGCCGCCACCAAGTCGGGTCCCAAAAACTCTCTATCTCCAACATCATCCCAACTTAAGGGGGACCTACATTGCCTTCCATACAGAGCTACGAAGAGAGCCATACCAATACTTGCCTGGTAGCTATTATTGTATGCAAACTCAACTAGATGTAGATGGTCCTCCCACGATCCCTTGAAATCAAGCATACATGATCGCAGCATATCTTCAAGAATCTGAATGGTCCTTTCCGACTGCCCATAAGTCTGAGGATGATAAGTAGTACTGAAATTTAGCCGCGTCCCCAGACTAGCCTGTAAGCTCTTCCAAAAATGAGAAGTGAATCTGCTATCTCTGTCGGGTACTATACTCACAGGAACTCCATGCAGTCTCACAATCTCCTCCAGGTATCTCTTAGCCAGAATTTCTGTGGACTGTCCAACTCGGAACGGAATAAAATGTGCCGACTTGGTCAATCGATCAATAATGACCCAAATCGCATCATTACCTCTAGGGGTCTGAGGTAGACCGGTCACGAAGTCCATAGTCACATGTTCCCACTTCCATTCCGGAATAGGGAGAGGCTGTAACAATCCCGCATTTCTCTGGTGTTCAGCCTTTACCTGCTGGCAGACCAGACAGGACGCCACACTCTTGGCTACACTCTTCTTCATTCCAGACCACCAATAGTATTGTTTCAGATCACGGTACATCTTGGTTCCTCCAGGATGGATAGAATATGAGGAACTGTGTGCCTCCTTCAATAATTCTTCCCGAATATCGCCACTCGGCACATAAACCCGACTCCCATACCTTAATGATCCATCTTCGTGAACACAGAAATCGGTCCGAAGTCCAGCTTCCACCTGCTCTCGAATCCTCTTCAACTTAGCATCTCCTGATTGGGCTGCCTTGATCGTTTTCACCAAATCAGATTGAATCTGCAGCCCCATCATAACAGTCTTCTCTCCTGGGAGTACAACTTCTATTTCCATCTGTCGGATCGCCCATCGAAGTTGCGACTGGAAGGTTAACCTCATCACAGCGGGCAATCGGCTAAGAGCATCTGGCACCACGTTCACTTTCCCTGGATGGTATTGCAGATCAACGTCGTACTCGGCCATTAATTCCAACCATCGTCGCTGCCTCATATTAAGCTCTTTCTGAGTGAACACATACTTCAGACTCTTATGGTCGGTGTATATTTTTACATGCTCACCTAGCAGTAAATGTCTCCACAATTTCAAGGCCAAAATCACTGCTGCCAATTCCAGGTCATGAGTGGGATAGTTCAGCTCATGCTTCTTCAATAGTCTGGAAGCATATGCTATAACTCGTCCATGCTGATGAAGGACACAGCCTAGCCCTCTCCCAGACGCATCGCAGAAAACTTCAAAACCACATGAACGGTCAGGGATTGTTAAGATAGGGGCAGTGGTCAAACGATGCTTCAGCTCATCAAACGCACGCTGGCAATCCTCCGACCAGACATACGCAACATCCTTCTTCGTTAGATGAGTCAAAGGCGAGGCAATCTTTGAGAAATCCTTAATGAACTTCCGATAGTATCCAGCCAACCCCAGAAAGCTGCGAATCTTCGTGACTGTCCGAGGTATAGGCCAACTTTCTACTGCGGCAACTTTCTCAGGGTCAACAGACACACCATATCCAGAGACTATATGTCCAAGAAACGCAACCTTAGTCAACCAAAACTGGCACTTGCTAAACTTGGCGTAGAGTCGGTGCTGCCTGAGAGTATTCAAAACTATCCGCAGATGCTTAGCATGCTCATCCTCATTCTTCGAGTAAACCAGGATGTCATCTATAAATACCACCACAAACTTATCTAAATACTCGAAGAAGACCTGATTCATCAGCCTCATAAAAGTAGCTGGGGCATTCGTTACTCCAAAAGGCATCACCAAAAACTCATAGTGACCATACCGAGTCCAGAATGCGGTCTTCGGAACGTCAGATTCCAGCACCTTCACTTGGTGATACCCACTTCTCAAGTCCAGTTTCGAATAAACCCGGGATCCACCGAGCTGATCAAAGATATCATCGATTCGGGGAAGGGGATACTTATCCTTCACCGTCACCTTATTTAATTCCCGATAATCGATGCACATCCTCCGGAATCCATCCTTCTTGTTTACAAGCAACACCGGCGCTCCCCACGGTGACACGCTTGGGTGAATCAATCCTTTATCTGATAAATCAGTCAACTGATTGCGAAGCTCTGCTAACTCTGGTGGGGCCATTCGGTATGGAGCCTTCGTTATCGGTTGGGTGCCTGGAATCAGATCAATAGTAAACTCCAGGGACCTATCTGGGGGTAATCCAAAGATATCATCTGGAAAGATGTCAGGAAATTCTTTAACAACTCTTGGTAACACTGGCTCTGCTTCCATGTCCAAATACTCCACGACCGTCGCTCGGAACTTCAAAGGCTCAAGCTCACTACTATCATCCCAAAACTCAAACTCTGGATGGTCAGGGATCCGAAAAACTACCCTCCTTAGTCTACAGTCTATATTAGCATAGAACATTCCTAACCAATTCATACCAAACACTGCTTCATAGTCAGGCAACTCAATCACTAAAAAGTCTGCATACAACTCCCGCCCCCCGATCTCAACTGGACAGTTCCGTATCCCAGATACACTACAAATAACCCCATTCCCGGTGTGAACAGTCCAACTAGCAGCAAAGGTGTCAACTACTATGGAGTGATGTATCACAAACTTCTTAAACAGAAAACAATGTGACGCTCCAGAGTCAAATAGAGACAAGGCAGGGTAGGAGGCTAATCTAACAATACCTAAAGTATCATAACAATAAAGCTCAGCCAACTAGCTAAATAAAACAACTGAGGCTAGAATCAAATAGACCGCAGAGGGGCAAGGTTCATACCAGTGATCACCCGACTAGCACCCTCCGATGTTCCTACCGGGGTCATAGTATACTGCTGTCGCCTCGGTGGAGGAGTCGCCCCCTGATACCCACTTCGCTGCTGAGGAGGTGGAGGGGGTCCTCTCGGTGCAGTCGGCCTCGGTCCTGGCGGTGCCGGAAGGGCAAGCCGCTGCGGTGGTGGGGGAAGAGGTCTCTGCGGTGCGGGACGGATTGCTGCCGATGCTGATGGTGCTGGAGCATGACCTGACCGTGGGCAAAATCTGCTGATGTGACCCGGCTCCCCACACGTGTAACACCTGGCTCTTGGTACTCGGCAGTCTCGCTGCACATGCCCCAGCTTCCCGCATCTATAGCATGAAGGCCCCTTCTATGTCGAATGTGGAGCCCCCAGTCGCTTGAATGTCACCTGCTGAACTAGACCAGGGATGGTCCTCTGCTAAGCAGTCGATCGTCTGTCACTGGCTGGTGGCCTCCCCAGACTCCGTAGGTGGGTCTCATGCTGTCTAGCCGCCCACAGCACGGCCTCCTGGGTCAACAACTCCTGAGTAGACATGGTCGCCCGAAACTCCACGTCTAGTCCCATACGAAAGCGCCTGGCTCTAGTGGCATCCGTCGCTACAAGCTCGGGTGCATACTTGCTCAGCAATGAGAACTCTGCATCGTACTCATCCACTGTCCTCCTACTCTGAGTTAGATGCTCAAATCTCTGTCTCAACTCGTCCTTCGCTGCATCTGGAAGGAACTTGGCCTCAAACAACTCCCGAAAGGTCTCCCAAGCAATGTTCCCCTTCAGTCTCCCCTCCTGGGCCTCCCACCAGTCTCTGGCCTGATGGGTCAACTGGCGCCTCACCAACTCCACCCAACAGTCTCGGGGAAACCGACACATCGTCAGATCATCCTCTGTATGCCGTAGCCACTCATCCACCTCTAGGCTACTCTCCTTGCCCGAGAAATATCGCGGACGCAGCGTCCTGAACTCCTTATAGCTCGGCGGCTTCGGTGCCGCTGCTCTCTCCTCCATCTGACCCTTGTGCTCTAAAATACCCATCAGAACCTTAGCCATCAGGGCCGACTCTGAGGTCCTGTCATCTGAAGAATGCCCATCGCCAACTGTACCAATCCCGCCGTCAAAAGCTCCGGTCCCGCCTGAAGTCCCGTTCCCACCTTCCATTTGTAGGTGAGAAACAAAACAAATGCATTAGCACCATGTACTGAAATATTGGAGCCTTACCTGTATTCCCTTTACACGTATTGCAGTGTGCGCTGACCTGCATGGGCCACCACAAAACCAGTCACGCCCCGCTACCCCAAATAGGGAGGATCGGCGTGACAAGCCGCAGTATTAGGAATACCCAGCGCTAATATGTATACTAAATGACTCGCAGGCCACTGCAACCGCTGAGGAAACACATGTAGTAGAGTACGAACTGAAAAAATAGAACAGTACAGCTCCAACAGCAGAAAGAAAGTACAAGATACTACAACACAGGCAGCAAAGTAAAGTACTACAATCAGAACACCCAGACGTCACAGATCACCATAACTATGCAACTAGTACCGTACACGTCCACTGTACAACCCCAAACAACAAAAGCTCCCGTAAAAGTACAATTCAACCCTACGGGGTACAAAGGGAACAGGGGTACAAAACACCGCTAACATCCCACACCTACCCCACGTCTATACCACAAGACCCACACTAACTACAGACTCTACGGACCCTGCTGAGAGGGGCTGCCCTCCGGAGTCATTGTCCTCGGTCCCGTCTCCTGAGTACTGGCACCTGTACCTGGGGGGGAGGGACACGTCACAGCGTGCCCAGTAGGAACTCCAAACTCTACTACTCTAATTATAGTGCACAACAGAGGAAGCACAACAAGGAAAATGCATCACATTCCAGGGTTATTGTGTGTGTGTGTGTGTGTGTGTGTGTGTGTATGTGTGTGTGTGTGTGTGTGTGTGTGTGTGTGTGTGTCTTTATAGGTTAGTTTTCATGCATGAATTCGAAACCTCTGTAACGGGTCACACATCGGGGACTGGACCTCACCCGGTAAGGTGGGTGGAATGCTATGACTTCCCGAGACAAGCTCTTACGAAAGAAGCCGTTCACCAACACAACCAACTCAACCACAACCGCACCAACTCCCCGCCGCTGAGGGCTCGTCAGGAGTGGTCCACAACCCAACAGTCCATCCCGCATGTCCACTCGTTACCTTGGTTTCCCCCAACCCTCCTAGGGTCCTCACCCACTTCGAGTAGAACAAGATATCCCTAGGTTATCTTTTAGCTAATCATTAATCCTAGGGTATTGAACATGTAAAATGACGTATGTAAATGATGTCCAAATTCATTCTTTTCATCAAGATGTTCACAACAAACTAGCATGCTCCATAAGCCATGTATCATAACCTCATTGATCATATACAATTTCTCGTGGGTAATACATGTCACACAATTAAAAATGCCATTTCCAAGTTTCTTCAATCTTAAGTTCATTCATGCATTTTAACAAACATATAATGAGCGCCACATAAATGAAGAGAATCATGTCACCAATTTTTGTAACCAATTGCATAACTAATCTTACATACATGCATCAACATCATTCATACATTTGGAGTGAAAAATTAGCAATATCACACAATTCCAATTTCAGCTAACACCATTCAACATACTGAAATTGCAAGAACAGCTAGAAAAACAGAATTTTTAACCCATTTATTTTGAGAATTTAACAAAACGCAAAGAATGAAAGTTGGAGATATTATAGTCCTGAGTTCACCCATAAAATTTTAGACAAAAATATGAAGTATTGGATTTATAGTGAATTATTTAGTCAAGTGTGTCAAAACTGTTTTGCAGACAGATTGCTGGACCTGTCTTCAAAGCCAAATTTAAGCATCTTGGAGCCAGAATTACGACATAAGAGTGCTGTGATGAACATCTAGAAAAACTTCTTAACTTTTCAAAAAGACAAAAAATCAACAAAATCCATAAAGTGTGCAGGTAGTTGTGCTCATTTTTCTGAACTGTGTACAGTTTGACAGAATTTCTGGCATGTTTCGCAAATCGAATTTTTACCCCATATTCCAGTTCGAATTAGAAAAAGTTGTGAACATGCAAGTTGTTCATAACTACAGATTACATAGCATATAAAATTTTCGAAGCATTTCTAATAGCCATTTTATCCCAGCACTTAGTCAAAGTTTCAGCAAATTATCATACATACAACAAGAATCCTAGTTCTACAACACTCTTTCCAAATTTCAACAAAAACTCAAACATTCAAGCTTCTTTCCATCATCTATAACTAGAGAGTGAGATGAGAAGTTTCTACCTCTTAAGAGCCCCAAGAATGGTTGAAGGTTGGAGTAGAAGCCCTCTCTTAGTTGGATTCCCTCATCCTCCTCCTTCTTCTTCTCCTTTCTCTTCTCTTCTCTCTTTTCTCTTCTCTCTTTTTTTTTGTTTTTTTATCCCTAAAATTTCGGCCATGGGAAGTCAAATGAGGAGATTAGTGTTTGAAGAATGTAGAAGGGAGAAGAAATTGGAAGAAGTATGTAGAAGAATGTGGAGGGTTCATTTAATTAAAGAATTATCTCTTAAAACCTTCAATATTTACAAGTTTGCCATTACGTTTTGTTTTGTTTTGTTTTTTTGTTTTATAATGGCCCTCCAAATTATTACTAGTTTGCCATTACAAATATCTCACTTCCCTATTTGCACAAAGATCCCTTGACTTTGTGAAATTTGCCTTTAAGCCCAATTTTTTCAATGCTACACTCATTTGGGTACAAATGAGAATTTTAGGGGGCAAAATGCAAATCTCTCCATTCCATGGGCTCGTATGCACACTTACAATAAGTCTAGGGCCAATTTAGTATTTTCACACTAGGGTTGTTACAACTTGTGATGAAGATAGCGATGATGAGAACTTTGACATAAAAGGTGCATATGAGGAATTATGTAATGTACATGAAAATTTAGTTATAGATCACCATAAATTGGATAAAAATTTGAGGACATGCACCAAGAAAAGGGAAGAGCTTGAAAAAGAAAATGAAATTTTGATGAATAAAAATAAATTGCTTGTTCATGAGATCAATGGACTTTGCACTAGGATAGATGACATGTATCGATTATTGACCACCACAAAAAGCAAGTATGATTATCTTTACAAAATTGTGGACAAGTTCAATAAGGGAAAAGGAAAACTTGATGATTTGATTGAGAAATAAAAACCATATGAAAGTAGAACTTGGTTAGGATTTGATCAATCTCATCCTAGGCATATTGTTAAGCATTATAATTCCATAAAAAGGTTCATAAGGATATAGATTCACACGAACGGAATGAACCAAATGAAGGACATGCACGTGTCTAATTTTATGCTTAATATCCATTACAATAAAAATTGTAAGTATATATGCGATGAGAATACTAAACCCCATTGGGTTTGGTTTCCTATAAAATGACATCCTTATGGCACATGACTAATCCCTCGGACCCTAAAGAAAAAGGGTACCAAAAATTTTATTTGTTTTTCAGGTACTCAAAACTTGAAGGGATTAGCAAATGAGCTCCTCTTGCAATTCAAAGTCCATACATGTCAAGAAGGAGGACCCAATAAAGTTTGTACGAATTTAATTGATTCCATATAAATGTTTGTATACAATATGCTCTTGATTGCATTATGAAGTATTAGAATGATGTTAGATTCATTAGAATTAATTAGAAATTAATTTGACATGATTTAGAGTTCATTTAAGCCTTAGATTTATTAGGTGTCAGCAGATAGCTGACTACCCATGAGAGATAGCCGACTATCTAGCTAGCCCCAGCACTAAGGCAAATTCTTTGCCATGCGATAGCCAACTATTGCACAACCAATGTCTGACTATCGACTGTTAGCGCCAAATTTCTATTCGACTATTGGGTTAGGGTTTTCGGATTTTACTTGATTTTATTGGATCTCTACCCTCTTCTTTCTCTTAAAACCAATAGGTATAAGACATCTTGACCATCTAGTTCAAGTCTATGGCTTGGATCTTACTCACTCAAGATAAGACCCTAGCATTTTACCATAGCACTTTCATCTCTTTCAGCTCTTTTAGCCTCAACTCTCGAAACCCCCTAAAAATTTATCTTGTCAATGCTACAAAGGATTTCTTGAAGCTTTTTGTTGGAGTTTTCATCTTCTCTAGGTATACAAATCTCTTTAAGCTCTTTATTGTCATAGTACTTCATTTGCATCATGGATAGATTTAGAGCACCCATCTCCAAGAAGAAGTGATCGGCTTCTTCTTCTTCCTAACCCTCACAAGCACTCTCAGAGAGGGAGATAATAATTGTTGAGTATTGATTCCCCGGATTTGGTTTTGGATGATGAGCAAACATAAATATTGTGAACTAACTGTTTGTGAGCGCAGTTATGGAGATCGTCGCCAAAAGAATACGTACATCAAAAGCGACGTCTCAAGACTTCTCAATACGCGTGATCGTGTGCCTGAAGCTTCGTTGAAGCTAGGGATGGCAGTAATGGCCTGACCCGCCCGGCCCGACCTGGTTTTGACCCGGCCCGACCCGGCCCGCAGCCGGGTCGGGGCAAGCTTGGGCTTTGTATGCGCCCCGGCCCGCCCCGCCCCGCCCCGGTAAACTATAGAGGTTTACTATTTTGATGCGGACCATGCACTCAACGAATAACTCATAACTCATACTCTATTCCACGGTTATCCTAATTGGGCCAATTCCCAATTCCAAATTACCAAATAAATCAAAATTCTCCCAATTCACAAAATAAAATTTTTATTTGGGATTCATATGGATGGCATTAATAACTTGACCCGACCGGCCCGACCCGGCCCGACCCGGTTTTGGTAAGAAAGAACCCGCCCCGCCCCGCCCCGCGACCCGCCCCGCCCCGGCCCGCGACCCGCCCCGCCCCGGCCTGTAGATGGGTCGGGGCAAGCTTGGGTAGTTAAATACCCGCCCCGCCCCGCAATATTGCCATTCCTAGTTGAAGCTCAAGGAGTTTTATTGAAGTCAAGAGTGAAGATTGAAGCTTTGAACACGGTTCGTCATGTATTATTTAATGTCTTCTAGCTTCATAGATTAGAATGTTAAGCCTTGTGTAGGACTTACATTATTATCTTCATTTCGCTCATATCTTAGAGCTAGGATTATCATAGAAGCCATCACAAACTTTTCTGAAGCTTCACGCTTAGATTCGTGACTTCTTGTGCGTGTTAGTTGGTTAAAGAAGAAGAACCAACCGACTAGATGGTGATCTATTCGGTCGGCAATGCTTCTTGAACCGACTAGTTTGCCTCTCTCAATCCTATGCTCTTTACTGTTTACAGTTAGTCGGTCAAAGAAGAGTCACCGACTGACTAGATGATGATCTAGTCGGTTAGGAATCCTTCTTAGACCGACTAGTTGAGCTTTCCCTGTACAGCCTAAGTTACTGTTTATCGTTAGTCGATCAAAGAACGTTTGTCGGCCGACTAGTTGATAAACTAGTCGGTCAGCAATTGTTCTTAGACCGACTAGTCCAACTTGAATCCAGCCTTTCCTATTTCATCTGTTAGTCGGTCAAAGAACACTCACCGACCGACTAGTTGTGAAACTAGTCGGTTGGCAAGTATTCTTAGACCGACTAGTTCATATTGCCTGGACTTCTCCTTTTGGCTATTCAGCTGTTAGTTGGTTCATGTTGAATCACCGACCGACTAGTTGATGAACTAGTCGGTCAGTGATCCTTCTTTGACCGACTAGTCTGCTTCAGAATAGAGCCGTTGGAGCCTTTAATGACTCGATTTCTTCTCTCTCTTTCCTCTATCCTATATATACTTGGAGGGGTTCTTCAAGGATATAAAAGGCTGATTATTAGAGATATTTGAGAATAAAAGAGAAGCAAATAAACTTCATTCTAAAGCTTTCTCTCCTCACTTGAATCTCTCTCTCACTCTTATTTCCAAAGAGAGATTCATTAATTGTGAGCCTTCCAAGCCAAGGAGCTTGAATCAAGGTCATCAACTCCACCCTAGGCTTCCATTGCTGGTCAACTTCTTGGAGCTAAGGTTTGATGGCATCTTCTTCCCCAAAATCCATCTTTGCCCTAATTTGGTAACATTTACTCAAGGCATAGGATTTTGTGGTAAGTGTTTCTTTATTTCATTTCAATTGATATTGCAATTATGTCTCTCGGTTGTGAGAGTGTGTGTGATCCCGGGTTGTGGGAGTCACATGTTCGTTGTGTATGATTTTGTCTTGTGAAGGTTTTTCACAAGAATTTCATTGTGCATAATATTGGGTTAGTGGTTTCTAACTCAAGTATCTGGAGGGGATCCGGGTGGTTGGGACGTAGGATCACCGGGAACAAGTCGGGAAGACTTGGGTGGATCCGAACCCGTTACATGCTTTGTTTGCGTTTGTTAATTCTGGTTGATTGTTGTTTATTCCACATTGTTGTTTGTTTCTTGCACAATAATTAGGAATAACTATCTTGATTATTTTAAAGTACTATTCACCCCCCTCTAGTACATGTGCAGTAGCTTCACAGGGCACTACAATTGGTATCAAAGCCAAGGTTAAAGCTACATGTTCAAAGCTATGACAAACAACGACTACAACGTCTTCAAGGACCGTCAAGGAGCTTCTTCAATGTTGGAAGGGCAATCCTCAACTAGGCCTCCCTCCTTTAATGGTACCAATTATGGGTACTGGAAATGCCGGATGGAAACGTTCCTCTGGAGCGCTTCACTTTGGAGAGGCACGATGACGGAGTATGTCAAGCCCGCCGAAGAAGATTTCGCGAAGTGGACTCCCGCAGAGGTCGCCGCAGAGGTAAGCAATGCCAAGGCAATGAACGCCTTGCAATGTGCTTTGGAGCCCGAGGACTTCAATAAGATATGCACATGTAAGAGTGCATAACAAATATGGAACTCCCTCCTCATCTTGCATGAAGGAACAAGTAGGGTAAGAGACTCCAAACTTGTTGTTGTTAATAAAGATTTCGAATTATTTCATATGAAATAGGGTGAGAAGATGAAAGAGTATTATGCTCGATTCGTTGACATTACCAACGAATTGGAGGCTCTTGGGAAAACCTACACCCAAAAGGAGAAAGTCTCAAAGATCATCGATGGACTTCCTTCTTGTTGGGAAAAGCGTACCTTCGCCATCGAGGAAGGTAATGATATGAGTAAGTATACTGTCATACAACTAATGGGTACCTTGATGTCTTATGAGGTACGCAAGGACAGTAAGCTCATGATGAAAGAAAAGATGAAGTCGTACTTGAAGCAAGACGAGCCAAAGAAAAAGGCGATTGCGTACAAGGCCGCTCCATCTACTGATGATGAAGAATCGGAAGAAGAATCGGAAGAAGAGTTGGACATGGAAGCATTGGCTAATTTGGCAAAGAAGTTCGACCGATTCTTCCGACAAGGTAAGTTGAAGAGTAAATCAAAATTTATTTCGACTAATGCTTCTACTCCCGTGTGTTATAAATGCAATAAGCCAGGACATATCAAGCCGGATTGTCCTCTAAACAAACACAAGGAGAAGTGGAAGGCTTCCAAGTACGACAAGTCGAGAAAGCACAAGAAAGGACTTGTCGGCACATTCACCGACTCCGAAGAGGACTCCTCAAGTGGCGAGTCGGATGATGAACGTGTGGAGAAAGCACACACGTGCTTCATGGAAAAAGAGGAACGTGATCAAGAGACCTCCTCCGATGAAAGCGGGGATGAAAGAGAGGATGAAGGCGGTGAGGTAACAATGGACGAACTTAGAATAGCTAATGAACAACTTTGGAATAAGTTTTCTAATTTGGCTACTAGATTTATTAAGACTAAAAATGAGTTAGATAGTCTTAAAACCTCGTCTAAACCTATCATCGTCAACAACGACATCGTTGTTGAAGTGTTGAGAAATGAGATTGTAAATCTCAAATCTCAACTTGAGCATGTTCATATCGAGGACTCGGATGAACATGTGATAGCGGATTTGACGTCTCAAAACTCAACTTTGAGTATTGAGAATAAAAATCTCAAATCACGTGTTTGCGCACTCACATCGCAAGTGTCCACCTTGGATGCTTCGATGCATTCTCTCACCGAGAAGTATGAGTGCACATTAGGCGGAATTCATGAATTCAATAAAGGCAAGGGCCATTTGGATAATATCCTAAATGACTTACTTCCGGCCAATCACCACATTGGCTTGGGGTGTAAGATGGGAGACTCATCCAAATCGGCCACGACCTTTGTTAGGCCATCTTCCGAAGCTTCTACTAGTGGGAGTAAACACTTCATGGGTAGTTCTTCTACCAATGGTGCTTCCGCTAGGAACACACCCCAATTTGGAAAGAAACCCACTTTGGGTGGACCTCCAAAGAAGGGTCATGCTTTCATGTATGCCATGCCACGTAAAAACACACATCCTACTCCACATGTTAGCACATATGATGATTTTTATGCTCCGCATCCACAAGCACGTGCACACCATGTGAGACACACTCATGCACGTGTTCCACCACATGCATATGTTCATTCACATTCTCATATGAATAAGTATCATCATGCACCATTGCATCATATGCCATATGCTTACCCACGACATGCATCACATAGAAATCAACAACGTATGCATGTTCCCAATAGGATTAGGACTCCCAAGACATACACCATTTGGGGTCCGGAGAACACAAGCATGTATAATAAGGATTTGTATGTGCAATCATATATTAATGATATTATTTTGAATGATGACTATGTTGGAAAATCAAGGTCCTCTTGGACTTGGTTTCCGAAGGGTTAGTCTTCATTGACCCTTCATTGCTTGGTACCGTAAGCTTAATTTCTTTTTATGGGTACCAAAGCAATTATGGTAAGAATTGGTTTATTTTTTATTTGCATATTGGTCTTGGATGTGCATGTTTGTTTGAAACTTAAATTCATATTAAATTTGAATTTAGTTGGGCTATGGGTTACGTTAATTTGAAGTTAGTTTGTTAAAATTGTTGCCTAACCCATAGGATCCAAAAGGGTTTTTGGATACCAAGATTTAAATTTTCTAGGATCAATCCACCATGGGATACCAACCCTACCAACTCCGTGATTTGCAAGGATTTTCATTCAAATGGAGTTGATGGTGCTTAAGTGATGCACCAAAGTAGGGGGAGCCTAATGTTGTAAGTATATTCTTACATTTGATGTACATTTGGTATCCATGTGTGTTGATTGCATGCATTGTTAGAATATTTACATTGGTATCATTTTGTTTCATTTAGTATGCTAGAATTGTGTATGCCATAGATATATGATGTTCTATCTATGTTTGGCATAACATTTTTGCATATTACTTTCGGTATCATATTTGCTACATTTGGTTTTTCACATTGGATTTTTGTCTCTGATGTTGATTTCGTCGCTCGACGATTAACTTGGTTAAATAGAAATTCTTTCTATGAAAACATAGAGTTGTTTTCCATGCACTTAATTAACCAAGAATGTTGATATTGGAGAGTATGTTTAAAAACTCAATAAGTGAAATTGATTTGAGTTTTGATGATTTCGTATTTCGATTTTCGCCTATGGCCTAATGATTTCGTTTTTCGATTTTCGCCTATGGTTTGATGATTTCATATTTCGATTTTTGCCTATGGTTTGATGATTTCGTATTTCGATTTTCGCCTATGGCTTGATGATTTCGTTTTTCGATTTTCGCCTATGGTTTGGTGATTTCGTTTTCCGATTTTCGACTATGGTCACATTGGCACGCTTTGATTTTCTTCGGTATTTTACATTTGGTATTTTACTTTGGTGTCATTTGGACCGTGGTCGTATTCTTAGACTCTCACGCTTTTATTTCTTAGCCATTGTAATCTTGTCGTTGATCTTCTCCCGCTCTTTTTGCTAATGCCAAAGGGGGAGAGAGTTAATAATGACAATGTGCTAATTGATATCAAAGCAATTTACCATGAATCTAATTTGATATGTTAGATTCAGGGGGAGTTAAGATATAAAATGGATTTAGAATCCTAAATTGCAATAATAGGATTCATATTTTATATTTTCCTCGTCTGCTTGATGCGTATGATTAATATTTAATACAAGACTAACGTGTCATCAATGCAGGGGGAGTAAGTAAATTTCATTTGAATCATTATTATTGATTATTATTTATGTTGGTTTGTCATCACCAAAAAGGGGGAGAATGTTGAGTATTGATTCCCCGGATTTGGTTTTGGATGATGAGCAAACATAAATATTGTGAACTAACTGTTTGTGAGCGCAGTTATGGAGATCGTCTGCTTGATGCGTATGATTAATATTTAATACGAGACTAACGTGTCATCAATGCAGGGGGAGTAAGTAAATTTCATTTGAATCATTATTATTGATTATTATTTATGTTGGTTTGTCATCACCAAAAAGGGGGAGAATGTTGAGTATTGATTCCCCGGATTTGGTTTTGGATGATGAGCAGACATAAATATTGTGAACTAACTGTTTGTGAGCGCAGTTATGGAGATCGTCGCCAAAAGAATACGTACATCAAAAGCGACGTCTCAAGACTTCTCAATACGCGTGATCGTGTGCCTGGAGCTTCGTTGAAGCTCAAGGAGTTTTATCGAAGTCAAGAGTGAAGCTTGAAGCTTTGAAGACGGTTCGTCATGTATTATTTAATGTCTTCTAGCTTCATAGATTAGAATGTTAAGCCTTGAGTAGGACTTACATTATTATCTTCATTTCGCTCATATCTTAGAGCTAGGATTATCATAGAAGCCATTACAAACTTTTCCGAAGCTTCGCGCTTCGATTCACGACTTCTTGTGCATGTTAGTTGGTTCAAGAAGAAGAACCAACCGACTAGATGGTGATTTAGTCGGTCGGCAATGCTTCTTGAACCGACTAGTTTGCCTCTCTCAATCCTATGCTCGTTACTGTTTATAGTTAGTCGGTCAAAGAAGAGTCACCGACCGACTAGATGACGATCTAGTCGGTTAGGAATCCTTCTTAGACTGACTAGTTGAGCTTTCCCTGTACAGCCTAAGTTACTGTTTATCGTTAGTCGGTCAAAGAACGTTTGTCAATTGACTAGTTGATAAACTAGTCGGTCAGCAATTGTTCTTAGACGGACTAGTCCAACTTGAATCCAACCTTTCCTATTTCATCTGTTAGTCGGTCAAAGAACACTCACCGACCGACTAGTTGTGAAACTAGTCGGTTGGCAAGTATTCTTGGACCGACTAGTTCATATTGCCTGGACTTCTTCTTTTGACTGTTCAGCTGTTAGTCGGTTCATGTTGAATCACCGACCGACTAGTTGATGAACTAGTCGGTCAGTGATCCTTCTTTGACCGACTAGTCTGCTTCAGAATAGAGCCGTTGGAGCCTTTAATGACTCGATTTCTTCTCTCTCTTTCCTCTATCCTATATATACTTGGAGGGGTTCTTCAAGGATAAAAAAGGCTGATTATTAGAGATATTTGAGAATAAAAGAGAAGCAAATAAACTCCATTCTAAAGCTTTCTCTCCTCACTTGAATCTCTCTCTCACGCTTATTTCCAAAGAGAGATTCATTGATTGTGAGCCTTCCAAGCCAAGGAGCTTGAATCAAGGTCATCAACTCCACCCTAGGCTTCCATTGCCGGTCAACTTCTTGGAGCTAGGGTTTGGTGACATCTTCTTCCCCAAAATCCATCTTTGCCATAATTTGGTAAAATTTACTCAAGGCATAGGATTTTGTGGTAAGTGTTTCTTTATTTCATTTCAATTGATATTGCAATTGTGTCTCTCGGTTGTGAGAGAGAGTGTGATCCCGGGTTGTGGGAGTCACATGTTCGTTGTGTATGATTTGGTCTTGTGAAGGTTTTTCACAAGAATTTCATAGTGCATAATCTTGGGTTAGTGGTTTCTCACTCAAGTATCCGGAGGGGATCCGGGTGGTTGGGACGTAGGATCACCGGGAACAAGTCGGGGAGACTTGGGTGGATCCGAACCCGTTACATGCTTTGTTTGCGTTTGTTAATTCTTGTTGATTGTTGTTTATTCCGCATTGTCGTTTGTTTCTTGCACAATAATTAGGAATAACTATCTTGATTATTTTATCGTACTATTCACCCCCCTCTAGTACATGTGCACTAGCTTCACAGGGCACTACAATAATCCCATACCTCAACAAGCAAGAGTTAATCTCTAAGTTTAAAAAGACTCTAACAAAACCATCCTTCAAGAGAGATTTGTCAAAATTAAAGATTTTGAGAATTTTGGAATAAATAAGATTTTAGAATTCCAATGGCTCAAACCCCTACTTTCAATCGTCAGCTTATGTAGGCTCAAAACCTGTTGCCCGTATCCTAGCCAATCTTCTCTCCTACAACATTAATTAGAAAGGAGGAAGTAGAGATGTTCTATTTATCAACCAAGCTAAATGTGTCTATGTCATGCTTGGAGATATTAAGGTAGATTGTGCACAGATCATTAATGGAAAACATTATTCATACTTCCACCTCCACCAATACCGCATCCCCACTCCATCACAGACACTTCCTCCCTTATATCTTTAGTAGAGAAGGGATAGATGTAGAAGTGAGATCCATTTCATAGAGTCTATGACTAGGTTTGATGTCCACGCACTCACTAGAATGGGACTCCATCATGTCCTTCCAATAACATTCTTAATCAATTTGGAGCGGAAGAAGATGAACCTGAAGATGAACCCATGCAACATGGACAATCCTCATCATCCTCATTTATGGAGCCACCACCCTACCTTGTGGCATTACAAGAAGCCATTCTCTCTAGACTTGAGAAAATGCAACTTGTGGTTAGGGAAGACATGAACTCCATAAGAGGTTGTCAGGATCAAGAAGACACCCTCCAGGGGGATAGGGTGAATGCGGAATTAAAAAAATTTAACAATGCAATCACATTCAATAAATATAATTTACAGAAATAATCACAGGTAGTCAAAAGATATGAAGAAAATAGCAGACAACCAATCACAGATGACACCAAGATTTATCCTTGTTCGGTCAACCTTGACCTACTCCAGCAACCCCCAAGATCTACTCTTTGATTAATCAGTTTCCCCACGCCTACAAGACACTATGAACTCGCAACTCCCTTTGCTCCACGCCCAATAGCTCTCTAGACTCGCAACCCCCTTTGTTAAACTGAACTAACCAAATAAGCTAGACCAGGTCTCGATCATATCCCATGCATCGAGAATCCCCCAAACTACAAGTAGCTTGCACAAAAAGTTTGTAAAAATAAGATTTACAAAGATCAAAGAAACTCTCAAAAGATAAATATGAGTTTAGAAAGCTCATATTGAGATGTCACGATGTCCTCATCCTTCTGCATGTGCACAGCTTTCCAATGGCTCTGGCCGTTCGTCGTTTGGATGCTTGTGCAGAAAGTTGTCTATGTTCCAAATTTGATCGTCGTATCATCCCCTTATTTAGCTATGAAGAGCCCCCTGGATTTTTACTTCAGATCTTCAGATTATCTATTTCAAATTGTTGGGCAAGTCGTCATAAATGCGTAGGAGAAGACGGCTCGTCGTTTCGACTTCTCTAGCTCTTGGAATTGGCAAAATACCCTAGTCATATACATTGATATATATAGGGTAGAGTCCTATAGGGTTTGGAACTCTAAAATGGGTCAAAACCCGCTTAAAACGCATCTAGACCATATATCTAAGTCGGCAGCAATCCTGGCCATCGGATTAGCCTTCAAAATGCAGGACTGGCAGAGGTGATGACACGTGTCCAAGAGATTTGCACAAATACAAAAATCATGCGTATTTCAGCCGTATTTGAGTGTATTTTGGGCTCTACGAAATTCCTAAAATCCTAAAAAATCACCAAACTTTTCAGAGCCCATTATTCACCTTGTAGAATTTTCTCAACCCTTGTCTTCCACTGTCGCTCAAATTCCCTTTATAAGAACTCTGTTTCTTCACGTATTTTGCCCTTATACGTGACATTTCATGTGCCAAAAATATTCCTAAATTCACCATAAAATTCATGAGAGTTCTTTGACATACTATGCACTGTTTTGAAGAGTTTCACTTCATTTTGTCGATGTTTTCTTTGACATCCTCTAGCAAGTACTCAATTTTCCTTCGTATTCAAGGGCATTACTCCGTATTTCTTCGCATAATCAACTCCATCACGAGTATTGTCTCCACCATCATATTAAATAGTCTTCATAGCTCTGTAATGACCTGAAATACACTTAACAAACACATTAAACAGTTTACACGGGACTGTTATCATCAAACAAGAAATCATCGACAACGATGTTTCCAACAATCTCCCCCTTTTGATGATGACAAACCGCAATTAACATTTGATCATATAGAGCTCATAATCATGTCATCGTGCTTGTGTTTGTGAAGTGTGATCATGCAAGTCAATGTGATATAATAAATCATACAATTATAAAGATGACTCTTTTGACATGCTCCCCATATTTGGATACTCCATATTAACATGCAACCAATTACTTTAACATCCAAGATGGAGTTTCAAGTCTTATAAATTTCTCCCCCTTTGTTATCATCAAAAGTCCACAAAATATTATATTTCATATACATTAAAAATATAGCATTATAAAACATGGCATATGAATACATTAAGACCATCACGAGTGGTTAATCAATATTCAATAATTTAGAACTTGGATTATAAACATCTTCGTGCTCGTGTGTGATGATTAAAAGTTAAGTTCATAGGGAGTTGACTTCATGAATTCAACCTTTACATACCAACATTTTTCATATGTATTAATTTCAAAGATTGAATTCCCCCACTTCATGAAACATGAATTCAAGTTACCAACACCCATACATAGCCTATAAAGACTTTTAAACGAGGGGTGACATTGTTTGACGGACAAAACATCAACGTTAATAAATAAGAATTTCATAGCTAAGTTGAATGTCCGTGGGTTGAGACTTAGACAAGAACTGTATCCATTTTACATACAAGCTATATATATATAATTTTTCTTTCTTTTCACAATTATTTTTCTTTGTTGTGAATGGATATTAGTGAGTTGGTTAGGATCACGGATTATCTTATAGATAAGACTGTATCTATTGTATATTATCTCTGTACGCTCATCTTCCTCTATAAATAAATAGCTGGGGGTTCCTCCCCAGATGATGATTCATAACACATTATCAGCACACGACTCTAAATAAAATTTTCCACACAAATACCGGTCGTTGTGAACGCGAAGGAAAGGCGAGAGATCCACGTGTGTGTCGTCGTCTACCTCAAACAGGCATCTTCATCCATGTGTAGTCTGCGTTCAACCGTCGAGAGATCTGGAGGACGGATTTAGAGGTATTCTCGCTAAAAATATAATTTTTATCATACGTATGATAGTTTTCTCCATAGATCTCGCAAGATCGGAGTGGAAATAGGGCTAATCGCCTAAATCGACGATTTTTATCATCGAAAAATCATGTTTTAAACATGTTTTAAATCTGGAATAAAACAAAAATAATATTTTTATCCCCCCACGGCTTTGCCGCCGGCTGTTGCTGGTATCCCTCCGCCCCGAAGGTGGAACCCCCAACCAACCTCGGCGTTTTTTGTCACCGTACGCCCCCTCGCCCACTGCGGAGGGGGCCGCTGTACCAAACCCCCTGCCCTCGGAGGGGGAGTACCGAGTACCTCTGTTCCCACCCCTGCCTCCCGGCGTGGGGGCTGACGCAAGGCACCCCCCCGTTTTCTCGGCGGCGGGGTCTGCTGCAAACTCCTCCCCGCCTTGCTGCAGGGGGCCTCCTCCCGTCCCTGCCACGACGGGGCAGCACTATTCCCCCAGGCGGCTCTGTGGGGGGCTTGCTGCCACCGCCCCTCATTTCCTCTCGCTAGGGTAGCGGGCCGCAAGCCCTCTAAAATGCAAGAAAACAATGCATTGCAGGCCTGAAGCCCGCAGCCAAGCTGCGGGCCTCAGGCCCACAGGCCAAATGTTTTTCTAAAAGGGGGGAATATATGGGACTGCAGGCCTGAAGCCCGCTGTGTGGCTGCGGGCTTCAGGCCCGCAGGCCGATTTTCTGAAAGAGGAAAAACAGATCGGAATTAAAGGGGAGGGGGCTAAAATAAGATTAAAAAGGCTTTTGGGGGCCTAAAATTACAGAAAAATCTTGATAAAATATGTGACTGAAATGAGACATAAGGGAGACATTTGGGGATTTTTGGGGGTCTTTGGGGATAAATAAAAAGGAAAACTCCTTCCTTTTCATGAAGAAAATGTCAATTTGGGCTCTTTTCAAACTCTTTTGAATAATCCCAACTAGCACAACTTTTTGAATTATATGATGCCTTTTTAGGATCATAATTATATGCTCTGCATCACTTTTAATGGCTTATTCTGTAGATAAACTGATATTCTGTTGTGCAATATTAACTTAACAATTAGGAAGATCCCGCGACCGCTCTACCGTTAGTTACCTAACCTAATGGTGTATGACGTTGTCCAGTGGTCGAATAATTATTAAGTATTCAAATTGTTTATCCTTCTGTGAATATGATGCCTGTGATGAAAATGTCTGATGAATGTTTGATGAGCACAAATTTTTGCATGGATGGCTAATTGTAGTTTTGGATTGGCTGTTTAAGTCCCACATTTTATTGTTCCTGCACTTTTCTTTTCCCTTTGAGAGAAATTGTGTAGTGAGAAAATTATGTAATGTCCAAGACCAGTGACTACTTTCCATGGAGACGGAGGCCACACTTGAAGCTAAAGATTTTATATGGGACCCACGAGTTTCAAAGTTGTAATTTGTTTTTTGCTTTTATTTGTGTTATATGGACTGTAACGGGACTTTGGACTATTTTATTTATGTGGGACTGGCTGATCCACGCAATTAGCCCTTTAATTAAAAATTGCCTCCTCATGAAAATGTTTATTGTATAAATTATTAATTCATGCAAATTTGTGCTCTGCTAAATAAAATGGCCAAAATCGCAAGTGTTGATTTTGAAGTGTTGGATGCATCAGGAAGAAATTATCTGAGCTGGCAGCTTGATGTGAAATTTCACATGCGGGCTAAGTCCCTCATTTCTGATGTGACTAAAAATGAAAATGTAAGCGATATAGAAAAGGCGCAAGCCATTATCTATATTCGTCGCCATGTGGACAAGACCCTAAAGGCTGAATACCTTACCGTCGAAGATCCACTTGAGCTGTGGACTGCCCTTAAGGATAGATATAAACATCAGGAAGATGTTATGCTACTAAGGGCACGATATGAGTGGGAGAACATGAGACTACAGGACTTCAAGTCTATAGCTGAGTACAACTCAATTCTTTTTAGCATCACCTCACGCCTAAAGTTGTGTGGTGAAAAAGTCTCAGAAGATCGCATGCTGGAAAAGATGTACACATCTTTCCATGAGAAAGATGCGATACTAATGTAGTAATACCGTGAACGCAAATTCACCAAGTATTCTGAGCTGCTGTCATGTTTACTCATGGCTGAACAAAACAGAGAGCTTCTCCTCGCCACTCACAACATGCGCCTCTCTGGCACTGCCCCTACAGAAGCTCACAATGCATCTTATTTTTCCAAAAAGAAGAGGGACAACAAAAGAAAAGAAAAACCACAGAAAGGGGGACAGAACAAAAGGGCTAGAGGCCAAGTCCAACAGCGAAGAAATTAAGGGAGGCAGAACTTCACCTGGCACAGAAATGACAACAATAGAAATGAAGCACCCCCACCCAAGAGGGAATTGGAAGACCAGTAGCATAGTTGTGGCATGAAAAGCCACTGGTCTAGAGTGTGCCGAACTCCGTAGCATCTCCAGGAACTATATAAAGAAAATAAGGAAAAGAAAGCTGAAGCAAACTTGGTGATCACAAATGCTCCAGTCAAGTTTACAGCTGATAACTTTGAAAGTGATGACCTGCTAGATTAGCCATTTATATTTGTATTTTTTCAGAACAATTTATGTCATGAGAGAAATTTGAATTAATGAATTTGTTTTGAATGAAAATGTTTTTTTTGAAAATGTGCTTATATGATTCATCTTTTAATAGATGAACTGCTCTCATGACTGATTAGTAGATAATAAACACATACGATCCTTCATTACAAAGCCCAATATCAGGGCCATACTGAAGGTTCTGGGAACGCAACGCTGTTGCTCCCAAATGACATAGAAATAGAAATAAATGATGCACTATTCTCTTCGAATTCCATTAGAAACTTTCCAAGTTTCAAGGATATCTGTTTAAATGGATTCCATTTGGAAACAACAAATGTAAATGAAAAAGACTTATTGTATGTAACGTCTCAAGAAAAAGGAGTAAAATCCATACTTGAACATTTTGAGAGCCTTTCAACAGGCATCTACCATACAAAGATTCAGAGAGAGGAAGCTAATTTGACGGAGCACCTGAAGTGCCTGCCATCAGCCAAGTTTTTACTTTGGCATGATAGACTTGGCCACCCTGGATCTATGATGATGCACTGCATCTTACCTCGATCCCATGGGCATAACTTAAAGAACCAGAAGATTCTTTGGAAGGGAGAATTCCCTCGTATCACTTGCTATAAGGGAAACAAATTACAAGGCCATTTCTACTAAAAGTTGATGAAGAATCTACACGATTTCTCAAAAGAATATAAGGAGATAGATGTGGAAAAATCCACACCCCCTAGTGTGATATTTCGGTACATTATGGTACTGATAAATGCATCCTCAAAATATTCGTGTGTGTGTCTACTATCGACCCACAACCTAGCTTTTTCAAAGCTATTGGCACAAATAATAAAGTTGTAGACGCATTTTCCAGACAACCAAATAAAGAATATATGTCTGGATAATGCTGGGGAATTTACCTTCCGGTCATTTCAAGAGAACTGCCAAGAAACGTGAATTGAAAATGAACATCCAGTGCCGCATGTTCATACCCAAAACGGGTTGGCAGAGTCACTGATAAAAAAGACTCCAATGGATTGCACGTCCATTGTTAATGAAATCCCATTTGCCGATGGATGCATGTGGGCATGCAATTTTGCATGCTGCACCGTTAATGAAAATAAGACCCTCTGGAGGTCAGAGTCTCTCTCCAATGCAACTTGCATATGGAATGCCACCGAACACTTCTCACTTGAGAATCTTCGGATGCGCAGTTTAAATCCCCATTGCACCACCACAGAGGACAAAACTGGGTCCTCAACGTCGCCTAGGTATCCATGTATGGTTTTGACTCACCTTCAATTATAATATAGCTAGAATCCCAAACGTGGGACACATTTAAGGCATGTCTTGAAGACAGTGATTTTGATGAGACATGTTTCCCCAAAATGGCACCTAGAAATCTGGTGCGAAGCAAATTATAACGTGTGATACAAAAATTTTGACCCACTATCATCTGGTAACAAAACAATGTGAAGATAAGATCACGAAGATCCTCCACATACATAACGCTGTTCACTAGTTACCGGACTCATTTACTGACAACCAGAAGGTTGTCAGATCACACATCCCAACTGCAAATACTCCAGCTAGGATTGACATCCCCGAGAATGGATGCAATCCACCAGTAGCAGAAGTGGCTGTTCCTCAACAGCAAAGAGGTAGACCACTGGCTCCAAGGACAGAAATCCAAGAAAGAAAACAAAAGGAAGAAAGAAAAATCTCCTGGAGACCTTGAGACAATACTACCACATGACAATGAGCTCATGTCCACACCCTCACCCCTTCCCGGAATCCACTGCGGAGGAAATGCCGGGAAAACTGAAATGAAAGTAAATGTTGTTCGTACTGGGGATGTGTTGGATAGATAGAACATAATTATTGACAATGTATTCACGTTTCATATTGCCATATACGTCGTAAAAGCAATGATATTTATAAAATATTGTTCCATACTCCATTGCTAAAATGCAAACGTAGAGATTGGCCAAATATGGAACGAGTCAATAAAAGATGAGCTGGACTCACTTATGAAACATGAAATGTTCGGATCTGAAGTCCAGACACCAAAAGGTGTCAAACCTGTGGGAAAAATAAGTATTGCACACATAAGAAAAAATAAATACAAAATCGTATGCTATAAGTTACAGCCTATAGCTCAAGGATATTTTCGCTGAAACTAGGAAATGAACAAATTAAAATGAGCATGACTCATAAATGATGCATCAGATTCCCTAAGTTATAAAATGCAAATACCTTACGATTTGGCAAAGAAAATTTTGGATATGCTGCTATTGGATATTGTGACGGCATACCTTTATGGATATCTTGGTAAAGATAAATTCAACATTTCCTTAAATGCCGGAATAGACTTCAGGACGTCTATTCTATTGAAGAAGAATAATGAGACTAACAAATAATGTACAACCAAGATAATCACTTGACAAAGCAATGATTCCCACTAAGGGTTGACTTTGCATCTAAGCAAAGGACAAGATTTGAGATCATAGTTGTAAATAACTTAAATATCATCGGATCTCCTGAAGAGAAAACCGAAATATCTGTTCAAGCCTTACTATTAAACATAAAACAAAAGACCTAGGCAAAAATAAATTAAGACATGGCTTATAGATTTATTATCTTAATAGAATCCTGTTACATACGTCCAGAAGTGTGTTGGAGAAATTACAAGGACCATTGTCATCCAAAGTATACCTATGGTAGTACACTCTATGGATGTACAAAAAGACCTCTTCCAATCGCTGGAAGAGGGGGAGGATATAATTGGTCCTGAAGTCACTTGTCTAAGTGCAATCAGGCACTCCTGGCTAACTGTATGTGTCCCGATATAGCAGATGCAGTAAACTCATTAGCCAGAGATAGTTCAGCATCTAAAAGGGCTATTAGACCGGAGTTAAGCATCTTCTGCGCTTCCTCCAAGGGTCGAAAGATTTGGGCTTACATTATAAAGTATCATCCTCCAAGTTTATGGAAATGCAGGTTACTGGTCCGATCCCTACACGGAGAAATCACAGACTGGGTACCCACAGTGGGACGGCCATCTACTGCAGATCTGCAAAGCAAATTATAAAGGCAACATCGTCATATCATTTCGAGATCCTCACCATTGTCATGCCCCGCTTTCCAAAATGGGTACGAGGACGAGACGAAGGTTTGCATGGGCCGGAGCGGTGAGGCTCGGGCCCAATAAGCATCTGTAAAGATACCATTTAATTACAGGTTCTTACATTTAAAAGTTCATAACAATAATAATAAGAGTACTTGAAAAGAAATTTGCATTCATTTATAAAAGAGATAAAGTCCAGCATTTATATCAAGTCTAATAAAGAAGCCCAGTATGGCTACAACTGCAGAAAGGGTAACTAATGGTGCGAAGCACCCAACCTAGACAGATAGTAAAGCGATGCTACGCACCCAAACTAAAAAGCAGTAAACCTCCAAAAGTCAGCAACGAGGAGGAACCTCTAGGTCTGGTCCTTGTCTTGCAGGTACTCCGGGTCAACGTCCTCCAGCTCCAAATCCTCAAGTAAGGCCGGCTCGTCTGTGTACTCTGTCTCGGTACCTGACGTACAACACCCAAGAGAAAAGGAGCTGTACGTCAGGTAAAGTCTACAAGGAAAGGTTAGAAGACTCTACTGCAAGGGTAAAAAGGAATTTAAAGATGACATTTTAATGTTGATTTAAAATGAGCTGATGTAACATCATGACATGTATAAGTAAGGAAAACTAAAGACAGTGCAGAAAGTAAACTTGGCAGGCAAAGTCATAGCGTAAGCTACCAAGACAAGACTGGACAAGACTGTGTGACACCAAGCGACTCGACACCAAGAGGGTTCACGCCTTCAACTTAGAAAGTGGCCAAACTCTCTAACCTGGTGGCCGCTCAATCCTACCCCACCCCAAGACTCAAGACAAGACTGGACGAGGACCACTCACTCTACTAGGTGAGTGCCTCTAAATCCCCACAGGTTGCAGGGTCACTCACTCTCCTAAGTGAGTTCCGAGCGCCCCGTAGGGTGTTCTGTACCACTGTATAGGTCCACTCACTCTGCTAGGTCAGTGCCTCTATCCCCACGGTCTGTAGGGCCACTCACTCTGCTAGGTGAGTGCTGAGCGTCCCGTAGGTGTTCTGTAACAAGGATCACCCACTCTGCTAGGTGGGTGTCTCAATCCCCCGCGGGTTGCCAAGGGTCACTCACTCTGCTAGGTGAGTGCCGGGCTTCCTGCAGGTCATGTATCTGTACAAGGGATCACTCTCTCTGTCTCGGAGAGTGCCATATTGCCCGCAGGCTGTGCAAGACAAGTCGTGAATGCTGTACATGGCATGACATGAGTATAGTTGTTCTAGTGTGTCCATACGCACGCACACACAGATAGTTCCTAACATGTTTGCAGTTTATACCTAGACTTCGTTGTCAACTCTAGGTTATCGTGAGGGGGTCCCAGATGCTATCGTTTCATGTCCGGTTCTCTTGTTCAACAGTTTACCATTTTAAGAAGGAAATGGCCTAGACATGGCCGTAACTACGCAAGTGGGGGCACTTGCCTGCGGTGGTAAGAAGAACGTCCGTCAGAAGCGTCTCGTCTCGATCGGTGCATCGGTCGATGTCCGATGTCATAAGTCAACGGTGGGTGTCAGGTCACGTTTTAGAAGTTCTTATTATGATATGTTTCTAAGTTAAGCGTGGCTATCCTAACAGTTCCAAGTCAAATTTGTAAGATCAGCCTATCCGACGATTCTACCCTATGTGCACAGTCAATATAGTCTGATCGTCGATTCTAGATTACACAACATTTTAATGGTGCGAAAAGTAAATTTAGTGAGTTAGTTTTCGGTTTTTTAATTATGGTTTCAATGTCGTATGGTTCGGGTTGCTACGAGTGGAAAGACCAACCTAGTGCGATGAACACGCACGTGTCTGACGTCGGGTCTGAAACGGTGGCAGTGCTCGGTGTCCTCGACTGCGGGTAGCACAGTAAGGATCATCTTGGGATCGTCTTGGGATCGTCTCAGCTGCAGGTAGCACATCGAGATGGCACGACAACGGGAACGGCGTTGGGATCGCTTCGATTGTGAGTAGCGCAACGAAACGGCACGGCAACGGCAACGACATCGAAAAAGAGCGCGAGATCCGTGGCGTGCGTGGACTCCTAGAGCACAAAGGGGGATGTCGAAGATTGGAGGAGGCCAAAGGGGGGTCATGCGGCTTGAGGGGTGGCCGAAGCAACTGACCGGCGGCAGCAAAAGGGCAGGTTGCGGCTGTTGGGGGCTGTCGTGGGTGTCGAAGGGAGTGGGGAAGAGAGGGGGTTGCAGCTTAGGGCTGGAGTAGAGCTATGCGTGACTGAGGGGGCTGAGTGAGGTTGGCCGCGCAAGGAGGAGGATCACCGGAGCTAAGTGGCCGACGGGTTGGAGTGGGGGCTGTGCAGCTGGAAGAGCTGGCCGTGAGTCTTCAAGGTTGTCGGCAGCTTTGTGTGAGTGAGAGAGAGGGTCTTGCGGCAGTTATAGGGGAGGAGGAGGTTGCCGACTGAGGGGTAAGGTGGCCGGAGATAGGGGATCGTCGACGGCAATGGGGGCTCGGGTGCGTGAGAAAATAGGGGTGGCGGCTGAGTTCTAATGAAAACCCTAGGCTGCGTGGGGTTTGCTTTAACATGTGAACTTTGATAAATAGGGAAGAAAGAGAGTGGGTTTGAGTTGATTGGAGAGAAGGTGTGTGAGAGGGGAAGGTTGGATTTAGGGTGTGAATATTCTAAGAATAAATCATGCTATACGTATGAATCCTATTAGACTTAGATTTGATTTGGGTTAAGATTTGAAATTCGAATTAGATTAGGGCTAATTGGGTTTAAAAGTAATTAGGGTGATAGGTCGGGCTAACGGTGTCCGAAGATTACGAGAAAAATATCGGGACGACCGTGATGACGAGAGGCTCGAGGGTACGGTGGTCGGTCACGTGCTATGTTCACGAAAAACGATACCAAAAATAAAAAGCCAAACATCGAAGTCTAACGGTTAACAGACCTCTTCATTCAAAGCTGTTTTGTGGGAGAATGACCCGCGAAATGTCGTTCACTATAACTACTATCTCTGAGGGTCACAACGACATATAACTTCTCACGTTTCGGATACAAGAGGAGGTCAAATAAAATACGCCTATGAAAAAGAACGTACACGCTGAAATACACACGATCGAAAAACGACCGTTACATCCTACCCACCTTAAGAAATGATTCCGCCCTCGGAATCTACATCAACTATTGCTCGGGAAAAAGATGCGGATAGCGCACTCTCATCTTATCCTTGCGCTCCCAAGTGGACTCTCCAGGTGATCCGTGCCGCCACATCACTCTCACCAGGTCGACTACCTTGTTCCTCAACTGCTTCTGTCTACGGTCATTTCACCGTGTAATGGACCGTGATCTCTGAAAAATCCACAGTGTGTGATGGGTCACTGACGTATCGACGTAGCTGAGATACGTGGAAAACATCGTGAACTCCCTCCAAAGATGGTGGCAGAGCAAGGCGATAAGCCACTGCTCCCACACGCTCCAGCACATCACACAGTCCAATATACCTCGGACTCAGCTTTCCCTTCTCCCCGAAACGAATAAATCCGCGGTTCGGAGAAATCTTGAGGAAGACATGATCTCCAGGCTGAAACTCCAAAGGTCGTCTCTTGGTGTCTGCCCAATGCTTGTAACGATCTTGCGTAATCCGGAGCTTATCTCTGATGTCTCTCACGACATCCACAGCTTCTGCAATCATCTCCGAACCCAACAGCTCTCGATCTCCGATGTCATCCCAACTCAGTGGCGATCGACATTTCCTTCCATATAGGGTAGCAAATGGTGCCATGCCAATGCTCACCTGGTAGCTGTTGTTGTATGAGAATTCCACTAGATGGAGATGATCTTCCAACATACCCTTCAGATCGAGCGTACAAGCTCTCAACATATCCTCCAGAATCTGAATCGTCCTCTCTGACTGGCCATCGGTTTGTGGGTGGTACGCCATGCCGAAACTCAGATACGTACCAAAATTCTCCTGCAGACTCTTCCAGAACTGAGATGTAAATCTCGAGTCTCTGTTAGATACGATGCTTAGCGAAACTCCATGTAAACGCACAATGTCCTGCACGTACACGGTCTACATCATGAACTAAACTCAAGGAGGAACTATAAATAGAGAAGTAAAATAATATTTACCTCTAGATACTTCCTTGCCAAGACTTCTGTGGACTGTCCCACTCGGAAAGGTATGAAATGCGCAGACTTAGTCAATCAATCAATGATCACCCAGACTGCGTCGTTCTGCTTCGGGCTCTGAGGTAGGCCTGTCACGAAATCCATCGTGATGTGTTGCCACTTCCACTCTGGAATAGGAAGCGGTTGTAGCAATCCTGCTGTCCGATGGTGCTCTACTTTCACCTGCTGGCATACCAAACACTTGGCAACGCTCCGTGCCACACTCCTCTTCATGCCAATCCACCAATAATTCAGACGGAGGTCCTTGTACATCTTCATGCCTCCAGGATGTATTAAATAAGGCGAGCTATGAGCCTCGCTCAACAGCTCCTCTCTAACGTCACCTGCAGGTACGCAGATTCTACTGCCGTACCTCAGCGATCCATCCTCATGAAAAATAAACTCCGTCCGAAGTCCAGCTTCCACCTGTCGTCTGATCCTCTATAGCTTCGGGTCTCCTGCCTGAGCTGCCTTGATACAATCCACGATCGTTGACTAAACCTACAAATTCATCAACGAAACGATCACTCCTGGTAGGACAACCTCAATGTTCATCCCTCTCAGCTCCTGCTGTACTCTCCAGTCGGTAGTAAGCATCATCACTATGGGGAGTCTGCTCAAAGCATCTGGCACTACATTCACCTTTCCCGGGTGATACTGCAGATCTATCTCATAGTCTTCTATCAGCTCCAACCATCGTCTCTGACGCATGTTGAGCTCCTTCTGCGTAAACATGTACTTCAAGCTTTTGTGATTGGTGAAGATCTTCACGCTCTCACTCAGCAGGAAATGTCTCCTGATCTTCAACGCAAATATCACCACTGCTAACTACAGATCGTGCGTCGGGTAGTTCTTCTCATGATCCCTCAACTGTCGAGATGCGTACGCGACCACGTGACCATGCTGATGTAAGACGCATCCGAGACCCTTGCTAGATGCATCATAGTAAATCTCGAAGCCTCCGCTCCGATCTGGTACAGCCAAAACCGGTGCTGTGGTCAACTTCTCCTTCAAAATACTGAAGGCCTTCTCACAATCCTCAGACCGGACGAACTCCATATTCAGCTTTGTCATCGGCTCCGCAATCCTCGAAAAATCCTTAATGAACCGACGGTAGTAGCCAGCTAAACCAAGAAAGCTCATGATATCTGATGCTGACCGTGGGGTCGACCACTCGCTGACTGCTCTGACTTTCTCCGGATCTATAGATATGCCATCTCCAGACACCACGTGTCCCAGGAATGCGACTCTGTCCAACCAGAACTCGCACTTACTAAACTTGGCATACAGCTTATGATGTCTCAGTGTCTCCAATACTGTCCTCAGATGACGGCTGTTCTACTCTTCAGACTTCGAGTAAATAAGAATGTCGTCGATAAAGATGACGATGAACTTATCCAGGAAGTCGTAGAAAATCAAATTCATTAGGTTCATAAACACTGCTGGAGCGTTGGTCACACCAAACGGCATGACTACGAACTCATAGTGTCTGTACTTTGTCCTGAAGGCCGTATTCGGAATATCGTCCTTCTTCACCTTCAACTGATGGTACCTGCTCCTCAAAACCAGTATCAAGAAAACCCTCGAACCTCCAAGCTGATCAAAAATATCATCAATCTGGGGCAGCAGATACTTGTTCTTCACAGTCACTGCATTCAGTCCTCTATAGTCCACACACATTCTGCGTGATCCATCCTTCTTCTTCACCAACTGAACTGGTGCACCCCAAGGTGACACACTAGGGTGTATGAAACCCTTCTGCAGCAGTTCGTCCAACTGCTTCCATAACTCCTCAAGCTCTGCTGGAGCCATCTGATACGGCGCTTTCGAAATGGGTTGCGCTCCCGGCATAAGATCTATGCTGAACTCCAAGGCTCTGTCGGGTGGCAAACCTGAAATATCATCCGAAAAGACGTCGTCGAAGTCTCTGACAACTGCTGGCCTACTGATATCTATCTACATGGCGACAATGATCGACTCCTCCGGCTTGGCCCGAAATCTAACGGACCCAAGCGATCACTCTCTGCTGTGGAACTCGAACTCCGGGTGGCCTGAAATCCTGAACACCACTTTCTTGCTACGGCAATCGATCGAAGCATGGAAATCTCCCAACCAATCGATGCCAAGAACAACATCGAAATATGGCAGTTCACGGACAATGAAGTCAGCATAAAGCTCGTGTCCACTGATCACCAACGGAATCGAGCGGCATCCCAAATTAACCGTCACCACTCCGTTCCCTGTAGGGATGTCCCAACACTTAGGAAATGTATGGGTGGGAATGGAGTGTTCTATTACGAATCTCTGGGTTATGATGCATATAGATGCACCGGATTCGAACAAGGTTAATGTCGGGTAGGATGACACTAAAATGGTGCATAAGATACAGAAAGACAAAGCTAAGGTTAAACAAGGCTACTAATCTAATTAGCAAGGGTCAAACAAACATATGCAAACAAACAGATCTATGCTATGAAAGAAAAGACTAGTTCTAAAGAATTTACCTGCAATGACGCCATCCATGTCTTCAGCCTCCACGGCTGTCATGGTATAAGCTGGCCTCCGTGGTGGCACTGCCTAACGGTAAATCTGACCTTGAGGTGGCAAAGGGGGTCGACGGACAACAGCTCCTCTCTGAGTAGGGTTCGGTGCTCGACTCTGCAGTGGGGCTGGTGCTCCACCCACAGTACGATGAAGGTTCGGGCAATCTCTAGCAGCATGTGAGGCATCTCCACACACCAGACACAAACCTAGCTTCCTCCAGTAGTTGTTCTGCTGATGCCTTGTCTTGCTGCAAAAAAGGCATGGACCCTTCATCTGGTTCTGAGCAGGTGCTACTGGCCTCTTGAAAGGCACCGTCTGATTGGATCTCATAACAGGCCTAGCAGGCGGCATATACTACTCCATCGGTCTCTTTCCTCCACCAGCAGGAGGATCAAGAAGTCATGCTACAGCCTCATGGGCTTGGCTGCATTCAGTACATCCCCCATAGTAGTCAAGTCTGCTGAGGTCATAGAGGCCTAGATCTTGGGGTGTATCCCCTGATGAAACCGATCAGCTCTGTTCTCTTCCTTCTTCACCATGTACAGGGCGAAGCAGCTCAACATCTCAAACTCTGCATTGTACTCCTCAACCGACATGCTCCCCTGAGTCAGGTTCACGAACCACTGCAAGAGCTCCCTCTTCACAGCCTTGGGGAAGTACTTCTCCTTGAACATCAACTTGAAAGTGCTCCATTCAACTGGCTTCTGCAGACGCCTCTCCTCAATGTGCCACCAGTTCCTTGCATTCTCAATCAGCTGCATCTTCTCTATCTTCACTCTGGTCTCATCAGGTATCTTGGCAGCTATCAGTTTGTCCTCAGTGCTCTGGATCCATTCATCGGCATCTAGCGGTCCATTCTTCCCAGAAAAGGTCCTCGGCTGCAACTCATTGAACTGCTTCACTCCAGGAGCGGCTCGGGTGCAGGCGGTGGCGGTGGTGGTGGTGCAGCCTGAGCAGCACGGGCAGCCTGATGTGACTGCTCAACCAACTGATGCTGAACATCCAGCATCTCTCTCATAACGCCCAGAAACTGGCGGAACTCACTACCTTGGCCATCCATGGCCCCGTCAGCTGAGGTCCCGGCTCGGGTATTGTGTCCTCCTGCCATCCTATTGACAAGGAAAACCGAAATTAGACTTGTACATGATAAACTGGATATTTCAAATGAATGCGTGTATTTCTATTGCTACAAACTTTCATAATTGTAGGACCTGCATAGGCCACCACTAAAACCTGGCACACCCCACTTCCCAACATGGGTACAAGGACGAGACGAAGGTCCGCATGGGCCGGAGCGGTGAGGCTCGGGCCCAATAAGCGTCTGTAGAGATACCATTTAATTACAGGTTATTGCATTTAAAAGTTCATAACAATAATAATAAGAGTACTCGAAAAGAATTTTCATTCATTTATAAAAGATATAAAGTCCAGTATTTATATCAAGTCTAATAAAGAAGCCCAGCATGGCTACAACGGGAACGGCGTCTGGATCGCTTCGGTTGTGAGTAGCACAACGAAACGGCACGGCAACGGCAACGACGTCGAAAAAGAGCACGAGATCCACGACGTGCGTGGACTCCTAGAGTGCAAGGGGCTGTCGGGGATTGGAGGAGGCCGAAGGGGGGTCGCGCGGTCTGAGGGGTGGCGGAGCAACTTGTCGGCGGCAACAAAAGGGCAGGTGGTGGCTGTTGGGGGCTGTCATGGGTGTCGAAGGGAGCGGGGAAGAGAGGGGGTTGCGGCTTAGGGCTGGAGTAGGGCTGTGCGTGACTGAGGGGGCTAAGTGAGGGTGGCCGCGTAAGGAGGAGGATCGCCGGAGCTAAGTGGTCGGCGGTTTAGGGTGGGGGTTGTGTAGCTGGAAGAGCTGGCTGTGAGTCTTCAAGGCTGTCGACAGCTTTGTGTGAGGGAGAGAGAGGTTCTCGTGGCAGTTATAGGGGAGGAGGAGGTTGCGCCGGCTGAGGGGGTAGGTGGGCAGAGCTATGGGATCGCCGGCGGTAATAGGGGCTCGAGTGCGTGAGAAAATGGGGGTGGCGGCTGAGTTCTAATGAAAACCCTAGGCTGCGTGGGGTTTGCTTTAACATGTGAACTTTGCTAAATAAGGGAGAAAGAGAGTGGGTTTTAAGTTGATTGGAGAGAGGGTGTGTGTGAGGGGAAGGGTGGATTTAGGGTGTGAATAGACTAAGAATAAATCATGCGATACGTATGAATCCTATTAGATTTAGATTTGATTTGGGTTAAGATTTGAAATTTGAATTAGATTAGGGCTAATTGGTTTAAAAGTAATTAGGGTGATTGGTCGGGCTAACAGTGTCCGAAGATTACGAGAAAAATATCGGGACAACCGTGACGACGAGAGGCTCGAGGGGACGGTGGTCGGTCACGTGCTAGGTTCACGAAAAATGATACCAAAAATAAAAAGCCAAACATTGAAGTCTAACGGTTAAGAGACCTCTTCATTCAAAGCTGTTTTGTGGGAGAATGACCCGTGAAATAGAATTCACTAAAAATCCCACAAATAACTACTCTCTCCGAGGGTCACAACGACATATAACTTCGCACGTTTCAGATACAAGAGGAGGTCAAATAAAATACGCGTACAGAAAAGAATGTACACGCTGAAATACTTACGACCGAAAAACGACCGTTACAACCATTCTAGAAACACACCAATGGTGTATTTGAGGGTGCCTCGTGGTACATCACATCCCAATGACGACTTGGATAAAGGCTAGTATTGTGGAGCTGACCACATAGTCTGAAGACCAGCTCACCCCACTTTGAGGAGACCACATCAGGGGCGACGAAACTAAGCACACCTCTCCAGAGTTTTTGGATTCAGCAGCTGCTTAATGGTGGTGATATTTGTAATCTGTGTATATTTTCGGAATGTTGTAAATAGGAATTATTAGATGCGCCTAAGAGATCTGAAAGCCGGAGTGCTTGTACAGATCAGGGGGAGTTAGAGAGTGTTTGTACTCTTTTTCCTTAACTATGGTTTTTCCCACATGGTTTTCCATAGCTAAAGGTTTTAACGAGGCAAATCTCATCAACTTAGGATCCTGAAGTATCCATTCCATGTGAGACTCCTACTACACTCAGAATCCTGAAGTATTCATAAGCAGAGTCCACACATATGGCTGGGTAAGGGGGAGTGTTATGAATGGATATTAGTGAGTTGATTAGGATCACGGCTTATCTTATAGATAAGACCGTTTCTATTGTATTTTATGTCTATACGCTCATCTTCCTCTATAAATAATGAGCTGACGGTTCCTCCCCCAGATGATGATTCATAACATTCTTTTCTTTTTCATGAGCATAAATTTTTATTCTAGGCTAGACTCATCATATCCCATTAAGATATAAACATATAATTATCCACCTTCATACACTTTTAACATATTCATGAAAAGCAATTCCAAATGAATAACATTTAATCCGTGAAAGTGTGATAGAAGATGTAAAAATCTAGTTTTTCATTATTGAATATGTCTCAACTAAACATCAAGTCTATTATTGCATGCATGCTTAGCCAAGAAAATAATACTAGAAATCTATGGGAATATGAATTTCATCTACGACTTTTCAATTATCAAATAAAAAGAGAGAGTTATTCAATAAGCTCATTTTTTTTAAAAAAATTCTTTTCCATTTTTTCCAATCCTTTTGATTCTTCTTTTACATTTTTAATCTTTTTCATAAGAATTTAAACATTCTAAGCAAAAGAAGCATAAACTCAAGGAAAAGAAAATCAACCTAAAAGAAATATAAAAATGAAACACACCAAAAAAATATCCTATGAAGGCAATTAATACTTTAAAATCAAGCAAGAAATCATACCTTCATGTCGTCAACTTGGTCAAGAAACTTCATTTAATTTGACATTGAAATCCAAGTTCCTCGCCTAACCATCTTTCATTTTTACCTGGAAGAAGAGATGTGCGGCCTATTCACCAACATAGGTCCACAATCGTTCTTGAATGTGCCCTTAGGAACCCAAACCTGCTTGAACTTTAAGTACTTGTTCCTATTCCAACAAAGATTAAAAGCGTGTCCATATTTTCCACAGCACATGCATCTTGCAATAACACTTTTACCTTTGTTAGAAACATTAGCCTTTTGCGCATATTTCACTTTAGCAACATTCAAATTTGCATGCATAACATTCTTTCCTTTAGCAACATTCACGTTCTTATACACAGCATTATTAAATCCAAGTCATTTTCTATTATTTGCATATACATGATTATTCAATAACATATTCAATGATTTTTCACTTATAGCAAACTTTTTCATGCAATTTTCCAATTCATGAACTTTGGATTTAAAATAAAGTTTCTCATCAACAAGCATTGAACAACGTGAGATAAAAACATCATCTTTCTTTTTCAATTCAACATTCAAAGCATCAACATTAACTTTAAGCGCTTCTCTTTCAATTTTAATTTCATGCAATTCTTTTTCAGATTTAGAACAATTATCACAATCAAGTTTCTTTTCAAGCAATTGTTCTTCTAAAGCTATGCAGTTTTGACATTCTTTATTAAGCAATGCATTTCTTTTAGATCTAAGTTTCTTAGCTTTAGCAACTAACCTTTCAATTTCATTAGATAAGAAATTATTCCCTTTGAGCATGGCATCACACGTCCTGACTAAATCACCATAAGACGGTTGAGTTACCTCATCGTTAGATTCTTCTCCACTTGAATCATTGTGTGCCATCAAATATAGATCAGATACATGGTTTTGATCATCTTCGCTGTTGTCATCCCATGTAGACGCCAAAGCTTTCTTATTCTCATCCTTTTCTTTGCCCTTTGCCAACAATGGACACTCCACTTTGATGTGTCCAGTTTTCCTGCAATTATGGCAAATAAGTTCCTTATTAGAGTTAGAAGGAGTTTCTTTAGACATAGAAGCGACACTTTTATTTACAAGAACTTTTCTTCCCTTCCGATTCTTCTTATTGCGTAGCCTCTTTCTATCACTTGATGCATGATTCTCGAAAGGTTGCTTGCTTTAATATGTCATCTCCAAGGTCCTCCATATTTCATGCACAAACAAGCAATGAGAAATTGATTCAAATACATTTCTATTTAAGCCCTAATATATATCGAAATCCACAGATAGAATATAAACTTTCATCCTTGCCTTCCAATAATCAAAATCATGACCAGAAAATATAGGAAGCCTATTATAACCTTCAACGACATCATGTGAAATATTCATGGCTGTGTGTGCTTGCAATCTTAAACAGATGTGTGTGTGTGTAAATATATATGTGTGTGTATATGTATGTATGTGTGTATGTATGTATACATACGTACGTACGTACGTACGTACGTACGTATACACACATAACACCGTAGAGGGGGTGCAATTAATATAATTTACAGAAATAAACACAGACAGTCAAAAGATATGCAGAAAATAGCAGACAACCAATCACAGATGACACCAAGATTTATCCTGATTCGGTCAACCTTGACCTATCCAGCAACCCCCAAGATCTACTCTTTGATTAATCAGTTTCTCCATGCCTACAAGACACTATGAACTTGCAACTCTCTTTGCTCCACGCCCAATAACTCTCTAGACTCGCAAATCCCTTTGCTAAACTAAACTAACCAAATAAGCAAGACCATGTCTCGATCATATCCCATGCATCGAGAATCCCCCAAACTACAAGTAGCTTGCACAAAAATTTTGTAAAAATAAGATTTACAAAGATCAAAGCAACGCTCAAAAGAAAAATATGAGTTTAGAAAGCTCATATTGAGATGTCACGATGTCCTCATCCTTTTGTGTGTGCCAACCTCCCAATGGCTCTGGCCGTTCGTCGTTTGGATGCTTGTGCAGAAAGAGTCTCTGTTCCAAGTTTAATCATCGTATTGTCTCCTTCTTTAGGTATGAAGAGCCCCTAGATTTTTTGCTTCAGATCTTTAGTTTATCTGTCTCAGGTTGTCAGGAAAGTCGTCAGGAACACGTAGGAGAAGACGGCTCTTCATTTCGACGTCTTTAGCTCTTGGAATTGGCAAAATACCATAGGCATATACATTGACTTATATAGGGTAGATTCCTATAGGGTTTGTAACTCTAAAACGGGTCAAAACCTGCATAAAATGCAGCAAGCCCTATATCCAAGTCGGTAACAATCTTGGCTGTCGGATCAGCCTTCAAAATGCGGGATTGGCTGAGGTGATGACATGTGTCGAGAGATTTGTTCTAATCCAAAAAAACCATGCGTATTTCAGCCGTATTTGAGTGTATTTTGGGCTCTAAAAAATTCATAAAATCTTGAAAATTTTACCAAAATTTTCAGAGCCCATTCTTCACCTTGTAGAATTTTCTCAACCCTTGTCTTCCACTTCCGCTCAAAGTACCTTTATAAGAACTCGTTTCTTCACGTATTTTGCCAGTCTACGTGACATTTCATGTGCCAAAAAGATTCCTAAATTCACCATAAAATTCATGAGAGTTCTTTGACATACTATGCACTGTAATGAAGAGTTTCACTTCATTTTGTCGCAATTTTCCTTTGACATCCCCTTGCAAATACTCGATTTTCCTTCGTATTCAAGGGAATTACTCTGTATTTCTTTGCATAATGAACTCCATCACGAGTATTGTATCTACCATCATATTCCATAGTGTTCATAGCTCTGTAATGACCTAAAATACACTTAACAAACACATTAAAACAGTTCACATGGGTTTGTTACCATCAAACAAGAAATCATCGACAAGGATGTTTCCAATAGAGGTGACTTGCTTGAAAGGATAGACAAACTCAAGAAAACAATCATATATATGCTTGATATTTTTGACGGAATCATCGAGGAGGTTCAAAAGGAGCTTGCGTAGATTATGAAGAAGATGTATGAACAACGAGATGTAGAGGCGGATGAATGTGTTTTATGTTTGACTTTTATGCGTGCTTGATGAACATTGTTAGTAGTTTGTTTGTATTGTTATGAAACTTTTGGTTTTTAAGATGATACTTTGGTTTGTATTAAGACACCTTACAATTTTGGTTTGATTTGTACTGATGTCGTATGTAAAACTCTTATGTTATCCTTATCCATGCTTATTTGCACTTCATGCTTTGAGAAACTTTAAATTCTAAAGTTAGTGCTTACAGTATGATATTTGAAGGACATGTATAAGTGTTGTATGTATATAGAGACTGTAATGCCCTACGTAGCTACTGCACAAGTACTAGAGGGGGGGTGAATAGTACTTTAAAATAATTAAGAAGATAATTCCTAATTATCTTGCAAACTCAACCAACAATGCGGAAATGTAAATATTGACAACAAAGAAATGCAAACGCAAACAAACGAATTAACGGGTTCGGATCCACCCAAGTCTCCCCGACTTGTTCCCGGTGATCCTACGTCCTAAACACCCGGATCCCCTCCGGATACTTGAGTTAGAAACTTCTAACTCAAATTTGCACTATGAAATACTTGTAGAAACCTCTACAAGATCAAATCATACACAAATTAAATTGTGACTCCCACAACCCGGGATCACAAACAAACTCTCACAACCGAGAGTACATCACTTGCAATATTCAAACTAAATGAAATACGAAATTCTTACCGACAAAATCCTATGCCTCGAGTAAACTTACGAATTAGGGCAAAGAAGGATTTTGGGGAAGATGAATGCACCAAACCCTAGCTCCAAGTAGATGACCAGCAATGAAAGCCTAGGGAGGAGTTGGTGACCTAGAATCAAGCTCTTGGCTTGGAAGGCTAACAATCAATGAATCTCTCTTTTGAAATAAGAGTGAGGGAGAGATTTAAGTGAGAAATGAAAGATCTTTGAATGATGATTAAATGCTTCTCTTTGATTCTCTAAAGATCAATTAATATCAGCCGTGAATGCTATGAAAGTAGCCCTTCAAGTATATATAGGATAGAGGAAAGAGAGAGTTAAATTTGTGGCATTTAATGCTCCAACGGCTCTATTCTGAAGCAGACTAGTCGATTAAAGAAGGATCACTGACCGACTAGTTCATTAACTAGTCGGTCGGTGATTCAACATGAATCGACTAACTGAAGAACAGCCAAAAAGTGAAGTTCAGAAGATAGAGAACTAGTCGGTCCAAGAAGACTTGCCAACCGACTAGTTTCACAACTAGTCGGTCGGTGAGTGTTCTTTGACCGACTAACAGCTGAAATAGAATATGATGAATTCAAATACAGCTAGTCGGTTTAAGAACAACTTCCAACCGACTAGTTTCTCAACTAGTCGGTCGGTCGTTGTGCTTTGACCGACTAACTGTAAACAGTAAGTTAGACTCAAAAATGGAAGCTCAACTAGTCGGTCTAAGAAGGATTCCTAACCGACTAGTTTGACAACTAGTCGATCGGTGAACCTTCTTGGACCGACTAACTGTAAACAATAAGTGAGCTGAAATTGAACAAGGCATTCTAGTCGGTTCAAGAAGCATTGTCGACCGACTAGATTGCCATCTAGTCGGTTGGTTCTTCTTCTTGAACCAACTAACATGCACAAGAAGCCGTGAAACGAAGCGCAAAGCTTTGGGAAAGTTTGTATGGGCTTCTAATAAGATCCTAGCTCTAAGATAGGAGCGTTATGAAGATTAAAACGTAAGCCCTACTCAAGGCTTAACAATCTACGAAATGAAGCTAGAAGACTATAAATAAAACTTGACGAACCATCTTCAATCGCTTCGATCCGAATCTCTTGACTTCAATATTGGTCCTTGAGCTTCAACAAAGCTTCAAGCATACGATCACACACTTTGAGAAGTCTCGAGACGTCGCTTTTGATATACGTTGAATATTGGCGACGATCTCCATAACTGCGCTCACAAAGAGTTAGTTCACGATATTTATGTTTGTTCATCATCAAAACCAAATCCGGGGAATCAATACTCAACATTCTCCCCCTTTTTGGTGATGACAAACCAACATAAATAATAATAAAAAATAATGATTCAAATGAAATTTACTTACTCCCCCTGCATTGATGCCACGTTAATTCCAAATTAAATAATAATCATACGCATCAAGCAGACGAGGAAAGTAAAAAATGAGAATTCAATTATTGAAATATCGGATTTGAAATCCATTTTTATATCTTAACTCCCCCTGATTCTAACATATCAAATTAGATTCACGGTAAATTGCTTTGAATTATCATGTAGCACATCATCATTATTAATTCTCTCCCCCGTTGGTATTAGCAAAAAGAGTGGGAGGAGATCAACGACAACAACAATGGCTACAAATAAAAGCACGGGAGTCGTAGAATACGACCACGGTCCAAATAACACTAAAGGAAAATACGAAGTAAATCAAAGCGTGCCAACACGACCATAGTCGATAATCGAAAAATAAAATCATCAAAACTCAAATCAATTTTACGTATTGAGTTATGGAACATACTCTCCAATATCAACATTCTTGATGAATTTAGTGCATGGAAAACAATTCTATGTTTTCATAGAAATAATTTCTATTAAATCAAGAAATTCGTCGAGCGACGAAGTCAACATCAGAGACAGACAAAATATGTAAAATGTGCACACGGAAGTAAATGTCAACACGATGTGTGTGTGTGTGTGTGTATATATATATATATATAAACATGGATACACCAAAAGTATACATCCGCCAACATACAAAATAACGATCGAACGATCATTGCACATCATACGACATATATCACAGACATGAAAATGATCATACAACAGAAGTATATCATCAAAGTACATCATATAACATCCAAAATACATCAAAAATCCAGAATACATCAAAAGTCCAGAACCACCCAAACTATCCTAACCCACACTCTCACTACAAGATATATCATCCAAAGTGCATAGGGAGAGCCCTCCAAGCAAGCTCAGGAGGTGGAGGCAGGGTCAGCAGCAGCAGCAGGCTCTGCAGGAGGGGTGGTGGTCACCGGGTCAACGGGAGTGTCCACAGACGGGAGTGTCGCAATAGGAGTGGCCTCGGGAGCACCAGACGAAGTATCCAGCGAAGGTATGGTGGCAGCAGGTGTGCTCTCAAGGGCACCAGCAGAAGTAGCAGCAGCAGCAGACGTACCCTCTGGGGCACGAGCAGCAGATCCAACAAGCTCCTGGAGCTCATCCTCATCCATCTCCTCCTCATCAGAAACAGACGGAGGAATCTCAAGGCCCAAGTGAGAGCAAATGCGAGCTAGCATCGCCTCAGAACGAGCACAACGAGACTCCACACGTCTCAACGAAAGTGCAAACTCAGCAAGAGTAGGAGCAGGAGGTGGAGGAGCAGCTGAAGCAGAAGCTGAAGGAGTCGTCCTCTGAACGTGACGAAGCACCGTAAGAGACTTCTTGACGGCTGTCGCATTCAGGGGAGGACCAAGAGGACGCAGGTCATCTGGAGGGAGAGGGACGCCGAAGTGACGGAAGACGAGAGTCAATAGGCATGGGTATGGAATGTGGGCTGACTTGGTGGACTTTCAAATACATTCGAAGGAGTCCATCTTGTCAAGAATAATCAGCGCCCAATTAATCTCGCTCCCCATGAAAAGAGCGTAGATCAGCTTAAGGAATGGCTGGGAGGGTAAGCTCGATGAGCCGTACTTCGGAAGGAGGCACGACTTCAAGATAAGTTCAAGACCCAAGCATTGGGCATGAAAGATTTGGATGGGACGCCAATCATGGCGGGAGGGATGACATGGAATATGTCGGAGAGCATGGCCTGGTCAAGAGCAGAAATGTCATCGACAGAGATATCGGCAGGGAGGAGGCCAGAAGAGGAGACACCTATCAAATCCCCTAAGATTTCTGCCGTGAGGACAATCGGTGTCCCCAAGAAAGTCGTCTCAATGGAATGGGTCTCGTCATACTGACCCCGAACACGGTTTGCATAGAAAAGCTTGACAAGACAGGGGTACGGGGGAGGATTCGCCTTAGGGTCATAGCGAAGATAATCAATGAGACCGCTATCGGAAAGAAGATCGGCGAGATGAGGGAAATCGGAGAACTGAACGAAGTGCTCCAATAGCAGAGGACAGTGCTCAATACGGTTGTAAGCCGCGAGACACAACGGGTCATCGCGACACAACGATATATCGACACCGCCTACTGGCATGGGAGCCTTCCCCTTAGGTTGACGAGTGCTAGATCGAGGTGGAGGAGTAGGATCCCTAGCGGTATGCTCGGACTCAGGACGATACTCTTCGTCGGAGTCAGAAGCGGGAGGAGTGGGTGCACGAAATGAAGCTGGGGACACGGGCTGTTTCCTAGGCTTGGGCTGAGATCTAGGCTTAGTGGTCGCCGTCCTCTTCTTCTTAAGAGGAGGCAAAGAAGACGATGGATGGGTCGATTTGGAACGGCGTTTGGGTTGAGGGGGGGTCCGTAGGAGGTGACTCTACAGTCATAGGCGACGGACATGAAGGTCGGATGGGGATGCGTGTCTTCGCCATAATCGAGACGAGACAACGCTCAAACGAACGTGAAATCAAAATCTAAACCATAGAACAAACCCTAGGCCGAACTGAAATCGATTGAAAATAGACCTAGATGGAAACTCTAAACGCAAGAGAGGAGATAGAAGTTACCTTAGGAGGAGATAGAGGTGATCGGCACCGGCAGATGATGGCCGGAGCACGGCGCAATCGACGGAGGAGATGGAAAGTCGAAGGGGTTGCGGGGGTTTTAGAGGGTCTGAGAGAGAGAGAGAGAGAGAGAGCGCACCGATTAGAGTGAGATCTAATCAGTGTAGAGGAGTATAAGTCGATCGGAAGTCGAAAAGACACATCAGTCCCCGATGCATTTAGTCGGTCACAGTTCAAGCGCTGACCGACTAGATTGCAATCTAGTCGGTCGGCCAATGAGCTTGAACCGACTAAGTGCAAACAGTAACTGAAGCCAAATTTAGGGCATGAGTTAGTCGGTCTGCGTTCATTCACTGACCGACTAGAACACAATCTAGTCGGTCGGTCAATGAACATGAACCGACTAAAAGAGTCCAAAAATTTTAGAATTTGAAATTTTGAGTTCTCTCCTAATCGCACTTGGACGAAACATCGTAATACTCTCATACATCATTATACTACCCCATATAACATCAAAAATCGTAAATACGACGTTCATGAATAAATCGAGCATAAATTCCGAAAATTCAACCAAAAATCCAGAAAATCTCAATTAATCTAGCATGAGCAAATATAACGAAAATAATTAGCATGCAAGATTATTGAACAAAATATGAATCCTAAAACTCGGATTCACCCATAATCCCCAATTCTCGATGCAACCGCACAAAGGAGTCTTCCTTGAGTAGTTTCGTGAAAATATCGGCGATTTGCTTCTGGGTTTCAACGTACACTAAAATGATGTCCTTTTTAGCAACATGATCATCTAAGAAATGGTGACGGACATCTATGTGTTTAGAACGAGAATGGTGTACCGGATTCTTAGAGAGACATATTACACTTTGGTTGTCCACCATGATAGGGCAAGTATCACAGTTTATACCAAATTCTTTAAGAGTGTGTCTCATCCAAAGAACCTAAGCACACGCAGCACCGGCGGCAATATATTCCGCCTCGGTGGTTGAAAGTGATACGAAATTCTGCTTCTTGGAAAACCAAGACACAAGAGAATTTCCTATAAAATGGCAAGTGCCACTAGTACTTTTCCTGTCGGATTTGCATCCCGCATAATCTGCGTCACTATATGAGATTAACTCATATGTGCTAGACTTTGGATAAAGTAATCCAAAGTCGAGTGTGTAACTTAAATAACGGAAAATACGTTTTACCGCTACTAAGTGAGATTCCTTAGGTTGAGACTGATAACGAGCACATACACATACGGCAAATATAATATCGGGCCTACTTGCGGTAAGATATAGTAAACTACCTATCATACCTCGATATAGACGAATGTCTACATCTTTTCCACTCGTATCTTTATAAGATGTGTAGTCGTGCTCATTGGAGTCTTCTTGCCCGAGGCATTCTCCATTCCAAATCGCTTTAGCAACTCCATCGTGTACTTGGTTTGGTGGATGATCTGGCTAGATTGCATCATTCATTTGGCGAATTTGGAGACCTAAGAAATATTTGAGCTCACCCATGTGGCTCATCTCGAATTGTCATAACATTAGAAAACTCTTCGCAAAGAGTGAAGTTAGTAGCACCGAAAATGATATCATCAACATAAATTTGAACTAAAATAATATCATTATTCGAATACTTAACAAATAATGTAGAATCAACTTCTCCCATTTTAAAACCCAAATCCAAAAGAAAGTTCTTTAGGCGGTCATACCAAGCTCGAGGAGCTTGTCTCAAACCGTAAAGTGCTTTCTTAAGTTTGAAAACATGATTTGGAAAATTTTCATTTATAAAACTCGGAGGTTGAGAAACATAAACTTCCTCAACAACATCTCCGTTTAAAAACGCACTTTTTTACATCCATTTGAAAGAGTTTAAAATCTTTATGGCATGCAAAAGATAACAATAATCTAATAGATTTTAATCTAGCTACCGGAGCAAAGGATTCTTCGAAATCGATACCTTCCTCTTGCCGGTAGCCTTGAGCTACTAACCGAGCTTTGTTCCGGACGACGATTTGGTTCTCGTCGGTCTTGTTCTTAAAAATCCACTTCGTTCCTATAACGGTGTGGTTCTTCGAAGGCAATGGAACAAGCTCCCAAACCTCATTCCTCTCGAATTGAATGAGTTCCTCCTCCATGGCTAAGATCCAAGCACTATCTTCGCAAGCTTCGTTAATATTCTTTGGCTCTATTGAGGAGGCAAAGGCACAATGAGCGACGTAGTTGACTTGAGATCTCGTCTTGACACTATCAAGGATGTTACCAATGACTTGCTCATGGGGATGGTCACGAACTGTATGAAGCCGTTTGGGAATCCCCTGATCACTAGGAACATTCTCAAAAGATTCATTAGTCGGGTTAGTATCAATAGAATCAATAGAATTAGAATTACCAATAGAATCACATAAGACATCCATGGAGTCATCATCATTAGTAATTCTAGTCGGGACAAAACCTTCATTAAATGAAACATGAAGTGATTCCTCGATCGTTGAGGTTCGTTTGTTGTATATCTGGTAGGCTTTGCTACGTGAAGAATATCCAACAAATATCCCCTCATCGGATCTTGGATCGAATTTGTCCAAACTACCATACGTGTTTTTAATAAAATATTTTGCGCCGAAAACTCGAAAATGTTTAACTTGAGGCAATCTACCAAACAACAATTCATAACAAGTTTGTTTAGTGCCGGGCCTCAAAAGTATTCTATTAAACACATAGCAAGCGGTATGTACCGCTTCCGCCCAAAATTGATGGCCAAGTTGGCTATCATCAAGCATAGTGCGAGCACATTCCACTAGCGTCCTATTCTTCCTCTCAACAACACCATTTTGAGGGGGTGCACGAGGGAAAGAAAAGGTGTGAGTAATACCAACTTCATCACAAAAATTTGAGAAAGACTCATTCTCAAATTCACCTCTATGATCACTACGAATAGTGACAATGGTGGTTCCAATGAGATTTTGTACTTTCTTAACAAATATTGTGAAGTTTTCAAAAGCATCATTTTTATTACTTAAGGAAAATACCCAAGTAAATCTAGAAAAGTCATCAATGATGACAAGTCCATATCGTGCATTTTCTAATGAAGCAACTATAGTTGGCCCAAAAAGATCTAGATGTAATAGCTCTAGAGGCCGCTTAGATGAAATGCTTTTATTAGGTTTAAAAGACGATTTTGGAAGTTTGCCTCGTTGACACGAGTCACAAAAGCTTTGCTTTTGAAAGACAATCTTAGGAAAGCCTCTAATAGAATTTAACTTGGAAAGCTTAAAAAGTGTTCCAAAGTTCACATGACCAAAATGTCGATGCCATAAGTGTTGTTCACTTGTGTTGGCAATGAGACATTGTTCATGTGATTTTGGAAGATCTAATATATAAATATCCTTATGGCGCGTGCCGGAAAATAATAAATCATTATTATCTTTTCTCAAAATATGACACATTCCTTTCGCAAAGCTAACTTTGTAACCTTTGTCACAAAGTTGGCTTATTGAAATAAGATTGTGGTTTAATCCTTTAACAAGGTAAACATCACTTATTAGTGGTTTAGAAGGATTACCTACTTTACCAACACTTATGATGATTCCTCTCTCGTTGCCTCCAAAGACTACCCGGTTCCCATTAGCAATGGACACCACTCCGGAGAGCAATTGAGCATCACCCGTCATGTGTTTTGAACACCCGCTATCGAGTATCCAATTATTCTTGGAGCTAAATTTGGATTTGTTGCTCCGTTTCTTTTTCTTGAGTACCTAAAGATAAACATATCATTCCATGGTACCCAAGGTCATTGGGTCCTAAAAGATTAGACCTTTGGAAGCCAAGTCCAATTGGACTTAGACTTCCCCACATAATCATCATTATGCACTACATTCATGAAATAAGAATTCATGTAAACTTGTTTTTCATGCATATTTGTGTCCTTCGGGCTCCAAATTGTGAAGATTTTGGGAGCCCTATTCTTATTGGGAGCATGCATGCGTTGTTGATTTCTACGTGATGCATGTCGTGGATAGGCATATGGTGCATGATGATAATTGTTCATATGATGATGTGGGTGAACATATGCATGTGGAGGAACACGTGCGTGAGTGTGTCTCACATGGTGTGCACGTGCCCGTGGATGTGGTGCATAAAAATCATCATATGTGTGAACATGTGGAGTAGGATGTGTATTCCTACGTGGCATGGTATTGGTGTACATAAAAGCATGACCCTTCTTTGGAGGTCCACCCAAAGTGGGTTTCTTTCCAAACGAGGGTGTGTACGAGGTGGAAGCACCATTGGTAGATGAACTACCAATAGAGTGTTTGCTCCCACTCGTTGAGGCATCGGAAGTTGGCCTAACAAAGGTAGTGGCCGCTTTGGATGAATTTCCCATCTTATACCCCAAGCCAATGTGATGATTGGCCGGAAGTAAGTCATTTAGGATTTTATCCAAATGGTCCTTACCTTTATTAAATTTATTAATTCGGCCTAATGTGCACTCATATTTCTCGGTGAGAGAACGCATAGAAGCATCCAAGGTGGACACTTGCGATGTGAGCACATAAACACGAGATTTGAGATTCTCATTCTCAATACTCAAAGTTGAGTTTTGAGAGGTCAAATCCGCTATCTTGTGTTCCTCCAAATCCTCAATATGAACATGTTCAAGTTGAGATTTGAGATCTACAATCTCATTTTTCAAGTCTTCAACAACGGTGTCGTTGTTGATGACGATAGGCTTAGGTGAGGTTTGGAGACTAACTAACTCATCTTTGGTTTTAGTATATCTATTTACTAATTTAGAATATTTAGACCAAATTTGCTCGTTAGCTAATCTAAGATCGTCCATAGTTACCTCATCGCCTTCATCCTCGCTATCATCGGAGGAAGACTCTTGATCATGCTCCTCTCTAGCCATGAAGCACATGTGTGCTTGCTCCACTTGCTCATCATCCGACTCTCCACTTGACGAGTCCTCGGAGTCGGTGAATGTCCCGACAAGTCCTTTCATGTACCCTTTCTTGTACTTCTTTGACTTTTTGAACTTTGGCTGTCACGTCCCGCTTCCCAAAAGATTGAGCAGCGAGGCATGGCCAGCCCGCATGGACTAGAGCCATTGAGGCTCGGGGTCCAATAAGCGTCCATGGCAAGTTATGATGCGGAGGGGAAGGTCCGATCAAATGATTTAGCATGAAACAATAGGAATAGCAGTAAAAAGATATTATTTAAACGCAGAAGGTAACCAACAAAGAGTTTAACATAAAGACTAAAACTATACGTACCGGAGGCAACTAAAAGGAAGGAGTCTGCGGGGACCCTCAGATTGTGGCAGCTCTGTCAAGTCTGTGACATGTGCAAAACACATGTCAGCAACGAACTAATGAGACCATAAGTTAATGCAGTTATACAATTCTAGCAATTCTAAATGGAATTTAAAAGACAACAACACAGGCAGTTCTAGAAAGCAGGAAATAAGTAATGGTTATTCTAATCGATCTGCTAGGGGTGTCCATCTAGTCAGATCGTCTAGGAGTTGTTCATGTAGCTCTATCAATCTGCCAGGGGTGTCCATCTGGTCAGATTGTCCAAGTCTAGAAAAGGTCAAACGACCGGATGCATCCCTGCGAAGCAGACAGGAGTGCACCAACTGCGATACAAAGATAAAGCCTAAGGACTCAAGCTGCATAGGCGGAGGGGAGCTACCCCCCAGGCCCAGCTAGACTCTTTTGTCCTACCCCACTCGCGAGTCGTTTGTGTTATGGACACGAGCCAACAAACGCTCCATCTAGACATGAGACAAGACAAGGATCACGAATGATACAGCGTATCATACCGGAGCGCACCAGTCACGGGTGAGCCAAAGCTGGGGAGCACCAGTTCTCAATGGTCACCCCCGTCGTCGATCCGAAACAAATCATTAATCATGAATGATACTGATCGCTCCGGGATGTGACCCAAAGAACGGTTGTAGTTTTACCGCAAGTGCACGGTGTAGCAGCGAGCGGGATATCAAACACAGGGAGGACGAATGACCGTGCTTGTTCCAATCAACCTGGCTATTTAAGAGAGAAATTTGCCTTTGGCGATCCTGTCACAATCGTCAGACAAAAATACGGAAATATCAAATCAAATAAAGAACGTCTAGGGAATGGGGAATCCCCGCTACTCACCGTATTTCATAAATGCGGTTTATCGGTATCAAAATTGCTTGAATGAGAATTTGGATGAACTAGTTGCAACTGAATGTAGAACCAAGCTCACGCTCTCGCGCTGTTGCCGGTCTATAGCTATCCTAGGTTTGGGTCCAATCTCTTGCAAACCCTAGCCTAGGAAAGCTAGCATTAGGATCAACATCATCGTCCAATCGCGCACCGAGCCCAATCTCTTGCAAACTCGGTCCACGACCTAGATTGGGATAGTTCCTACCCGTCCAATCTCTTGCAAACGATTATCGGCATGGAATTGCAATCGGAAATCCTAGTATCGGCCCAATCTCTTGCAAACCGGTACTTCGAAAATCCGACTCCAACCCAATTCGGATTTCTAGGGTTTCCTATCAATTTGGGATCCAATCTCTTGCAAATCCCAATTGATATGAATACCTAGCCATCCGTAGTAAATTGATCCCAATCTAATCCCTAATAACAATTCTAGCACAATTTCTACCAATTCATCACAAATATGAAAATGGGCTTGTAGGGTTCATCCCCGCGCCCCAAGACGTGGAGACTACTCACAAATCATAGCAAGATCACAAAAATAATCGTTGAAATAAGCAATAGAATTCATCACAATATTGAGATAAGAAATAAAAATAGAATTTTTAAGGAAAAGAGATGCAAACCAATGGAGTTCTTCAATTAATCCAACAAAATTCCAATCTTTGTCTCCTCTCCAATCACAAGAATAAAGCTAAAAACTAATCTAAAAAGCTGCAAAAAATCTGAGAGAGAGGCTTCAAAAACTAGGGTAAAAACAGGGTTTAAATAGCCCTCAAAATCGTCCAAAAACTGTGACCAAATTACCCCTGCACAGCCTGTTTTCCGCAGTTTTCGCTCAGTTTTCGCTACAGGCAGCGCATCGCACTCGGCCGAGTGACAAAAGTCGCTCGGCCGAGTGAAAACCCTGTAATTTTCCAGTAAGTCGGGGCTTTCAGGGGTCTCTACTTCGAGGGCGGCTCGGCCGAGTGAGTTGTCGTCACTCGGCCGATGGCTTCATAGTACTCGGGCGGACGGGATTAACCACTCGGCCGAGTGGGTCTTCTGAAGTTCAGGCAGCCGAAAAACAGTAACTTGGATGTTTTGGAAGGGCTTCGTCTGGGCGCCACTCGGGCGGACGTGATGTCATCACTCGGCCGATGTGGTCTTCGGTGCTCGGCCGAGTGCACATGTAAATCGTGTCTGATCTGGTCGGCCGAGCAGTGTCTCGCTGGTCGGCCGAGTGGCTCCTCCACTCGGCCGAGTGGGACACAAAAAATGCCCAATCTGCTTGTTTTGGCCTCCTCGTCGCTCCTGCGACGTCCGTTCTTCTTCCGCTCCTCTTCAACAGCATAATACCCCATGGGGAGGTCGTCGGTGACCATCTAGAGTAAGCACATCTTGAGATCACTCCAAATCGCGCCAAATCACCTGAAATGCGACAAAAATAACAAATCGTGAAAAGCATCGCAATATCGTCGATATATCGTGAAAAACATGATTTGGGCGATCTGTAACGACCACTTTTCGTGGTGCGTTGTTCGTGCACGTGCTCGTGGCCGTGCACGTGTTTGTTTTATACTTTATTTGATTGTGAACACTTTTGTGTGATATGCCGTTGTGAACGTCTCTGAGAGTATTAAATAGTGGCACTAATTTGGAACGACGTTTCTCGAGTCGTTTTCCCACAATTTAAACTTATTCAATGAGACGTGGCGATTTTCACTTTTGACGGGAGACGTTTCTATTTTTAGTTTCGTCGTCCGACGTCGAATTTGAGATCCGTCTTCTTAGTTAGCTCACTTTCGTCATCACAATCACCACGATATTTATTTTATAATTTTTGGAGTTTATTTGACCACTTTTATAATTTTTACAAGTTTTATATTATTTTTAATAATTAATTTATAAAGTATTTTCGGCCAAATAAAATTTATTTGAGTTTTAAACGTTTTAAAGAATTTTTGAGCCAATTTCCAGCTCATTTGGACCAGGTCAAACCCTTGGATGAGTTGGAGTAATTGAATTTCAAATTTTAAATCTTTTTGAACTTCTAATCCTATTAGATTTAGCCCTAGACCAAGTCAACCCATCTATACTATATAAGCAACCCCTAGGAAGACCTATTTTCGCAAGAAATTAGCCCTAGCCTCTTCCAAACTTGAAATTGGACGTTGCGACGATTCGTCGCAACGTTGCGACGTTCAGCCCCCGACCTGACCGAGAAAACCAAGCCATTTCGCCCGCTCCGACCGATGGCTTCCCCCGCATCCATCGCCGTCCGCACGCTGCAGCAGCCGCCCCCGCCGTTCCCCGCTTGACCGAGAGAAGCCCTCGGTCTGACCGAGGCCCCGCTCCGCACAAGCGCTCCGCACCGACCCCCGCCTCGTCGCCCCGCTCCGCATAGTGTCTGACCGGTCGCCCCGCCCGCTGTGACCGAGCGCCCAAGCTTTGCACGTCGCAGCCTCGCATCCCAAGCGCACGACCGGCCGTCCCAGCGTGTCTGACCGAAGGAAACGCCCGCACCCGCGCTGCTGCACGCCCCCAATCGTCGCACAGCGCCGTTCCTAGTGTCTGACCGAGACAAGTCCCCGCACCGAGGCTGTACGACCGAGAGCCACTCGTCGCAACCCCGCACCCGTCGCATCGCTTGCCACCGTGGGCCCCCCAAGTTCTCCAGAGTTATTGTGGGTCCCCCAAAGGCCCCTAGGACTACTGTGGGCCCCACCTAGGTGCTTGCTCTTTGAGGATTCGTCGCGTACGACGTCGTCGCACGTCGTAGCCCGTCGTCGCACGTGCTAGCTTTGGAATCTGGAATCGTCGCCCGGGTTGATGCTCTGAACTTTCCAGCGAGGAAACTAATTTGGAATCTGGACTTGGAGCGCGTTCTCTTATTCCAACCCCCGGCGTCGCTACCCGACGCCGGTGTAGCTTTCGCGTCGTGTTGAGGTAACGCTTTGCACCCCTAGGACCCCCAACCCAATGCATGCTAATAAAGACTAAAATCAGTATTTTTAAAGTATTTTAAATGTTTTAAATTCACTAATCAAGATTAATAATATGGACTTTAGGCCGGTGGACTTGTGCACGTAGAATAATGGTGATTTTTGGACTCATTGGACGGTGTGCTCAGATGTCGTACTTGCAGGCAAGTGAAACTTGCCAACTCTTGTGTAGGGCCATGTTTTTAGGCCACTTCCTTGCTTTTAGCGTAAAAGAGACTAGTCAGTGAAATGATAGCTGGCTAGACGCCTACTTGATCTAGTTTGACAACGAAACTAGATCCGTCACCTAATTGATCTAGCTTGACAACGAAGCTAGATCCAACCCTTTAAACTTGTTGTTCATGCATACTAAACTGTCACATTTACTTTCCTTATCTGTACGCACTTTTAACTGCCATGCATTGCATCTTACATGTCATCCAAATTGATTGTTGCATCGTAGCACACGCTACAAAATACTTGTACAATCCGTGTTTCCGTGTTTCCGGCTAGGTGCACCCCTACGCCATACTTGTTTACACACTTCCTGGCTCGTGGTCCAGAAGCGGGCCTCATGTGTTGGCCAGAAACCAATGGCCGATACACGTGGAGGGGTAGGGATAAACGGTTACTTGAGCTTAGGAGTGGCCTGATCCGCCCTCTAGCCAAAGGATGGAATCTCTGTGCACGAGGTGCTTACTTTCCTTGTCTTGTACTTGTCTTGTGAATGCCATGCCATGCTCGTACCTTACTTTACTTTACTTTACCTGTTGCACTCATACTTTAAACTGCCATGTCATCGCATTCATGCTAGAACTGCTAGGTTGTTCACTTTACTTTCAGTTTCCTTGCACAAGTCTCTTGTAGACTTGCTGACATGTGCCCCTTGCTCTTTTGGGTGTCACATGTTAGACCCAGAGCCAGAGACCGTTGCTGAGTACGTGAGGTTTTGCTGACGCTGAGTCGGAGTCCATGATTGCCCAGGAGGATTTTGGTGGACACCGGTGACCATTCTTTGAGTCTTTGTTGAGCTGTATATTGTTTTAGGCCTTTGTTAGTTATTGGTGCGTAGCACCGTCGTTTGTACTTTGTACTTTTGTTGGCCATGTTTGGGCCTTTAGTCTCTTTTCTTTTAGCCTGGTGGCTTTTCTGCGATGTTGGAAACTTATTTTATGGATATTCTGAGATGTTTCTTTTGTCTCATTTCATTATTATTATCTTTGTTTCGTTCGCGTTGCAAGGACCTGCAGTTTTAAATTTGATCGACGCTTATCGGACTTGCAGCTTTGTAGCTTCAAGTCTGAGCGGACCTTCTCACGCTTCGCCTCCATATTTTTGGGAAGCGGGGCGTGACAGGTTTTTTTGGTGGCCCATGCAGGTCCAGTCTTGCAATTGCGAATTAACGGAACAACGATAATAACGGAATGTCCATTAAATAAATTGCAACATCCGAATAATTAGCCCTGAGTCTAGTCGTTTTCTCATGACACTAGGTGATAAGAAGACTTAGTTAGACGTCCGTGCTTGCTATTTAGAGGCCCCTGATTGATAGTTAGACCCCCTTCTAGCAATTGATCGCCGTAGGAGTTACCTTAGTGGTCCTTGCCTAACCCTGACCATACTAGACCTCTAATATTTCCTTTTGTCGTTCGCTTGGGTTCATCGATTTCGGAACAAGCTGAACGCATTCCTTTACCGATTAACCTTTAGAAGTCTTAGCGCCTAGTTCCTAATCTTTAGTTGGTCGACCGTAGGAGTTTCCCGTAGCCTTTTCTGAGTCACATCCTAGGCGTACGAATGTTTTGATCATCCGACCAATTTCCTTGCCTCGATTCACGAGATCGCCCCGTAACGATCGTCGTCAATTTTCGAACCTCTCCATTACGAACCTGAATCTCCTGAAAGTATTTTCAACTTCCTCCTTTCTGAAGTTTAACCTTGTTCCAAATTTCAATGCTTGTATACTTATACTTCATCCCCCTTCGTTGATTTAAATTTCTTAAAAACGTTGTCGGAATTTCTGAATGCTAGTTTAAAGTATTTTCCCAGCCTATGTTTTTCGTACTTGTGTAAATGTGTCGTTCATTCATATATTAATTTTATTCTGAACCGTACTTTTATTTTGCTCAGTTCGATTTATTATTTTCCCTCTTATTTATGCCATTTGAATAATACATCGTGTTTACTTTTAATATACTTTTCAAGTCACATGGGATTTCAGATTTCAGCAAGTTGGTCTTTGCTCGTCGTTCTCACTATTTCAGATTTTTGCAAAATTACTATTTTCATAACCTCTTCCTGCTTTAGACCCTCCATGATTTGATTTTAAAGCTTGCTACCAATTTTGATAATTCTACCATCAAGTTATAATTATTATCTTTCCACTCACCCTACGTGTTTTTAGAAAAAATTTCTAGACTAAAATGAATTTTAATTATTTTATCCGTACCAGGTTCGTTGTGCTCGTATATTAAAAACCTTGTGTAAATCGGTTTTTCCATTTTTGGCGAACCATGGTTTTCTAAAGGAAGTTTCAAAATTGATTATTTTAAATCTTCCATGGCCTAAAAGTTTTGAAAGCATTTAACCTGATTTTAAATTTTTCTGTTGCTTGATTCCATTCTTTGACTTTCAAAAACTTTTGACAACATTATATTAAATTACTGACGGATAGAATTTTCCAAACCATGTCCTTAATATTCGCGTAAATGATTTTACTTCCTTTTAAAAGGATTTTTAAAACCAATAGGCCATTTTCTATTATTTTGAATATTCGACTCAGATTTATTTTGAACAACTCGTTTTATCGATCCCCAAACATTTCTTCTCAGATGAGGATTTTAAAGTACAACCGTTTTCAATTTTGCGTATTTTAGCTTATGCTATTTATCCTAGTTGCTTTTCTGTACCCTATTCAAGCATCACTACACCTCCTTTTCCCTCAACCTAAACATCACCATTGAGCCAATGTTCGTCCAACCAAGCTGTCTTCTTGTATTCGTCCTATCTGAACTCGTGCTTAACGATCCTTCCCTCGTCACGCTCTCGACCTCGACCTCGACCTCTCTTTATTGCTTAGGCTTAAGTGTCCGTCAATGTCCATGTCAACCCTTAATTGTTAAGTAGGCCCTTGGACCTTGTGAGGTAGTCGTAGTGCACGTACCTAAGTTGTGTACGTGGGCTTGAAGGAGTGTACCCCCCATAGTATATTGATGCTTGTCTATTGTGTGATATATATATATGTACTCGGAGTTATTCGTAATATTAGGAAGTTGTTTGTATGTTAGAATGTATAGACTTGTGAGTGGTTAGATATACCATACTAGGGATGCCTGTGTATATAAGAGTTAGCGTTGAAATATCCGAGCTGTGTATGTTAGGTTGTAATAATAATAGGTGCATGTATAGATAAGTAAGTAGGTCTATTGTGTGACCCATATATTAGTATGTATGAGTATGTGCTCGTTGGTAGATATATAAGGTGTTTAGACGTAAGTAGTTATGTTTTGTTGCCTGAGTATATATGTGATATACATAGGGTAATAGGGTTATAATTTTGATTGGTATTGTTTGCTTTTACGGGATGTTGCATACGTGCATACCGTGAGGTATACACGACTATTGCACATCTTAATTATGTATGTGTGGATGTGTTAGTATACCAATTATAGGTAGTAGGCTATGGTGTGAATATATATAAATATATATGTTACATGTGTATGGGACTATACCATGAATACGTATGCATGTATTAGGGAGTGTATCATAAATATACGTGTGCTAATGTCTGTATTATTATTATGGTATATGGATTGATTTAACCATGTGAGTATTACCTGACTAAACATTAAGTGTGACTGATTTATGGAATGTATATGGTTGTATTGGTAGATGTATATATATGGGAGTGGTATTGGTATAGGTATGAATGTCGTGTTACATATATAGAATATTCTAATATGTGTATTGAGTCTCACTCAAGCTTGAGTGGGTATACTCTAAGTATATTGAATGAATGTTTGTAGTTCGAATATAGCAATGTTTGATGTATGTATAGCGATAGGAGTGTTTGTGCCTGGTTGTGCTACGCACATGATTGTGGGTCGCTACGCCAGTATATAGCTATAGGTGCTGGTCTTGTGGTATAGTTATTTACTCAGGACTTGCTCGTGTGAACGTATGTGTCCTAGCTAAAACTAGGTGTGTATGTGTGCTAGTTATATAATGGTATGATTGGTGTATGTAAATGAAATATTAGCGTGTATGGGTGTGCACCATGCACGGGTAAGTATGTGCTTAGTTATAGGCATTGATGACTACGATATATGTGGTGTGTCGTAAATACAGTTATAGGACCGTATGGGATGAGAATATATGGTGAACTATTTGCATGCACTGTATGGCTATATATCGTGAAATTAAAGTAGTGGTGAATGTATATGTATATATAGTAAAATTTGATTTAGTAATGGTATGGTGTGACTATATGTGCTGAGATGTTGGTATTGGATGAATATTAGAGGGTAGTATACCCTTGATGTTTGTGCATATGTAGCTATCTATACGTAGAGCAATGATTGTATTTGCTAGTATGAGATCATTACCTATATAAGTATCTGAACTATTGTTTTGTGAGTAGCAGTTATATAAGGGAGGTATGTTTATATACCTGATTGAAATACATGTATGAATTTGACTGACTATAATAGGTATAAGTGTATACGTAGGTGAATGTATATGTATACGTGGTGGTAGTATAAATGTTTGACTACCTAGTGCGTATATAAGCACTTGTAATGACTATACCTGGTTGAATTATTATATGACTTGATTGGGGTAGTTATTAGAGCGACTAGATATATTAGAAAGTCCGAGGACGGACTTTATTCTAAGGTGGGGAGGATGTAACGACCACTTTTCGTGGTGCGTTGTTCGTGCACGTGCTCGTGGCCGTGCACGTGTTTGTTTTATACTTTATTTGATTGTGAACACTTTTGTGTGATATGCCGTTGTGAACGTCTCTGAGAGTATTAAATAGTGGCACTAATTTGGAACGACGTTTCTCGAGTCGTTTTCCCACAATTTAAACTTATTCAATGAGACGTGGCGATTTTCACTTTTGACGGGAGACGTTTCTATTTTTAGTTTCGTCGTCCGACGTCGAATTTGAGATCCGTCTTCTTAGTTAGCTCACTTTCGTCATCACAATCACCACGATATTTATTTTATAATTTTTGGAGTTTATTTGACCACTTTTATAATTTTTACAAGTTTTATATTATTTTTAATAATTAATTTATAAAGTATTTTCGGCCAAATAAAATTTATTTGAGTTTTAAACGTTTTAAAGAATTTTTGAGCCAATTTCCAGCTCATTTGGACCAGGTCAAACCCTTGGATGAGTTGGAGTAATTGAATTTCAAATTTTAAATCTTTTTGAACTTCTAATCCTATTAGATTTAGCCCTAGACCAAGTCAACCCATCTATACTATATAAGCAACCCCTAGGAAGACCTATTTTCGCAAGAAATTAGCCCTAGCCTCTTCCAAACTTGAAATTGGACGTTGCGACGATTCGTCGCAACGTTGCGACGTTCAGCCCCCGACCTGACCGAGAAAACCAAGCCATTTCGCCCGCTCCGACCGATGGCTTCCCCCGCATCCATCGCCGTCCGCACGCTGCAGCTGCCGCCCCCGCCGTTCCCCCGCTTGACCGAGAGAAGCCCTCGGTCTGACCGAGGCCCCGCTCCGCACAAGCGCTCCGCACCGACCCCCGCCTCGTCGCCCCGCTCCGCATAGTGTCTGACCGGTCGCCCCGCCCGCTGTGACCGAGCGCTCAAGCTTTGCACGTCGCAGCCTCGCATCCCAAGCGCACGACCGGCCGTCCCAGCATGTCTGACCGAAGGAAACGCCCGCACCCGCGCTGCTGCACGCCCCCAATCGTCGCACAGCGCCGTTCCTAGTGTCTGACCGAGACAAGTCCCCGCACCGAGGCTGTACGACCGAGAGCCACTCGTCGCAACCCCGCACCCGTCGCATCGCTTGCCACCGTGGGCCCCCCAAGTTCTCCAGAGTTATTGTGGGTCCCCCAAAGGCCCCTAGGACTACTGTGGGCCCCACCTAGGTGCTTGCTCTTTGAGGATTCGTCGCGTACGACGTCGTCGCACGTCGTAGCCCGTCGTCGCACGTGCGAGCTTTGGAATCTGGAATCGTCGCCCGGGTTGATGCTCTGAACTTTCCAGCGAGGAAACTAATTTGGAATCTGGACTTGGAGCGCGTTCTATTATTCCAACCCCCGGCGTCGCTACCCGACGCCGGTGTAGCTTTCGCGTCGTGTTGAGGTAACGCTTTGCACCCCTAGGACCCCCAACCCAATGCATGCTAATAAAGACTAAAATCAGTATTTTTAAAGTATTTTAAATGTTTTAAATTCACTAATCAAGATTAATAATATGGACTTTAGGCCGGTGGACTTGTGCACGTAGAATAATGGTGATTTTTGGACTCATTGGACGGTGTGCTCAGATGTCGTACTTGCAGGCAAGTGAAACTTGCCAACTCTTGTGTAGGGCCATGTTTTTAGGCCACTTCCTTGCTTTTAGCGTAAAAGAGACTAGTCAGTGAAATGATAGCTGGCTAGACGCCTACTTGATCTAGTTTGACAACGAAACTAGATCCGTCACCTAATTGATCTAGCTTGACAACGAAGCTAGATCCAACCCTTTAAACTTGTTGTTCATGCATACTAAACTGTCACGTTTACTTTCCTTATCTGTACGCACTTTTAACTGCCATGCATTGCATCTTACATGTCATCCAAATTGATTGTTGCATCGTAGCACACGCTACAAAATACTTGTACAATCCGTGTTTCCGTGTTTCCGGCTAGGTGCACCCCTACGCCATACTTGTTTACACACTTCCTGGCTCGTGGTCCAGAAGCGGGCCTCATGTGTTGGCCAGAAACCAATGCCCGATACACGTGGAGGGGTAGGGATAAACGGTTACTTGAGCTTAGGAGTGGCCTGATCCGCCCTCTAGCCAAAGGACGGAATCTCTGTGCACGAGGTGCTTACTTTCCTTGTCTTGTACTTGTCTTGTGAATGCCATGCCATGCTCGTACCTTACTTTACTTTACTTTACCTGTTGCACTCATACTTTAAACTGCCATGTCATCGCATTCATGCTAGAACTGCTAGGTTGTTCACTTTACTTTCAGTTTCCTTGCACAAGTCTCTTGTAGACTTGCTGACATGTGCCCCTTGCTCTTTTGGGTGTCACATGTTAGACCCAGAGCCAGAGACCGTTGCTGAGTACGTGAGGTTTTGCTGACGCTGAGTCGGAGTCCATGATTGCCCAGGAGGATTTTGGTGGACACCGGTGACCATTCTTTGAGTCTTTGTTGAGCTGTATATTGTTTTAGGCCTTTGTTAGTTATTGGTGCGTAGCACCGTCGTTTGTACTTTGTACTTTTGTTGGCCATGTTTGGGCCTTTAGTCTCTTTTCTTTTAGCCTGGTGGCTTTTCTGCGATGTTGGAAACTTATTTTATGGATATTCTGAGATGTTTCTTTTGTCTCATTTCATTATTATTATCTTTGTTTCGTTCGCGTTGCAAGGACCTGCAGTTTTAAATTTGATCGACGCTTATCAGACTTGCAGCTTTGTAGCTTCAAGTCTGAGCGGACCTTCTCACGCTTCGCCTCCATATTTTTGGGAAGCGGGGTGTGACACGATCTAAATGGCATGCAAACATGCGGGAAAAAGGTGTAAAATAAGGAGTGATCAAAATCCCCCAAGCTTGCTTCTTACTCGTCCTCGAGGAAGATAAGTAAATGGCGAACTCGGTGGATTCGGAAAACGAAAACGGCGAAAAAAAACGAAAAATGAAAAACGGAGAAGAATGGAAAACGAAATGAAAATAAAGAAGAAAGAAAGAAGCGAAGAGGTAGGATACTAGATCATTTTCTCAGGACATGGGTTCCACTTACTCATATAGCATGCACCGAATGAAAAATACATGTCAAAGGATTTTATTTTGATATCATAGTATAATAGTGCAAATTGAAATAGAAAACCCACGAACAATGATATAATCATGAAAAACGGAATAATTTTAAAATTAACATCGTCTGAATCATTTAAAGCGGTATACGAATCACAGATCACACACTTTTCAATTGAACGCTTTCTATCAGGAGTATAAGAGTATCACACTATAGAATAGAGGGAATAGAAAAGTATGGATTTCATGAAATGAACGCTAGGCTTAGATCTCTGGATTTCGTAAAGCTAGAAATAATCTCACCGAGTATAGAATATTACTTAGCCTAGGTCGTCGTGCAACGTCAAGTAGTCACTCTCTCACACATCAATGGATCCCCTCCCCCAAGCTTATCTATAAGCGTGGTGGCATAAAAAATATTCACATCCCCATTTTTATATAGCTCCAAATGTAACAAGAAGAAAGAAGAAAGAAAGAAAGTGAGATGGGATCTTTTATTGAGGATTTTTTCCTCTTTTCTTTTTTTTTCTCTTGTTTTTTTTTTCTTTGAATATAGCATATATACACAACGATCCCAACTCAAAGAGAGATAATGATATACAAGAATATTCTTCTCTCTTTTTTTTAGAGAATAAGAAAATTGGAGCTAGGAATTAATAGCGGGGGAAATGCCATATAATAGAATCGCTAAGGGGAGATTCACCAATGATTTTTAAAAGTAGAGAAATGATGTTCAAGATTTGTGGAGAAAGAAATAAATGTATCTCTCGGTTCACTCTATAAGACATGCACGACAACTTCAGCAGGGTAATCTAATCTACTCAGTTTCGATCACAAAAAAGCTAACTAATCCAGATTTATCATAGCTAACATCATTCAATCATCCTGAAGTGAAGTGTACAATTCATGCATATAGAAGTAATATAGGAAAAAGAAATCAGTACTCCAGATATAAGCATTCAATGCGTGAATCTTGGTGTGTTTTCTGTGATAGCATACATATGAATATTCAGACTCAGCTAATAATAAAATTTCATCCATTTTCATGCGGAAAAAAGTGTGGGTTACTATCTCTAAATGCAAGGCAAGTCATAGCATATGATATCAGGAATAAAATCTAAGACATGACAAATATAGCATGCATATAGAGTAAGCTAAATCCAACGTCATCATCATCACAGAAAAGTCATCTCTAGCATGAGATGAAAAAGAGATAAAGATAAAGGGAAAATAGAACTATTTACAATGCGGCACACAGGAAAAATAAGAAAAACGTGATGCATGGTAAAATAAAAGAAAAATAATGAAAATGAGTGCAAAAGTGAAAAAACGGTGTGAAAAACTAAAAATAAAGGTGGCAAATCGAAAAAGAACGTGAGAACTCACTCCCCCAAGCTAAATGGCACAGTGTCCTCAATGTGCAAAGTGTGGCACACCGAGAGACAAGCGATGGGAGGGGCAAGTGAGGATGCATGCATGGAAAAATGAAAATTAAAAGAAAAATAAAGAAATGAAAATATGATGCGGACATGATGCATGCACAGATAGGAGTGATACAGAGATATAAGTGGCACCAAAAACTCTCCCTCTCTCCCAAAAAAGATATATAAAGATATGAGCAAAAAGAGAATCCCAAAATAAGTGAGAGGAGGGGGGTGGACAAAATGGCATCAGGACCCAGTAGAAACGGGCAGCACAACGGCAAAAGGAATCGATGGCATCAAGGGTGCCTAGGAAGGTGGTGCTGCACCGTCTCCGTCCTGAGGCGGAGGTGGTGGTGGTGGCTGGACAGGCCGCTGAGCGGGTGTGGGTGTGGAAGTGGTAGCAGGTCGGGTGTGTGAGGAAGTGTGGGCGGGAACCTGCTGGGTGGGTGGGGGTACGCGCGGGAGACGCTCCAGAACCTGGGTGAGACAGTAATGGATCTGGGGGATCAGGTCAAAGCGACCAGCCATCGCAGAGACGGTGGCGGACAGGGTCCTAAGGTCTCCTCGGAGGCCACTCACCGCCCCCTCTAGAGCACGAATGCTCTGAAGTACAGTGTCAGGGGGAGGTGGTGCAGAGGGACGCACCGGTCGGGGCTGTGCAGGGCGTGGCTGGCGAACTCTGGTCGCGTATGTGACTGGCTCAGCGGGGAAGGGAACAAAAGGTGCTGCGCCTGCGAATGTGGGCCTGGCCTCAGTGTGAGGCCGGGGCACCGGCTGGTGGGAAGTGGAGGCAGCAGCAGCGAAATAAGAGTGCAAAAGTGGCTGCGAGGCGGCTAGAGAGGTCAGTGGCACAGAAGTGTGGACAGACGCCACGACGCTCTCGGAAAATACAGCAGGGGTGGAGACAGAGGTGACTACCGCTGGGGTGGAAGTGTGTGGACCAAAAGGCGCAACCCCAGCGGAGATCATGCTAGCCATGGTCTCTACGACCGCGGCAAACGAGGGCTCTCCACTCTCAACAAAGGTCGGCGGGCGCTCGGGGAGTGCGGAGCAAAGAGGCTCAACGGACAGAGGGCCAGTGGTGGTGGTGGGAGTGGTGGTGACAGCCTCGGAAGTGGTGGAGGTGGTGGAAGTGGGCTCAGCTGAGGTGCTCTCGACACCGAGAGAGGTGTCAGGAGCAGCGGAAACGTCAGGTATGGGCTGAGGGGCCACAGGGTCAACAGGTGCAGCAGGCTCGGCAGGGTGTGCAACAGGGTCTACAGGGGCAGCGTGGGCCTGCTCGGCCTCCTCGGCCTCGAGCACGTAAGCAGCAGGGATGAGAACATCCATCGCAGGGAGCCAGTAAACGTGGGCCGGTGCAATCTGAGTCCGAGCAGGGCTCGGGAGAATCATGTAATCGGCCCCGTAAGGGCCGTGCAACCAGACCCAGTGACGCTCACCGTGCGGACGAAGCATCTTCATCCGGGCCATAACATCTATCGACAGAGAAGTGGGGCCCGGGACGCGTCGCAAGTCGTCGGGGAAGTCCTCGCCGGTCATAAGAGCAAGCAAGGTGATCAGGCCGCCGCAGTATATCGGTGAGCGAGCGTCCACCGATACGATGATGCGGTCCAAAAACCAAGCCGCGACATCAATCACGACGGCGGGGACCAGCTCATCGCCATCCCTAGATAGAGCTCTGGGACGTGTCATCGCGTAGAGCATGTAGAGCTCTGGCGTAGACATCGTGCCCGGCTCATATCTGGCCAAAAAGGACGTCGCCATAAGGCGCTGAGCAATGCGGAGGCAGGGATGGACGATGGCCGAGGCCTTGACCCTACTAGGGTCAAAGGCAGCGTGAAGACCCGTAATCCGGGCCCAGATGGCACCGGCGTCGAAGGAAGGTGGGGGGATATGGGTGGGGCCGTAACCGCGATCGGCACCGGGGACAGCGGGCCACGAGAAAAACGCTCTCATCATATCGAGAGTGACCTGGCACTCTCGATCCATGAACCGAAACGAGCATCCCTCGTCGGTCCGGGCGATCGAACTCAGAACCTCAAGTGTCGGGCGGGTAAACGTATCCGCCGACACCTGGAAGAAATCTCGCCAGCCCACGTTGTCGTACAACGTGAGCATCCCCTCTAGTACCCCCAGGCGTCCTAGGTCAGCGAGGTGTGCAAACCTGGAGGGTACGATCGAGCTCTGGGAGATACGGTCGAAGACGGCGCGGTGTGCGTCGTCTCGGAACGTAATCCCGAGCGGCCCGACCAGTGGAGCTGGAGGTGGTGGCTGTGCAGCGGCAGGGAGAGGCTGTGCGGGCTGTGGGTGCACTGCAGGCTGTGCGGGGTGTGCGGGGCCTGCAGGCTGTGCTGGGTGGACGGCGTGTGTGGGAGACGGTGGAGGAGAGTCCTCCAACTCGTGGGAGGGGCCGGTATCATCCGACCGCTTCCGCTTGGCGGAAGCTCTCTTCGACCGCGGCCGTGTCCGGGGCGGCATATCGGCCCCGAGCGCGCCGAAAAGTGGAAAAAGTGCGGTGTGTGTAAAAGAGTGGAAGGAGTATACCCAGACACGCCGCGAGTGCTCAGCAATGGAAGCGTGCGAAGTCAGCGCCTCCACGAAGCTCAAATCAGTCCCGAGAAGCTCCCCTGGGCTCCCCTAAGCTCCCAAAAACAAACGGAGGTGGCCAGAGACACGGCCGCCGGCGGTGACTCGGGCGAAGTGCGGCGAGTGGTCGGCCGGCGGTGGCTAGCCGAGCGACGGCGTGGCAGCGGCGGTCGGGCGAGTAGGGGGTGCGAGCGGGCGAGGGAAGCTGAAAGGTCGGGGGCAAGATCGGTTTCAGCGTTTCAAAAAACGTGTCCCCCCGACCCCTTATATAGCAGAAGTTACGACTCGGCCGAGTGACTAGGTCACTCGGCCGAGCAAGATCAATAGAAAATTCCTTCCCGCCTACGCATCGGCCGAGTGGCCTTGCCAGCCTCGGCCGAGTGGAGTAAGTCCATTCGGCCGAGTGACTCAAGCTACTCGGCAAGACTCGCCCTAGGAGGGTATCCGTTTTACTCAGCCGAGTGAATATATATACTCGGCCGAGTAGCAGTTATATTAGAATCAGGAAAATAAACAGAGAGTTGGGTACAACAGACTTCCCTCGTTCGTGAGCGGCTCGGCCGGACGAACTTGTGTACTCGGCTGAGTGACTAGTATGCTCGGCCGAGTGAGCCTTGTGTTCTGCTGTTTGTCTTCGTTTGGGCTCTAAACTCCGTCTTTCTTCCTCCAGTCGATTCCATCTTCCTCCTAAGCGTCGAGCGCCTTCTTGGGGCGCTCCTCGTCGTCTCGTTCATCCTCCTCATGATGGATCTACCTATCTCCTCTCCTGTCAAGAAAAATAGGACCCGTTATCACAAAATTTTTGGGCGAACGACTCAAAACACTAAAAGCAAAAACCGTCGGGTTGCCTCCCGACAAGCGCTCGTTTAAGGTCGTGAGCTCGACCCCCTATAATTTTCAATCAATGCGGGATGTTTGGTGCATATGAGATGCACCCATCAAACTTTCCGGGGAGAACGCTTGGATTGGGAAGTTGCGGCGTCGTGTTCTCCCGCGGTGGTCTCCCGTCTCGAATAGTGTTGGGGGGAGGCTCCCCCAAGCTAGCATTTGCTCCGGTCAACGGCTTTACCGGTGACGCCGATCTCCGTACCGGAGGAGCTTTCTTTGGAGACTTTAATTTCGAGAGCTTGCAGATCTCTCGAATCCTTGCGACATCAGTGTCGCCTTCATCATTTTCAGCGGAGAGGTCGGGGGAATCATCTATCTTCTCATCTTGGCCTAAATCCGGGCCTTCCTCTAAATCTTCATCAAAAAGAGCGCCAATTGAGTGGGGGATCGCCTCCTCTATCACCTCATCAAGGAGGTCCGAGAGATCATCCGACCTCTCCTTAAGCAAATATACTCTATTGGTTTCGCCCGTCGGGATTCCCTCGGAATAGTGCTTGAGCCTTTGACCATTTACTTTGAATGTGGCACTGTCCTTGCTTTCCAACTCGAAAGCTCCTCCCGGTTGTATGTGCTTGATGGTGAAAGGTCCGGACCAACGTGACCTCAACTTACCGGGAAATAGTCGGAGCCGGGAATTGTAGAGCAAGACCTTGTCTCCTACTTTGAAGTCCGTGACGGTTATGCGGGCATCGTGGAAAATCTTGGTCCTTTCCTTGTAAATTCTTGAGCTTTCGTAGGCGTCTCTTCTTATCTCATCAAGCTCGTTGATGTCCAAGAGTCGCCTCACCGCCGCACTCTTGTAATCATAGTTAAAGGTTTTGATGGCCCAATATGCGCGGTGCTCCAACTCTACGGGTAAGTGGCAAGCTTTCCCATAAACGAGCCGAAACGGTGTGGTGCCTATGGGAGTGCGGAAGGCCGTGCGATATGCCCATAGAGCGTCGTTTAGCTTCATTGACCAATCCTTTCTAGATCGATCCACCGTCTTTTCGAGAATTTGCTTGATTTCTCTATTTGAGACTTCCACTTGGCCGCTTGTCTGGGGGTGATATGCCATGCCAACTCTATGATTTACCCCGTACTTCTTTAGCATGGCTTCAAACTTGTTCTCTATGAAGTGGCTTCCCCCGTCGCTTATCAAGGTACGCGGCACTCCAAAGCGCGGGAAGATATTTTGCTTAAAGAACTTGGAGACGACTCTTGCATCATTGGTAGGGGTGGCAATTGCTTCCACCCATTTGGAGACATAGTCAACGGCCAATAGGATGTACTTGTTACCATTGCTCGACGGAAATGGCCCCATGAAGTCTACTCCCCAACAATCAAAAAGCTCAATTTCTTGGATGGGTCTCATCGGCATCTCATTGCGCTTGGAGATATTCCCGGGCCGTTGGCATCTATCGCAACCCCTCACAAAGGCGTAGGTGTCTTTAAACATTGTAGGCCAGAAGAATCCGCTCTGCAAGATCTTAGCGGTTGTTTTAGAGGTGGCATGATGTCCTCCGCATGGTAGACCGTGGCAATGCAAAATGATGGATGTCGCCTCCTCTTTAGAAACACACCTACGAATGACACTATCTTTGCATATCTTGAAAAGGTAGGGATCTTCCCAAAAATAGCTACGGACCTCATGCAGAAATCTCCTCTTTTGTTGCGTAGACATCCCATGCGGTTTGATTCCACAAGCCAAGTAGTTGACGAAGTCCGCGTACCAAGGTACTTCACCGGTCCTTATGGCATATAGCCTCTCATCCACGAATGTGTCGTCGATAGGCAAACTCTCGTCCTCCTTGTCGAGCATGAGCCTGGATAGATGATCCGCCACGACATTGTCCGTACCCTTCTTATCTCTGATCTCTAAGTCGAACTCTTGCAACAAGAGTATCCACCTAATCAACCGAGGTTTGGCCTCCTTCTTGTTTAAAAGATACTTCAATGCCGCATGGTCGGTGTGGACAATCACCTTGGAACCGAGGAGGTAGGAGCGAAACTTCTCTATGGAATAAACGACCGCTAGAAGCTCTTTTTCGGTAGTTGTGTAGTTTCTCTGCGCGTCATCCAATGTCTTGCTCGCATAGTATATCGCATGAAGCTTCCTATCTTTTCTTTGTCCCAATACCGCTCCAATGGCTTGGTCGTTAGCATCACACATTAGCTCAAAAGGAAGGCTCCAATCCGGTGGTTGTATGATGGGCGCGGAGACTAGCGCTTCCTTCAAGGTGTTGAAGGCTTGCAAGCATTCTCCTGAAAAATCAAAAGGAATATCTTTAGCGAGCAAGGAAGTAAGCGGTCGGGCGATTGAGGCGAAATCCTTGATGAAACGGCGGTAAAACCCCCGCGTGACCAAGAAAGCCTCTAATGCCCTTGACATTAATAGGAGGAGGAAGTTTTTCGATTACCTCAATCTTTGCTTTATCTACCTCAATTCCTCTTGAGGAAACAAGATGTCCGAGAACTATACCTTCCGTGACCATGAAGTGACATTTCTCCCAATTGAGAGTGAGATTGTTTTGTTGACACCTTTTTAGGACTTTAGTGAGATTTTCCAAGCAAGAGTCAAACTCACTTCCATAAACCGAGAAATCATCCATAAAAACTTCCATAATATTTTCAATGTAATCGGAAAATATGGATGTCATACACCTCTGAAAAGTGGCGGGAGCATTACAAAGGCCAAACGGCATCCTACAGTAGGCATAGGTGCCATAGGGACAAGTGAAAGTTGTCTTTTCTTGGTCATCTTCGTGCAAAGGGATTTGGAAGAAACCCGAATACCCGTCTAGATAGCAAAAGTATTTATGGTTTGCGAGGCGTTCAAGCATTTGATCAATGAATGGCAATGGGTAATGGTCCTTTCGGGTGGCTTTATTGAGTTTCCTATAGTCAATGCACATTCGCCATCCCGTGACAGTGCGCGTAGATATTGGCTCACCTTTTTCATTTTTTATGACAGTCATCCCCCCTTTCTTGGGGACGACGTGAACGGGGCTAACCCATCTACTGTCAGAGATAGGATAGATTATACCGGCTTCTAGCAATTTTAGGATTTCCTTTTTAACCACCTCCTTCATGTTCGGGTTTAACCGCCTTTGAGGCTCTATGGAGGTGGCTTCGGTATCCTCCAAATGGATCCTATGCGTGCAAAGCCTAGGGCTTATCCCTTTTAGATCGGAGATAGTGTATCCCAGGACATCTTTATGGCTCCTAAGAACATCTAGGAGTTTTTCAAGTTGGTCCGGCGTTAGGTGGGAGTTAACTAACACCGGGAAAGTTAATTTGCTACCCAAAAAGGCGTACCTTAGATTCGGAGGTAATTGTTTAAGTTCTACTTGAAGAGGCGCCTCTCCTTCTACTTCATCGGCTCGCATGAGTTTCGCTCCTTCCTTGCCATCCGGGTCTAGCTCGTGCTCAGGTGTCGCGCTCTCTTGTGAAGAGTCAGACTCACTACTTAGTGAGGATGATGCATCGAAATAAGCATTCTCCGATTCTGTGCTAGCTTCGTCAGAGCTTTCACTCGGCTCCAGTTCGTCCCTGGAATCAAGAAACACATCAGACGATTCATAGAAGCAAGGGTAAATGTCATGGGGTGTAACTCCCTGAACGTTGGTTTGCTCTGAAGATCCTTCCGAAGTATAGTGATCCTCAGCACTTGTTCCACCGTCTTCGAAATATAATTTGTCGTCGATCACGTCAACTCTGACATTGCCCCCGAAAGTCCCCTCCGGGGAGATCTGGTCCATCACGAAACTAGCAAACAGTTGTTCGTCGGGGTCCTTGACGTCGATAGCAAAAGCTCCGGTAGTATGGACCTCATCGACAAGCTCCTTGAGGATGTCTGTGAAGGAGTCATAGTCTTCCTGACTGAGTTCTATTGTTGACATTGCATCCTCCATTCTTCCTGCAAAGACCTTATGCAAAATACAGGGAGAATGTGCGAACAGAAGAAAGTAAAGAAAGAGAGAAATAAGATGTAACCGGGTGGTCGATGATGAACACCGTCAAAATGCATTCCCCGGCAACGGCGCCAAAAACTTGATCGGCCCCGGATATACACCCGAAGAACGGTTGTAGTTTTACCACAAGTGCACGGTGTAGCAGCGAGCGGGATATCGAACACAGGGAGGACGAATGACCGTGCTTGTTCCAATCAACCTGGCTATTTAAGAGAGAAATTTGCCTTTGGCGATCCTGTCACAATCGTCAGACAAAAATGCGGAAATATCAAATCAAATAAAGAACGTCTAGGGAATGGGGAATCCCCGCTACTCACCGTATTTCATAAATGCGGTTTATCGGTATCAAAATTGCTTGAATGAGAATTTGGATGAACTAGTTGCAACTGAATGTAGAACCAAGCTCACGCTCTCGCGCTGTTGCCGGTCTATAGCTATCCTAGGTTTGGGTCCAATCTCTTGCAAACTCTAGCCTAGGAAAGCTAGCATTAGTATCAACATCATCGTCCAATCACGCACCGAGCCCAATCTCTTGCAAACTCGGTCCACGACCTAGATTGGGATAGTTCCTACCCGTCCAATCTCTTGCAAACGAGTATCGGCATGGAATTGCAATCGGAAATCCTAGTATCGGCCCAATCTCTTGTAAACCGGTACTTCGAAAATCCGACTCCAACCCAATTCGGATTTCTAGGGTTTCCTATCAATTTGGGATCCAATCTCTTGCAAATCCCAATTGATATGAATACCTAGCCATCCGTAGTAAATTGATCCCAATCTAATCCCTAATAACAATTCTAGCACAATTTCTACCAATTCATCACAAATATGAAAATGGGCTTGTAGGGTTCATCCCCGCGCCCCAAGACGTGGAGACTACTCACAAATCATAGCAAGATCACAAAAATAATCGTTGAAATAAGCAATAGAATTCATCACAATATTGAGATAAGCAATAAAAATAGAATTTTTAAGGAAAAGAGATGCAAACCAATGGAGTTCTTCAATTAATCCAACAAAATTCCAATCTTTGTCTCCTCTCCAATCACAAGAATAAAGCTAAAAACTAATCTAAAAAGCTGCAAAAAATCTGAGAGAGAGGCTCCAAAAACTAGGGTAAAAACAGGGTTTAAATAGCCCTCAAAATCGTCCAAAAACTGTGACCAAATTACCCCTGCACAGCCTGTTTTCCGCAGTTTTCGCTACAGGCAGCGCATCGCACTCGGCCGAGTGACAAAACTCGCTCGGCCGAGTGAAAACCCTGTAATTTTCCAGTAAGTCGGGGCTTTCAGGGGTCTCTACTTCGGGGGCGGCTCGGCCGAGTGAGTTGTCGTCACTCGGCCGATGGCTTCATAGTACTCGGGCGGACGGGATTAACCACTCGGTCGAGTGGGTCTTCTGAAGTTCAGGCAGCCGAAAAACAGTAACTTGGATGTTTTGGAAGGGCTTCGTCTGGGTGCCACTCGGGCGGACGTGATGTCATCACTCGGCCGATGTGGTCTTCGGTGCTCGGCCGAGTACACAGGTAAATCGTATCTGATCTGGTCGGCCGAGCAGTGTCTCGCTGGTCGGCCGAGTGGCTCCTCCACTCGGCCGAGTGGGACACAAAAAATGCCCAATCTGCTTGTTTTGGCCTCCTCGTCGCTCCTGTGACGTCCGTTCTTCTTCTGCTCCTCTTCAACAGCAAAATACCCCACGGGGAGGTCGTCGGTGACCGTCTAGAGTAAGCGCATCTCGAGATCACTCCAAATCACGCCAAATCACCTGAAATGCGACAAAAACAACAAATCGTGAAAAGCATCGCAATATCGTCGATATATCGTGAAAAACATGATTTGGGCGATCTAAATGGCATGCAAACATGCGGGAAAAAGGTGTAAAATAAGGAGTGATCAGATACTACGTATCATACCGGAGCGCACCAGTCACGGGTGAGCCAAAGCTGGGGAGCACCAGTTCTCAATGGTCACCCCCGTCATCGATTAACTATCCATAAGTGAGACATTCCTGGACGAGCCAGCAAACGTTCCATAAGTCCGTAAGCGAGCCGTCTCTGGGCTAGCCAACAGACGCTCCACAAGAGTAGTGCCAACCTCCGTATAGGAGAGGCCCACGCCTGTGATCTTCTACAAAGATCCACGCAATTATAATGTCCGGCTTATTAATTAGCATGTGAGGTTTAAGTTGCATTTTAAAAGTGGGTTCGAGCAGAAAGTAGCATGCGATCATTTTCAAGTATTTTGCAGAAATAAATCTAGCAGTTCTAACATCAATTCTAGAAAAGCATAAAAGCAGTAACTAAAGTCTCATTCCTTGCCTGAAAGATTCCGACAAGGATGTAGTCCAGCAGGGTCTGGGTCAACCAACGGATCTACGGAACCTCAACACGGTGCGAAAGCTATACTGACGTCAGGTAGCGACGCCAGGGGTTGGATTCCGGCATCGTGCAGGGTAACGGTGTCGGCTTGGAATGATAACGGGTCGCGAAGAATAATGTAGTATATCTGTGACATCGAATGTGTTATATCAAGCTAAAGGCCCAAATTCAACACAATAACTACCACTAACTTATATATGAAACTACTGTTTATTCATCTTGGTATGTTGGCACACATATGTAATATAACCTAACTAACACATTTAATGGTTTTAATAAAATTTGCATACTTGAAGACCCAAGTCATGATTATAACACTCCAGAATGTCTAGTGCCTACTGCCAGGCTAGGTATCTTTGTAGTGCTACGATAGAATAAAAGTACAAAAATAAGTAAACAATGGAAAAAGTGATACTAATTATAACCTAATGAAGTTCTCTAAGTTATCAAACATTGGGTATGTGAACCCTATGACTTTTGTTGAACACACCCGCAAGAAACACATCTATATTATCGCAGTGAGCCAGAAACTCATTAAAAACCTTCCATAAGATCTGGATACTATGCAAGCTACCCATATGACTTACATTAGCAACCTAGGCTCCCTCATCGTATACACGCGCAGGTGGAAGGCATTCTCCGTCGGTAGCTGGCCAGAGGAAAGGTCACGGGATGGCCTAGACGGCGGAAGAGGGGGCCGGAGGGGCGATCGGATGTGAGGCGACGCCGTGCAGCGCTGCTGCGGCGCTACGCTCGGGGATGGCCGGAGACAGCGCTTGGGCGCTGATGCAACGCCCGGAGGGAAGAGAATCCGACGCTGCGACAGCGGGGATGATTCCGACGGTGCACGGCGGAGGTGGGTGGCTAGGGCACGTCGGAGATGGGTAGGGTTTGGTCGGAGCTCGATGGGAGGCCATACGGGAAGAAGAGAACGGCGCTGGGGCTCGTTCACGTTGGGCGCTGCTGCCGCGGGCTGAGGGACCTCCGGCGAGGGTCCAGGCGGCGGTCAGGGTCGGTCGACGGGGAACTGAGTTCGGAAGTCGCAAGGGAGGCCGGCGCTCGGGGTTTCGTGCGTGGATGTCTCCACAAGAGGTGGCGCTGAGAGCATCGCGTGCCCTATAGCGAGAGGAAGAGAAATGAACTGGGGCGGCGCTGTTTATCTATGTTGCTGGCAATTAAAAACCCTAGGTATGTTATTTAAATAGGAGAGGCTCACGAGATGGGGGTCAGGTTGCTAGGTATTGTCTATATGATAAGTTTTTAAAAAAAATAGGAACATGGGCTTTGCAGCCCGTTAGGATGTCAACAAGCTATTTAATATAAAAGCAAACCTATAAGGAATAATAGGTGATGGCCCATGGGGTTTTATTATTATAGAGGAGTTTGGCCTAGTCACGTGGGTAGGGGCTGACGCAGGTAGGGTACAGATTAGGATGGGTTATAGGGTTATTGATATTATAGAATTGTTTTAAACGTTACTACACGAAGAAACCATGTGACACTAACTCACCCTCCCTTCTGCGTGGGTAAGAGGCCAAGGCTAGCTAAGTCAACTAGGGGGAAGATTATATAAAGAAAAGAATTTATTGGGAACAACTACTGTGAGAACTTAGGGTTAAAACGTAATAGGTTGGGCCAAATAGTGAAGATAGGTCAAACGAATCCCAAAAATCGTGAAATAAATACTGGTGCGACCGTGCCGACGAGAGAAAGAAAGCTAAGGAGGCGGATCACAATTTCGACAACGAGGAATGATATTAAAAATAGAAAGGACTCGTGGCAAAAGTGAAAAATCGCGACGTCTCATCAAATAAGATCAAATCGTGGGAGAACGACCCGTGAAATGACGTTCCCAATTAACACCAAAATTTTAATACTCTCAGAGAGGGTCACAGCGGCATATCGCACTATAGGGTTCGGATACAGACAAGATCTAAAATAATTACGTGCACGAACCAGACTACGTGCACGAAGAAGATACGATCGAAAAGCGGTCGTTACACCCTCCCCACCTTAAAGTAAAGTCCGTCCTCGGACTTTCTACATATGAATATAACTCTAGCTAGACTAGTAGCTATCCTGATCACATCACATTATAATTCAACCAGGTATAGTCATTACAAATGCTTATACATACACTAGGTAGTCAAACAATAATTCTGCTAACATGTATATATTCATTCATGCACGTATTTCAATCAATTATATATACATACATCTCTTATATAACTACTACTAGCCTAGCACCAACAATAGTTCAGATACTCACATAAGATTAGTCTCACACTAGTAAATACAATCATTGCTCTACGTATAGGTAGCTACCTATGCATAAAAATCATGTGTTATATTATTCCCTAATATTTCCTAGCATACATCCAATATCAATCACATCAACACATGTAGTCACACCATACCATTATTCAAATCAAGTCTTACTAGATCTGTTATACATTCACCACTACTATAATTTCACAATATTTAGTCATTCCAATGCATGCAAATATTTCACCGTATATTCACATCACATTACGGTCCTATAATTGTATTTACGACACGCCACATATACCATAGCCACCCAAAACTTATAACTAGGCATATACTTACCCGTGCATGGTGCACACCCACACACGCTAACATTTCATTCACTTACACCAATCATACCATTATAAACTCAGTACATTTACACACTTAGTTTAGCTAGCACACATACATTCACCCAGGCAAGTCCTTGGTAATAACTATACCACAAGACCAACACCTATAACTATATACTGGTATAGCGACCCACAATCATGTGCGTAACACAACCAAGCACAAACACTCCTATCACTATACATACATCAAACATCGCTATATGCAACTACAGACATACATCACAATATACTTAGAGTATACCCACTCAAGCTTGAGTGAGACTCGAAACACAAGTCAGAATACTCTATATACATAACACAGTATTTACACATATACCAATACCACTCCAATGTATACACATCTACCAATACAACCATATACATACCATATGTCAATCACACTTAATATTTAGTCAGGTAATACTCACATAGTTCAATCGCTTTATATACCATAATAATAATACAGACATCAGCACACATATAATCATAATACCCTCCCTAATACATGCATTCACCATATAGTCACGCACATGTAACTCATATATTCACACCATATCCTACTACTTATAATTAGTATACTAATACATCTACCTATCCATACATAGTTAAGACATACAATATTCGTGTATACCTCGAGGTACACACACTCCCGTAAAGGCAAACAATACCAAACAAAATTTATAACCCTATTACCGTACGTATATCACACATATTCATGTAGTAAGCACATACCTACGTACGAGCACACGCCCACACGTTCTAACATATAGATCAAATAATAATGGATGCACATTTAACCATAAGTACCCTAGTATCATGATACCTAATACACACACAATTTTACCAACATATTATTTCAACCATTTTGAAGTATCTCCAATTACATACACCCCCAGTAGATATTCCAACACTAACTCTTATATACACAGACATCCCTAGAGTGGTTTAGCTTTCCACACACATATTATCTTACATAAGTATCTATACTTATTCATGTACTATATACACATAATCATTACATTCATCGCAATACACATTTTCCATTATTCATCCATAAGCCCACATATACCTAAGTAATAATACTAAGCATGCCCGACAATGATATATAAATTCACACGAGCCGGGTAATCCTCCTTATGGACCTACGTAGAAGGCAGAACAACCACAAGGCTCTAATGTGCAGACACATCCAAAATTTGACATCTAGGGTGGTTAAACAACCTCCAACTAACCAGCCCTAATTGGCTGGTCCCAATCATTTTAAACACCAATAGAATTTCCAACTCAAAAGCCCGTTCATGAGAACATGTTATAATGATCCTGTTGTTCTCCGCTTCAATTGGTTCTTGGCTCTGCCTCTAGGAATCTCTAAAGTGAAACTACCAACCAATTCCAGAATTTCGGGCGTCAGACTTACTTATGATTTCCTTTTCAATCCAAACAACCAAGGCAATCTACTAACTCTCTTCCCATATTTCCGGATCATTGAGCACTCGTAAAACCAAACATGTTCACTTGACTTGATCTAAAATTTTCCATTGACACTTAAACTGCTTGTCACTGCTGACTATAATCCATCCACATGATCTGGAGGAGTCATCGTCTTTCACCATTTCGTAAACTGTAACTGGAATCCGGTGATCAGTACGCTCTCGATGCGTATTCGAACGGTCGATTTTGAAACTCCCATGACATTCCCAAGATCCTTAATTCCTTTAAATCACCGTGTCCAAAACAGATCATGTTGTCGATCTTATACAACCCATCATAAGATCAACCTCGTCATCACATTATCAATCTGAATCTCGTTTGTTCATCTCTAATGATCATATTATTTACTTTCACCACGTTGATATCCATCTCAAAACCCAGATTATACTGTTGCTACTCGGCTTATATATAAATATGCTCATAATATCCATTGCATAACATTTCACTTGATCGATGTAGGTCTACGCATTTAGTCTTAAGACAAGACTTCTAATCACCACACTTCTATCACGAGTAGCATACTAAGAGTCGATCTCATTCCCTCGATTCAATGTTCTCACTTCCATGGTTCCTTGTCAGGTCGAGAATCAAACCTTACAACTACCCAATGTGTTAGAAATACATCACTTTAAACTTCATCTTATTCCTATATTCTCACTCAACTCCAAACTAGAGGGGGCCAAGGAACTAGTCTAAACCTAACTAACTTATGTCAGACTCGAATATTGTTGGTTGTTTGAATAGTTACTGCAACACTATTGTTTCGATAAATCATTCGTTCATGACCTGCATGGGCCACCACAAAAACTGTCACGCCCCGCTTCCCAAAAGATTGAGCAGCGAGGCATGGCCAGCCCGCATGGACTAGAGCCGTTGAGGCTCGGGGTCCAATAAGCGTCCATGGCAAGTTATGATGCGGAGGGGAAGGTCCGATCAAATGATTTAGCATGAAACAATAGGAATAGCAGTAAAAAGATATTATTTAAACGCAGAAGGTAACCAACAAAGAGTTTAACATAAAGACTAAAACTGTACGTACCGGAGGCAACTAAAAGGAAGGAGTCTGCGGGGACCCTCAGATTGTGGCAGCTCTGTCAAGTCTGTGACATGTGCAAAACACATGTCAGCAACGAACTAATGAGACCATAAGTTAATGCAGTTATACAATTCTAGCAATTCTAAATGGAATTTAAAAGACAACAACACAGGCAGTTCTAGAAAGCAGGAAATAAGTAATGGTTATTCTAATCGATCTGCTAGGGGTGTCCATCTAGTCAGATCGTCTAGGAGTTGTTCATGTAGCTCTATCAATCTGCCAGGGGTGTCCATCTGGTCAGATTGTCCAAGTCTAGAAAAGGTCAAACGACCGGAATGCATCCCTGCGAAGCAGACAGGAGTGCACCAACTGCGATACAAAGATAAAGCCTAAGGACTCAAGCTGCATAGGCGGAGGGGAGATACCCCCCAGGCCCATCTAGACTCTTTTGTCCTACCCCACCCGCGAGTCGTTTATGTTATGGACACGAGCCAACAAACGCTCCATCTAGACATGAGACAAGACAAGGATCACGAATGATATGGCGTATCATACCGGAGCGCACCAGTCACTGGTGAGCCAAAGCTGGGGAGCACCAGTTCTCAATGGTCACCCCCGTCGTCGATCCGAAACAAATCATTAATCATGAATGATACTACGTATCATACCGGAGCGCACCAGTCACGGGTGAGCCAAAGCTGGGGAGCACCAGTTCTCAATGGTCACCCCCGTCATCGATTAACTATCCATAAGTGAGACATTCCTGGACGAGCCAGCAAACGTTCCATAAGTCCGTAAGCGAGCCGTCTCTGGGCTAGCCAACAGACGCTCCACAAGAGTAGTGCCAACCTCCGTATAGGAGAGGCCCACGCCTGTGATCTTCTACAAAGATCCACGCAATTATAATGTCCGGCTTATTAATTAGCATGTGAGGTTTAAGTTGCATTTTAAAAGTGGGTTCGAGCAGAAAGTAGCATGCGATCATTTTCAAGTATTTTGCAGAAATAAATCTAGCAGTTCTAACATCAATTCTAGAAAAGCATAAAAGCAGTAACTAAAGTCTCATTCCTTGCCTGAAAGATTCCGACAAGGATGTAGTCCAGCAGGGTCTGGGTCAACCAACGGATCTACGGAACCTCAACACGGCGCGAAAGCTATACTGACGTCAGGTAGCGACGCCAGGGGTTGGATTCCGGCATCGTGCAGGGTAACGGTGTCGGCTTGGAATGATAACGGGTCGCGAAGAATAATGTAGTATATCTGTGACATCGAATGTGTTATATCAAGCTAAAGGCCCAAATTCAACACAATAACTACCACTAACTTATATATGAAACTACTGTTTATTCATCTTGGTATGTTGGCACACATATGTAATATAGCCTAACTAACACATTTAATGGTTTTAATAAAATTTGCATACTTGAAGACCCAAGTCATGATTATAACACTCCAGAATGTCTAGTGCCTACTGCCAGGCTAGGTATCTTTGTAGTGCTACGATAGAATAAAAGTACAAAAATAAGTAAACAATGGAAAAAGTGATACTAATTATAACCTAATGAAGTTCTCTAAGTTATCAAACATTGGGTATGTGAACCCTATGACTTTTGTTGAACACACCCGCAAGAAACACATCTATATTATCGCAGTGAGCCAGAAACTCATTAAAAACCTTCCATAAGATCTGGATACTATGCAAGCTACCCATATGACTTACATTAGCAACCTAGGCTCCCTCATCGTATACACTCGCAGGTGGAAGGCATTCTCCGTCGGTAGCTGGCCAGAGGAAAGGTCACGGGATGGCCTAGACGGCAGAAGAGGGGGCCGGAGAGGCGAGCGGATGTGAGGCGACGCCGTGCAGCGCTGCTGCAGCGCTACGCTCGGGGATGGCCGGAGACAGCGCTTGGGCGCTGATGCAACGCCCGTAGGGAAGAGAATCCGACGCTGCGGCAGCGGGGATGATTCCGGCGGTGCACGGCGGAGGTGGGTGGCTAGGGCACGTCGGAGATGGGTAGGGTTTGGTCGGAGCTCGATGGGAGGCCATGCAGGAAGAAGAGAACGGCGCTGGGGCTCGTTCACGTTGGGCGCTGCTGCCGCGGGCTGAGGGACCTCCGGCGAGGGTCCAGGCGGCGGTCAGGGTCGGTCGACGGCGAACTGAGTTCGGAAGTCGCAAGGGAGGCCGGCGCTCGGGGTTTCGTGCATGGATGTCTCCACAAGAGGTGGCGCTGAGAGCATCGCGTGCCCTATAGCGAGAGGACGAGAAATGAACAGGGGCGGCGCTGTTTATCTGTGTTGCTGGCAATTAAAAACCCTAGGTATGTTATTTAAATAGGAGAGGCTCACGAGATGGGGGTCAGGTTGCTAGGTATTGTCTATAAGATAAGTTTTTAAAACAAATAGGAACATGGGCTTTGCAGCCCGTTAGGATGTCAACAAGCTATTTAATATAAAAGCAAACCTATAAGGAATAATAGGTGATGGCCCATGGGGTTTTATTATTATAGAGGAGTTTGGCCTAGTCACGTGGGTAGGGGCTGACGCAGGTAGGGTACAGATTAGGATGGGTTATAGGGTTATTGATATTATAGAATTGTTTTAAACGTTACTACACAAAGAAACCATGTGACACTAACTCACCCTCCCTCCTGCGTGGGTAAGAGGCCAAGGCTAGCTAAGTCAACTAGGGGGAAGATTATATAAAGAAAAGAATTTATTGGGAACAACTACTGTGAGAACTTAGGGTTAAAACGTAATAGGTTGGGCCAAATAGTGAAGATAGGTCAAACGAATCCCAAAAATCGTGAAATAAATACTGGTGCGACCGTGCCGACGAGAGAAAGAAAGCTAAGGAGGCGGATCACAATTTCGACAACGAGGAACGATATTAAAAATAGAAAGGACTCGTGGCAAAAGTGAAAAATCGCGACGTCTCATCAAATAAGATCAAATCGTGGGAGAACGACCCGTGAAATGACGTTCCCAATTAACACCAAAATTTTAATACTCTCAGAGAGGGTCACAGCGGCATATCGCACTATAGGGTTCGGATACAGACAAGATCTAAAATAATTACGTGCACGAACCAGACTACGTGCACGAAGAAGATACGATCGAAAAGCGGTCGTTACATTGGCGCCTTCCACTTTTCCTTGTGTTGGTTTTGAGGACAATCCGCTTTCATGTGTCCTGGCTTGTTGCATTTAAAACACAAAGGAGCGGAGGCGTTAGAAGAACTAAATTTTGATTTGTTCTTGAAATTACCTTTCTGGAAGAACCGGTTGAACTTCTTTGCCATGAGGGCAATGGATTCCAAGTCCAACTCTTCTTCCGATTCTTCATCATCGGTAGATGTAGATGTAGATGGAGCGGCCTTGAATGCAATCGCCTTTTTCTTTGGCTCGTCTTGCTTCAAGTAAGACTTCATCTTGTCCTGCAACTTTAGTTTGCTATCCTTGCGTACCTCATAAGACATCAAGGTACCCATTAGTTGAATGACGGTATACTTACTCATATCATTACCTTCCTCGATGGCGAAGGTACGTTTTTCCCAACAAGAAGGAAGTCCGTCAATGATCTTTGAGACTTTCTCCTTTTGGGTGTAGGTTTTACCAAGAGCCTCCAACTCGTTGGTGATGTCGACGAAACGAGCATAATACACCTTAATCTTCTCACCCTGTTGCATATGAAATAATTCGAAATCTTTATTTACAACAACGAGTTTGGAGTCTCTTACCCTACTCGTTCCTTCATGCAAGATGAGGAGAGAGTTCCAGATTTGATATGCACTCTTACATGTGCATATCTTATTGAAGTCTTCGGGCTCCAAAGCGCATTGCAAGGCATTCATTGCCTTGGCATTTCTTACCTCCGTGGCGACCTCCGCAGTAGTCCACTTAGCGAAATCTTCTTCTTCGGGCTCGACGTACTCCGTCAACGTGGCTCTCCGTAGTGAAGCACTCCGGAGGAAAGTTTCCATCCGGCATTTCCAGTACCCGTAATTGGTACCGTTGAAGAAAGGAGGCCTATTCGAGGAGTGTCCTTCCATCACCGAAGAAGCTCCTTCACGGTTCCTGAAGGTGCTGTAGTCTGAAGGTGGACGAATGTTCTTGTTGTCGTTGGAAGACATAGCTAGGTACTTGGCTCTGATACCAAATGTAATGCCCTACGTAGCTACTGCACAAGTACTAGAGGGGGGGTGAATAGTACTTTAAAATAATTAAGAAGATAATTCCTAATTATCTTGCAAACTCAACCAACAATGCGGAAATGTAAATATTGACAACAAAGAAACGCAAATGCAAACAAACGAATTAACGGGTTTGGATCCACCCAAGTCTCCCCGACTTGTTCCCGGTGATCCTACGTCCCAAACACCCGGATCCCCTTCGGATACTTGAGTTAGAAACTTCTAACTTAAATTTGCACTATGAAATACTTGTAGAAACCTCTACAAGATCAAATCATACACAAATGAAATTGTGACTCCCACAACCCGGGATCACAAACAAACTCTCACAACCGAGAGTACATCACTTGCAATATTCAAAGTAAATGAAATACGAAATTCTTACCGACAAAATCCTATGCCTCAAGTAAACTTACGAATTAGGGCAAAGAAGGATTTTGGGAAAGATGAAGGCACCAAACCCTAGCTCCAAGTAGATGACCAGCAATGAAAGCCTAGGGAGAAGTTGGTGACCTAGAATCAAGCTCTTGGCTTGGAAGACTCACAATCAATGAATCTCTCTTTTGAAATAAGAGTGAGGGAGAGATTCAAGTGAGAAATGAAAGAGCTTTGAATGAGGATTAAATGCTTCTCTTTGATTCTCTAAAGATCAATTAATATCAGCAGTGAATGCTATGAAAGCAGCCCTTCAAGTGTATATAGGATAGAGGAAAGAGAGAGCAAAATTCGGGGCATTTAATGCTCCAACGGCTCTATTCTGAAGTAGGCTAGTCGGTCAAAGAAGGATCACTGACCGACTAGTTCATCAACTAGTCGGTCGGTGATTCAACATGAACCGACTAACTGAAGAACAGCCAAAAAGTGAAGTTCCGAAGATAGAGAACTAGTCGGTCCAAGAAGACTTGCCAACCGACTAGTTTCATAACTAGTCGGTCGGTGAGTGTTCTTTGACCGACTAACAGCTGAAATAGAATATGCTGAATTCAAATACAGCTAGTCGGTTTAAGAACAACTTCCAACCGACTAGTTTCTCAACTAGTCGGTCGGTCGTTGTGCGTTGACCGACTAACTGTAAACAGTAAGTTAGGCTGAAAAATGGAAGCTCAACTAGTCGGTCTAAGAAGGATTCCTAACCGACTAGTTTGACAACTAGTCGATCGGTGAACCTTCTTGGACCGACTAACTGTAAACAGTAAGTGAGCTGAAATTGAACAAGGCGTTCTAGTCGGTTCAAGAAGCATTGCCAACCGACTAGATTGCCATCTAGTCGGTTGGTTCTTTTTCTTGAACCAACTAACATGCACAAGAAGCCGTGAAACGAAGCGCGAAGCTTCGGGAAAGTTTGTATGGGCTTCTAATAAGATCCTAGCTCTAAGATATGAGCGTTATGAAGATTAAAACGTAAGACCTACTCAAGGCTTAACAATCTACGAAACGAAGCTAGAAGACTATAAATACAACTTGACGAACCATCTTCAATCGCTTCAATCCGAATCTCTTGACTTCAATAATGGTCCTTGAGCTTCAACAAAGCTTCAAGCATACGATCACGCACTTTGAGAAGTCTCGAGATGTCGCTTTTGATATACGTTGAATATTGGCGACGATCTCCATAACTGCGCTCACAAAGAGTTAGTTCACGATATTTATGTTTGTTCATCATCAAAACCAAATCCGGGGAATCAATACTCAACAGAGACAACATTTTGGTTGTGTGATTATTGATACATATCATTGTTCAAAATTTTAATTTAATTTATCATGTTATGCTTATTATGGAACATAGACTTTATGCTCAATATGCTTTGTGTTGTTTTACTTTCTCTACGAAGAGCATGCATGAGTTCTATCACTATAGTTGTGTGGATATTGAGACAACATTTTAGTTATATGGTATCATTGTCAATTTAATGCTTATGTTTATGCATATGCTAATGGTTATGCTTCTGTTTATAATAAACATGTTTATGCTTATTGAATATCTTTTGGTTAATAAATTGTTTAGGATCTCTCTCTTTAATATATTTGTCACGTGGTATGACTTATCATTATTCTTTTTGACGTGACAAAGGGGGAGAAAATATGTACTGTAAATAAAATAATACTATTATTCATATTATTGATGTATGGCAAATAGTATTGTGGATATTGTGACCCTTTGCTTTATTAACACACTTGGAATATAATATGAAATGATGTGTATGTTTCTGCGTATCTCTAATCAGCTTTGATGCATGGGGAGTAACTGTTTCATAGCAATAATGCATCTCTGCAGGGGGATAGTAAGTTATTTTTTAAAGTTCTCATATTATATTTCTATTTTATATCTTTTGTTGTCATCATCAAGAAGAGAGTGTGTGTGTGATATTAAGACACCCTAGTGGAGTTTTGATGATGTTCACAAATGATATGGTACTAATGATTTAATTCAAGTGTGTAGAAAATGGACAATGTGATATTAAACCATGAAAAACATAGATGTGGTGTAGCTAAAAAAAGTCATGGAAGCTATGACCATGGATCCTTCAAGAGTCAAGACATAGAGCAAATGAAGAATCAAATGAAGACCCAAATGAAGACTCAATGGCCCAACGAAAAGCAAACAAGACTCAAGACTCAAAGTGTGTAAAAGTCTGTAAGTAGAGCCTTGGTTTGTAAAAGCAACTATTTTGGAGCTACACACACATCTAAATACTATAAAAATGTTTTTAAATTGTATTAATATGTTTTAAATTATTATATAATAGCCTTGAAATTATTTGATAGAGAAAAACTATTGTATCATAGAAAAGCCGACTATCCACACCCTGATAGCCGACTATCTATGAGCATGATTTGAACTAAAACTTTTTGGGCTGTAGTAAACGACTATCTCTTTAGGATAGTCGACTATCGGCCAGAAGATAGCTGACTATCTCCTGAAGATATCCGACTATCTGAGTCAAACTGCTAGTTTAATTGGAAAACACGATTTATGCAATATAGTCGTTTTTAGCCATTAGAGGAGGGGTTTATGGACTCGATTTGAATTTGTCATGGCCTATTTTGCCCTATACGGCGACTTACACGTGTAGTCCTCTATACATGAGGAGATGGAGTGTAAGGAGTTGATAAGATGTGATATGAATGTATATGTGGCTAGTGGCAATCATGTAATTTTGTGGAAGGTGTGATGGCATTTTGGTCATTTGGCGGTATGTGGTGGATGTGTGAAGAGAAATGGTGGGTGTGTGAAGTAATGTTATACGTGTAATTTCTGAGAAGTGGGTTAGTGTAAGAGGGGCTAGTGTGAAAAGGGGTTGGGTTAGTGGCATGCCTGTAAACATTTAGAAAAGTGAGGGGTAGAATGGTCATTTAGGCTAAATGAGGGTGTGTGTGTGTGTATAGTAAAGAGGTGTGTGCATAAAGTAATGGCAAACTTGTAAATATCCTAGAAGTTGGAGGGGTAAATGATGAGAGTTTTAAGTCATTCCATAGATCTCATGGCAATCTTAGAGAGAAATGTAGAAGAAAAGATAAGAGAAAAGAAAAGAAAAGAAGAGGAAAGAAAAGAAAAGAAAAATCTAGAAAACACATCTCCCTTATCTTTCTTTTCTTCCTTTTTCCTTTATTTTTTCTCTGTTTCCTTATCATTTTCGTTCTCCCCCTCCCCCTTATTTCTTGCTCTCATTTTTACAAATGAAAACCCCATTTTCCACTCTCTTTTGGTTCCCTTGTGATAGCTAGTTAAAGTGGGAGTTGATGGAAGTTTAAAAGAGGACATTCAAGCAGAAAGATGGAGGATTTTGGGAGGAGCTTTAAAGGAAGTTCAAGGAGCTTAATTGGAGCTTTTAGAGGGGGGGAAAGGAAGCAACTTGAGGTGGGATTCTAAACTTCCTCTAGTATGCCATGTATGCTATGTTTTAAACAAAAGATTGCATCTTGAAGCAAGTTACTTTCTTTTGATGTTTTCATGCTTAATTATTCTCTTGTTGGTGCTAATGTAGAAAATTGTAGCATTATTATGTTGATTTTTTCACCCGTTGGTGATCCATAGTTTTAAAACCTAATCCCTCTCAAAAAACTGAATTTTGAATTTGAGAACCGTTGATGGAACGATTCTCGCCTCTATAAATTGGTTTTGGTCCCTCAGTCTACTCACTCGAATTTTAGATCATACACCAAGACTGAGAGGGCAAGATCTGTTCAAAAGTTTACCTTTTTATCGAAAGTAATGGCTGGAGATAAGAATCCATAAATTTCTTCCGCATTTCGTGATGTAATCATCACATAAAGTCTCACAATTGGTATCGGAGCCTTCGTTTTCCTCTGCCTTGCTTTGGTTGATGCAATTTTCTTCAAATTTTCATCATTTTTGGACCTTGAATTTTGGAGATCTGGTTCGGATCTAATAGAGTAGTTAAGGGTTTAGATCCAGTCTGAAGGTAGAAGATGACCCTCGAGGGATAGTTCGGTCTTTTTTAAATGTCAATTTGCATTAAAACTGATGTTCCTCTCTTCACAGTACCTACTGTCTCTAATTGAGTCATTTTGAATGCTAGTACTGTCAATATGTACCTACTATCATACACTTCTTATTAAAACAAAAAACAAAAAACTAAAATGAGTGGCATGCCTTATTCAAAGTTCCCATTTAAATTTCAAGGGTGTTGTACACTGTTGTATATTCATTTTTACAATACAATAGGAAAAGTTGTCATATGTACTAGCAAGCAGCACGTTGTTTGTTGTTTTTTTCTGTACTGTTCACATGTGGATTGTTTTTTTTCGTACTGTTCACATTGGGCTACACTGGCCCTAAATGCAAGCTATTTTGCCTCCAAGCATTTCTATATGCACTGTATAAGATGCATACATTTTGCGTTAACATCCTTTGCTACAAAATGGCAAAACATTTAAGGCCATACGAATTTACAGTACCATTTTCATTTTTGTTTTTGTTTTTAATAATGGGATGCGTACGCAAGGGACTATGTGAATAGAGTACGAACCTTGACAACAGTGAACAGTACATGCCCCATATTCTAACCGCAGCATTTTTCCATCTGTCCTTATGCCAATAGCAATTAAATTAATTATTTGTTACACAGGAAAATGTATTAAATTTATATTACTGGAGGGAACATGTTACGTAGTGATTCATTCTTAGTCGACAGTTCCTAGTAATTAATCACAAACATTTCGGTCCTTTGTTTTTGTGGATTATCTGCACACTGTCCTGTTCAATTCCTTTCATGTTGTTTTGACATTAAGGTGCAGTGTGTACACTTCCTTTGCTATTCATGCACACGGTGCATGTGAAATAGTTTCACGTAAGGGTGTATGAAAAGGGAAAGTGTAGTGAAATTTTGTATACCACTTACCATTAATTCATCTGATGGTATATGTCTTATAACCAAACAGTAAATTATTTCCTTGACAAAATTTCTGTGCTATGCACCATCATGGACATCACTAGGATTTGTGTGTACATTTGTTATATTTAATGCACTTACATTTCTATGTGCTGTTTTCTATCTGCTGTTAATGTGGAGTGAGCCTATGCTACATTACATGTCATACATACTCCCATTATATTAAGAATTTTAGTTAATGCTGAAGTGATCTATATAGTTTTAATTAATTATGGAATAGCCACATCATCTTTAATTAATTGAAATTATATGTTCAAATTGATTTAAGATCACATTTGGAAAACAAACATTAGCTGTGATTAATCATATCTTGTTGTGAGTTGAGGGAGGCCTTTGGCCTCCCTACCCTCATCATCTCACCATTACTCCCCACTATCTTAGTGGGGAGTCCCTTGGACTCCTAAACCCCATTAAGATAATGAATATATAGAGAGCCATTGCTTGTGCCATAGCTACTCCTTATCAGAGAATATTTGCTATTTCTCAACACGTTATCAGCACCTTAGCTCTCAATTCTTTTAGCTTTTTTCTCCCGTATCCCCTCAAAAATTAATCTCCTACGCGCGAAGGAATCTATTGTTGCGGCGATCCGGCGTGCGGAGAACCGTTGCGGTGATTTTTAAGGCGTATCAGAAGCGATATTTCAATCTACGGATTTTTCTTATTACGATCGTCCCTAGATCTTTGATCTAGAGGTAACTTTTTCGACCCCGTAGATAATTACAAAATAGAGTTTACTATGATTTTACAATGCTTTTCTATAGGCTTGTATAAATCTGCACTATTTTATTTAATATCAAAATTCCAAAAAAATGAGAAGCTCACGAAAATTTCCCTTAAGTTGCTGGATCTAACTACCGCCCCCTCACATATCCACTCAAATTAGCCATGGCTCTGAATGTAAAAGTTGAAGATGAGACATGCATATATCTGCTTGATGTCAATGCATCTATGTTGAATCTGTTCTGCATTTGAATTAATTTAACGGTTCGCAGTTCAGAGAAATAGACCAAGACATTTACAGAATGGGAAAAGGATTCATGTAGTCTACCCCAAATTCTGAAACAGAGGCCTTATTTCTGTTGATGTTGTTATTGTTTACTAAAAGCAATTTATGCTTTAAAAGGAATTGTCATGTGATCATAATTTATGGATTGAAAACTTGTAATGTCATAGTATTATCCGTAATCCCCCCATTTGTGTGCCGCCACGTGAGATGGGGGAGAAACGAATCTGTAAAATTCTGGGTTTGGGGACTTCTTAGATTCCCTTACAAATATCCTAAAAATTTGAATTAGGGCTTATGTTCAATTAAATTTTTGAACATTACAGCCCATGGGCCAGCAGCCCAAATCTTAAATAATAAATTAGATGGCTGATTATTAGGCCTAAAGCCTACTACATAAAATTAACTCATTTTGTCTGGTTATTTGGGCCAGAAGCCCAGATAATTTAAATTGCTAATTAAAATGGATTTCATTTTGCTTATGGGCCTACATCCCATATTAGAATAATAATTAATTTTGTGTTCTAATTTGGGCATGAAGCCTAGGTCTAATTTTGTGTTCTCATATGGCGTATGATACCCATTAATCCCTTATAACAATGAATATAAGTTTTATGGGGCAGCAGCCCCATTCAGATTACTTATTAATTTTGACTTCTAAATTGGGCCTGAAGCCCAGTTAATCCAATTGCAAAATTAATACGTTAATTAAAATTTTCCAAATGGTCCTGCAGCCCAAATACCAATAAAAAATTAATTCAGCTATTTTTCTCCTTTTTGGGCCAGAAGCCAAGTTAATAAAACTGCTTATTAAAATGATTAATATTTTACTTATGGGCCTGCAGCCCCAATCAAAATATTAATTTTATTTTAATTTCTTATTTTGGGCCTGACGCCCAGTTTGTCAAATTGCTAAAATTATGTTAAATATCGTTCTTGCATTGTTAATTATTTATGGATTATTAGGACTTTTCAAAATATAATTATCTTAAGGATCCTGCGACCGCTCTGCCGTTAGTCATCTAACCTAACGGTGTATGACGTCTCCCCCTGGTCCGAGAGATTATTATATTTTATAGTCTCTTTTTCCATATTATATATGCGTGAGTTATATGCGTGGTTGTTTCTTTGTGCCTGTAGCATATTAAAAACTGCATGGATGTTTATATAAGTTAAAATGTTTTTTGGGATCGGCCAGTTTGATACCTTTAATATTCCTTGCACTTTTATTTTCTTTTGAGAGAATTTGTAAGTGAGGATTAAATGTATTAATGCCAAAGACCGGTGTACCAACATATGAAGACGGAGGTGAAATTTGCAAAATATAGGGACCCAACCTGGGTTTCCAACTTGTATTTTTCTTTTCTTTATGAACTGTATATCAGACTTTGGACTTTGTACGTTTTTGGGTATCTGGCCGATCCCCACATTTTACTTATTTTATTCTTTATGCATGAATGGACTCAGACTCAGCGTCAGCAACACATCACGTACTCAGCAACGGTCTCTGGCTCAGGGTCTAACATGTGACACCCAAAAGAGCAAGGGGCACATGTCAGCAAGTCTACAAGAGACTTGTGCAAGGAAACTGAAAGTAGGTAAAGCAACCTAGCAGTTCTAGCATGAATGCAATGACATGGCAGTTTAAAGTATGAGTGCAACAAGTAAAGTAAAGTAAAGTAAAGTACGAGCATGGCATTTAAACATGGCATGGATGACAAGTATTGCATGAATCATTCACAAGACAAGTACAAGACAAGAAAAGTAAGCACCTCGTGCACAGGGATTCCGTATTTTGGCTAGAGGGCTGATCAGGCCACTCCTAAGCTCAAGTAACCGTTTATCCCTACCCCTCCACGTGTATCGAGCCAGGGCCTTACCCCCGAACGGGAATGCTCGCTTCTGGAACACGAGCCAGGAAGTGTTTTATTTTGTTGGTCTAGGGGTGCACCTAGCCAGACAAGGAAACCGGGCATTTTCTTTTGACCAACACATGAGGCCCGTTCCCGGAAGTAGTATTCAAGGAGTACAAGTATTGTAGCGTGTGCTACGAATGCAACAATCAACTTGGATGACATGTAGAATGCAATTCATGGCAGTTAAAAGTGCGTACAGATAAGGAAAGTAAACGTGACAGTTTAGTATGCATGAACAACAAGTTTAAAGGGTTGGATCTAGCTTCGTTGTCAAGCTAGATCCATTTAGGTGACGGATCTAGTTTCGTTGTCAAACTAGATCAAGTAGGCGTCTAGCCAGCTATCATTTCACTGACTAGTCTCTTTTACGCTAGGAACAAGGAAGTGGCCTAAAAACATGGCCCTACACAAGAGTTGGCAATTTTCACTTGCCTGCAAATCTGACATCTGAGAAACATCGCCCAAAAGTCCACATGTCACAAACATCCTATGTGCACAAGTTCACCAGCCTACAGTCCCATTTTATTAGTCTTGATTAGTGAATTATCAGATAACCAAAATACCAATTTTTATCTTGTTTAACAGGGTTGGTTTGGGGGTCCTAAGAGTGCAGAACGTTACCTCAACACGACGCGAGAGCTACACTGGCGTCGGGTAGCGCCGTCAGGGGTTGATTTCCGGTATCGTGTAAGGTAACAACGTCGGTTCGAAAACGGTAACTGGTCGCAAAGAAAGCGTTTCATAACTGTGATAGGGATAGCAAATTAAACTATCAGCGGAGAATATTACCAACCAATAATCATATTAGCCCAACTACACCTTATACTATTTTACTGCGTATATGCACTGCAAGCTTACACATAATATAATAGTACTAAATCGTATGGACTAAGGCATTTTACTTCACAGGCAAACATATACTAACCACTTAACCCCCTAAACACCCAGGTATTACTACACATTTAATAACATTTAATAATAACATGTGTATAAGGCTGTAACACACCACCTAATATTAATATAGCATATAATTACGTATGCTGTCATTATTGTATGTAAAACCAGTTACATACTCAATATAAACACTTACCCCTACCTCTCCTAGAACACGCTGGCCGGTGAGTAGGGCGGTCACCGCGGGTCGAAGTTGTTGCGCGCAGAGGAGGGGAGGAAGTCGCGTGGAGTGCTCTGGGGGTGGCATTGCGACGCCGGAGGGGCGACGCTGCAGCTGCTTACGCCTGCACTTGGGAAACCACAACGGCACTGGGCGGCGGCTCACAGCGGTTCTCGGGGTCGCCGGTGAGATCCGGAGGCAGCTGCGACGGTGGATGGCCTCGCTGCGTGCGTTGGCTTGAGGTGGCTCCGGTGGTGCTGAGGCGATTCCGACGGGAAGGGCAACGGTGAAGGCCGCCGTGGGTCGGGGAAGAGGCGAATAAAGACGGGGTTGAGGAGTTCGGCGAGGTGGCTGAAGATGGCCGTCGATTTCGTGGGGGAGAGAGGGAGGCGGAGGATCGGGCGGCGGTTTACGGGCAGTCACCGGAGCATGGTCGGAGAGCGGTTCGATGGCGTGAGGAGGTCGCAGGGACGACTGCGTGGCGACGGCGAGTTGCTGCTGTCGAAACTTACGCACGCTGCGAGCTCTCCGACAAACGGGGCGATCTCCGGCGATGGAACGGGAGCCCACGGCGGCACGGGGTCGGAGAAGGTCGGGCGGCGCCGTGGCAGCGTGCAAGCTGCGTCGTCGGGGCTTGAACGGTGAGGGGATGCGCAGGGGAAGTCACCGGCGCTTCGTTTGCTGTTGCGAAAAAGAAGAGGGCGGCGGCTCGTTTTGATCGCTGGGAGGGGAGATGTTTTCTAGGGTTTATAAAATATAATAACCCCTAAGGTCTAATTAATAGATAGGGCTGGGTCACGTGGGGGTAAAAGCTAGGGTTAGGTTTGTTGTTTCCCTTTTTTTGATTTAAAAACCCAATCCTAGGTGCTGTGTATGACCCAGTTGGGTGCGGCCAATGAAAACCTAGGTTTAATTTGAATTATTAATAGGTTAAGGTTAAAAAAACAGCTTACCTTAGCAAGAAGTGATTTGCTTTATTAATCAATGCAACTAAACGTACTGATAGAAGAATTAGTAATACATATGGGTTTATTTTCAAAATCGTGCGGACCCTATTAAACTTTAAATTTTTATAAATAAGAATATTTTAGGAATTAGTAAAGGGATAAGCAGATTGATCCCTCGACGTCCAAAAATTTCAAATAAAATACCGGGTTGCTCGCGCCACTGAGAGGGTCATGAAAATGGGGTTCGGTCGTGCGTCGGAACTACAGAATTACAATAATAAAACCAAACACGAAAATACACATACGAATCATCATACGCACAAAATACGGTACGACCGGAAGTGGCCGTTACATCCTACCCACCTTAGAATAAAGTCCGTCCTCGGACTTTCTAATTTATCTAGTCGCTCTAATAACTACCCCAAACTAAGTCACATTATATTTCAAACCAGGTATAGTCATTACAGGTGCTCATATACGCACTAGGTAGTCAAACATTAACACTACCAACACGTATATATATTCACTTACGTATACACTTATACCTATTATAGTCAATCCGACTCATACACGTATTTCAATCATATATATAAGCATGCATCCCTTATATAACTACTACCTACCTAATCACAAAACAATATTTCAGATACTCACATAAGGATAGTCTCACACTTAGCCAAAACAATCATTGCTCTACGTATAGATAGCTACCTATGCACACACATCAAGGGCATACTACCCTCTAATACTTCCTAGTATACATTCAATACTAAACACATCAATATAGGTAGTCACACCATACCATAATTAAATCAAGTTTCACTATATATATATATATATATATATTCACCACTACTATAGTTTCACTATATATAGTCATTCGAATACATGCAATAATTTCACCGTATATTCACATCACATTCGGTCTTATAACTATATTTACGACACGCCATATATACCATAGTCACCAATAACTATAACTTAAGCACATACTTACCCGTGCATGGTGCACACCCATACACGCTAACATTTCATTTACATACCCCAATCATACCATTATATAACTAGCACACATACACACCTAGTTTTAGCTAGTACACATACGTTCACACGAGCAGGTCCTTAGTAAATAACTATACCACAAGACCAGCACCTATAACTATATACTGGCGTAGCGACCCACAATCATGTGTGTAGCACAACCAGGCACAAACACTCCTATCACTATACATACATCAAACATTGCTATATTCAAACTACAACATACATTCAATATACCTAGAGTATACCCACTCAAGCTTGAGTGAGACTCAGTACATATATCAGAATATTCTATATACGTAACACGACATTTATACCTATATCGATACCACTCCCATATATATACGTCTACCAATACAACCATATACTTTCCATAAATCAATCACACTTAATATTTAGTCACACAATACTCACATAGTTAAATCAATTTATATACCATACTAATAACATTACAGACATCAGCACCCACATATTTATAATACCCTCCATAGTACAAACATTCACCGTATAGTCACACATAAATAATGTATATATTCACACCATAGCCTACTACCTATAATTAGTATACTAACACATCCACACGTACATAATTAAGATGTGCAATAGTCGTGTATACCTCACGGTATGCACGCATGCAACATCCCGTAAAAGCAAGCAATACCAATCAAAATTATAATCTACTATCATATGCATATCACCTATATACTCAGGCAACAAAACATAACTACTTACGTCTAAACACTATATATATCTACCTACGAGCACATACTCATACGTACTAATATATGTGTCACTCAATAGGCCTACTTACGTAACTATACGTACGCTTATTATTATCACACCTATCATACACATAGCTTTACCAATCATTTATTTCAACCATCACTAGTATCTCTAACTTCATACACTCCATTAGAAATTTCAACGCGAACTCTTATATACACAGGCATCCCTAGTATAGTATAGCTATCCACACAAAATCTATAACTACTAACACACAACAACTTCATACTATCACGAATAACTCCGAGTATATATATATCACACAATAGGCAAACATCAATATACTATGGGGGTACACTCATTCAAGCCCACGTACACAACTTAGGTACGTGCACCACGACAACATCACAAAGGTCCAAGGCCTACTAACAAATTAGGGTTGACACAGGCATTGACGGACACTAAAGCCTATGCAATAGAGGGAGACCGAGGTCGATAGTGTAACGAGGGAAGGATCGATAAGCACGGGTTTAGATAGGACGAATATAAGGAGTCCGCTTGGTTTAAACGAAACATTGAATCAATGGTGATGTTTCGGTTGAGGGAAAAGGAGATGTGGAGATGCTTAAATAGGATACAGAAGAGATAATAGGGTAAATAGCATAAGCTAAAATACGTGGATTTTGAAAACTGTCGTTCTTCAAAAGTTGAAATCCCAGTCTGAAAAGAAATATTGGAGGTCGATAAAACGAGTTGTTCAAAATAAATTTGAGTCGAACATTCATAATAAGAGAAAATGGTCTATTGGTTTTAAAAATTTAAAAGGAAGTAAAATCATTTACACGAATATTAAGGACATGGTTTAGAAAATTCTATCCGTCAGTAATTTAATATAATGTTTGTCAAAAGTTTTTGAAAGTCAAAGAATGAAATCAAGTAACGGAAGAATTTAAACTCATGTTAAATGCTTTCAAAACTTTTAGGCTATGGAAAATTTAAAATAATCAATTGAAACTACTTTTAGAGAACCAGGGTTTGCCGAAAATGAAAGACTGATTTACACAAGGTTCTTAATATACGAGCACAACAAGTCTGGCACGGATATAAAAATATTGAAGGTATGTATGGTGCACGGAAAAATAATAATAATGACTTAGTATAAGAATTATCAAGATCGAATAGAAAATCCTTAAAATTAAATCATGGAGGGTCTAAAGCAGGATGTGGTTATGAAAATAGTAATTTTGCAAAAGAATCTGAAGTGGAGAAAACGTCGGGCATAAAATCGACTTGCTGAAAGCTGAAATTCCGTGTGTCTTGAAAGTATATTAAAGTAAACACGATGCATCATTCGTATAACACAAATAAGAAGGAAAATTATAAATTGAATTGGTCAAAGCAAAAGTACGGTCCAGAATAAAATTAATATATGTGGGGACAACGCATTTACATAAGTACGAAAAATATAGGCTGGAAAAATATTATAAGCTAGAGTTCAAAATTTCCGACAAAAGTTTTTAAAATTTTAAATCAACGAAGGAGGATGAAGTATAAGTATATATACATTAAAATTTGGAACAAGGTTAAACTTCGGAAAGGAGGGAGTCGAAAAATACTTTCAAGAGTTTCAAGGTTCGTAATGGAGAGGTTCGAAAATGGACGACGATCGTCATGAGGCGATCTCGTGAATCGAGGCAAAAAAATTGGTCAGAGATCAAAACATTCATACGCCTAGGATATGAATCAGAAGAGTCTACGGGGAACTCCTACGGTCGACCAACTAAAGATTAAAAACTAAGCGCTAAGACTTCTAAAGGTTAGACGGTAAAGAAATGCGTTCAGCTTGGTCCGAAATCGATGAACCCAAAAGCGAACGACCGAAGGAAATTCTGGAAGTCTAATATGATCAGGGGTAGTCATGAACCACTAAGGTAACTCCTACGACGATTAAGTCAATTGCTAGAAGGGGTCTAACTATCAATCAGGGGCCTCTAAATAGCAAGCACAAACGTCTAACTAAGTCTTCTTATCACCTAGTGTCCTAAGAAAACGACTAGACTCAGGGCTTATGACTCGGATGTTGCAATTTATTTAATGGACATTCCGTTATTATCGTTGTTTCGTTAATTCGCAATTGCAAGACTGACCTGCATGGGCCACCAACAAAACCTGTCACGCCCCGCTTCCCAAAAATATGGAGGCGAAGCGTGAGAAGGTCCGCTCAGACTTGAAGCTACAAAGCTGCAAGTCCAATAAGCGTCAATCAAATTTAAACTGCAGGTCCTTGCAACGCGAGCGAAACAAGATAATAATAATGAAATGAGACAAAAGAATAATCTCAGAATATCCATAAATATAAATTCCAACATCGCAGAAAAGCCACCAGGCGGAAATAAAAGAGAGCCTAAAGGCCTAAACATGGCCAACAAAAGTGCAGCGTACAAACAAAGGTGCTACGCACCAACAACTAACAAAAGGCATAAAACAAAATAAAGCTCAACAAAGACTCAAAGAATGGTCACCGGTGTCCACCAAAATCCTCCTGGGCAGTCATTGACTCAGACTCAGCGTCAGCAACACATCACGTACTCAGCAACGGTCTCTGGCTCAGGGTCTAACATGTGACACCCAAAAGAGCAAAGGGCACATGTCAGCAAGTCTACAAGAGACTTGTGCAAGGAAACTGAAAGTAGGTAAAGCAACCTAGCAGTTCTAGCATGAATGCAATGACATGGCAGTTTAAAGTATGAGTGCAACAAGTAAAGTAAAGTAAAGTAAAGTACGAGCATGGCATTTAAACATGGCATGGATGACAAGTATTGCATGAATCATTCACAAGACAAGTACAAGACAAGAAAAGTAAGCACCTCGTGCACAGGGATTCCGTCTTTTGGCTAGATGGCTGATCAGGCCACTCCTAAGCTCAAGTAACTGTTTATCCCTACACCTCCACGTGTATCGAGCCAGGGCCTTACCCCCGAACGGGAATGCTCGCTTCTGGAACACGAGCCAGGAAGTGTTTTATTTTGTTGGTCTAGGGGTGCACCTAGCCAGACAAGGAAACCGGGCATTTTCTTTTGACCAACACATGAGGCCCGTTCCCGGAAGTAGTATTCAAGGAGTACAAGTATTGTAGCGTGTGCTACGAATGCAACAATCAACTTGGATGACATGTAGAATGCAATTCATGGCAGTTAAAAGTGCGTACAGATAAGGAAAGTAAACGTGACAGTTTAGTATGCATGAACAACAAGTTTAAAGGGTTGGATCTAGCTTCGTTGTCAAGCTAGATCCATTTAGGTGACGGATCTAGTTTCGTTGTCAAACTAGATCAAGTAGGCGTCTAGCCAGCTATCATTTCACTGACTAGTCTCTTTTACGCTAGGAACAAGGAAGTGGCCTAAAAACATGGCCCTACACAAGAGTTGGCAAGTTTCACTTGCCTGCAAATCTGACGTCTGAGAAACATCGCCCAAAAGTCCACATGTCACAAACATCCTATGTGCACAAGTTCACCAGCCTACAGTCCCATTTTATTAGTCTTGATTAGTGAATTATCAGATAACCAAAATACCAATTTTTATCTTGTTTAACAGGGTTGGTTTGGGGGTCCTAAGAGTGCAGAACGTTACCTCAACACGACGCGAGAGCTACACTGGCGTCGGGTAGCGCCGTCAGGGGTTGATTTCCGGTATCGTGTAAGGTAACAACGTCGGTTCGAAAACGGTAACTGGTCGCAAAGAAAGCGTTTCATAACTGCGATAGGGATAGCAAATTAAACTATCAGCGGAGAATATTACCAACCAATAATCATATTAGCCCAACTACACCTTATACTATTTTACTGCGTATATGCACTGCAAGCTTACACATAATATAATAGTACTAAATCGTATGGACTAAGGCATTTTACTTCACAGGCAAACATATACTAACCACTTAACCCCCTAAACACCCAGGTATTACTACACATTTAATAACATTTAATAATAACATGTGTATAAGGCTGTAACACACCACCTAATATTAATATAGCATATAATTACGTATGCTGTCATTATTGTATGTAAAACCAGTTACATACTCAATATAAACACTTACCCCTACCTCTCCTAGAACACGCTGGCCGGTGAGTAGGGCGGTCACCGCTGGTCGAAGTTGTTGCGCGCAGAGGAGGGGAGGAAGTCGCGTGGAGTGCTCTGGGGTGGCATTGCGACGCCGGAGGGGCGACGCTGCAACTGCTTGCGCCTGCGCTTGGGAAACCACAACGGCACAGGGCGGCGGCTCACGGCGGTTCTCGGGGTCGCCGGCGAGATCCGGAGGCAGCTGCGACGGTGGATGGCCTCGCTGCGTGCGTTGGCTTGAGGTGGCTCCGGTGGTGCTGAGGCGATTCCGACGGGAAGGGAAACGGTGAAGGCCGCCGTGGGTCGGGGAAGAGGCGAATAAAGACGGGGTTGAGGAGTTCGGCGAGGTGGCTGAAGATGGCCGTCGATTTCATGGGGGAGAGAGGGAGGCGGAGGAGTCGGGCGGCGGTTTACGGGCAGTCACCGGAGCATGGTCGGAGAGCGGTTCGATGGCGTGAGGAGGTCGCTGGGACAACTGCGTGGCGACGGCGAGTTGCTGCTGTCGAAACTTACGCACGCTGCGAGCTCTCCGACAAACGGGGCGATCTCCGGCGATGGAATGGGAGCCCACGGCGGCGCGGGGGTCGGAGAAGGTCGGGCGGCGCCGTGGCAGCGTGCAGGCTGCGTCGTCGGGGCTTGAACGATGAGGGGATGCGCAGGGGAAGTCACCGGCGCTTCGTTTGCTGTTGCGAAAAAGAAGAGGGCGGCGGCTCGTTTTGATCGCTGGGAGGGGAGATGTTTTCTAGGGTTTATAAAATATAATAACCCCTAAGGTCTAATTAATAGATATGGCTGGGTCACGTGGGGGTAAAAGCTAGAGTTAGGTTTGTTGTTTCCCTTTTTTTGATTTAAAAACCCAATCCTAGGTGCTGTGTATGACCCAGTTGGGTGCGGCCAATGAAAAGCTAGGTTTAATTTGAATTATTAATAGGTTAAGGTTAAAAAAACAGCTTACCTTAGCAAGAAGTGATTTGCTTTATTAATCAATGCAACTAAACGTACTGATAGAAGAATTAGTAATACATATGGGTTTATTTTCAAAATCGTGCGGACCCTATTAAACTTTAAATTTTTATAAATAAGAATATTTTTGGAATTAGTAAAGGGATAAGCAGATTGATCCCTCGACGTCCAAAAATTTCAAATAAAATACCGGGTCGCTCGCGCCACTGAGAGGGTCGTGAAAATGGGGTTCGGTCGCGCGTCGGAACTACGGAATTACAATAATAAAACCAAACACGAAAATACACATACGAATCATCATACGCACAAAATACGTACGACCGGAAGTGACCGTTACAGGGTATCTGGCCGATCCCCACATTTTACTTATTTTATTCTTTATGCATGAATTTACATCTTAATTAATTCATGCTTGCTTTAAATTGCATAGATAAATGGTAAAATTGGCAAGCGTCGATTTCGAGGTCCTTGATGCTGCAGGAAAAAATTACCTGAGTTGACGAGTGGACCTGAAGTTCCACTTGCGTTCGATGGCCCTCCTTGGCTCAATTTTGGCTCCTTCATCGGCCCCAGCAGCGGCCGATGCTTCTGCTTCATCTAGCAGCACTCCTACCACTGTCTCCGATATAGATACGGCGAAAGCCATTATCTATATTAAAAGACATATAGATCGGACCTTAAAGGCCGAATACCTTACGGTAGAGGACCCAATTGAATTGTGGACATCGCTGGAGGCACGGTATAAACATCAAATTGATGTAATATTACCACGTGCCAATTATGAGTGAGAAAACCTCAGACTTCAGGACTATAAGTCCGTTGCTATGTATAACTCTGCATTTCATAATATCACCGCACGCCTGAAGTTGTGTTGTGAAGAAGTGACTGAGCAACACATGTTGGAAAAGACATTTACCTCGTTTCACGAGAAAGATGCAATCCTCATGCAGCATATCGGGAACGCAACTTCACGAAATTCTCTGATTTGATCTCTTGCCTCTTTAGGGCAGAGCAGAATAGAGATTTACTGCTTGCTACTCATAATTTACGTCCTGCTGGTACTGCCCCTATCCCTGAAGCCCACCACGTTTCTCCCCAGAAGTGGAAAAACAAGAAGAAGGCTAAAAAGAACAAAGGGAAAGGTGTAATGAAGCAATCACGAGAAGCAGCACCCCCGCCCAACAACAACAATAAAGGAAAGAGAAACTTCTCATGGAAGCGTAAGAACACTGATCAAGTGTCAATTCCAAAGAAGAACTGGGAGGATAAATGCCATAGATGTGGCATGACTGGACATTGGTCCAGAAACTGCCGCACTCCTCGCCACCTCCAGGAACTATATCAGGCGAGCCAGAAGTCTCTGCCTGAAACAAACTTGGTGGCTGTTAAGCCGCCAACGATTTTCACTGCAAAAGACTTCGAGAATGACGACCCGCTCGATTAAGCCAAATCTTTATCTATGCATTTAAAATTACATGTAGCTTCATATTTAGTTTGCTTTTGTACGAACTTTTATTTGAATGTCATTTTACAATTACTTAAATAAAATTTCGTTTGGCTTATAGATGAAGTATGTAATATTGTGGACAGTGCCTCGTTGCACTGGTGTAGCATTAATATTGCTCACACATACAACGAGACTATAAGATGCAAACTTCTACCCTTAAACATATAGGAATTTTCCAAGTTTCAAGGATATTTCGTTTAAACGAACATAACTTGAAAACTGTGGATAATAAATATTGAATATCAATATGTAACTCGTCAAAAGGATGGCCAGAAGACCTTCTACTTACGATTTCATTGGACCCCCGTCGGGATCCTATAATTACAGATATTCATCCTATAGAAAGCCAATTTGACTGAGCACCAGAAGTGCCTTGCATTGCCATAGTTTTTAACTCTGGCAAAATGGACTTGGTCATCCTGGATCAGCGATGATGGACGCATCATCAAATGAATCCATTAGAGAACCTGAAGATTCTTCAAAAGATTGAGTTTCCTTGTCCTCCTTTGTCGTAAGGACAAACTTATAGAGAGACCTTCCCTCCTGAAAGTGGGATGCGAGTCTCCTAGCTTCATTGAGAGAATACATGGTGACCTTTGCGGGCCTATTCATCCCGCAAGTGGCCCATTTTCAGTACTTCATTGTACTGATAGATGCATCTACTAGATGGTCTTATGTGTTCCTTTATTATTCACTCGCAACATTGTAACGACCGGGTTTTATAGATACGTTTATCTGCTTTTCTCTCGTATATCCTCCGTATCCATTGTTCGATGTTTCTGTCCCTGTACACGTACACGTACACGTACACGTACCAACTTTTCATATTAATTATTACTATCATTATTTTTAAACCACTTAGTTAAGTCTTTTATCATTATTATTATATTTTTAAAGTATTTCTTATTAAATTAATTTAAAATTTCAAATTCAAGATTTGAATTTCAAATTTTTTTTAATTCAAATGAAACTTACCTTTTTAAAGGCCATTTAACCTAATTGATGAGCCCTAATTTCCTTAATCACACCTATTAAATCCTAGTAATAATTCTTCAATTTCCTTTCCCTAATTAAACTCATTAAATTACAATCCCATTTCAAATTAATTCCTAAATTAAACCCTACCCCACGTTTTGTATCCCACAAGGCCGTACCCACCTATTACTCACGCACACAGCTGGTAGCAAAGAGAGTTTAACACACAAAAAAGAATGAAACAAACTAAACTTATAACTTAAGATAGGATTCACGTGCTGCCAAGCCCCTACCATTATATAATAAAATACAACCCTAGGGTCCCTACTTGCATCTCTCCCTTCAAATAGCAACTGCCCCTACTGCCTTTAAAATTAAAAAAAAAACCTAAGGCTAACTTTAGAGCAGCCACCTACCTCAATATATAATAAACCCTATTTTTTTCTATCTTCTCCCTGCAAGCTAGCCGCCCTATTCTTTTATCCATGCAGCACAAACATTCTGCCCAGTCCCTTCCAGCTCCATGCAAAGCAAGCAACCACGGCCTCCCCTCTAGCAGCGCACGGCCTCCTCTCCTCCACGCGACGCTGCACAAGCCTCCTCCCTCTCGCAAGCTCTCTCTGCTTACCCATCCTCCCCTCACCGGAGCTCCGGCGCCCAACAACAAACCCACGACCCCTTCTTCCTCACGACGCCGAGCATCACCCATCTCGCGGCAACGGCCACACGCCGAACACCCCCTTCCATCTTCTCAGCGCCCCTTCCTCTTCTCCTTTCCCCTCCGAGATCCACACGTCGGTACCCCTGTCCACGCACGCGACGCCTCCTTGCCCAGCACCCATCGCGCGGCCTTCTCGCCCAGCAGTAACTCTCAAACCGCCGTTGCTCTCCCTCTCTTCATCCATGCAGCAGCAACCTGGGGTCTCTTTCCTCCTTCCCCGCACTGCAAATCGACGCCGGAGCCCCTAGCTGCCAACACGACCCAAGACAACCGCACGGGACTCCTCCTCGTCGTTGCCATGCCTAGAACAGTCGGATACACTCCCCAGTCCCCGCTAACAGCCGCACAGACCCGATGCCGCAGCCCTCGCCCTCCTCCCGAGGCTCAATGTCGCTGTTTCAGAGCCGTACACGTCGCCGCTGCCCAACGTTGCGTCCCGATCCTTCTCTGCACTTCCGGTTAGTAGATATACCCCTAAACAACTCTTAACCCACACCGTAAAGTAGAGAATCTAATAAAACCGGTTGATTAGACGTCGTAGGAGCTCGTTATAAAGCTGTTCTGATCGAAAAATGCCTATTCTGATTTTAAGTTTTGTCAAACCAGCGAACCGTCTTCTCCGTAGCCTAATACTCATCGAGACGTTTCCAACGACACCAAGAACGTCAAAAACAGGCAAGTATATGATTTGATATGATTTTTAGAAGTTTTGGCACTTTTACGCCACCTTCATGTATTGCTGGATAACTTAAAAATTTGAGTGAAATGACGTAAGAACGTGACACCATAATGACCAGGACGAAATTTGTGATCCAACGGTATATTATACGATATGTTCCAATTTTTAAACAATAAGAGAAAAGAATAATTTCTGTAGCAACTTCAATATAAAGGACGTGTTCGTCATTAATTCAAACTGCGGTAAAAGTTGTTCAACCCACTTCTGCCTTGTAGAACTGTCACGATAATGTTAAAATATTGTTAACAATAACTTTCTGAGAGTCTTGGCATATCTAACAAATGTGGACATCGTGAAAATCATGCGCCTCGAAGGCGGTATTGTGATATCGTGATGTCGTATGAGTCAACTAGGCCGGCTCGTGTCCCGGCAAACTTTTGGGTGGGGTTAGGGTTGAGCGGCCACTGGGCGTATGAAGGGTACTCTCCTCAAGAGCACCACCCGCATGCGGTGGGTTAGCGTCAATCACGGTAAGCCCCGTGAGAGGAACGACCTTCTCATCACGACCTAAAGGCGAGAACCCTAGATTAGATGTGAACTCTTGACATGGAAATTGCAACGCTAACTTTGGTCTCTAGGAAAATTGTCATGCTGATGAACTCAGAGAAAATCTTAACTTTAATCTTGCAACCGTCTAGAACTGCATGTTAGGGATGCTCGTTCCTGTTTCTATAAAATTGTTAAATGTTAAATTGCTGCAGTCGTTTCTTTAAAATATTAAATGCTTCTCAATTTCATATCTGTCATATATCTTGTCTTGGGATGCTAACTTTTCTTGCAGACCCCTAGTTGACAAACATTCATTGTTTGTGGATGTATGTCAGATTCAGCGCTTGAGTACCCGGAGGCCCCGTACGAGACGCCAGACTTGGAGAGTCAGGAGTTCGCACCTGACGCAGTGCCTCTTCCAGCTGAGGACTAGAGGACCCCTTCACTTCCAGTTTTTCTTAGTTTACTTTCAGTCGTTGCAGTAGTTGTGTACGTTTCATTTCTTATTGCTACTTTAGCCCAGCTGTGGCTTGTTTAATTTCGTGTACGAACCTTTTAACTCTGGATGTGGCTTTATCTTCTGAAGTGTTTCTGATTGTTCTGATTAGCAATTGCAAGAACCTCATCTATGTTTTTATCACAGACGCTTATTGAACTCGAGCTTCACCGCTCCAGTTCAAGCGGACCGCGTAACGCTCTCGCTTCCGGTGTCTTTTGGGAAGCCGGAGGTTACAAACATAGCTTTCTCAAAGCTTATAATGTGGGTGAATTCACTACACATATTTTTCAAGACTTCTGCCAAGCAACTGACATTGAAATTGAACATCCTGTAGCATGTTCATACTCAGAATGGGTTATCAGAGTCTCTGGTAAATAGACTCCAATGGATTTCATGTCCATTGTTAAATCCCAGTTGCCTGTTAATGTTTAGGGACCAACACACTGCATTCCACATCGCTTATCACGATACGGCCCTCTTGTGGCCATATCTTATTGCTGATGCCGCTTGCTTATGGTTTACCACCAAGTCTTGATAACTGTGAATTTGATGAGTAAAGTCTCATTGAAATAGACACGCAGTCTAAAGAAGCCTGAAGCTTCTGAGACCATATCATGGGACACAATAGTCCTAATCTCGTTATGATCCGCATACTTTTTCTGTGTGAAGATGAGATCCAAAAGATCCTTCACATTCAGACTAAAGTACATCAATTACCGGATAAATTTACGGACATCCAGAAGATTGTTCGTTCACACGTCCCTGCTGACAACACGCCAGCTAGGATTGACATTCCCAAAGATGGATGCAGTCCACCGGCAGCAGAATTGGCGGTACCTCAACTGAAAAGAGGACGCCTCCCAGGTTCAAAATATAACGTTCCTCGAAAGAGGAAGATTCCTGGATATATTAAAATGATCCATCCACAGGATGCTGAGCTCAGACCAGCAACCTCTCCCCTCCTAATTTCCCCTGCAGAGGAAATAACAAGAGAAAAATCATTATATTACGTACGTACTGGAGAGATACTGGATAGAAATAGCACAGTCATTGACGATGGTTTTGCTTTCGCTATTGCCGTTCACGTCGCTGAATACGATGATGATGTCAACCCACTTTTCTATAGCATAAACGCATAGATTGGCCAAATGGGACAAGGCAATAAGAGTAGAGCTGGACTCACTCTTGAAAAGCAAAGTCTTGGGACCAGTAGTCCATACACCTGAATGTGTAAAACCTGTGGAATATAAGTTGTATTTCATAAGAAATTGAAATGAAGAAAATGTGATCATTTTCCTACCAAGACTAAACTTCTCTGAAAAAGCCAATAAATGCAGCTCATGGACGTTGTGACTGTATACGGCAATATAGATATAGAGATCTATATAAAACTTCCAGAAGGGTATACTCTACCCCCAGAGATGAAAGAGAGACGCAGAAACGTCTTCTCCATAAAGGCTACAAAGATAATTAGTTGATCTTAAGCAATATTCTGCCCGTGTATCTTTTTGCGAAAGATGGTTGACAAGATTTGTGATCTTCGTCGTACATATGGTCGACTTAAAGCTAAAAAGATCTTCTGCAGAGACCATTGAAATATCAGATAGCTTTAAGCATACCTTAGAAATGAAAAACCTAGGTATAACAAGGTATTGTCTCGGCGTACACCTTCATGGTGGAACCCTTTAATATTCTTCATACACCTGAAATTTAAGAAGAATAATGTCCATTTGCAACCTATTAAAAATAGATGCTTATTTATGACACCTTCCAGCCGCTGGAATAGGGGGAGGACATCCTAGGTCCCGAAGAGCCTATCCCCAGTGTGCTTGTTACACTTCTTTATATGGCCAACTGCACGTGTCTTTGATAGAACGTCTGCAGTAAAGCTGTTAACCAGATACAGTGTTGTCCTGGAGCGCACCACTAGACCAAGTATAAGCTGCTTCTGTGCAACCTCCAAGGGTCAAAGAATATATATCGCATATGCAGGTTTAAAGATCATCACGATGACTAAAACACAAAAGGCTGGCCACATCCTAAATATCTACACATCATCCTCCAGAGTCTACATCTTCTGAGAAGCTCATCATCCAAGAAGCAAGTATTGAAAACGCTCAGCCAGGTCCAGCAGTACCTTGCAGACACACTGAAGACTGATTCAAAGAAATACTTTAGTGGAGTCATCTACCAACTTCGAAGAGCATTCCACTCCAGAGCGCCACTGCTTTCTAATAGCCGCTAGATGAGTGAAACTTGTATAGATGAGTGATGATTGTATTTGCTTTCAGAATATAATGGATGTATAGACGAATAGGAGATGATTGTATAGATACATTGGAAATCTGCAAGCCTGAAGCTTGTACAGATCAGGGGGAGTCCCTCGATAGTTGTACTCTTTTCCCTTAAGCTACTGGTTATTCCCACTGGGTTTTCCACAGCTAAGGTTTTAACGAGGCAACCACAGTGGCTCTGGATCCAGAAGTGTCCACCCATTTAGCATACTGAGTCTTGAAGTATTCATATGCTTAACCCAAGGTAATGGAGAGATGAGAGGGAGTGTTGTGAGTTGAGGGAGGCCTTTGGCCTCCCTCCCCTCATCATCTCACCATTACTCCCCACTATCTTGGTGGGGAGTCCCTTGGACTCCTAAATCCCATTAAGATAATGAATATATAAAGAGCCATGGCTTGTGCCATGGCTACTCCTTATCGGAGAATATTTGCTATTTCTCAATATATTTGATATAATAGATCTGATATAATAGTTCTTTCCCCACATGATTTTTATTATATTTTGTATAATTAATTGGGATAAGATATTAAATTATATTTTTTATTTTACCCGCATGGAATAGAAAATGAACATAATTTGGTAGTTTTATCATGAATTTAAAATGAATCTAATTGAGTTAAAACTTTGGCCCACAGGCAAGTTTTTCTTCCCCACCGATCGAGAGGAGCTCTCGGTCTGACTGAGAGCTCAAGCCCACACCCCGCTCCACATCTCCGCATCCCCGCTCAGCACCAAGCCCAGCACCAAGCCGATCCGTTCACCCGCATCGCTCCGTGCCCGACCGACGCTCACGCCCGCATCGCCCCGCGTTGCAACATTACAACGTTGCAACGCTCGCTGCAGTGCCCGACCGAGACGACCGACCGCTCCGACCGAGAGGCCGCCCGCACCCGCTGCTGAGCCCGGTCCGCAGCGCTGCACAGCGCCGTGCGCTGCATCTGACCGAGCCAATCTCTCGGTCAGGCTAGTGTACGACCAAGAGCCATTCGTCGCAACCCCGCACCCGTCGCACCACTTGTCACCGTGGGCCCCCCAAGTTCTCCAGAGGTATTGTGGGTCCCCCATAGGTCCCTAGGACTACTGTGGGCCCCACCTAGGTGCTTTCTCTCTGACGATTTGCCGCGTACGACGTTGCGACACGTCGTAGCCCATCGTCGCACGTGAGAGCTTTGGAATCTGGAACCGTTGCTCCGGTTGATGCTCTGAACTTTCCAGCGAGGAAACTAATTTGGAATCAGGACTTGGAGCGCGTTCTCTTATTCCAACCCCTGGCGTCGCTGCCCGACGCCGGTGTAGCTTTCCCGTCGTGTTGAGGTAACGCTTTGCACCCCTAGGACCCCCAACCCATTGCATGCTAATCAAGACTAAAATCAGTATTTTTAAAGTATTTTTAAATGTTTTAAATTCACTAATGAAGATTAATAAGATGGACTTTAGGCCGGTGGACTGGTGCACGTAGGGTTATTGTGATTTTGGACTCGTTGGACGTGTTGCTCAGACGTGATACTTGCAGGCAAGTGAAACTTGCCAACTCTTGTGTAGGGCCATGTTTTTAGGCCACTTCCTTGTTCTAGCGTAAACGAGACTAGTCAATGAAATGATAGCTGGCTAGACGCCTACTTGATCTAGTTTGACAACGAAACTAGATCCGTCACCTAATTGATCTAGCTTGACAACGAAGCTAGATCCAACCCTTTAAACTTGTTGTTCATGCATACTAAACTGTCACGTTTACTTTCCTTATCTGTACGCACTTTTAACTGCCATGCATTGCATCTTACATGTCATCCAAATTGATTGTTGCATCGTAGCACACGCTACAAAATACTTGTACAATTCGTGTTTCCGTGTTTCCGGCTAGGTGCACCCCTACGCCATACTTGTTAAAAACACTTCCTGGCTCGTGATCCAGAAGCGAGCATTCCCGTTCGGGGGTAAGGCCCTATCTCGATACACGTGGAGGGGTAGGGTTGAGCGACCAATCAGCTTAGGAGTTGGCCCGATCAGCCACTCTAACTGTAAGGTGTGAACTCTGTGCACGAGGTGCTTACTTTACTTGTCTTGTACTAGTGAGTGTTACTTGTAAAACTTGTCATCTATGCCATGTTTAAATGACATGCTCGTACCTTACTTCACTGTACTTTACTTGTTGCACTCATACTTTAACTGCCATGTCATTGCATTCATGCTAGAACTGCTAGGTTGCTTTACTTGTGCCTACTTTCAGTTTCCTTGCACAAGTCTCTTGTAGACTTGCTGACATGTGCCCCTTGCTCTTTTGGGTGTCACATGTTAGACCACGAGCCAGAGACCGTTGCTGTGTACGTGATGAGTTGCTGACGCTGAGCCTGAGTCCATGTCTGCCTAGGAGGATTTTGTGGACACCGGTGACCATTCTCTGAGTCTTTGTTGAGCTTTCTTTTGTTTTAGGCTTTTTGTTAGTTGTCGGTGCGTGGCACCTTTGTTTTGTACTTTGTACTTTTGTTGGCCATGTTTGGGCCTTTAGACTCTTTTTCTTTTCAGCCTGGTGGCTTTTTCTGTGATGTTGAAACTTATTTTATGGATATTCTGAGATATCTCTTTTGTCTCATTTCATTATTATTATCTTTGTTTCGTTCGCGTTGCAAGGACCTGCAGTTTTAAATTTGATTGACGCTTATCGGACTTGCAGCTTTGTAGCTTCAAGTCTGAGCGGACCTTCTCACGCTTCGCCTCCATATTTTTGGGAAGCGGGGCGTGACAGGTTTTGTTGGTGGCCCATGCAGGTCAGTCTTGCAATTGCGAATTAACGGAACAACGATAATAACGGAATGTCCATTAAATAAATTGCAACATCCGAGTCATAAGCCCTGAGTCTAGTCATTTTCTTAGGACACTAGGTGATAAGAAGACTTAGTTAGACGTCTGTGCTTGCTAGTTAGAGGCCCCTGATTGTAGTTGGACTCCCTTTTAGCAATTGATTTAATCGTCGTAGGAGTTACCTTAGTGGTTATTGCCTAACCCTGACCATATTAGACCTCTAAAATTTCCTTTTGTCGTTCGCTTGGGTTCATCGATTTCGGACCAAGCTGAACGCATTTCGTTTCCGTCTAGCCCCTTAGAAGGTCTTAGCGCCTAGTTCCTAATCTTTAGTTGGTCGACCGTAGGAGTTTCCCCGTAGATTTCCTGGTTCATATCCTAGGCGTATGAATGTTTTGATCATCCGACCAATTTCCTTGCCTCGATTCACGAGATCGCCTCATGACGATCGTTGTCAATTTTCAAACCTTTCCGTTACAAATCTTGAGTCTTCCAAAAGTATTTTCCGATTTCCTCCTTCCCTAAGTTTAACTTTGTTCAAAATTTTAATATAATTATACTTCATACTCCTTCATTGATTTAAATTTTTAAAACGTTTGTCGGAATTTTTGAATACTAGCTTATGGTATTGTCCCAGCCTATGTTTTTCATACTTATGTAAATGCGTCGCCCCTTCATATATTAATTTATTCTGAATCGTACTTTTATTCAACTTGTAATTTTCCCCCTGATTTATGCCATTCATATACTTTTCAAGGCACTTGGGATTTCAGCTTCCCGCAAGTCAAAGTTATGCTCATCGTTTTCCTTAATTCAGATTTTGTAAAATTACTATTTCATAACCATTTCCTAAATCTGGACCTTCCATAGTTTGGTTTTAAAGCTTTGCTATCGATTTCGATAATTCTACTACTAAGTTAATATTATTTTTCCGTGCACCATACATACTTTCAATTATTTTTATATCCGTACCAGACTTGTTGTGCTCGTATATTAAGAACCTTGTGTAAATCAGTTTCTCATTTTTGGCAAACCCTGGTTCTCTAAAAGTAGCTTCAAAATTGATTATTTAAAATTTTCCATAGCCTAAAAGTTTTGAAAGCATTGAACCTGAGTTTAAATCCTTCTGTTACTTGATTTCATTCTTTGACTTTCAAAACTCTTGACAACAGTATATTAAATTACTGACGTATAAAATTTCTATACCTTGTCCTTAATATTCGTGTAAATGATTTTAATTCCTTTTAAATTTTTTTTACCAATAGACCATTTTCTCTTATTATGAATATTCGACTCAAACTTACTTTGAACGACTCGTTTTATCGATCTCCAAATATTTCTTTACAGGCGAGGATTTTAACTTTGAAGTACAATAGTTTTCAGATTTCACGTATTTTAGCTTGTGCTACTTACCCTATTTTCTTTTCTATATCCTATATATGTATCACTACATCTCCCTTTCCTCTACCTAAACATTCACCAGTGAATCACTGTTTCACCTAACCAAGCTGTCTCCTTGTATTCGTCCTATCTGAACTCGTGCTTATCAATCCTTCCCTCGTCACGCTTTCGACCTCAACCTCCCTCTAGTGCTTAGGCTTTAGTGCCCGTCAAGGTCTGTGTCAACTCTTAATTGTCAGTAGGCCCTTGGACCTTTGTGAGGTGTCGTAGTGCACGTACCTAAGTTGTGTACGTGGGCTTGAATGAGTATACCCCCCATAGTATATTGATGCTTGCCTATTGTGTGATATATATATATATATATATATATACATACTCGGAGTTATTCGTGATATTATGAAGTTGTTTATGTGTTAGTATTTATAGATTTGGGTGTGGTTAGATATACCATACTAGGGATGTTTGTGTATATAAGAATTAGTGTGGGGATATCTGATGGAGTGTATGTAATTAGAGATATTTATATTGGTTGAAATAAAATGATTGGTAAAGATATGTATATGCTAGGTGTGATAATAATAGGTGAGCGTATAGATAAGAAAGTAGGCCTATTGAGTGACCCATATATTAGTACGTGTGAGTATATGCTCGTAGGTAGATATGTATTGTGCTTAGGCGTAAGTAGTTATGTTTTGTTGCATGAGTATATAGGTGATATACATATGGTAGTAGGATTATAATTTTGATTAGTATTGCTTGCTTTTGCGGGATGTTGCATGCGTGCATACCGTGAGGTATACACGACTATTGCACATCTTAATTATGTATGTAAAGATGTGTTAGTATACTAATTATAGGTATTAGACTATGGTGTGAATATATATGTACATGCGTGTGGACTATACGATGAATGCGTATGTGTTAGGGAGTGTATTATAATTATATATGTGCTGATGTCCGTATTATTATGGTACATAGAGTGATTGAACTATGTGAGTATTACCTGACTAAATATTAAGGGTGATTGACTTAAGGTATGTATATGGTTGTATTGATAGACGTATAAATATTGGAGTGATATTGGTATATGTATGAATGCCGTGTTACGTATATAGAATATTCTGATATGTGTATTGAGTCTCACTCAAGCTTGAGTGAGTATACTCTAAGTATATTGAATGTATGTTTGTAGTTGGATATAGCAATGTTTGATGTATGTATAGTGATAGGAGTGTTTGTGCCTGGTTGTGTTACACACATGATTGTGGGTCGCTACACCAGTATATAGTTATAGGTATTGGTCTTGTGGTATAGTTAATTACTAAGGACTTGCCTGTGTGAACGTATGTGTGCTAGTTAAACTAAGTGTGTAGATGTACTAGTAACATAATGGTATGATTGGTATGCGTAAATGAAATGTTAGCGTGTATGGGTGTGCACCATGCACGGGTAAGTATGTGCTTAAGTTATAGTTATTGGTGACTATGGTATATGTGGCGTGTCGTAAATATAGTTATAGGACCGAATGTGATGCGAATATACGGTGAAATTATTGCATGCATTTGTATGACTATATAATGAGTGAAATATGGTAGTAGTGAATATATATTAGATATAGTAAAATTTGACTTAATAATGGTATGGTGTGACTGCTTATGTTGATGTGCTTAGTATTGGATGTATACTAGGAAGTATTAGAGGGTAGTATACCCATGTTGTTGTGCATAGGTAGCTATCTATACGTAGAGTAATGATTGTATTTGCTAAGTGTGAGACTATCCTTATATGAGTATCTGAAACATTGTCTTGTGTTTAGGTAAGTAGTAGTTATATAAGGGATGTATGCTTATATATATGATCGAAAAACAGGTATGAAATTGACTGACTATAATAGGTATAAGTGTATGATGTACGTGAATATATATATATGTATACGTATTGGTAGTGTTAATGTTTGACTATCTAGTGCATATATAAGCACTTGTAATGACTATGCCTGGTCTGAATTATTATGACTTGATTGGGGTAGTTACTAGAGCGACTAGCTATGTTAGAAAGTCCGAGGACGGACTTTATTCTAAGGTGGGGAGGATGTAACGACCACTTTTCGTTGTACGTTGTTCGTGCACGTGCTTTTGGCCGTGCACGTGTTTGTTTTAGACTTTGTTTGTTTGTGAACACTTTAGTGCGATATTCCGTTGTGAACGTCTCTGAGGGTAGTAAATTGTGGCACTAATTTGGAACGACGTTTCTCGAGTCGTTTTCCCACAATTTAATCTTATTCGAGAAGACGTTGTGATTCTCACTTTTGACGGGAGACGTTTCTATTTTTAGTTTCGTCGTCCGATGTCGAAATTGAGATCTGTCTTCTTAGTTAGCTCACTTTCGTCATCACAGTCACCCCGATATTTATTATATAATTTTTGGAGTTCATTTGACCACTTTTATATTTTTAGCAAGGTTTATAATATTTTTAATAATTAATTTTAAAATTATTTTCGGCCAAATAAAATTTATTTGAGTTTTAAACGTATTAAAGAATTTTTGAGCCAATTTTCAGCTCATTTGGATCGCAGCAAATCCTTGTGTGAGTTGGAGAGGGCGAGATACGAATTTTAAATTATTTTAAACTCATAATCTCATTAGGATTAGCCCTAGACCTAGTCAACCCATCTACACTATATAAACAACCCCTAGGAAGACCTATTTTCGCAAGAAAATAACCCTAGCCACTTCCAAAACCCAAAATTGACGTTGCGACGAATCGTCGCAACGTTGCGACGAATCGTCGCAACGTTGCGACGAAGATCTCCCACTCTGACCGAGGAAACCGAGCCCGTTCCCCCGCTCCGACCGCTGGCCGCCCCCGCACCCAGCTTGGCCCGCACCGCACCGCTCTGTTCTTCCCCACCGATCGAGAGGAGCTCTCGGTCTGACCGAGAGCTCAAGCCCGCACCCCGCTCCACATCTCCGCATCCCCGCTCAGTACAAAGCCCCGCACCAAGCCGCTCCGTTCGCCCGCATCGCTCCGTGCCCGACCGACGCTCACGTTCGCATCACCCTGCGTTGCAACATAGCAACGTTGCAACGCTCGCTGCAGCGCCCGACCGAGACGACCGACCGCTCCGACCGAGAGGCCGCCCGCACCCGCTGCTGAGCCCGCTCCGCAGCGCTGCACAGCGCCGTGCGCTGCGTCTGACCGAGCCAATCTCTCGGTCAGGCTAGTGTACGACCGAGAGCCATTTGTCGCAACCCCCGCACCCGTCGCACCACTTGCCACCGTGGGCCCCCCAAGTTCTCCAGAGGTATTGTGGGTCCCCCATAGGTCCCTAGGACTACTTTGGGCCCCACCTAGGTGCTTTCTCTCCGACGATTCGCCGCGTACGACGTTGCGACACGTCGTAGCCCGTCGTCGCACGTGAGAGCTTTGGAATCTGGAACCGTTGCTCCGGTTGATGCTCTGAACTTTCCAGCGAGGAAACTAATTTGGAATCAGGACTTGGAGCGCGTTCTCTTATTCCAACCCTCGGCGTCGCTACCCGACGCCGGTGTAGCTTTCACGTCGTGTTGAGGTAACGCTTTGCACCCCTAGGACCCCCAACCAATTGCATGCTAATCAAGACTAAAATCAGTATTTTTAAAGTATTTTTAAATGTTTTAAATTCACTAATGAAGATTAATAATATGGACTTTAGGCCGGTGGACTGATGCACGTAGGGTTATTATGATTTTGGACTCGTTGGACGTGTTGCTCAGACGTGATACTTGCAGGCAAGTGAAACTTACCAACTCCTGTGTAGTTTTAAATTTGATTGACGCTATCGGACTTGCAGCTTTGTAGCTTCAAGTCTGAGCGGACCTTCTCACGCTTCGCCTCCATCTTTTTGGGAAGCGGGGCGTGACATTTTTATTATATTTTGTATAATTAATTGGGATAAGATATTAAATTATATTTTTTATTTTACCCACATGGAATAGAAAATGAACATAATTTGGTAGTTTTATCATGAATTTAAAATGAATCTAATTGAGTTAATACTTTGGCCCACAGGCAAGTTTTATATCACTAGATTCACATTTTGTATGTTTTACATTGGTAATACATATTTTGGCTTGTTAAGTCTCAAAATTAATGAATTGAATATGTATGTTAAATTTTTGCAACATCACAGTCTGTGACCATTACTGATATCAAGTGTGACGTTCCTGAACTGAATGGCGAAAACTATAGGATTTGGAGGGAGAGGATACTCCTTCATTTGGGTGTGCGGATATTGATTATGCCATCCGCAAGGATGAGCCACCAGCCATTACAGATACTAGCCTTCCTGAAGCTTTAGATCTTTATGAAAAGTGGGAGAGATCTAACCGTCTTTGCGTTATGTTCATAGAGACTAAAATATCGGCTAGTATAAGGGGCTTAGTAGAAAAGCATGACAAAGTCCGATCACTGTTAAAGGCCATTGACGAGCAGTTCCAGAGCTCTGATAAGGCACTTATGAGTACTCTCATTGGAAAGTTTTCATCGATAAAGCTTACTGGTCTTGGAGGTGTGCGTGAGCACATCATGCATATGAGGGATATTGCGGCTCAACTTAAGAAGTTAGATGTTGAGATGTCTGACAGCTTCTTGGTCCATTACATTTTGAACACTCTCTCGTATCAATACGGACCTTTCAAAATATCCTATAACACACATAAGGATAAGTGGTCAATGAACGAACTTTTGACCATGTGTGTTCAGAATGAAGGTCGGTTGATCATGGAGCATGGAGGGAGTGTGTTAATGACCACCAACAAGAAAGATGACAAACGCCCCAAATTTAAGGGGATGGGGGAAGCACCTATTAAGAGAGTGAACGGTAAACATCGTGGGTGCAAACCAACATGAATGGGTTGGACGTGTGTGCGTGGTGCATGTATGCATGTGTAGGCATGCATGGGTGTGTGTAGGGATGCCATACAAGTGTGAAAGGGGTTAGGGGTCAATGACAACCCCCGTAAATTTTTAGAAAGGTTAAGGGCAAAACGGTCATTTGGACTAAAGCAGCTGTGCGTATATCCTAAAGTTGTGTGTGCATAAAGTAATGGCAAACTTGTAAATACCTAGAGGATGGAGGGGTATTTTGGTCATTTCCACATTGAATATTTCCTTCGAATATATCTTTCTTGGAAGAGAAGAAAGGAATAAGAAAAAGGAAGAGAAATGGAGAGAAATCTAGTAATTTCTCTAACTTTCTCTCATTTTCTCCCTTCTCCTCTCTCTTCCCTAGTCTTGGCTGGCCAAACCCTCCCCATTTCCCCTTATTCTTCACTCCAAAACCCTAATTCTTTCTCTCAAAAATCATGAAACACAAGGGGTTGCAAGATAGAAGAAGGTGGAGAAGAAAGAAGAGAAGAAAAAGAGGAAAATTCAAGTTTTGAGGTAGGAATCCTCTTGGATTTGAAATTCCTTTAAATTTGCTCTTGCTATCACATATTTATAGCATGTTTTATCCAATATGTGATGAGGATAGTCAATTTTTACATGCTATGGCTCAATTTCACAATTTCCCTATGAGATTCTTAGCAAAGTCATCTCCTTTTGAAATTCTGAAATCTTGATGTCTGTTGTTGCTTTGATTCTGGTTACTGTAGTTCGAATTAGGTTTTGAAAAAAATATGTGCTTGTAGATCTTGAAGTTCTACCCCAAAATCATATAAACTTTGATATATGTTCAATTTAGAAATTAGGAGCAAAAATTCCATCTTTACAACATGTCTGTTTGATCTTCAGTCTTGACACAGTTCAGCAAAATTGATCTAAATACCTGCACACATAAAGGAATTTTATGTTCTTAGTCTCGTTGGAAACTTAACAAGTTTATCTATAATTTCATCAGGGTGCTTATATTTCTACATTCTGGCTAGAACATGCCCAAAAACAGCAATCCTTACAGACTCTGAAATCTGTCTGAAAAACAGAATTGATAGACGTCACCAAATAATTCACCGTAAATCACATACTTAATATTATTGCATGAAATTTTATCTATGAATCCAGGAATAACATATTTATAACTTTCATTTGGGAAGTTTTATCAAATTCGCACTGCAAACTGATGATATATGGTCAATTGTGGTGACTGTTTACAATTTCCAGCAAGCTGAAATGTTCAAGAGATGTTGTAACTATGACTTAATGTTAAATTTTTCTCTATTATGCATGCGCATTGTTATTGCTTGAAGTAGGGGTTCATTGTGATAATTGCTATTGTATTTACTCATGTTATTATGGCTATGTTAATGACTCCATCATGTGTTCGATGAAATGCCTCAATAAAGGCAATATCCGATAATTTGTGTAACGTGCTTGTGTTGGTATTGGCCTTGAGCCACATTGATAATTTGTGAAGTTAGAGGCTTGAATGGCATGGATACATTGAAATTGTGAATGGATGATGTGTTTTGATAGAGGGCATGTCACATGAGTGCATGACCCTATGTCAAGTGATGGACAACTGAGGTGATATGTGCATACCCATGCCATCATGACCCCTACGTGTATCTTATGATGTTAACTTATAAAATTGAATAAGTCTCAATCCTCTCTAATGAGGGTGAGTCAGCAAAACCCAGGTTTTAGGTGGGATTTGAGTAAATTGTGGATATGAGGCCTGGACTGAGAAGTTGGGGGAAATGATTATGTGATATGTGATATTTATACCCACTCGCCTTTACCAGGAGTGGAGGGGACATACGGAGGTTGTGTTATTGTGGGAGAGCCTCACTCCTGTCAGGGACGGGGGAGCTGAGTGGCCTGGTGTCGTACAGTACCCGTGTCCACTGCGCCGTGTGCTATATTCATCCCAAATTTGAGGTGATGTCCAGGTTCTGGTATCATACTGTTTACCCAAGTTCCAATTAATTCAATTATAAATTAATAAAATAAGAATTTGTGTGTTACTCCTTTTGCTAGCAGCACTTCCCTTCCCTTTACTCGCTTCACTAGTGACACTGTGTTATAATTCTGACACTTGTGATTCTCTTATTAGATTGTGGTTGTGTGAATATTTGTATCGTTATACGTGCTAACCCTTTTTCTTGCAGTAGTTCGACATTGGACCGCAGGTATGATCCTCTCACTTGGCTGTTTACCTTTCGCTATATATTTAATTTACATGTCTTATTTCCCTTGCTTTGCCTTGTGGATTAATAACCTTAAAATGATGTTCCAAATCCAAGTTGGTTCCTACTGGGGCACGCATTGACGTGCTCATCCCCATTTTTCAGGCAGCGGTGTCAGCTTGGTTGGAGGTTACTTGGAGTTGGATTTCAGGGGTAGTACTCGGTGTGAGCTGTGGCTTGTAGAGTGACTTGGTTGTCTTGGGAGGTGGAGAGTGTTGGTGTATGTGAAATGATGTAACTGGGTTACGTATATAAATGAAAGTTGTTATATAAATTTGTTATTGTTCTATGTTATTTATGAGTTGTTTGATATCTTAATGAAGCTGCAGTTGTACTGTCCCAGCATGTGCGCAGTGACCTGCTTATTCAGTTTCTTCTTTCTCTCTCTTTTCCTTTTCCATTACCCTCACTCTTCAGGATGCCTGGAAAAAAAAATAAATTAATTGCCGGGTATTCTGGGGAACGGGGCGTGACAGTTTTTGGTGGCCCATGCAGGTCTCGAACCTGCGATGTGCGTAAGGATAGTACATGTAATGCTTCTGTGGGTGATTGGGATAGGTTCGCCCTAAGGTGGGTAGTGACCTTAGTGACCTTATAGCTTTAAGTGACCCACCCTTGAACCCCTAGCTTTAGGGAGTCCGGGGATGAACTTTCTGCAGTATATTATACTATAGAAGTATATTGTGGGTGTACGTATGTATCTATAACTGTGTGAACCTGTGTGTATGAGTGCAGTTGTTGTGATTAGAGATTTGAATTATATATGTGGTGGTATACTTGTATTTAATATATGTATTTATACTTGAATAGCATGAAGTTGCATGTATCTTGGATGGTTATAGTGGTGTATATGTGGGTGTTTATACTAGGTGGGTAAATACTTGAGCGTATATATATATATATATATATATTCCATATATATATATATATATATATATATATATATATATATGGAGAATATGCTTGTACTTTATTGATACTAGAAAAAATGTACATGACTGAAGGGAGGAGGAAGGATGATTGCAAGTCGGAGCGAGGGCACAGGCGCCATCACCCCACACCTTAACAACCACCTTCCGCTATCCCAAGAGCCAAAAGCAGAGAAAAGAATACAATATCCATAACCTAAGGGATCAACCCCCAATTTGAAGGGGGAGAGTTCTCACCACCATGAAGCTCCCAGTCCACCTGACTCATGGCAACTCTAACATCCTCAGCAATATCCTCAAATAGAGCCGTCTATCTCTGATTATTACCCTCAAAGATTCTCCTGTTACGCTCCCTCCAAATGTGCCAGGTCATAACAGCAAGAACAGTTTTGGCCAATCTACCCAAGTTATCCTCAAATATATATATATTGTCTCTATATAGATACATGATATGGACATGTGAGTAGGTATGTGTTATACTTGTGTGAGTCTGTGACATAGGTGATACGTATATGTATATTCGTGGATGTATATTGGTGGGTACATATAAACTATTGGGGACGTAAGAGTTGTAAGGGTGTGAGTGAGAATATGTACGTATGTGATATGAGTGCATGTGTGCGTTTTCCTACCTAGTGTATTATAGTTCTTTTCCAACGTAGGGAAAGTACCAATGTGTGTATGTCTATATGGATAGAGTAGTGGAGTGTCCACATGGTCTTTGGACATATGGGGAAAAGTGCATGTGTGTGAAATAGATGTGTATTTGTATGGGCAGATGGTGTAGATATAGTATGAAATACTGGTGCAGGTATATCACTAGTATTGCATTGCTAGGGTATGAATTCCTAATGTGTTAAAATTTAAATAACCGTGTGTATGTCTATGTACTGCTTATGTGCTTATATGAACTGGTATATTGTATTAATTTAGTATATGGTTGTGGGTTGTACTATTGCCTGAAGATGGGTGTTGCGCTATGACCATATATGGTACGTATGTAACGATATAGATAATTAATGGACGTAGGGATAATACGAGTAATGCTCCCGAGTGTTTGGGATAGAAGCATCCTGAGATAGGTATTGGTGCTTTAGACACGTCCACCCTAAGTTTAAACTCTTAGCCATATACCGTGCCCATTATGGGATATGGATATATGTATGATGTGTAACACATGTAGAATGTGATGAATGTAAGGATTTGAGGTTATACAACGCATGTATAAGTGGGGTGGCTGTGGGTTTGCACAGTTAAGTGGAGTTATGGTATATGTATATATGTGTGTATACGCTTGCCCATAAAATGGGGTCTATAGGACCATTTGGATGTATATGTAGTGCATGTACCTTTCCGTATTTAGTGGCATGAGAGAGGATTGTGTATTGGTATATAAGATACATGTATGTATGTAGGTTTAGCTAGTGTGGTGTGACTATGTATATGTTTTATTGAACGTGTATTGGTGTGTGCTTTATGAGTGGTTAAATGTATATGTAAGTGAATGATCCCTATTCTGATACACATGTATCTGTATATGGATGTGTACGTATATTGGATGTGGATATCTATCGAATGTGTATGAATAATGAAATGCACTTATTTGTGTGTATATTAGCATGCTAGTAAAAGTGCGGATATATTGGATGTTATGTATATAATGGTATGGGTAGCTACTGACTACCTGCTAGTGTAGTTTGAGTAGCTTGACTGTATGGGTGTGTAATAGCAGTATGTGTTTAATATATGTGTATGGATGTGTGTGTGTCCATACATGTGAATTTATGTGCATGGTTGCATGGAACCTAATAAGTATATATGCATGTCTATGTGTGTATCTACTATTAGTATAATAGTCTTGTGTGTATATGTGTACATGTATTTGGCTATATGTAGAATCATGGATCTATGTATGGTATTGATACTTATACATCTGTGGGTGTATAATGAGTATATGTATATGGAGCATCTATGTAGGGTATTGATTGTTGCGCATACGTGAATATGTATCATAGTTGTATGAATTTCTATTATACGTGTCACAATGAAATGTAGGGATGTGTTCATGTATGTGTAGTGCATAGTAGGAGCATACGTAATGATGTGTATATTGGATGAATGAATATATATAAATACTTATACATATCCTTGTTTGTTTACCTACTGATCTGTCCTATAGGGTTGTTTATCTAGATGTATCTCGGCGTACCTTGAATAAATGTATTCTTGTTTGTATGCGTATGTAACGGTCGGTACTCACTACTCGTTATACGGCTGTGCGTATAGCAATATCGAGTACCTGATTAGTTTTGTTTCTTTGTATGTGAGTCGTGTCGTTGAGTCGTTAGGGCCGTAGCACCTTGGTTGCATCCTTAGCAAGACACCCCCGACATGTGCCCAACTTGGGATTACTGTCGCCTTGGACCCCGTATCCTTTATACGCTTTACGTGCACGTAGTCTTGTCTGTGCACGTATTTATTTTAGACTTTTTCTGTATCCGAACCCTATAGTGTGATATGTTGTTATGACCCTCTCTGAGTGTATTTAAATTGTGGTGTTAATTTGGAACGTCATTTCACGGGTTGTTCTCCCACGATTTGACCTTGTTTGAAGAGACGTCACAATTTTCACTTTTGTCGCGAGGCCTTTTTATTTTTAGTTTCGTTTCTCGTCATCGAAATTGTGGTCCGTCTTCTCTGTCTTCTTTCTCTCGTCGTCTCGGTCACCCCAGTATTTATCTTACGATTTTTGAGCCCCGTTTGACCCACTTTCACTTCCCCAGCTTAATCGTTGGTTTTAACCATAAGCCTTGAGATTTGTCCCTAAGTAATATTTTAAATATAATATTAATATTTCCCTAATTTGACTTAGTCTATTTGTATTCCCCTTTTTGGCCGCACCCATTTGTCTCACGCAGGAGAGAGAGTGTGAGGGAAGTGGGGGTTTTAATATTTGATTATTTCAAAAGTTTTTAAAACAACAAACCCCTAACAGCCCCCACGTGACCTAGCCCTCACCCAATGAATTTAACCTAGGCTATTATTCTCTCACAGCCAACAATAGAGCCGTCGCCTCCCTACGTTTGTCATGCAAACACCACAAAACCCCAAGCAACCGACGTTCTTCGTGTTCTCCGGCCAAAGCCCACCGCCGCCGACCCCTCTCCTCTCCCCCGACCACTCTCCTCCCTCCCACGTCACCGCAGGTCGCCGTAACCTCGCCGTAACCCCGCCGGAATCCGCACCGTAAGGCATCAGCACCCGCACACTCATTTTCCGGTGTTCTCCGGCCAAGTTGCCGTCGCCCGATCATCCTACACCCTCCCCCGACCTTCCTATCTCCCCTAGCCGTCGTAGCCTCACCGTGGGACCGCCGTAGATCGTCGGAGCTCGCCGTAGGCCGCTGCAAGTAGCAGCAAACCGCGCAGCAGCCGCTGTACTCTGCCGCCGCACGCTGCTCTGCCGCAGGCCGCCTCTCCCCTTCGCCGTGGGTCCCCTAGACCCCCTCTGCATCTCCCGCGGCCGTTCCTCAGCCGCCTTGCCTCGAAACAGTGAGGGAGCTCGCTGTTTTGCGTTTTATCGACATGTCATCGCGTCGTTTCGTCGTTTCGCCATCTACTCGCTGTTGGAGACTTCCGGCAGCCCCCTACTGCTCCTTAGGGTGTTTTCTGACATCACGAATGTCTCCTACAACGCACAACATCATAGACCCTGCGTGCGTCAAACCGTTCGTTCCGGTTAGTTGATACAGCCTCCCGGAAGCCGTAGAAACGCCTACTGGCACCCCCTCGCTGTCTGGAAACTTGATTCGCTGATTTGGTCGCTGTCCGAGAATTGGAGAGCATGGAATCTTGTTCGGAATCTGGACTAAGAGCGTGTTCTTTTATTCCAACCCCTGGCATCGCTACCCGACGCCAGTGTAGCTTTCGTGTCGTGTTAAGGTAACGTTCTGCACTCTTAGGACCCCCAACTGTCACGCCCCGCTTCCCAAAACGACGGAGGCGAAGCGTGACTAAGGCCCGCTTAGGCCAGAGCTGGGAAGCTCGGACCCAATAAGCGTCTGTAGGGTACCATTTTAAAACTTTCAGGTTCTTGCATTCATAAAATTCGGAACAATAGGAAATACAGAAAGGAAAAGGGCATTCATTAGAGTTCTAATATCCGGCGAGTGCAAGTCTAAAAGAAGCCTAAGCATGGCAACAAAAGTTTTAAAAACAAACCTAAAAGCAGTAACCTCTGAAAGTGGCGACTAAAAAGACCTCTAGGTCTGGTCCTCGTCGGGCACGTACTCTGGGTCGACGTCCTCGGCTCCTCGTGCTCCAGTGCGTCTGCCTCGTCCGCGAACTCTGGCTGAGCACCTGACGTACATCACCCAAGAAAAAGGAACTGTACGTCAGGTAAAGTCTACAAGAAGGGTTAGACTTTACTGCAAGTGCACCGAACTTTAAACAATGGTTTACTGGTTGATTAACATGCTGAGGTTCTTTTACACAACAGTTTACTGGTTGATTAGCATGATGTGGTTATAACAGGGTAACACAATAGGAAGTAACGTAGCAGAAAAGTAAAACGGGACAAGTAGTAGTCGTAGCGTGTGCTACCAACTACGGGGACTAACCTACAGGTGTCAAGACAAGTCGGGACGTGACGGGACAAGACAGGACAAACATGACGGGACAAGACAAGACAAGTGTGACACGAAGGGTTCACGCCTTACGGTTCGAGGGGGATCAGACCCTCTTACCGTGCGCACGCTCAACCCTACCCCAACCCAGGAACTCAGGACAAGAAGTACAGGGATCACTTCCGCTAGGGAAGCATCCGAAACGCCCGAAGGCTTTTTGTGTAACAGGGATCACTTCCGCAAGGAAAGCATCCGAAACGCCTGAAGGCTTTTTGTATACAGGGATCACTTCCGCAAGGAAAGCATCCGAAACGCCCGAAGGCTTTTTGTATATCAGGGATCACTTCCGCAAGGAAAGCATCCGAAACGCCCGAAGGCTTTTTGTATAACAGGGATCACTTCCGCAAGGAAAGCATCCGAAACGCCCGAAGGCTTTTTGTATAACAGGGATCACTTCCGCAAGGAAAGCATCTGAAACGCCCGAAGGCTTTTTGTATAACAGGGATCAGACCCTCTTGCTGTGCGCACGCTCAACCCTACCCCAACCCAGGAACTCAGGACAAGAAGTACAGGGATCACTTCCGCTAGGGAAGCATCCGAAACGCCCGAAGGCTTTTTGTATAACAGGGATCACTTCCGCAAGGAGGATTCTAGTTGAATGAGATTGTATGAGCGAAGATGAGAACCTATCAGATTTGAGGCTTAGACGAATGGTAGATAGGGTGGCCACTGAGTATGGTAAGAGTTAGGATGATCGTGAAATTGAGGAGAGTTTTTATTAGCATCGAGACTTGAAGGTCGGGTTGATGTAAGAAGACATTGGGAGTAACACAACGTATAGGGACAAATGGATGGTTAGGTTGTCGGATTTAATATTGGTTGAAAATAATTATAATAAGTAAGAGGAGATATGATTTTGATAGTTCAATTATTTGACGGATAAATTTATGGGAAGATATGACAAGGAATGCATTAAGGACACGGTGATTGTTATTCTTTTATGAGGAGTTGGAGTTGGAAATTTGAACAACAGTGAATAGATCTATAGTTAAGTGTTAGGACGTGAGATTAGTCGTGGCTGTGTCCAGTGAAAAGAAGGATCATGATGGATTATTTGAGGAACGACGTTGAAGTTATAGGATTAGAGATCATTTTGTGGAAGATGGGAGTTATAGGCTTAAGTATTTATAGATTTTATAATTAGTCTTAGTATGAGTGATTCCGAGGACGGAATCATTTCTAAGGTGGGTAGAATGTAACGGCCGCTTTCCGACCGTTTGTAATTTTCTGCGCGCACGTGTTTTATCGTGCACGTAATTTTATTTGGTTGTTTTTGAGCTCCGGCATATGCGAGGTGATATGCCATTGCAATCGTTTCGGGGTGTTGTATTTTATAGTAATTTTTGGGAACGTCTTTCACGGCTCGTTTTCTCGCAAAACGACTTTGAACGATAGTGGCGTTTTTAGTCATTTGACTCAATACGCCGTTCCCAATTTTACGTAAAATTTTGGTGGACGTTACGCATGATCGGGCTCCGTGGATCTGTGCGTCTCGTCTCCACGATCGCCCCGGTATTTTCGGATTATTTTTCTGACTCCCGGATTGAGAGATATCACTCGGATAAATCTGGACCGTTGTTTCGCCCTGATCAGTTCAAATTTCGAATTATTAGCCAAATCTGGCTAAATCTTTTATAAATCTGTTTTAACCTTTTTCCTAAACTGTTCCACTAATCTCCCCTAGTCTTACCCCAGAGTATACATCCCTTTAACTCTTAATCTCCCCCCTTTCTTCTATTAACCCTATAGTTATATATCACTTTATTATTTTTAAAAACCCCAAAACCCTAACTTTTCCCTATCACGTTTAAACCTAGGTCTACTTTTTCCACAGCCGCCACCCCTTCAACATTCCCCCCCCCCGAAACCTCTCTCCTCCCTCTCGCATCCCTCATCCCCTCTCCGATCGCCCCAAGCCCCCGACCACGGCCGCCCCGCGCTCTCCTCAGCGTGCCGCCCCGTCTTCCCCTCGCTCAGCGCGCCGCCCCGCGCCTCCGGTGAGATCCCACTGCCGACCTCCACGGCGAGGCCCTAGCTACGCCGCCCCGTTCCCCATCACGGCCATCTCCCCTCCGCATCGCTCAACGGCGATTCCCCCTAGCCGAGATCCCAAATCCCGCCGCCCTCAATTTCGTCATCGCCGGTGATCCCCCACGAATTCCGATCGCCGCGCCCTCCAGCGATCGCCGTCGGTGCCCCGATCCCCCGATCCCCGATCCCCGTCTCTCCCTCGAGGTGATCCGCCACCCCCATGGCCCCCTTCACCGCCGGAGCGCCTCGCCGCCCCCCCCTCACACGGCCCTGATCGCCGTGCAGCGCAAGCCCCGGCGTCGCCACGACCTCCAGCTCCGACGCTGGCGATCCGCTCCTTCCTCGCTCTCACAGCGTCGCACGAACCCGCAGCCGCTTCCGTAGCCCCTTCCTCCGCAGCGATCCGCAGCCCCCGCTGCTTCTGAACCGCCGGACAGCGGCCCTAGGCTGCTGTATACCCTCGTGCGACCACCCCGACTGCCCTTAACGACACTGAGCCGCTGTTTTTGCCTCGTCGTTCGCTGTTTTGGGCACTAGGCATCGTCTCCCGTGTGCTCGCTGTTGCGCGGTTCTTCATCGCCACCCACTTTTCCTACGGACTGCCATCAGACTCGCCTTCACGGCCCGCCATCTTCGCTCACTGCCCACACTGCGTCCGTTGCTCGGACAAGTCTCACTACGCTACCCGTAGTCGAGACGCCGTTGACGCCACAGATCTTCCCGTTGACAGCCGCCCATTCCTTTGCTCCACCCACGTCAGCCCCGTGCATGCCACAGATTCCGCGGCCTCCTGTCGTCGCGACTCGTTCCTGTTGCCGTACGCGTTTTCGTTGCCGGGACCCGCAACCGAAACGATCTCGATACCGTACCCGTAGCCGTGACAACTCGGCTGCGCTACTCGCAGCCGTTATGATCCTGAGGCGATCCCGAGATGACCTCCACTGCGCTACCCGCAGTCGGGAACACGAGCACCGCCACTGTTTTCAGACCTGACGCCAGATTCGTGCGCGTCCCTCGCATCAGGTTGGTCCCTCTAAACTCGTAGCGAAACCCACACCGTAGCAAACTGAACCCTAACTAAAATCGGACAACTGTAACTAAATTTATTTTCTGCGCCAGTAAAACGCTGCTCACTGTAGAAATCGACAATCGGACAATTATCTCTGTGCACATAGGATAGAAGTCGATTTAGGTTGATAAAACATCAAAATGTGACTTGTGACAATTTGGATAGTCCCGATAACCTAGAAATGAACCTAAATAGGATTTACTGAAAACGCGACCTGACACCGTCGCCATGACCTGTTTCAGACGGACTTCCGCGGACGAGACGCTTGGACTAGACGCTTCGGGAGGACGACACACTCGCCATCGCAGGCAAGTGTACCCACTTGTGTTTTGACCGTGCCTTAGTTCTAGTTTGAAGAACTGTTAGATTGTGTGTGATGAGAACCGGACGTGAAATGATAGCGTCCGGGACGACCTGTGACGGCTCAGACTTGACGACGAAGTCTGAGCCTGACAACAATAAACTGCTGACAACATAGGACTATCTTGTGTGTGCGTGCGTGTGGACACCCTAGAATAACTTTCCCTACACTTGTCATGTCGTGTCCTGTTACACAAAAAGCCTTCGGGCGTTTCGGATGCTTTCCTTGCGAAAGTGATCCCTGTTACACAAAAAGCCTTCGGGCGTTTCGGATGCTTTCCTTGCGGAAGTGATCCCTGTTACCAAAAAGCCTTCAGGCGTTTCAGATGCTTTCCTTGCGAAAGTGATCCCTGTTACACAAAAAGCCTTCGGGCGTTTCGGATGCTTTCCTTGCGGAAGTGATCCATGTTACCAAAAAGCCTTCGGGCGTTTCAGATGCTTTCCTTGCGAAGGTGATCCCTGTTACACAAAAAGCCTTCGGGCGTTTCGGATGTTTCCCTAGCGGAAATGATCCCTGTAAATCTTGTCCTGAGTTCCTGGGTTTGGGGTTGGGTTGAGTGTGCGCACGGCAAGAGGGTCTGATCCCCCTCGAATCGTAAGGCGTGAACCCTTTCGTGTCTCACTTATCCTGTCTTGTCTTGTCCTGTCACGTCCCGTCTTGTCTTGACACCTATAGGTTAGTCCCGTAGTTGGTAGCACACGCTACGACTACTACTTGTCCCGTTTTACTTTCCTGCTACGTTACTTCCTGTTGTGTTACCCTGTTATAACCACAGCATGCTAATCAACCAGTAAACTGTTGTGTAAAGAACCTCAGCATGTTAAATAACCAGTAAACCGTTGTTTAAAGTTCGGTGCACTTGCAGTAAAGTCTAACCCTTCTTGTAGACTTTACCTGACGTACAGTTCCTTTTTCTTACGTCAGGTGCTCAGCCAGAGTTCGTGGACGAGGCAGACGCACTAGAGCACGAGGAGCCGAGGACGTCGACCCAGAGTACGTGCCCGACGAGGACCAGACCTAGAGGTCTTTTTAGTCGCCACTTTCAGAGGTTACTGCTTTTAGGTTTGTTTTTAAAACTTTTGTTGCCATGCTTAGGCTTCTTTTTTAGACTTGCACTCGCTGGATATTAGAACTCTAATGAATGCCTTTTCCTTTCTGTATTTCCTATTGTTCCGAATTTTATGAATGCAAGAACCTGAATCGTTAAAAATGGTACCCCTACAGACGCTTATTGGGTCCGAGCTTCCCAGCTCTGGCCTAAGCGGGCCTTAGTCACGCTTCGCCTCCGTCGTTTTGGGAAGCGGGGCGTGACAGGTTTTAGTGCCCAACCCTGTTAAACAAGATAAAAATCGGTATTTTATTTGTCTGATAATTCACTAATAAAGATAACTTAATTTGGGACTGTAGGCTGGTGGATCCGAGAACATAGGTAGACTGGACTGGTTGGATGATTTTTGCTGGACGTTTGATTTCAGGCAAGTGAAACTTGCCAATTGGTGCTTTAGGACATGTCTTTGGCCATTTTCTTGCTTTAGGCGTAAAAGAGACTAGGCGACGAAATGATACTCGCCTAGACGCAATTTTAAGATCTAGCTTGACATCGAAGCTAGATCTGTCACCATGCCATGCCATTCAGGCATAACTGCCTGTCACGTTTAATTTTTGTAACTGTATGCTCTTACTTGTACTCTGCCTACCACGTTTAAATTCCTTACCTGTACGCATTTAAATTACAACTTGCCATGCCATGTCATCCATGTTTGAGTGTCGCATTCGTAGCACACGCTACTATACTTGTACATCCTTGTTCCGGCTAGGCACCTGCATTGCAGGCACAACCCTATGCCAAATACACTTCCTGGCTCGTGATCCAGAAGCGGGCTACATGTGTTGGCCAAAAGCCAATGCCCGATACACGTGGATGGGTAGGGATAAGCAATCACTTGAGCTTAGGAGTTGGCCCGTACAGCCACTCTAGCCAAAAGGCGTAATCTCTGAGCACGACGTGTTTACTTGACTTGTTAAATCCATGTGATTGTTTAGTAGCTTCGCTACCCATGCCTTGATGTACTTGTGCCTTGTTAAACTTGCTGACATGTCATACTTGTCGCATTTATTTAATTGTTGCATCCATACTTTAAAATGCCATGTCATCATACATTTTTAGAACTGCTAGGTTGCTTTACTTTCCTTTTTGTTTCCTTGCACAAAGTCTTTGTAGACTTTGCTGACATGCGCCCTCGTCCCTTTGGGTGTCGCATGTTAGTTGCTGAGCCAGAGTCCGTTGCTGAGGATGAGGAGTTCGTGGACTTTGAGCCTGGGTCCACAGTTGACGTGGAGTACAAGGACACCGGCGACCAGTCGTAGAGTTTTCCTTCACCGTTACCTTGCTTAGTCTGTTATTAGGTTGTTGGTGAGTAGCACCTTTCTTTCTGTACGTTGTTTACTTTTTTTTGGCCATGCTAGGGCCTTTTAGACTCTTTTCTTTTAGCCTGGTGGCTTTTCTGGGATGTTGAAATTTATTGTGGACATTCTGAGATTGGTTATTTTATGTCTCTTTCTTTATTATTATTTTTGTTGTGTATCGCACTTGCAGGGACCTCTACTCGGTTTAAATCCAGACTCTTTACAGACTGGAGCCTCACAGCTCCAAGTCTGAGCGGACCTTCTCACGTCTCACCTCCATTTTAGGGAAGCGGGGCGTGACAGCGTATATATATATATAGGTTTGTACCAGAGCATGTGTGTATGTATATACATGTGCAATGTGGGTGTAAATATGATAGATACGGAATATAGGTGTATACATGCTTGATGAATATAAGTGAATGAAACTGTTTGGTATGTAGGTATTGAGATGTGTGTGATTATTTGCATATGTATACGCGTGTGTCGGGGTGTATATGGATATTTATAATTATTTGACTATCATGGCAGTATGTACGTAGGATGTGCAAAGGTAGTTATATATATAGCATATGGCAGGGGATGCGTTATGTTTGTGCACTCTTGTGTATAATGTGTGGGGGTGTATGTGCCTATCTGTGTGAGGAAGTATGTGCATCGCTATGACTGTGAGATTATGTGTATATCTATTTATAGTTATGATTGCAGACTTAAGTGACTTGATTATGCATGTGTTAGTGCGTGCACGTCGATGTATGTTAGATGTGATTAAATATTGTGTGTATGTAGATATTTATGTGCATATAATTATGGGTGAATTTATATGACTAAGTATTGAGTGTATAGAGATCTGGTGTACATATGGTGCGACACCGTGATGGTGACCCTGTTTGTCAAGATATGTGTGTAGATTGATGTGTTTGGTCGCATGTCTGTCCATGTATATAGACGTATAGTAATATATAAGCAAGTAGAATATAAGTTGTTATACTTGAAAGGTATCGTGATATGGATATGATGTGATGTCGTATGCACATAAATATGAGTAGTAATCTAAATATGTATAATAATATGTACAGAGACCTATTTGTGGTGTGTGACGTGTATGTTGGTGTGTGAATATATGTGCCTAGATGTTTATGTGAAAGACATATGTGTATGCTGTTGGAAGCAACGATCTAGGATCTTGGTTTGATGATGACAAACGTGTCGGTATATCTAATGTGCGTGCTTAGTGTGTTTCAGGCTTGGCGAAACAATATACTTTCACTATTTGGTGGAATTGCTATTAGTATAGCACATTGGGAGATAAGAAAATGTGTGTGCTAAGGAGTTAGACTTAGTCAAGATGAAGTGATAAGGAGAGACCAAGTCAACTCACGAATCTTTTCTAATATAGATTTATTTAAATCAATTAGAAGATCTTACTCTATCTCCTAACCCCACTTCAATTCAAAATCCCAATCAAAATTCAAATTTCCTATCTCTTAGGGACTCTCTCCAAAACCCTAGGCTACCCTTTCTATATCCTATATAAGAATCTCTCTTCCAATAGCCTAAGGGTGTGCGGCTATCAAATATTTCGAGAGGGGCTACAGCAACAAAGTGCGGCAATCAAAATTCCAAGAGAGGGGAGAGGCAGTAGGCAAAATATTTTTCCAAGGCAAAGAGTCACGAGATCTTTATCCAATCAATTCACGCAAGCAAGAACTTCTCCAAGCCGTAAGCTGCAAAGCCTATCTCCTTCTCCCTGCCGTTGTCGAAGGCTGCTGCTACGATGAGATCGTCGTCGTCTTCGTCGTGATCATCGGAGAAGTGGCTGTCGGCATCATCGAGTGGAGAAGTCGTCGCCATCACCGTTAAACGCCGCTGCAGTCGGAGTGACACCGTACGCCAACGGAGAAGGAGAGACCGCCTGCCATCATCGCCATCAAGTCCGAAGACGACGTCGCCGTACACACCGTCACCGATCATCCTCGACGTCGCCGAAGACAGCAGCTTGCCGTCGAAGTCGGAGAGATCTTCGAAGCCGCCAAGATCACTGGAGTCCTCGTTGCCGAAGTTGCCTCCAAAGAACTCACTGCTGATCGACGACGCCATCGCCTTCTCGAAATGAAGCCGCCATCTCCTTTCAAAGCTCGCCGTCGTCTACTGCCATCGCCACGAAGTCGCCACCGTGACTTCCTCGCCGCTGACGAAGTGGAGCTCGGAGTCGCCGTTGCTGCAACCCTCGTCGCCATCGAAATCTCGTCGCTGCTCCGAGTCGCCGTGACAAAGTCGCCACCGTCGAAGACCGCCGTCGTTCGCTCTGAAGTTACCGCTCGACTGCCGCCTGCATGCCCTAAAAGCTAAAGACGAAAGCGAAGCGGAGTTCGCGTGCTGACGTGGCAATCGAAGCTGTGTTGAGACCGTGGGATTAAAAACGAACGGCTGAGATTGATTCCCCGCAAAATTAAATCGAAAGCGAGGCCGTCGATCGGAGCTGACGTGGCGGGGTAATTTTTAAGGGAGCTGCTTTACGCACAGGCCGTTAATTAAAAAGAATTGAACTGCTCTGCTTTGCGCACCAACGGCTCATTTGAAGGGAGTTGCTGTGCGTACAGATGGCTTATTTATTGGATTCGAACTGTTCTGCTTTGCACACCGACCACAGATTATTTAAGGAGTTACTGAGCGCACAGACTGCTGTTTGAACTGAGATTACCTTACGCATAGACCAGTGCATAACTTGACATCCAGGAGTCAGATTGAGACACCGTTTGCGTCAGATCGGAGCTGACGACATGCAGATTGACAGAGACGCCTACACAGACACAAACTGAGCATTTCTAAACTCTAAACTCCTTTATTTGTGTCTTAGTGTAACGTTCTCTGTAGGGGAAACTATTACCATTTTCGGGGACTATTTTGGGACTTGTCTAGTTGGGACTAGACAAGTGGGACCCAGCTAGTGTGGGACTAGCTGGTAGAGAGCTTTGCTAGGATTGATAGTGAGAGGAAACACTGTGTGTGGGGTACTGAGAGTCTGGCGAGTGTAGAGACGTAGAGGGTGCTCTGAGCGTGCTCTAACTTGTGACTTTTTACCTATTGCACTATTCAATCTAGTATTTGCTTTGGGGGCTGGAGTAGGTCGTTGGGACGACCGAACCAGGGTAAATCTGCTGTGTACTTTGTGTCTGCTTTTTATTACTCTGGTTGTGCTTTTAACTGCGTGTGATTTCTCGTGGGTTGAACGAGAATTTTTTATTAGCCTATTCACCCCCCCCCCCCCCCCCTCTAGGCTAGGATCCAGATCCAACAAGTGGTATCAGAGCAGGTTTTGGGATCTAGCCTAGGATTGACCATGAATAACCATATGGATAGTACTTTTGCTGAGGGTCAGTCTGTTTCCCGTCCCCCTAGGTTTAACGGAGGTGATTATGCTTATTGGAAAAATCGTATGAAAATCTACCTTATTTCTGTTGATTACAAGGCTTGGCAAATAATTGAAAAAGGATATAAACTGCCTGTAATTAAAGTAGAAAATGCTGAGATTGAAAAACCGAATGACAAATGGGATGATAATGATTGGAAATCTTATTCTTTAAATGATAAAGCTATGAATGCTCTCATTTGTGCACTTGATAAATCTGAATATAATAGAATCTCACATTGTCTAACTGCGCAGGAAATATGGCATACTTTGGAGGTGACGCACGAGGGAACGTCACAGGTGAAGGAGTCTAGACTTGCACTTCTGAGCACAGAGTACGAGGGATTTCGCATGCTACCATCAGAGACCATATCAGAAATGTTTGCGAGATTCACCAACATCGTCTACAAGTCTAGCTCGCTCGGTAAGCCATATTCTAGCCTTGAACAGGTGAGAAAGATATTAAGAGCACTACCAAGCTCTTTCAGACCAAAGGTCACCGCCATCCAGGAAGCAAAGGTATTGTCTCAATTGAAGGTGGAGGACCTTATTGGTAATTTGATGTCCCATGAGTTGGAACTACAAAATGTTGAAGCAAGAGAGAAACCTGAGGAGAAAGAGAAAGCCATAAAGCCCCTTGCTTTGCAAGCTAGCGAAGAAGAGGATGATGATGAAGACATAGCGCTAATGGTGAGAAACTTCAGAAAGTTCATCAAGACCAAGCATGGGAGAAACGAAATGGCACCCAGGTTTAATCGTTCTAACTTTAATAGTTCTTCCAAGCAATTTAATGATCAGAAATCTACTGATAGAATGCAATTTTTTAAATGCAAGGGAAGAGGACATCTGATGAAGGATTGCCCAAATGAAACTGCTCAGCTCGCTAAAGGAAAAGGAAAAGCGAAGGTATTAACATGGGATATGGATAGCGAAGCTGAAAGCAAGGAGGAACATGAAGCCCATTCTTGCATGGCTTTGATGGGCATCCAAGATGTAACGACCCGCTCTCCAGGATACTCGGGAAGTACGAATCCGTCCCAAGTATTCCTAGATCAACGAGTGTTACGTAGAAAGAGAGAAAGGAAGAGAACAAAAGAATGCTGCAGGTACTACGCACGTGCTGGGAAGTACAAGTAAAACTCCATCACAGATAAAAACACTGAGAAAATAACAAAAGTACAATATTCCATTTTATTGATACATTGATAGATCTTATACATACACCAACATCTTCATATTCATAACTCTAAGTACAAAGTTCCACCCGAAAAGAAACACCAAAAAGTACAAGTCTCTCATCACACCCCTCACCACCCAATACTACAACTGATCACCAACTCCAAAGCTCCAGCCGCTATCCCCAACCTCCAACTCACATGACCTGAAAGTCAACGGGGACACGTCAACGCGTGACCCAGTAGAAACTCCTAACACTCTAGCAGAACCCAGTTTTAGAACTGGTTTACCTATCTAGGGGAGGGTGGTCTAACAAGTAAGGTTTATGGTGCATAAAAGTGATCACATTCCAACATGCAAACTTAGTTATAAGAACTTGCAAAACATGCATATGAAACCATATTATGAAATGCAGATATTGAAAAGAATCATAAGAACATGTTACCATGAGACAATAGCATTAAAGTAAACAAAATAAGGAGACATGAGATAACATTCATAAATTAAAGACAATTGCAATAAGTTGTGGATTCACATATTTGGAACCCGTGTAAACCGTAGGACGCTAAGGAGGCGGACTTCACCCAGGGTGGGTGAAAAAGTGGTACCCCAACCAGCAACACGGGCACCGGAGGGGGCCTCTCGCAACTCTATGCCCGAACGGGGCAAGGCACTAGAGCGAGACCTGCTCGGTTTTTCTGTGGGACAAACGGAGTAAACCATCAATTACCGTCATGGTGCATCACGGGTACACCAGTGGCCTCTCCAACCCTTTCAACTCGCCCTTCCGGGAGTGATACAGCGGGTGAGAATTCATATCATATGTCCGCTCCTTAACTCCTAAAGTTTACCCGTTTTCCCCCAAACCCGTGTCAATCTCCTTTAGAAGGACTGATACATTCCTCATTCTCACTCTTAGTTTTCAAGATATTACTTCGTTTGTCAACGAATCATCTAGCGGACTTGAATACCGCTTTAACCAACTTTTAACAATATCATCATCATCATCATCATCATCATCTCAATTAAAGAATTACATGAAATATCATCACAAACTCATCGTTATGATCATACTAATGTGAAAGTATAAACAAATTGAACTTAAATATTATTGACATAACGAATATTTCATGAACCATCTGCATAACTACATGTATCAAGAGTATGTCATTGAGAACATGATTAGCACAAACAAACTTAACTTCAAACAAAACTACACCATGATAAGTACTAAGCAAAATTAGCATTTGAATCTGTCAAAACTGTTACAGCAGAAAGAATATCACTTTTAGCCTATCTACAGTCAGAATTGATGTCTGGTCCCTTCACGAAAGTTGGAGATATGAGTGTTTTCCTTTCACTGACCAATTTTCATAAGCTCAGTTGACATATGTGATTTATGGTGGATTTTCTCCTAACAGATATAATTTCAGAATTCTGAACCAGAAACTGAGTTCAGTTCAAGTCCATTTTTCTACAAGGGACAGACAGAAGTAAAATCTAAAAAAATTATAAGTTGAAGATCTTGAAGTCAGCTTTCCAACGGCACTAAGAACATCTCATTTCATTAAGTGTGCATGGAGTTCTACTCGTTTTACTGAAAGGTGTCAAAACTGTCTAAAAACAGACCAGTTTTAGAAACTGAATTTTTACCCTAGTTTTCAGTCCGAATTTGCAAAACTTGTAAACATGAAAGTTATTAAGGACTACAATATGAGTAACATATATTTTTTTCATATTTTTATTTCATCTACGTTGGGAGATATTCTCAGTTTAACAGAGAATAAAAATACCGGAATTTCAGAACAGTTTTGATTGAAAACCAGTGTGCATATCCGGATTTTTATAAAATCATACAGTTAGAATTTGGCAAAATGATCTGAATGAAAGTTGTTCATAACAATGAGATACCCAACATATAAAATTTTCAAAGCATTCTCATTAGCCAATTAACCCCAGAACTTAGTCAAAGTTTCAGTTTTCTAGATCAAATTTCAGCATGAAGAGCAAAGGTGTTTCATGAAAGTTAATTCAATTCTCCTTGTCCTAAAACTAAATTCTACCTAGGTGAAAGGAATTTCTACCTTATAAAGTCCACCAAAAATCCTTTGGCCCTTCTTATTCCTTGAAGAACTTGAGCTCCTAGTCTCATTCTTCAAGCTCCAATCTTGTCTCCATATGGTTGATTTTTGGCTATTTTGGCTAGTTTTTGGTGTTGGAATGAAAAGAAATTTTGGGGCTTTTTAGAGGTTGAAGAGGGGAGCTAATTGGAAGTATTTTCTAAGGAATAGGATGAAGAAAAATGAAAGAAAGGGGGCATGCTAATTTTTGGCCAGAAATGGGGAGTGAGGGAGAGAGTGAAATGAGATTTTCTTTTTCTTTTTCTTGGTTTTGTTCTTCATGCATAGGTTTTAGGAATCCCCAAATCCCTCTCCTTCTTACACCTAATAAGCCATGTGTCTCTAATTAACTAAAAACATGACACCTAATAGGATGTGTTGTCATGGTAATAAAAATGTGGATTTTTGTATTTTAAGAAATTAAAAATACTTGAAGAAATACTTCATACAATCCAAATACATGTATTCCTCCAAATACTCTCATTTACTAAAATCAATTAATGAGTTTAAAACCATTTAAAAATAATTCCTATGCCAAATAATTAAAGGAAAAATACAATCATATTCCCGAAAAATATATGTACGTATTTACTCCCAAAAATACGTACATATATACGTATATAGGGATATGGGGTATTACACAAGATGAGACACCGTCAGGTAGCAAAGCTGAACTTCTTAAAATTTGTGAAGAAATGCAAAATCAAATAGTAGATCATGAGTTCACTATTGAATGTCTCCAAAATCAAAACTATGACATGCAAGTTAGAGATGATAAGGTGTTTAAAGAGAATGAAAAACTTAAAATTGAACTTAATGCATGTAAGTCTACTATTGAAATCATGAAGAAGGAAAACGAAAGCTTTGATGAAAATGCTCCTTGTATTTCGTGTTCCTCTTTATTAAATCAAAATAGCATGCTTAAACAAGATTTAATGAAGCTCGAAGCTGAAAAAGAATATGAAATAAGAGAGCTTAAGGATAAATTTTGCATGCTAGATAATGACTTTAAAAGAAAAATGATTGAATTCGAGAAGAAGGAAGAGGAAAACAAGAGGGTTTTTATAAGTAAATGCACGATGCTTGTGGAAGAGAATAAACAATTAAAAATCAAAGTCTCTCATCTTGAATTGGCCATTAAGAAATTCTCTATAGGAAAACAATCGTTGGACACTATTTTAGAGAATCAATTATATGGCAATAATAGAAGAGGACTTGGTTTTGGTCTGAAAAACGTTGAAAAGCAAAAATTCAAGAAATTCCACAATGTACCCTCTATTGCAAAGAACAAATATGCAAAAATTTAGGAACACTAATATCAAGTTTAAACAAGTGTGGGTTCCTAAAACAATATTGGCTAACACTAGTGGACCTTGTTGGATTCCAAGGTCACACTTAACACCTTTCATGTAGGTGTGATGGAGTTTTGACGAGGAGCGATATATTCAATGTCTCATTCTTATAGCTCCTTCGTCAAAATGCGACGAGAAGGTATAATTTTTATCCCTCTTTGCATTTCATTGCATACCTTCATAGATTGTTTTTGTGTGCTTGATTTATTTTGTTTTGTGTGCTTGCATGGATGATTTTTTAATGTTTTTATTTCTGAAAAAAAAATTGAAAAATCAAAAAAAAAAACTTGCGCTTATTGAATCCTCTTTTGAATCTCTTAAGTGATATTGTATGAATGATCAATTCTATCTCTTGTAAAAGTCAATTCATTATTGTTGTAGCTACATGAACATGATGTTATTCTTTTTAGTAGGCATGACATGTCTCATAAGTTTCAAACTTGACTTCTACACCTACATTTGCACTTTCACGATATTTGACTTTTTAGTGCTTGTGGAGATTCTTTTGAAGAGTAATGGAAAGTGAATGTAGGAATGATTAATTTCTGAAATTTCTAAGGGATATGATGTGTTTAGCCATGAATTAAAATTGAGCACAAAAGAAAAATATAAAAAAACAATATTTGCTCCGTATGAAAAATGGATACACTTCATGGCTAAAACACAACCCACGAGTATCCAACTTGTGCTACATGGGTAATCATTAGCGTTGGTGTACATAACTTGTCAAGCAATGCCACCCCGCATTTAAAAGTCCTTTTAGGCCATGTTTCGGGGTTCGGTAACTTGAACTCATCTTTGATGAGGTGGGAAAAATCAATCCTAGTGATATTCATGAAAATTGGAAAATGTGGATTGATTTGGTTGATTTTTCTGAAATTGAATCTCCTCTTGCACTTTATTGTCTACATCTTTTCACTTACACAAAGGTGGAGAAGTCTTGGTATGAAATCCTATGAACTTAAATTGCCCATTATTTGGAATACTCATGCAAATTGCACGCTACTTCTAATAATGATTTATTTTTGCATGGGATATTTTTGTGACTTCATGAATCCACTTTTGGTGATTACAAAGGGGGAGAAAGAAAGATTTTGACATGTTGATACTATTTTTTGAAGGGGGAGCTTGAAATATACTTGAATACTTGGTGAAGGGGGAGCTTGAGAGAAGGGGGAGCATGCTATTGTATTGCTATTAGTTTGTGCATGCCATGTTGTAGTGCTTGAATATTCATCTCATGATTAATATTGCATTACACCCTTCACACACTCATTTCTATTGATCAAATCTTTTATGGGTTTGTCATCACCAAAAGGGGGAGATTGTTGGAAGCAACGATCTAGGATCTTGGTTTGATGATGACAAACGTGTCGGTATATCTAATGTGTGTGCTTAGTGTGTTTCAGGCTTGGCGAAACAATATACTTTCACTATTTGGTGGAATTTCTATTCGTATGGCACATTGGGAGATAAGAAAATGTGTGTGCTAAGGAGTTAGACTTAGTCAAGATGAAGTGATAAGGAGAGACCAAGTCAACTCACGAATCTTTTCTAATATAGATTTATTTAAATCAATTAGAAGATCTTACTCTATCTCCTAACCCCACTTCAATTCAAAATCCCAATCAAAATTCAAATTTCCTATCTCTTAGGGACTCTCTCCAAAACCCTAGGCTACCCTTTCTATATCCTATATAAGAATCTCTCTTCCAATAGCCTAAGGGTGTGCGGCTATCAAATATTTCGAGAGGGGCTACAGCAACAAAGTGCGGCAATCAAAATTCCAAGAGAGGGGAGAGGCAGTAGGCAAAATATTTTTCCAAGGCAAAGAGTCGCGAGATCTTTATCCAATCAATTCACGCAAGCAAGAACTTCTCCAAGCCGTAAGCTGCAAAGCCTATCTCCTTCTCCATGCTGTTGTCGAAGGCTGCTGCTACGATGAGATCGTCTTCGTCTTCGTCGTGATCATCGGAGAAGTGGCTGTCGGCATCATCGAGTGGAGAAGTCGTCGCCATCACCGTTAAACGCTGCTGCAGTCGGAGTGACATCGTACGCCAACGGAGAAGGAGAGACCGCCTGCCATCATCGCCATCAAGTCCGAAGACGACGTCGCCGTACACACCGTCACTGATCATCCTCGACGTCGCCGAAGACAGCAGCTTGCCGTCGAAGTCGGAGAGATCTTCGAAGCCGCCAAGATCACTGGAGTCCTCGTTGCCGAAGTTGCCTCCAAAGAACTCGCTGCTGATCGACAACGCCATCGCCTTCTCGAAAGGAAGCCGCCATCTCCTTTCAAAGCTCGCCGTCGTCTGCTGCCATCGCCACGAAGTCGCCGCCGTGACTTCCTCGCCGCTGACGAAGTGGAGCTCGGAGTCGCCGTTGCTGCAACCCTCGTCGCCATCGAAATCTCGTCGCTGCTCCGAGTCGCCGTGACGAAGTCGCCACCGTCGAAGACCGCCGTCGTTCGCTCTGAAGTTACCGCTCGACTGCCGCCTGCATGCCCTAAAAGCTGAAGACGAAAGCGAAGCGGAGTTCGCGTGCTGACGTGGCAATCGAAGCTGTGTTGAGACCGTGGGATTAAAAACGAACGGCTGAGATTGATTCCCCGCAAAATTAAATCGAAAGCGAGGCCGTCGATCGGAGCTGACATGGCGGGGTAATTTTTAAGGGAGCTGCTTTGCGCACAGGCCGTTAATTAAAAAGAATTGAACTGCTCTGCTTTGCGCACCAACGGCTCATTTGAAGGGAGTTGCTGTGCGTACAGATGGCTTATTTATTGGATTCGAACTGTTCTGCTTTGCACACCGACCGCAGATTATTTAAGGAGTTGCTGAGCGCACAGACCGCTGTTTGAACTGAGATTACCTTACGCACAGACCAGTGCATAACTTGACATCCAGGAGTCAGATTGAGACACCGTTTGCGTCAGATCGGAGCTGACGACGTGCAGATTGACAGAGACGCCTACACAGACACAAACTGAGCATTTCTAAACTCTAAACTCCTTTATTTGTGTCTTAGTGTAACGTTCTCTGTAGGGGAAACTTTTACCATTTTCAGGGACTATTTTGGGACTTGTCTAGTTGGGACTAGACAAGTGGGACCCAGCTAGTGTGGGACTAGCTGGTAGAGAGCTTTGCTAGGATTGATAGTGAGAGGAAACACTGTGTGTGGGGTACTGAGAGTCTGGCGAGTGTAGAGACGTAGAGGGTGCTCTGAGCGTGCTCTAACTTGTGACTTTGTACCTATTGCACTATTCAATCTAGTATTTGCTTTGGGGGCTGGAGTAGGTCGTTGGGACGACCGAACCAGGGTAAATCTGCTGTGTACTCTGTGTCTGCTTTTTATTACTCTGGTTGTGCTTTTAACTGCGTGTGATTTCTCGTGGGTTGCACGAGAATTTTTTATTAGCCTATTCACCCCCCCCCCCCTCTAGGCTAGGATCCAGATCCAACATATGCATATGTAGTGAGTGCACATAGTGATGTGGATGTGCTACTAGATGAATAGTAGGATGTATTCGTAATATGTATGTGATGCAGATGGGTATGGATGACAATGAAGTATATAGTGTATATATGTGTGGTATAGGTATGTATTCTTGTTTGTACTTCATGGGTAGAAAGACCTTCATATGTAGCTAACCTTCGACGGGGCTCCCACCCTAGGAAGTTCGAGGACGAACTTTATTTTAAGGTGGGTAGGATGTCATGCCCTATTTAACACTATACGTGTATTCTACTGAACACACGTGGTATTTCTACCTACGGTGCATACGTAGGCATGAAATAAACGTAGATATCGATGTATGTAACGTAGTGCAAGGGGGATTGGGCCATAATGCGTGGCTAAGAGACGAGAAAGCGAGATTGAGTGTGGGAGAAGTGTGAAAAACATCGTGGGTGCAAACCAACATGAATGGGTTGGACGTGTGTGCGTGGTGCATGTATGCATGTGTAGGCATGCATGGGTGTGTGTAGGGATGCCATACAAGTGTGAAAGGGGTTAGGGGTCAATGGCAACCCCCGTAAATTTTTAGAAAGGTTAGGGGCAAAACGGTCATTTGGACTAAAGCTGCTATGCGTATATCCTAAAGTTGTGTGTGCATAAAGTAATGGCAAACTTGTAAATACCTAGAGGATGGAGGGGTATTTTGGTCATTTCCACGTTGAATATTTCCTTGGAATATTCCTTTCTTGGAAGAGAAGAAAGGAATAAGAAAAAGGAAGAGAAAAGGAGAGAAATCTAGTAATTTCTCTAACTTTCTCTCATTTTCTCCCTTCTCCTCTCTCTTCCCTAGTCTTGGTCGGCCAAACCCTCCCCATTTCCCTTCTTCTTCACTCCAAAACCCTAATTCTTTCTCTCAAAGATCATGAAACACAAGGGGTTGCAAGATAGAAGAAGGTGGAGAAGAAAGAAGAGAAGAAAAAGAGGAAAATTCAAGTTTTGAGGTAGGAATCCTCTTGGATTTGGAATTCCTTTAAATTTGCTCTTGCTATCATATATTTATAGCATGTTTTATCCAATATGTGATGAGGATAGTCAATTTTTACATGCTATGGCTCAATTTCACAATTTCCCTTTGAGATTCTTAGCAAAGTCATCTCCTTTTGAAATTCTGAAATCTTGATGTCTGTTGTTGCTTTGATTATGGTTACTGTAGATCGAATTAGGTTTTGAAAAAAATATGTGCTTGTAGATCTTGAAGTTCTACCCCAAAATCATATAAACTTTGATATATGTTCAATTCAGAAATTAGGAGCAAAAATTCCATCTTTACAACATGTCTGTTTGATCTTCAGTCTTGACACAGTTCAGTAAAATTGATCTAAATACCTGCACACATAAAGGAATTTTATGTTCTTAGTCTCGTTGGAAACTTAACAAGTTTATCTATAATTTCATCAGGGTGCTTATATTTCTACATTCTGGCTAGAACATGCCCAAAAACAGCAATCCTTACAGACTCTGAAATCTGTCTGAAAAACAGAATTGACAGACGTCACCAAATAATTCACCGTAAATCACATACTTAATATTATTGCATGAAATTTTATCTATGAATCCAGGACTAAAATATCTATAACTTTCATTTGGGAAGTTTTATCAAATTCGCACTGCAAACTGATGATATATGGTCAATTGTGGTGACTGTTTACAATTTCCAGCAAGCTGAAATGTTTAAGAGATGTTGTAACTATGACTTGATGTTAAATTTTTCTCTATTATGCATGCGCATTGTTATTGCTTGAAGTAGGGGTTCATTGTGATAATTGCTATTGGATTTACTCATGTTATAATGGCTATGTTAATGACTCCATCATGTGTTCGATGAAATGCCTCAATAAAGGCAATATCCGATAATTTGAGTAACGTGCTTGTGTTGGTATTGGCCTTGGGCCACATTGATAATTGGTGAAGTTAGAGGCTTGAATGGCATGGATACATTGAAATTGTGAATGGATGATGTGTTTTGATAGAGGGCATGTCACATGAGTGCATGACCCTTTGTCAAGTGATGGACAGCTGAGGTGATATGTGCATACACATGCCATTATGACCCCTAACGTGTCACTTATGATGTTGACTTATAAAATTGAATAAGTCTCAATCCTCTCTAATGAGGGTGAGTCAGCAAAACCCGGGTTTTAGGTGGGATTTGAGTAAATTGTGGATATGAGGCCTGGACTGAGAAGTTGGGGGAAATGATTATGTGATATATGATATTTATACTCACTCGCCTTTATCGAGAGTTGAGGGGACATACAGAGGTTGTGTTATTGTGTGAGAGCCTCACTCCTGCCAGAGACGGGGGAGCTGAGAGGCCCGGTGTCGTACAGTGCCCGTGTCCACTGCGCCGTGTGCTATATTCACCCCAAATTTGAGGTGATGTCCAGGTCCTGGTATCATACATTTTACCCAAGTTCCAATTAATTCAATTATAAATTAATAAAATAAGAATTTGTGTGTTACTCCTTTTGTTGGCAGCACTTCCCTTCCCTTTACTTGCTTCACTAGTGACACTGTGTTATAATTCTGACACTTGTGATTCTCTTATTAGATTGTGGTTGTGTGAATATTTGTATCGTTATACGTGCTAACCCTTTTTATTGCAGTAGTTCGACATTGGACCGCAGGTATGATCCTCTTACTTGGCTGTTTACCTTTCGCTATATATTTAATTTACATGTCTTATTTCCCTTGCATTGCCTTGTGGATTAATAACCTTAAAACGATGTTCCTAATCCAAGTTGGTTCCTACTGGGGCACGCATTGACGTGCTCCTACCCATTTTTCAGGCAGCAGTGTCAGCTTGGTTGGAGGTTACTTGGAGTTGGATTTCAGAGGTAGTACTCGGTGTGAGCTGTGGCTTGTAGAGTGACTTGGTTGTCTTTGGAGGTGGAGAGTGTTGTTATATGTGAGATGATGTAACTGGGTTACGTAAATAAATGAAAGTTGTTATATAAATTTATTGTTGTTCTATGTTATTTATGAGTTGTTTGATATCTTAATGAAGCTACAGTTGTACTGTCCCAGCATGTGCGCAGTGGCCTGCTTATTCAGTTTCTTGTTTCTCTCTCTTTTCCTCTCCCATCACCCTCACTCTTCAGGATACCTGGGAAAAAAATTAAATTAATTGCCGGGTATTCTGGGGAACGGAGCGTGACATTAGGAGTATGCATAGTAATGCCAAACTTCCGATATCTGTATGGACTGAAGCTCTTAAAATGGCAGCGTACATATTAAACTGAGTTTCAACTAAAGCTGTCCCAAAGACGCCTTTTGAGTTATGGAAAGGTTGGAAACCAAGTTTGTGCCATGTACGCGTTTGGGGATGCCCTTCCGAAGTAAGAGTGTATAATCCACAAGAGAAGAAACTGGATCCTAGGACTATTAGTGGGTATTTCATTGGATATGCCGAATGGTCCAAAGGATACATGTTCTATTGTCCATCTCATAGCACCAGGGTTGTGGAATTAAGAAACACAAAATTTCTTGAGAATGGCATGATAAGTGGGAGCGATCATTTTTAGGACACTATTCCGGAAAGGGGTCAGCTGGTGATCAGCCCTCCACATCAACTGATCGAATAATTATCGTTAGTAATGCCCCTCGAGTTCAAACGGGCATTAATCGACAAATTGAAACACCATCTGTTGATATTGATCCAGTAGATCAAGTTGTTCAAGAAACTCCAGAATAGGTTGAACAACCTGTTGTTCAAGAAGAACCGCTGATGGATGAGGACCCAGTTGATCAACATGATCCTCAAGAGAATGTTGATACAAAATTAAGAAGATCTGCTAGGACAAGAAAATCAGCAATATCTAGTGACTATGTTGTGTATCTACAGGAGTCGGACTTTAATGTTGGAGCCGAAAATGACCCTGAGACGTTTTCACAAGCCATGAGTTCGAAAGAATCAAACTTATGGCATGATGCTATGGAAGATGAGATGAATTCGATGGCATCAAATGGGGTATGAGACCTTGTTGAGTTACCTGAAGGGGCGAAAGCCATTGGATGCAAATGGGTCTTTAAAACAAAGAAAGACTCATTGGGTAACATTGAGAGATACAAGGCCAGACTCGTTGCCAAAGGATTTACTCAGAAGGAAGGAATCGATTACAAGGAGACATTTTCTCCTGTATCAAAGAAAGATTCTCTTCGTATAATAATGGCATTAGTTGAACACTTTGACATGGAATTGCAACAAATGGATGTGAAAATGGATTTTCTTAATAGAGACCTAGGGGAAGAGGTATATATGAAGCAAACTGAAGCATTTTCCTCTAGTAACGTGAGCACTTGGTTTGTAAGCTCAAGAAATCCATATATGGATTGAAACAAGCCTCACGTCAATGGTATTTAAAATTTCATGATGTTATATCTTCATTCGGATTTGAAGAAAATGTTGTGGATCAGTGTATGTACCAGAAGGTCCGTGAGAGCAAGATCTGTTTCTTAATCGTATATGTGGATGACATTTTACTTGCAAGCAATGATAAGGGAATGCTATATGAGGTGAAACAATATCTCTCTAGAAACTTTGATATGAAAGATCTGGGTAATGCATCTTATGTTATTGGAATTAAGATACATCGTGACAGAATGCATTGTACTCTGGGAATGTCTCAAGAGACGTATATTAATAAAGTTCTAGAGAGATTTCGGATGAAGGATTGTTCACCAAGTATAGCTCCCATTGTGAAGGGCAACAGGTTCAATTTGAACCAATGCCCGAAGAATGACTTTGAATGGGAACAGATGAAAAACATTCCTTATGCTTCAGCTGTTGGAAGCCTAATGTATGCTTAGGTTTGCACTAGGTCTGACTTTGCATTTGCTGTTGGGATATTGGGACGATATCAGAGTAATCCAGGCATAGAACATTGGAGACCTGCAATGAAGGTAATGAGATACCTTAAGGCAACCAGAGATTACATGCTCATGTACAGACGGACAGTCAACTTGGAAATCATTGGCTACTCGGATTCAGACTTTGTTGGATGTGTTGATTCTCGAAAATCAACTTTTGGATACATATTTTTGTTGGTCGATGGGGCTATATCATGGAGAAGCGCAAAACAGACTTTGATTGCTACTTCTACCATGGAAGCCGAGTTCGTATCTTGTTTTAAGGGTACTTCACATGGTGTATGGATTAAGAATTTCATCACTAGACTTAGAATCATGGATTCTATTTCTAGACTGCTAAGATTGTATTGTGACAATACAGCTGCTGTCTTCATGGCTAACAACAACAAAATTGGTAGCCGAAGTAGGCACATCGACATCAAACACTTAGCCATAAAACAGAGGGTTAAGGATAAATCAGTCTTCATTGAGCATATTCGTACTGATTTAATGATTGCAAATCCTTTAACTATAGGCATGCCAGCACTGAAGTTTAAGAATCATGTGGATAAAACGGGATTTGGTTCCTTGTTGTAGTGACGTTGTTATTTAATGAAATTCTTGTTGTGATGCTTTCTCGTATATGGTTATGTGCACATTTAGATATATTACTGTGAGAAAGATCATTAAGTTTGGACCATGAATAAACATAGGGTTTATTCATTAAGATATATAACCTATTACTGAGAAACATATGCATTGTAATACATGGAAGATAATACTTGCTTTTAAAAGGACTAATCGCCATGATTCAAGTATTTTGTTTCTTGCTGGGAATGATGGTTTGTGTGGATCAAGTGGGAGAATGTTGGGGTTTTCACCCGTTGGGTTCTTCTCGTTGGTGATCCACAGTTTTAAAACCTAATCCCTCTCAAAAAACAGAATTTTTGAATTTGAGAACCGTTGATGGAACGATTCTCACCTTTATAAATTGGTTTTGGTCCCTCAGTCTACTCACTCGAATTTTAGATCATACACCATCATAAAAAGAGTGTTTTGAGACTAAGAAGGGCAAGATCTGTTCAAAAGTTTACCTTTTTATCGAAAGCAATGGCTGGAGGTAAGAATCCGCGAATTTCTTCCGCAGTTCGTGATGTAATCATCACATAAATTCTCACAATACTTGGGAAGCTAATTTGTATGCAAATGACCACCCTTGTGCAAGTTGTTAGCCTTAAAGAAGTTACATGCACAATTCTGAAGTTTTTGCAGTTTTTCTGTAACTTCATTCATATATATCTCTCACTGTAGATTGAATTAAATTCTGATAAAATTATACTGAAAGGATTAGATAGTTATCTACAACTTTCATGTTGGATGTTTTTCCAAATTCGTACTGCAATTAGGCCCAAACTGGAGTTACTTACAGGGTAGCAGCTTCTACCAGATTGGATACCCTTCACTATTTCCTCTCTAATTACTGCTGTAGTTAGGAAAATCATGAGTTTTAGGATATTTTGGATATCTATACTTCCCAAGCTACAAGTTCTATGTTGAGCTTTAAACCAGAACTGATTGGAACTATGAGTAATTCATTGATTAAGTTGAAGCAGGTTTCAGCTTTTCTGCAGAATTTCAACCTGTTACCATTTTGGCCACTATAATTCACACATTCATGATGATTTTCTGAAAATTTGTGTGTCAATGTAAAACTTGCATATCTACAACTTTGTAGTTGTTACTTTTCTCATATTCTAACTGGAATTCTAGGATAGCAGCCTTGAATGCAGATTACTTGCAATTTCATGCACTTGATCTATGGTGTGGCCTAAAATTCATTATGCCATGATTAGTATTATGTTGTTGTGATGCATTGAGATATGGTTGTGTACATGATGAGGGCATGGCACAATGTGCTTGACCTAATTGTTATGAAAGAGAAGTAGAAAGAATGAGAAAGAGAAGGAATGAAACAATGGGTGTGGAAATGTTCCCCTTGTGTTGCTCTTGTATGTTCTTGGTTATAGTTCTTTCCTATGCTCATATACCTTATATTTTCTCACATGAATTTATTTTATAAGAATAACTCAATCCCCTCAAAGGGGGTGAGCTGAAAAATGGGGTTGGAGAAAATTGGGAATTGGTAGGGTATGTGGACTGGACTATGTTGTGACAGTGTAATGTACCTTGCTCAGTTTTGGGTACTTTGTGGTGATCTCCGTACCTTACTCAGTTTCGGGTACGATGTATTGTGATGTTGTGGAGTTTTTCTCACTCGCACTCCGATGCGAGGGAATGGATGGAGTGAGAGGCACCGTTAAGGAAACAGTGCTCGTGTACCACTGGCGGGTGCTCTTTACCGCCCCACCTTGGGATGGAGTCCAGTTCCTCATATTCAACGACACACCCAGATTTCCAAATGAAATTTAATTAAATATTTAAGTGCTTTAAATTTTCAATTGTGCAGTTATTATTAGTTGTTGTAGTTATTTTTATTTTTCTAAATTGGTTTAGCTCATTAATTGTTCTTTTACTGGAGGTTACTTCTTATTGTAATGCTCATGCTACCTTAATTTCTTTCCATGTAGCACTTGCGGGGTCTGGTTATAGTTGTCTTGCCTAGAGATTCATTATCACTTTATGAGTAATTATTGCTGCTCTTTAATTGTAATTTTATTGTGCATTTTGCTCACGCCACGCCACGCCATGCCATATTATGTTAACTTCTTTTCAAGTGTTACTTTCACTTAATTATGTCAAGCATTCATGTGAAGTAGTTGTATAGTAATTGCATTTATGAATGGCATACCAGGGGAGATTGGATATCCTACCGGGTCACGCATTGACGTGCTCCACCGTTGTCTTTGCAGGTTGTAAAGTTGGTTGCAGGAGCTGGAGCTGGAATTATGGTTGAGAAGTTGAGTATAGGATTGGGTGGTGAAGAGAGGAGAGAGAGACCATTGTACTTTTTGGGTTTCTTTTACTCTTGGGGTTGATGTATAAATGATGTTGTATATGGATATTGATGATATATATATAAAGGCAGAGTTTCTTTGGTTTCTCAGTGTTGGTTCTGTGTACTTTGGTTTCTTTGTGTTGGATGTTGGTTGTTTTACTTAGTAATAGTACAGGTACTATCCCAGCAATGCGCAGTGGCCTGCCGGTTTCTTTTGTATTTTTTTCTTTTCTCCCTTCGTAACACTCGCTGCTTTGGAAGAACCTGGGCCGGATTCGTACTCCCCGGGTATCCTGGAGAGCATGGAGTTACAGAATTGTTTTCTCCATCTATAAATACCAGAGAGTTTAGAACTTTTTAATATCAATTTTTGAGCAATTTCTAATAATTTTTAAGCATTTTAAAAAGCTCTCTCATTCTAAAAAGATCTCTTTTGGCCATTGTGTTTAAAGTTTCTTTTGTGTTTATTCTCTCTGAATTTATTGATCTTTTGTTGGCATGAACTTGTTTTAATCTCTGTTCATAAAGTTTATTTTAAAGAGCTTTAAATCAAGTTTCTTCTAGATCTCATACTGTTCACTTATACTACTTTTGATATCAAGAGTTTCTAATTTTTCTTATAGCCACACAAAATACAAAAGCTCCATCATTTGTTTATAGGATCAAAAGGGTGTAACGATGATCGATAAAGGTTTGTAAGACTTATAGAAAGGAATTGGTAAGTCGATTGATAAGCGTTGAGTTGTACTTCCCTTCGTGAAAGGGGTATTTGTGTTATTGTTGGAAATCCTAGTTGTTAGTGTGACTTGGTGTGTTAGAAAATCCTAGCAAGTGAAGGTAGATAAGTGTATTGCAGGATTTGCAATTGTGGATTAAATCTCGAGGGAGGTCAGGGACTCGATGTACCTATGTTGTAGGGAACCATGATAAATTCTATGTGTCTGCGCTATGACTACTCTGATTGTATACTTGCTTGTGATTCATATTTAAACTGCACATTATCTTATTTCATTGCAAGAAAAAATTTTGTTGATTAAGTACCAAGACAAGTAACTTTTCTTGGAGACTTAGGCAACTTAATTAGAAGGGTTTTTAATGTACGTAAAAAATTTAGCTTTATACACAACACTATACAACCCCCTTCTAGTGTTGTCTGCCATCCACAGGATCCGACAGCATCCACGAGTGGTGATAATAACAGCTTGGAGAGTTCTACTACCAATAAATGCACCACTCCGACCCAACCCTCATTTGGAAAGAAACCCACAAAGGGTGGAGCTCCAAAGAAGGGTCAGGCATATATGTATACAAAGTGGCCTCTGTGGATGCTATCGTTTCTCCCGACGCCGCTAGTAGCGAGGGTAAGGTTGGTGACTCGGACGTTGAGGATAGGGGGGATTCGGATTCTGTTGCCTCTGACGACTTCACGGAGATGGATGCGGCTTTCGACTCGAGCTTTGAACCTTGGGTTCCCGACATTTGCGTTGCTGCGTCAGGCAGAGGGGGCGTGGTTGTGGCCGTCGTGGTTAGGCCCCCCAGACTCGTCCGGTCGTGGGGGCAGCAATGTGAGGGGTGGGAAAGCATGTAAGCCTGGGTTCATCCCGAACCCCAGAAGTGCTTCGGCTACCTTGAGTCCTCCGTCTTGCCTGGTACCGTCGACGGTGGAGAACCCGGAGTGGAAGGTGCTATTTGATAGCGCCTATGCCAAGGCGGAGGCTTCGAAGTCAAAGGCTAAAAAAAGAGTGGATCCACCGGTCACTCGCTCCAAAGAGACGGCGACTAACTTTGCATTTGTTGGGCTTTCCCATTTGAAGCTTTGAGTTGGGGAGGTTGTGCCCATGGTTGGATGGATACGCTTGACATGTGGGGTGGTCTCTTTGCTTGTCATAATTGTCTCTGGTGGGGGAGTGTTTGGGTGTTGTAGGCCGTTGGCCATGTATGTTTGTTTGGGGGGAGGGTTGTGCTTTTTTTGCTTTGGGGTCCTCTTCCTTTGTTTGATGTATGGGGCTTGTTTGATGTATGGGGGCTGGCGCTTGTGCCTAGCCTTGTCTTGGGGTCCTTCCATGTCTGCCTGATTACTAGCACCTGGTGACTGCTTCCTGGCCTCTCCCATGTCTGTAATCAGGTAAGGCGGTTGTGATGTTCCCGTACTTTGTACACACCATCATATATTAATTACTTACTTTACAAAAAAAATATACCCACGTAGGAGAGCACCCACTAGACATGCTCTACATATGATAGTTTCTATGCACCACACCCACGTGCAAGTGCAAACACAAACATGCGACACCCTCATACATGTTCACTTGCTCATACATATGCACAACCACACACACACACACACACACACACACACATGTATGCTCACACCCATGTTTCGTATGTTCCACCACATGTATATGCACACCATGCATGACACACCGTGCAAGACCACAAGCCAATTATCATGCACACCCACACTATTATTATCCACACGCACATCAACACGCTTATGCACAAATACATGCACAACATACACGTCCCCATTCTTATGCTAGCCCACACACCTACACACCTCATGCATTATATAGATGCCAACCCCATGTGCATGCATCCTCTAGGAGTAGGACTCCCAAAATACATTATTTGGAGCCATAAGAACACGAGCATGAATGGTAGGAATGTGTATATGCAATCTTATTTTCATGATGTGGTTAACAATAGTGACTATGTTGAGAAATCAAAGTCTGCTTGGACTTGGTTTCCAAAGGGCTAATACCAATGGACCCAATATGCTCCATGTGCTTATGGTTTATTCCATATGTATCCAAGAATAGGAAAAAGGGCAATAAAGGCAAGAATTGCTCCAAGTGCATAAAGAAGGGATGGATACTCGATAGTGGTTGTTCCAAACATATGACGAGAGATCCTAGCTTGCTTTCAAAGATCATCTGCATCAAGAATGGTGGAACGGTCACATTCAAAGGCAATGCAAAAGTCGGTAATCCATATAAACCACTAATAGATAATGTTTATTTAGTAGCTGGTTTAAGTCGCAACCTTATCTCAACTAGTCAACTTTGTCACAAGGGTAACACAGTTAATTTTGGTGATGGTTTGTGTAGTATTTATGATAGTTCTAATAAAAATATTTTTTTCTTTTCGACAATATGTGTGGGTTTGGCGATCGAATGGCCGTTGCCATTGGGTCAGCGGCTGGTGGCCATCGCCCTCTCCTCCAAGGCGATGTGTGTGGGGCTGGCGGTCGATTGGCCCCTGCCCCAAGGTCGGTGGCTGGTGGCCGTCGCCCTCTCCCCAAGGCGATGTGTGTGGAGCTGGCAGTCGATTGGTCGCCACCCTAGGGTCGGTGGCCGCCGCCCTCTCCCCTAAAAGAATTTTTTTATGTGATCTAGGGCATATATGCACAAGAAGATCTGATCATGATCAAATTAATGGGGTTTTTTAGATGTACATCTATATCGATTTAAGAGAATGATGGTTGAATTGGGTGAGCGTCTGTGTGCGAAACAAATCTGATTCTTTAGCGTCTAAACAGCAACGATCCCTCGATTCTCCGTCATCTACCAAAACTTCCGCAGTGTCTAGTCTCTCTATATCTCGCTCTCTTACGGAAGAGCGTGCTGATAACTGACCCACCCAGAACTAACACTTAAAACCCGCCTAGCAATGGCACGAATGCCAAAGGCTAGATGCGTCCCAAATGTAACTCCTGGACCATATCGCAAGCACACAGTGTCAAGTTATAGTTGTTGGATATTGGACTCTCCGGATTTGGTTTTGGATGATGAACAAACATAAATATATCGTGAACTAACACTTTGTGAGCGCAGTTATGGAGATCGTCGCCAAATTCACATGAATATCAATTACGACGTCTCAAGACTTCTCAAAGCACGTGATCGTATGCCTAAAGCTTCGTTGAAGCTTATGGACCTATTTAGAAGTCATGAAGATTCGATTGAAGCTATTGAAGACGGTATCGTCAAGTTTAATTTATAGTCTTTAAGCTTCTTTCATAGAATGTTAAGCCTTGAGTAGGTCTTACGTTTTAATTCTTCATAACGCTCATATCTTAGCTCTAGGATCTTAGTAGAAGTCCATACAATCCTTCCCGAAGCATCGCGCTTCGATTCACGACTTCTTGTGCATGTTAGTTGGTTCAAGAAGAAGAACTGACCGACTAGATGGTGATCTAGTTGGTCAGCCAAGCTTCTTGGACCGACTAGTTTCAGTCAGTTAATTCTTAGCTCTTTACTGTTTACAGTTAGTCGGTCTAAGTTGACTCACCGACCGACTAGTTTATGAACTAGTCGGTCAGTGATGCTTCTGTGACCGACTAGTTGAGCTTTCCCTGTACATGCACATTTGAGCTTGAGCTACTGTTTATCATTAGTCGGTCTGTGCTCATTGATCGACCGACTAGTTGATGAACTAGTCGGTCAACTTTCCTTCTTAGACCGACTAGTTTAGTTTACTGTACATGCCAAAATTTTCACCATACTTACTGTTTATTGTTAGTCGGTCTATGTTCATTTGGTGACCGACTAGTTGGTGAATTAGTCGGTCAACATTTGTTCTTGGACCGACTAAGTCTAATTCTTCTCAGACTTCAGTTTTATCTGTTAGTCGGTCCACGTTGAGTAACCGACTGACTAGTTGTGAAACTAGTCGGTCAGCTACTCTTCTTAGACCGACAAGTTCCTTAGTCTGTACTTCAATCTTTTCTCAGTTTACTCATTAGTCGGTTTACGTTAATTGACCGACCGACTAGTTGATGAACTAGTCGGTCGTTGGTTGTTCTTTGACCGACTAGTTGGGTTCAGAAAAGAGCCGTTGGAGCCTTTAATGACTCGAATTTCTTTCTCTCTCTCCTCTATCCTATATATACTTGATGGGCTGCATTCATTGCTGCCAAGGCTGATATTATTGCAAGTTTAGAGATCAAGAGAATTCTTTCCAAGCTCATTCAAAGCTCATTCATTCCATTCAATAATCTCTCCTCACTCTTACTTCCAAAGAGAGATTCATTGAGTGTGAAGCCTTCCAAGCCAAGTGCTTGATTCTAGGTCACCAACATCCCCAAAGCTCTCCATCGCTGATCTACATCTTGGAGCTAGGGTTTGGTGCCACTTCTTCCTCAAAATCATCCTTGCCCTAATTCGTAAGCAATACTCAAGGCATAGGTATTTTGTTCGGTAAGAAGTTTTCTTATTTCATTTCATATTTGATTTGTATGTTTCACTCTCGGTTGTGAGAGTGTGGTTGTGATCCCGGGTTGTGGGAGTCACAAATTACATTTTGTATGATTTGACTTGTGGAGGATTTTCACAAGTATTTCATAGTGGAAATCTTGAGTTAGGGTTTCTAACTCAAGTATCCGGAGGGGATCCAGGTGGTTGGGACGTAGGATCACCGGGAACAAGTCGGAGAGACTTGGGTGGATCCGAACCCAGTAACATCTCTTGTTAGCATTGTTAATTTTGTTGTTGTCATTCAATTTAATCTTCCGCAAATTGATTTGGTAGTTGTTTGCATTATAATTAGGAATTATACTCCTTGTTATTTTTAAAGAACTATTCACCCCCCCTCTAGTACTTGTGCAGTAGCTTGTAGGGCATTACAATAGTATAAAAGATATCGATCCCACAAAGAAGTGAATGATAATATGATCTTGGGTGATTCCTAAGTCTCCGGAATATTGCTAGCAGTCGATTTAAAAAGATTGGTTGTTGTGAAGTTATATCTCAAACAAGGTTGTAATCAATAATAAAAGACTAGGGCGTTAGGACTCACCACTAGGATCGTCGGACGCCGATGCTAGGTTAGAAATCTTACATTGCATTGACTTTATTAGGGATTGTCGCATCTAAGATGCAGAACTCACAGCTCTAGGCGACATGAGTCTAACGTATCGCACGCTTACCCCGGTCTCGCGATAGGCGTGATGTGCGATCCATGCATTAAGAATCGACAATATTCATACCACTCTTGTGGGTAGAATGATCTCCGCTCATGCCACTCTTGTGGGTAAAGCTTTGATGTGTGCTTTGGTGGCTCTCATTGACGCAATGGCGGTAGCCGTCAATTAGTAATATAGGACGTCGGTGAATCCCATCATGGAGTATGCCAGGCATGACCGCAAATCCTAATTGAATCCATTAACTCCCTAATTAAGTTTATAGGATACTCCTTAAGCTCATCATGGCCACAGACAGTGGACATGATCTCAGTACGAGATCTCCTACAAACTTGGCTAGATCAACCAAAACACTTCTCTTTTTGAACCAACACAACATAAAAATCCCAACTTTGCATCTAAATCCTAATATCCTATGGCTAATCCATTAGCCTAGATAGAACTACTCGTGAATCATAGAGATAGACATAGAAGAATCAATAAAACCAAGGGAATTCATCATGGCATGTGAAAGCATCGAATAAAACATAGGAAGTTTAGAAATCATTACCAACACGTCGTAGAGCGATAACAAACACAAGAGAATTAAGAATATCAAGCTTACACGCAATAAAGATCAATAAAAATCCAAGTTTTAGTCTTTACAAAATAGCCACAGCACAAAACTCTCTAGATCTAAAAACTCTAATTAAAACTAAGGGAAATAATAAAAGTCTAGTCTCCCTAGAAATAGGGTAAAAATCGTGCTTAAATACAAGGGGTAGGGATCGTCCAAAATCTGGGAGAATCTGGGCACTTGGGCCCACAATCTTGGCTGGTCGCGTCACACTACTCGGTCGAGTAGAGGCGCCTGCTCGGTCGAGTTGACATAGGCTCCGCTTTGCTACTTCTGTTGCTCTGGCTGATTTGGGCTACTCTGTCTAGTAGGTGATCTGCTCGGTCGAGAAGCTTTGCTGCTCGGTCGAGCTAGGGCACTCGGGGAGAGATCCAAAATAGGCGCTTTGTACGAATACATCTCGGTCGAGCTGGCCGTTCTGCTCGGTCGAGTAGGTGTGTCTGTTTCCTCTGCAGCATTGGCGTGTCAGCTCGGTCAAGTAGCATCAGCACTCGACCGAGTGGCCTGGAAAACTGAACATGGGTAGAGCTAGAGTCTTCATCTCTCGCTCTCCCCTCCTCCTCTCCTTCAATTTTTCTCCTTGCCTCGGCGAACTCTCATGGAACCTCGCTAATGACGTCCCGGAGGTACCGAATGTGTCAATGTCCCTAAATAGCTTCAATTCGCTCCAAAACTCTTGAAAATCCACAAAGCTATACAAAACTCGAATATGGCGTTAGAAGCACGATAATATATGAAAATGTGGGGTTTGGAGGCAAATATGATATGGAATGAAGCAATAAAAACATGTAAAATATGGACACATCAATAACGTGTTGTGAAGTACTTTCTATGTAAGACCGTCGACCTTTATTTATATGGAAAAGTTCATACAATGGTGTGATACATTGTTTATGTTGGATATGAAATATTGATCTGATACAAGACAAGATATGGCCTACACGAGCATATAATGGGCCTACATAATATCGTTCATAACAATCAATAATATTTTTTATGAAAAGACGAGTTATTAACTTTTGCAACCGGTAAATTACCAAAATATCCTTACCTTTTGTACGTCCATCTAACTTTTCCCCTTTTCTTTTTTCTCTCCCTTTTCTCTTTCTTTCTTTTCCTTTCATTTTCTTTCTTATCGTTTTATTACATTGAAGTTCTTTCAAATTATAATGTACTTTTTGATTCTTAATTAATTTGGATTGATTACTAGGTTTAAATGAGTCACATGTATTTCCGTCCATCCATTTTTCTCCTTTTTTCGTTTTTATCCTGAAATTTTCTTATCTACTGGTTATTTAAAAAGTTTCGTTTTATGCCTATCGTAATTAAAATGAAAACATATTAAATTGAAATTTATTCTTTTATTCATATCATGAACAACAATTTATTTGGATATATATGGTGTATAATTAAAATAGATGAACATATGCAGATGATGCTCTGGTTGGGGCCCACCGATAGTGGGGCCCTGCTGAGCTGTACAGATGGGACCTATTGTGGACCATCAACAATCCTCGAAGACCGATTGGCCTCAGCTTAAAGGGTTGGCCAGACAGGACCCCGACAGCATCACAGCTTTACAGGGATGGCCTCCACGAGGTCAGCTCACTCAGTAGCACATCTCCACAAGGACGGCTTCCACGAGGCTGACTCCATAGGGAGCACAGCTCCATAGGGACGATCTCTGCGAGGCTGTCTCACTCAGCAACATATCTTTACAGGGGACGACCTCGACGAAGTCAGCTCCCTCAGCACCAGAGCTATATCAGGACGACCTCTATGAGATCATCCCCATCAGTAGTGGCATTCCATATGGATGATTTCGACATCCGAGGTCAGTCCATCTAACTTTATGACCTAAGCACTTGCCCCTTGGCGGGATTAGACAGTGCAACCAAAGTGCCACGATCTCAGGCAGATGGGCCACACCATCTCTAGGTTGTTATCAACGGATCCGTAATTGTTAGCTTTATTAGAGAACGTGCATCACACTTTAGCAGGGGCGTGTGGCCAGCTTTATCAGGGGAGTGGTTACGACGCATGACTTGGGTCATGACAAATCCTTTGATGGATTTGTTACAAAGGGACGTGGGGGATCTTCTGACGTGGTGTAACCACTTCCCAATCTTATAAAACCGAAGGAGCATCCCCTTCATCAGGTATCACAAAATCAACCCTAGCATCTTTATCTCTAATCTCATCCCAAAAAACCCTTGCGACGGCTTCACTTAGCCGATGCTCCCTCCTTCCTCAGCTTGATACTGACTTAAGCATCAGAGACGAATTGGAGGGCCACCCCCTCTCCGTTTTCTTTGACACGTTTTCTATCCGTTTGCGGCATCGGCAAAGGAACCTCACTTTTAGCGTGGTGAAACCTTTTCTGGGCTCACTATTGCGTAAATACTCGCCTCAGCAGTCAGATCCCGACTCCGCGAGACTATATGCGTCAACACATGATGGTATTTATCATGCCAAATAAAATCTTTTATCAATATAATTATATTTTACTACAATAAAAAAATTCCAGTCATTGAAGCTAAACTAGTTGCCATTATGGTTAGAATACAAGAAAAATCCAATTTTTGCATATCTATTATACAAAAGAGGGTTGTCCAACTGGGATTGTCCCAGTTGACAGGTCTATCCCAGTCACAAGCTGACTGGGACAAACCCTCTCTAAAAAACCCCCTAACCCATTATATTTACTAGTTTGCCATTTTGGGCTTTTTACTTGCATTTTAACATCTCTAGGGTTGTCCAACAGAGATTGTCCTAGTTGACAGGTTTGTTCCAGTCACAAGTTGACTGGGACAAACCCCATCCAAAAGAAAAAAACCCCCAACCTATTGTATTTACAAGTTTTTCATTTTGGGCTTTTTACTTGCATTTTAACAACTTTTACCCCCCGACGATACTGAGAAACACACCTACGCTTCTCACTCAATTTCAATTGGACGCATTCGTCGGATCCTGTTAGTGGGTTTTTTTTCGTGACATGCACTATGTGCATGGGTTATTTCTAGTGTATTTATATATTATGGGTAATTTTAAATACCCAACTTTACTCCATTTTGAAAAAAACCTCATTGAGCTATTTTATTTTTTATAAAAACATCATTTAACTTTAAAAAAACACCATTAAACTTTTCCATATTTTCCAAGATTGTCCATTTTCTCCGATATTATTGAAAAGTTCAAAGGAGTTGAAAAGTAAGGTGAAGTTTTGTGGATTCCATGCGGTAAAGTTCAAGGATTTGTTTAAGCTAAATGGGATTTCTTGAAAATAGAAAAGCTCAATGAGATTTTTTTCACATTGGAGCAAAGTTGAGTGTGATTTCTTAAAAATTACACATATGCTATTCAATATTACCATCCTACTAGTTATTAACTAAAATTTCATACTCCAGTTTTTACAAATAGAATAATGTAGAAAAGGTGGCACCTGATCTAATAGATCACGTGCCAAGACACATAAATTTGGAAAGTACAAGCCCCACATGAGCTTGTACTTTCAATAGGGCCCTCCTTTTTGCGTCTTGCACCTGATCTATTAAATCAGATGCCACCTGATCTACATGATTCTCTTTTACAAAAGTAGCCTTAATCTAAATTATTTAATGCTTATATTCTTGAAATCGGTTTATTTTTGTTTTATATTGTTAATATGTTTGAAAAGCCTCTCCAGGCTTAAGCTCGTTAAAAGCTCGTTCGGGTTTGCTTGATTACTTTGCGAATCAAGTTTGAACAAAATTTGAAGGTTGTCTAAATAATTAAAAAATAGGAACAACATAATGCCCAGCACGTTCGGCTCGATTAAAACGACTAGTTTTGGCTGTAAGACGTAAAAGTTTGACAGGATCTGCTTATAATTTGGAGAAATAAATATTATTGTTGAGTATTGGACTTCTCCTTACTTGGTTAATGATGAGCAAACATAAATACTTGTGACTAATCCCCTATTTTGCAGTTAATCCATTGCCTAAGCTAATTATGAAGATCTACTAGAAATGGATGACTCATAAACTTCATTGTAGGCAAATGACATGATTTGGATGATCGTAGATGATGATTGAAGCTCCGTAAAGACTTCAAGCTCATACGGTGGATAGAAGAGAGAATTCGTCAATGTAACTTTCTTTATTTCTCTTCTAGTATGTATCTTAGAAGTAGAACTTTGATGGAGCACTCACACACATCTATATTCAGTCATAGGACATCATTAGACCTTTGGTCCTTAGACTCCAATTCATTTCTTTTTTGGTTGTGCAAGGATTGTTTATAATAGTCGACTGCTTAACAGTTTATAGTCGCCTGTCTCAAAAACAATCGATTGTGTATTGTTTGTCAGTCGCCTGTTATGCACAGACTTTTACAATATAGTTTTGGGTCTTCTCTGTTTATTTTGCACAGACCACTGATGAATGATTCACAGGCGCATGTCCTGGTGACAGTCGACTGTGTTTTGTAAATCATTCGCCTTTATATACTTTGCCCAAACTCTGTTTGATCTGACTTTTACGGCCAGTCGATTAATGCTGTATATACAGTCGACTGTCTCTTAGATCAGTCGACTGTCTATGCTGCAACAATCGTCTATGTGTGAGTCATTTCTTTGACTCAGCTCTCTGGAAATTTCTCAGGCTTTTGACAGTCGTCTGTTTAAGGATTCGCAGTCGCCTGTTCTGATTAACAGTCAACAGTGTTCCTTGCATCAGTCGTTTGTCCTGTTACTTGTGAGATTTCCAGTATTAGTCTAACTTGCCCTTCTCTCGGCCAGTCGCCTGTAGAAGAAAGTACAATCGCCTGTTGGTTTAACAGTCGACTGTCTTTGCTTCATCAGTCGACTGTCCACGTGGTAAATAACCGTTATGAATTCTCACCTACCCTTGCTGACTGTGCAACAGTCAACTATGGATTAACAGTCGACTGTCGCGAGTTCAGATTCTATCCGTTGAGATTTTCTCACGTATTCCAATTTGGTTTTTGCCTAAACTGTTTTGCGGATTTGAGAAAACTATAAATAGAGCTTTTACTGATCCATTGGAAGGTTACTCATTCATTGCAAAATCTCTTAAGCTTTCATTTCCAAAGATCAAAGCTCTCAAATCCAAAGCCCTAAGTATTTCCAAATCTTGTTCTCTTGCTCTCCAACCTAGAACCAAAGAAGTGATCTTCTAGGCATTTGGTGCAGTCAAGAGAAAGGGCTTCTCCTCTCTTCCAAGAGAGTTCTTCAACACACATCACACTCCTCCTTCAAGTTCTACTTCAAGGCATAGGTGATTGTAAGTGTTGTTTTTCATTATTTCATAACTTTCGTTATTTGAGTTTTGCTCTCGGTTGTGAGAGTGGTTTGCTTGCTCCCAAGTTGTGGGAGTCAAGGACATCGGTTGTATTTGATTGCACTTGTAGGGTTGCTACAAGTGGGCTTTAAGGAAACCTCACGTTAGGGTTCTAACTTGAGTATCCGGTGGTATCCGGGTGGAAGGGACGTAGGATTACAGGGAACAAGTCGAGAGTTGACTTGGGTAATCCGAACCCTAGAAACATAATTGTGTTTACAATTGTTTCTTATTTGGGTTTAATTCTATTTTCGCATTATTTGTTGGATTGCATTTTATTTGGCGTAAATTCCTTTTAAATTTGCATAAACACTATTCAACCCCCCTTCTAGTGTTTTCCCCATAGACATGGTCCCTACAATTGGTATCAGAGCGCAAGGTTATATCTATGGCATCCAACAACAACAACGTTCCTCCGCCGCATTCGTACAACAATCACGATCGTGATGGAGCGTCCACACTTTTTGAAGGTCAATCTACGGTGCGCCCTCGGCGTTTCAATGGCACAAATTTTAGCTATTGGAAATGCAGGATGGAGACGTTCCTTAGGAGTGCTTCACTTTGGAGAACCCTCCACAAGGAATACGTCGAGCCCACCGAAGTAGATTTTGACAAATGGACGTCTTCCGAGAAAACCGCCGAGGTCAACAATGCTAAGGCAATGAACGCTCTTCATTGTGCGTTGGACTCGAATGAGTTCAACAAGATATGCACATGTAAGAGTGCATATCAAATTTGAAACCATCTCATCATTACCCACGAGGGAACGAATAAGGTAAAACATTCAAAGTTATATGTTGCAGTGCAAATGTAACGACTGGTTTTTCATGTATGGATTTTATTATATATATCTATATGTTTGGTTGCTTTCCCTTGTTGTGATTTCCATTTCCGTCTCTGTAGTTCTGTTTTCGTTCGTTTCGTCGTGATTCTCTAGATTCTTCCGTCGGTCGGCGTGTTTGAAGTAAGTCATTCGTGACGGGCTTCATAACGTCGATATCTTAGAGTTAGAACGAGCCTAGGAGACTTGGGAAACCATCCCGGAGCTCCGCGCTCCATTTCGGAACTTTTGGTGCTCATTAGCCGGTGTAAGAAGGGGCACCGACCGACTAGATGACGATCCAGTCGGTCGGAAAACCTTCTTGAACCGACTAGTTGGCTTTGTTCAATGTTCAGGAGTTACTGTTTGTCGTTAGTCGGTCTAAGAACGTTGGTTGACCGACTAGGTTGCAAACTAGTCGGTCGGCAATGCTTCTTTAACCGACTAACTCTTTAACTATTTTTGGTACTAGTTACTGTTTACTCTTAGTCGGTCTAAGAACGTTCATCGACCGACTAGATGTCAAACTAGTCGGTCAGTAGTTGTTCTTTGACCGACTAAATCTAAATCCTAATTTTCGTCTGGGTTACTGTTTACACTTAGTCGGTCTGCGTTGGTCAACCGACCGACTAGTTCCCAAACTAGTCGGTCAGTGGTTGTTCTTTGACCGACTAAACAGTACAGGAAACCCTAGTTTTACCCTAGCCGCCACCAAACTCTATAAATACCCGTCCAAACGTTTTCTTCTTCTTCCTCATGACCTAAAACCCTAATTTCTCCCCCCATTGAGCCCCCATCTTCCTCAAACCATTAATCCTTCATCCCAAGCTCATCCTTCATCATCCAAACCCTTACTTAACACTTTCCACCCCCATCTTCCTCAAACCTTCATCAAACCCCCAAAATCCACATCAAACCCCATTTCTCCAGATTTTTCCCTCATTTCCAGATCTGAGCCGGATCGTTCTTCCGTTGCCGTGGTTGCTCGGCATCGTTCCTTCTCTTCCTCACGGTAATACTCGATTCCTTTAGTTTTAGCATAACCCACATTGACATTTGTGAAACCCTAATAAAATGGATTATTAGACAATTAGGATTCTATTAAGAAATCGATTTAGAATCGTTGTTCTAATGATTATTTTGCTATGACAGTGATCTATTCCGTAGTTAGCTTGTGCGACGATCTTCATTGCTCGTCAATCCCGGTATCAGGCAAGTGAAACTTGCATCTCTTGATTTTGGGCCATGTCTTAGGCCATTTCCCTTGCTTTAGCGTAAAAGAGACTAGACGGTGAAAGGATAGCCGTCTGGACGCCATTGACCTAGCTTGACAACGAAGCTTGGTCCGTCACCTTCATCATGCTTGTATGTCACGTTTACTTTCCCTTAACGATACGCGTATTAACTGTTAATGTCATCCATGCATCCTTAACTGCTATTGCATTTTAACTGTCATGTTTAATTTAAATTAACGGTACGCAAATATGTTCATGTCATTGCATTTCGCCTGTCACGATTAATTTTAATTAACTGTACGCGAATATCTGCTCATGTCATTGCATGCTTGAACACTCATCGTGATTGCGTAGCTTCGCTACATACTTGTACTATTTGTACCGGCTAGGCACCCGTTTTGCGGGCACAATCCTATGACAAATACACTTTCTGGCTCGTGTTCCAGAAGACGAGCTCAACACAGCCTGCGGGCAATAGGGCACTCGTTGAGTGATCCCTTGTACTTGATACTTGAACACAGCCTGCGGGCAATAGGGCACTCGTTGAGTGATCCCTTGTACTTTACTTGTTACTTGACATTACATGTCACCCCTACCACTTGCTACTTGCTACTTGTACTTTACCTTACTTTACTTGTTACCACCTTACTTTACTTGCCATGCACCATACTTTAACTGCTAGGTTGCTAGTTTACCTTTCTTTCTGTTTCCTTGCACAAGTCTTTCGACTTGCTGACATGTGCCCCTTTTCTCTTTTGGGTGACACATGTTAGAGCCCGAGCCTGAGATACTTGCTGAGGACGCGGTGTTCGCTGACGCTGAGTCGGAACCCGCGTTGATCGAGGACTTCGTTGACACTAGGGATCAGTCTTAGTTCCTTAGTTGGCTTCTTGTTTAGACTGCTTAGTTGTCGGTGTGTGGCAACTAGTTTGATACTCTGTTATATTTGGGTTTTGTTTGGCCTTGTTCTGGGCCTTAGACTCTTTCCTTTTAGCCTGGTGGCTTTTTTTCTGTGATGTTGAATATTTTGTGGACAAACTTTGGGATTGATATTTCATATCCGTCTCATCCTATTATTATTATTGTTGTTGTTCCGTTTGCAATTACAGGGACCTGCTTATACTAAATTGACGCTTATCAGGCGTGCGACTTCACAGCTCCACGCTTGAGCGGACCTTCTCACGTCTCGCCTCCATTTTAGGGAAGCGGGGCGTGACAGGTTTTAGTGGTGACCCATGCAGGTCCCTATGTAACTGCAATTATCGGGATAACGATAATAATATAAGATTGTCTAACAAATAAATTCGACATCCGAGCCCTAAGCTATGAGTCTAATTGTTTCGTTTTCTGTGTCATTAGATGGCAGGAAGGCGAATCACCCGTGGTGGTGGTAGTGGTGCGCCCCCTCATGACGAGGAGCCGGAGCGGGAGCCCACTAACGGGGAGATGATGAGGATGATGATGCAGATGATGCAGGTTCAGCAGGGTGTGCTTCTGCAGGTACAGAATACTCCGGTGGCTCGAGCTGCTCAGGCGGTGGAAGCCCCTCGCCCTGAGCCTGGAGCGAAGCAGTTCCGGGAGCTGGGTCCCGCTTATTTTGATGGTTCTGAAGGTCCTTTGGCTGCGGACGAGTGGATAAGGAACATTGAGGATAACCTGGCGATGGCGAAGATTAACCCGGCTGGATGGGTTATTTGGCCAAGAGGCAGTTGAAGGACAATGCCTGAAACTGGTGGGATGCTGAAGAGAAGATGTTGGAGGTGCCAATAGTTTGGGCTACCTTCAAGGCCAGATTTGATGGAGAATTCTTTCCGAAGGCTGCTAGGCAGGTGATGCTGCAGCGCTTCATAGATCTGAAGCAGGGGAGCTTGTCGGTGGATCAGTACCACCAGGAGTTCACGAGGCTCAGTCGGTTTGCACCAAAGATGGTGCAAGATGCCGATGAGAAAGCTCAGCGATTTCTTCAGGGACTAGCCTTGGAGCTTCAGAGCTTTGTGACCTCTTCTGACCTGGAGACATATCAGAAGGTTCTGATTGCTGTGAGGCGACAAGAGTTGAATTTGAACCAGAGGAAAGGACATGTTTCAGGAGCTGGGAAGAGGCCTATGGAGCAGGACAGGGCGGTGGTTAGGCCTGGTTTCAAGCCTAATCATCCGATGTAGTTCAAGAGGCCAGGAGGGCCTATTCTGAAGACTTGCCATTTCTGCGGCAAGACTGGCCACCTCAGGGATCAGTGTAGGAGGTTCCTAGGGCAGTGTATTGTCTGCGGAGATCCTGCCCATACCATCAGGGAGTGTCCCAAGTCGAAGCAGCCTTGGCGGGCTCCTATTGCAGCACAGCCGTTGCAGCAGCGAGCTCGTGTGCCCGCTGGTCGTGGAGCGCCTCTTGTTCCACAGAGACAGGCCTTTCGGCAGGCTGTTCCGCCGATAGGGCAGGCTTTTCTGCTGACTGAGGAGGAGAGCATGGCCGTGGATGAGGTTTTTATAGGTAACGCTCGTTCTAGCTATTTTTCTTCCTTAGTTAGTTTGGTTGTTGATTATGTTGGTTGCTTGCTCATGTTTGTTGCTAGAATAGGATTTGATTGTTAGACTGTTTGCTAGGTGTGGTTTTGGTTTGCACATTTCCTGCATGAGTCCTCTTTGACTTAGGTGCATCGATGTGCATTTTGGCCCGGAGCTTCGTGCAGAAGCATTCCTTGTCGACGTCCTCTCTTTCCAAGAGTTGGAATATCGTCACAGGGAACGGTGTGGTCTCGGTGCATCGTGGGTGCAATTCTTGCCCGTTGGTGGTTTGTGGACGTGAGCTTTGTGCTGATTTCATTGTCCACGACATCATCAACTACGATGCAGTCCTTGGGATGGATTGGCTTGCGAGCTTCTATGCTACGATCGACTGTCGGAGGAAGAAGGTCGTGTTCGAGATTCCCGGACATCCAGTGTTTGAGTTCAGCCGTGGTAGCAGTTCGCTTGGTCCTGTCAGATTTTGGACCAGACCAGTGGAGGTTGTGGCTATGCAGATGGAGTTGGAGAGGCCAGCTGTGGTGCGAGATTTTGATGACGTCTTCCCCGAGGAGATGTCTGAATTGCCACCTGATCGAGCTTTGGAGTTTTCTATTGATCTTATTCCAGGTGCGCAGCCCATTTCGAAGGCACCATATCGTATGGCGCCAGCAGAGTTGGAGGAGTTGCGTAGGCAGTTGGATGAGCTTATGCAGAAGGGTTACATCAACCCTAGTGTGTCTCCGTGGGGAGCACCGGTGTTGTTGGTAAGGAAGAAGGATGGTTCGCGTCGCATGTGCGTGGACTATCGGGAGCTGAATGCGGTGGCCATTAAGAATAAATACCCGTTGCCTCACATCGATGATATTTTTGATCAGCTTGGAGGTTCGAGGGTGTTTTCTAAGTTGGATTTGAGGAGTGGTTACCATCAGTTGAAGGTGAAGAAGGATGATGTGCCGAAGACAGCTTTCAGGACGAAGTATGGACACTATGAGTTTGTGGTTATGCCTTTCGGCGTAACTAACACACACGCAGTTTTCATGAATCTGATGAACCTGATTTTCTATGACTTTTTGGATAAGTTTGTCGTTATCTTTATTGACGACATTCTGATCTATTCGAAGTCGGAGGAAGAGCATGCCTCACACTTGAGGACGGTGCTGGAGATTTTGAGGAAGCATCGGTTGTATGCTAAGTTTTCAAAGTGCGAGTTTTGGCTGGACAGAGTTGCTTTTCTCGGGCATGTGGTGACTGGAGATGGTATTTCAGTGGATCCCGAGAAGATTAGGGCCATCAGGGAGTGGCCTGTTCCGTCGTCTGCGTTTGAGATTCGGAGTTTCCTTGGTTTGGCGGGATATTATCGGCGATTCATTAAGGACTTTTCCCGTATTGCGGAGCCGATGACCAGGTTGACGCGGAAGGATGTTGCTTTTGTTTGGTCGGGTGATTGTGAGGATGCCTTTGGTGTTCTGAGAGAGCGTTTGACGTCTGCCCCTGTTCTTGCTGTGCCTGATCGCAGTGGAGGATTCGAGATCTTTTGCGATGCTTCTGGCAGGGGTCTCGGTTGTGTTTTGCATCCGCATGGACATGTTGTAGCTTACGCTTCTCGTCAGCTCAAGGTTCATGAGAAGAATTACCCGACGCATGATTTGGAGTTGGCTGCTGTTGTGTTTGCTCTTAAGATTTGGAGGCACTTCTTGCTGAGTGAGAAAGTGAAAATCTTCACCAATCACAAAAGCTTGAAGTATATTTTCACCCAGAAGGAGCTCAACATGCGACAGCATCGATGGTTGGAGCTCATGGCGGATTACGAGATTGATTTGCAGTATCACCCTGGCAAGGTGAATGTGGTTCCTGATGCTTTGAGTAGGCTTCCCGTGGTGATGATTTTGACCTCGCAGTGGAGATTGCAGCAGGATTTTTGCGAGTCTGGTGTGGAGATTGTTCTTCCCGGGGAGGCTTCTTCGTTGATGTACATGCAGGTGCAGTCGACGATCGTGGATCGGATTAAGGCGAGTCAGGCCGGAGATTCGAAGCTGGTGAGGATTCGAGAGCATGTGGAAGTCGGTCTGCGGACTGACTGTTTAATTCATGATGATGGCTCGTTGAGGTTCGGAGCCAGGCTGTGTGTGCCAGCTGGGGATATCAGAGATGAGTTGTTGGTGGAGGCACATAGTTCGCCGTATTCTGTGCATCCTGGTGGGACCAAGATGTACAAGGATCTTCGTCTGAACTATTGGTGGCATGGTATGAAGAGGAGTGTGGCTCGGAGTGTAGCCAAGTGTTTGGTTTGCCAGTAAGTGAAGGCGGAGCATCAGCGTACGGCCGGGTTGCTACAACCGCTTCTGATTCCGGAGTGGAAATGGCAACACATCACTATGGATTTCGTGACTGGACTACCTCGGAGTCTGAAGCAGAATGACGCGATTTGGGTGATCGTAGATCGATTGACCAAATCCGCGCACTTTATTCCATTCCGAGTGGGACAGTCCACTGAGGCGCTAGCGAGGAGATACATGGAGGTAAATTCTTTTACTCTCCATTTATGTTTCCTTTTGCTAGCCTAGATTGTGATGTAACGTGAATCATGCAGGAGGTCGTGCGACTTCATGGGGTCCCCGTAAGTATCGTGTCGGATAGAGACACGAGATTCACATCCCAGTTCTGGCAGAGTTTGCAGAAGAGTTTGGGTACGCGTCTGAGTTTCAGCACGGTGTACCATCCGCATGCGGATGGCCAGTCCGAGAGGACGATTCAGATTTTGGAAGACATGCTGAGAGCGTGCATGTTGGATTTCAAGGGTTCGTGGGAGGACCATCTACACTTGGTGGAATTCTCTTACAACAACAGCTACCAGGCGTCTATTGGCATGGCGCCTTTCGCCGCCTTGTATGGGAGGAAATGTCGATCGCCATTGAGTTGGGATGACGTTGGTGATAGGGAGCTGTTGGGACCTGAGATGATTGTGGAGGCTGTGGAGGTTGTCAGGAACATTCGGGAGAGGTTGAGGATTGCTCAGGACCGTTTTAAGCATTGGGCGGATGCTAAACGTCGTCCTTTGGAGTTTCAGCCTGGGGATCATGTGTTTCTGAGGATTTCCCCGAATCGTGGAGTGATTCGTTTTGGGAAGCGAGGGAAGTTGAGCCCGCGATACATTGGACCGTTTGATATTCTGGAGAGGGTTGGCGAGGTAGCTTACCGCTTAGCCTTGCCGCCATCTTTGGAAGGAGTTCATGATGTTTTCCATGTGTCGCAGCTTCGTCGATACATCAGCGATCCATCTCATGCTGTGGATTTCTCGGAGATCGCCGTTCGCCCAGATTTGACATATGACCAGCATCCGGTGCAGATTCTGGACAGGCGTCAGAAGTCACTTCGGAACAAGGTCGTCGATCTTGTTAGAGTGATGTGGCGGCACGGTTCGCCGGGAGAGTCTACTTGGGAGAGAGAAGATGAGATGCGAGAGCGCTACCCACTTTTGTTCCCGGACACGTGAGTGTTGGGAATTCCGAGGACGGAATTTTTCTTAAGTTGGGGAGGATGTAACGACTGGTTTTTCATGTATGGATTTTATTATATATATTTATATGTTTGGTTACTTTCCCTTGTTGTGATTTCCATTTCCGTCTCCGTAGTTCTCTTTTCGTTCGTTTCGTCGTGATTCTCTAGATTCTTCCGTCGGTCGGAGTGTTTGAAGTAAGTCATTCGTGACGGGCTTCATAACGTCGATATCTTAGAGTTAGAACGAGCCTAGGAGACTTAGGAAACCATCCCGGAGCTCTGCACTCCATTTCGGAACTTTTGGTGCTCATTAGCCGGTGTAAGAAGGGGCACCGACCGACTAGATGACGATCCAGTCGGTCGGAAAACCTTCTTGAACCGACTAGTTGGCTTTGTTCAATGTTCAGGAGTTACTGTTTGTCGTTAGTCGGTCTAAGAACGTTGGTTGACCGACTAGGTTGCAAACTAGTCGGTCGGCAATGCTTCTTTAACCGACTAACTCTTTAACTATTTTTGGTACTAGTTACTGTTTACTCTTAGTCGGTCTAAGAACGTTCATCGACCGACTAGATGTCAAACTAGTCGGTCAGTAGTTGTTCTTTGACCGACTAAATCTAAATCCTAATTTTCGTCTGGGTTACTGTTTACACTTAGTCGGTCTGCGTTGGTCAACCGACCGACTAGTTCCCAAACTAGTCGGTCAGTGGTTGTTCTTTGACCGACTGAACAGTACAGGAAACCCTAGTTTTGCCCTAGCCGCCACCAAACTCTATAAATACCCGTCCAAACGTTTTCTTCTTCTTCCTCATGACCTAAAACCCTAATTTCTCCCCCCATTGAGCCCCCGTCTTCCTCAAACCATTAATCCTTCATCCCAAGCTCATCCTTCATCATCCAAACCCTTACTTAACACTTTCCACCTCCCATCTTCCTCAAACCTTCATCAAACCCCCAAAATCCACATCAAACCCCATTTCTCCAGATTTTTCCCTCATTTCCAGATCTGAGCCGGATCGTTCTTCCGTTGCCGTGGTTGCTCGGCATCGTTCCTTCTCTTCCTCACGGTAATACTCGATTCCTTTAGTTTTAGCATAACCCACATTGACATTTGTGAAACCCTAATAAAATGGATTATTAGACAATTAGGATTCTATTAAGAAATCGATTTAGAATCGTTGTTCTAATGATTATTTTGCTATGACAGTGATCTATTCCGTAGTTAGCTTGTGCGACGATCTTCATTGCTCGTCAATCCCGGTATCAGGCAAGTGAAACTTGCATCTCTTGATTTGGGCCATGTCTTAGGCCATTTCCCTTGCTTTAGCGTAAAAGAGACTAGACGGTGAAAGGATAGCCGTCTGGACGCCATTGACCTAGCTTGACAATGAAGCTTGGTCCGTCACCTTCATCATGCTTGTATGTCACGTTTACTTTCCCTTAACGGTACGCGTATTAACTGTTCATGTCATCCATGCATCCTTAACTGCTATTGCATTTTAACTGTCATGTTTAATTTAAATTAACGGTACGCGAATATGTTCATGTCATTGCATTTCGCCTGTCACGTTTAATTTCAATTAACGGTACGCGAATATCTGCTTATGTCATTGCATGCTTGAACACTCATCGTGATTGCGTAGCTTCGCTACATACTTGTACTATTTGTACCGGCTAGGCACCCGTTTTGCGGGCACAATCCTATGCCAAATACACTTTCTGGCTCGTGTTCCAGAAGACGAGCTCAACACAGCCTGCGGGCAATAGGGCACTCGTTGAGTGATCCCTTGTACTTGATACTTGAACACAGCCTGCGGACAATAGGGCACTCGTTGAGTGATCCCTTGTACTTTACTTGTTACTTGACATTACATGTCACCCCTACCACTTGATACTTGCTACTTGTACTTTACCTTACTTTACTTGTTACCACCCTACTTTACTTGCCATGCACCATACTTTAACTGCTAGGTTGCTAGTTTACCTTTCTTTCTGTTTCCTTGCACAAGTCTTTCGACTTACTGACATGTGCCCCTTTTCTCTTTTGGGTGACACATGTTAGAGCCCGAGCCTGAGATACTTGCTGAGGACGTGGTGTTTGCTGACGCTGAGTCGGAACCCGCGTTGATCGAGGACTTCGTTGACACTGGGGATCAGTCTTAGTTCCTTAGTTGGCTTCTTGTTTAGACTGCTTAGTTGTCGGTGCGTGGCAACTAGTTTGATACTCTGTTATGTTTGGGTTTTGTTTGGCCTTGTTCTGGGCCTTAGACTCTTTCCTTTTAGCCTGGTGGCTTTTTTTTCTGTGATGTTGAATATTTTGTGGACAAACTTTGGGATTGGTATTTCATATCCGTCTCATCCTATTATTATTATTGTTGTTGTTCTGTTTGCAATTACAGGGACCTGCTTATACTAAATTGACGCTTATCAGGCGTGCGGCTTCACAGCTCCACGCTTGAGCGGACCTTCTCACGTCTCGCCTCCATTTTAGGGAAGCGGGGCGTGACAGCAAACCTTCAATTTGTTTCATATGCAAGATAATGAGAGCATTGCATCGATGTACGGACGGTTTACCGACATCATCAATGAATTGGAAGCCCTTGGCCAAATATATTCCGAACTTGATAAGGTAAGGAAGATCATCATGGGAGTGACCTCCAAATGGGAAAGAAGAGCGATCGCCATCGAGGAGGTCAATGACTTGAAGAACTACACCGTGGTGAATCTTATCGGGACTCTCATGTCTTATGAGGTAAGACGAGAGAACCGATTAAAGATTCGAGCAATGATGAATCCTTCGGAGGCCAAGAAGAAAGCTTTGGCATTCAACACCAATTCATCATCCTCCGATAGTGATGAATCCGAGAACGAGATGGATTTGGGTGAAATGGCCCAAATGGCGAAGAAGTTCGAACGCTTCTTCCGCAAAGGTAAATTTCCCTCCAACAAACGTTTTGAGTCTACTAATGCTACTTCCTCTCTTTGCTATAAATGTAATAAGCCAGGGCACATCAAGAGGGATTACCCAATGCTAAAGAACAAAGAGAAGTGGAAGGCACCGAAGTACCACAAGTCCGAAAAGAACAAGATAGACAAGAAGAAAGGACTCGTAGGAGCAATCGACGACTCAAGTGATGAATCATCGAGTGATTCCGATGATGAAAAGGGTGAGAGCGCCCACATGTGTTTCATGGCACGAGAAGACCCACTCTCTGATGAGAGTAATTCCGACATGGACGACACCGAGGTAACAATGGATGAACTTCGTATGCTAATGAAGAGCTATTTGCTAAATATCAATCTTTAATGCTTAGATATACTAGCTTAAAGAAATCAAATATTAGCAAGTCATCCATTCCATGCATTATCAACAATGACACCATTGTTGATACTTTAACTCTTGAGAAAGCAAACTTAGCTTCTCAAAATGTCACATTGAGAGATGAGATGAATTCCCTCAAATCTCAACTAGATCAAACACATCCTAAGGATAATAGTGATCTAGTTACACGACACACACAATTGGGTTTAGAGAATGATTCTCTTAAAACCCAAGTGCACGAGCTCAAAGCACGGGTGTCCACCTTGGATACCAACATTTCTTCTTTAAAGGAGAAATATGAGCTCATGTCCTCTCGTATTGTGAGATTCAATAAGAGAAAAGGACAATTGGATGATTTGCTTGCAAACCAATTTCCGGCCACACATCGTGTTGGTCTTGGATTTGTAAAAGCGAATGCATCAAATGATCGCACCTCCTATAGTGGTGTCACTATAGATTTTGTGAGGCCTTCCTCCGGTGCATCCACAGTGGTGTCAAAGACACTATAAGTAGCAAACCTACCAAGAAAGTCACCACTTCACCTTCTCTTCCTTTTGGCAAGAAACGTACTAAGGGTGGAAACTAAAAGCAAGGCCATGCTTATATGTATACTAACACTCATCCACGTAGGAAACCTCCTACTTCACAAGTGGATAATCATGCCATATTTTATGCTCCACACCCACGGACACGTACAAATCCACACATGAGAAATACTCATGTACGTGCTCCTATACACCCGTATGCTCATACGCATCATTCTTTCATGTATGCTCATCCTCCACATGTCATGCATGATCCATATGCTTCATATAATATACATGTTCCCAAGCATACATATCATCCTAGAATGTACAATGCATATCCTCCATCACATCTCTATGCTAGAAATCATGTTCCTAAGAAGCATGCACCACATAGAAATCCAACACATATGCATGCAACTAGGAATAGGACTCCCAAGATTTACACTATTTGGGTCCAAAGAACACTGGCCTAAATGATAGGAATGCTTATGTTGATTCCTATTTTCATGATGTGATTAGAAATAGTAATTATGTTGGGAAGCGGAAGTCCACTTGGACTTGGCTTCCAAAGGACTAATCCCCTTGGACCCAACAAACATTGGGTACCATAAGCTTATGGTATATTATATAGGTACCCAAGAGAAAGAAGAAGAGCAATAAGTGTCTTATTAGCTCTAAAGGAAAAGGATGGATTCTTGATAGTGGTTGCTCCAAACACATGACAGGAGATCACTCGTTGCTCTCCGAAGTGATTAGCATCAAGGATGGTGCAACAGTCACTTTTGGAGGTAATCAAAAGGGAACCATCATTGGAGTAGGTATCGTTGGTACTCCTTCAAAACCCTTAATTACTAATGTTTTTCTAGTTGGTGGTTTGTGTCACAATCTCATTTCCATTAGTCAACTTTGTGACAAAGGTTACAAGGTTAACTTTGGAGAAGGATTGTGTACAATTGTTGATTGTGATTCAAATGTTTTATTTTCTGGTATTAGGCGTAAAAATATTTATTATTTGAGCTTGCCTAAAACCGTAGAACACTGCTTAGTTGCTAACACAAGTGAACAACTATTATGGCATCGCCGTTTTGGTCATGTTCATTTCAAGCACTTACATACGTTAGCTAAGCATGATCTAGTCAAAGGCTTTCCTAAGATTGTTTTTAATAAGAAAAACTTTTGTGATTCATGGCAAAGAGGTAAACTAAGTAAATCTTCATTTAAGCTTAAAGAAGGGATTACTTCTAAGAGGCCCCTAGAACTTCTTCATCTAGATTTATTTGGGCCAACTAGAACCGCTTCTTTAGGTAATGCTCATTATGGATTAGTTATCGTCGACGAATTTTCTAGATTTACTTGGGTGTCATTCTTAACTAATAAGAATGAAGCTCAAGAAGAGTTTACCAAATTTGCAAAGAAGATTCAGAATCTTTTAGGATCCACCATTATCACTATTCAAAGTGATCATGGAGGAGATTTTGAGAATGAGTCTTTTACTAAGTTTTGTGATGACTCCGGGATAACTCATAATTTTTCCTTTCCTCGTGCACCACCACAAAATGGTGTTGTAGAAAGAAAGAATAGGACTCTTATTGAGTGTGCTCGCACTATGCTCCATGATAGTCATTTAGGACTACAATTTTGGGCAGAAGCGGTGCACACGGCATGTTATGTGCTCAATAGGATCCTAGTGACATCTCGTACGAACAAAACTTGTTTTGAGTTGTTTTATAACAAAAAGCCTCAAGTAAAATATTTTCGTGTCTTTGGTTCAAAATGTTTTATAAAGAACACATTTGGTAACTTAGACAAATTTGAGCCAAGATCCAATGAAGGAATCTTTGTTGGATATTCCACACGTAGCAAAGCCTACCGGATATACAACAAAACTTCTTCAACGATTGAGGAATCGCTTCACGTATCTTTTTATAAAGATTTTGATTTTCCTCGTGTTGATGATGATAGTGTAGATACTCTTTGTGAGTCTATTAATAATGTTAAGATTAATGACTCTATTGTTGAGACTAACACTTCTAACGAAATTGTTGAAGTTGTTCCTAGTGATATAGGTATACCCAAAGCTTATCCGACCGTTCATAACCATCCTCATAACCAAATTATTGGTGATATTGGTGTGGGTGTTCGAACAAGGTCGAGAATTGAAGAATTCTCTCATTGTGCATTTGTCTCTACCATTGAGGCAAAGGACATCCAAGAAGCTTGTGAGGATAGCTCCTGGATAGTATAGTGGCAATGGAAGAAGAACTAATGCTATTCGAGAGAAACGAAGTTTGGGAACTCGTACATCTTCCAAGTGGTCACCAAGTCATTGGGACCAAATGGATCTTCCAGAACAGGACGGATGAAAACGAGGTAATCACAAGGAACAAAGCAAGGTTAGTAGCTCAATGCTACCGGCAAAAGGAAGGTATTGATTTCGAAGAATCTTTTGCCCCTGTAGCTAGATTAGAAGCTATTAGGTTGCTTTTATCTTTTGCATCCCATAAGAATTTTAAACTATTTCAAATTGATGTTAAAAGTGCATTTTTAAATGGGTTTGTCAATGAAGAAGTTTATGTTTCTCAACCTCCCGGGTTTATTCATGAAAAATTTTCAACCCATGTTTTCAAACTTAAGAAAGCGTTGTATGGGTTGAGACAAGCTCCTAGAGCTTGGTATGATCGACTTAAGACCTTTCTTTTGAATTTAGGTTTTAAAATGGGAGAAATTGATTCTACACTCTTCATTAAAGATTATGAAAATGACATTCTTTTGATTCAAGTCTATGAAGATGATATTATTTTCGGTTCTACTAACTTTAATCTGTGTCAAGAATTTTCCAAGTCTATGAAGGATGAGTTTGAGACGAGCCACATGGGAGAGCTCACCTACTTCCTTGGATTGCAAATTTGACAAATGGAGAATGGCACATTCATACATCAGACAAAGTACATAGGGGAGCTTATTAAGCGATTCGGGATGGAATCGTCTTCGAGCAAAAGGACTCCCATGAGTACTACTACTCATCTACACAAGGATGAAAGCGGAAAAGATGTAGACGTTCGTCTATATCGAGGTATGATCGGTAGCTTACTTTACTTAACCGCTAGTAGGCCCGATATCATGTTTTCTGTATGCCTTTGTGCTAGATATCAAGCTAGACCTAAGGAGTCACACTTGATTGCGGTTAAACGAATATTTCGTTATCTCAATCAATCTCTAGATTATGGGTTACTTTACCCTAAGTCTAGCACATATGAGTTAATCTCATATAGTGATGCCGACTTTGCCGGATGCAAGTCTGACAGGAAAAGTACTAGTGGCACTTGCCATTTTCTAGGAAATTCCTTAGTTTCTTGGTTTTCTAAGAAACAGAATTCAGTGTCATTGTCCACGACTGAAGCGAAATATATTGCGGCGGGTCTTGCATGTGCACAAGTTCTTTGGATGAGACACACTCTTATGGACTATGGTGTCAACTGTGATACTTGCCCAATCATGGTTGATAACCAAAGTGCCATATGTCTTTCCAAGAATCCGGTACACCATTCCCGTACCAAACACATAGACATGAGACACCATTTCATAAATGATCATGTAGCTAAGAAGTACATCATCTTATAGTACATTGAAACCCAAAAACAAATTGCTGATATCTTCACTAAACCTCTTAAAGAAGATTCATTTGTGAGGTTGCGTGGAGAATTGGGAATTATGGGTGAATCTGAAATCTAGAAGCTCAAACATTCATGTTATACCTCTTTTTGAGCTCATATCATTTTGTTGCCTATCTTCATGTGCTTTATTATATATATGTGTTTAAGAAAGGCAATTGTGATTTAATTGATTTCATGAGTTTTTGAGATTGATTGTAGTGATTTGTGTTTCAATGGATTTATTGTTTTTACATTGTTTTTACGATGTATTTGTGATTAGAGTATAGGTCCTAGGGTGAGTGTTCTTATTCTCTGGAATTCTATCTCACTGTGCATTTTTGGACCAGGACAGACGACTGTCTTTCCTTCGACAGTCGACTGCCCTACTCTATCTCCTCAGTCTGAGAATTGGTATCTTTCGCACAGCCGACTGATGACTGGTTTACAGTCGACTGTTATTTTAACAGGCGACTGCATTTTAGTCATCAGGCGACTGCATTTTAGTCATCAGGCGACTGTTCTCTCTGTCTTATTGATAAACTGTATGGTTTCTCGGCTAGTCGACTGATGCGTAACTTACAGTCGATTATCCAACGGACAGGCGATTGCATGTTACTTGCCAGTCGACTGCCCCTCTTTCTGAGCTTTATTTTTATCACCTCATCCAGTTGACTGACTTCTGTTCATCAGTCGACTGTCTGCTGTTGAGACGGTTCAAGTGCTTTTATCTGAGCCGTCGATTCATTGATCCAACAACCCAGATTATTTCCCCAACTTTTATATTCGACGAATCTGTTCATTTTCCCCACGTCGACTCTCTCTCCTTCGATTGCAAATTCGTCTTCCCGCTCGATTTTCACTCGATTTCCTGTAGATTTTTCCTCGAATCTTCTTCGTGGGAACTCAACCTCCTTTTCACGTGGTTGCTCGTGAGCTGCTTGTGATTTGATCAGTTTCTCACCAAATTCATGCTCTCGACTGCTTGACCTAGCTTTCAATCTGTCAAGTAAGCTTATGGCTCTTTTCGATCATCTCTTTCCTAAAGTTTCTCTCGACTTCCTTGATGAGCCAGTTCCTTCACCGAAGCCTGATCCGACTCCCTCCTCGCCTCCATCTTCTGGAGAACCTCTTCATATCACTGTCGGTGACCCCATCCCCTCTGAGAATGCTGCTGAACACACTTCTCATCCAGCTGATCATCCTCCTCGTTCTCCACCGTCTGTTCCCTTCGAGGATTTTCTTCTTGGTCGGCTGAGTGATCGTGTCTCAGCTCTAGAGAAACTTTCCACTTCTATGGACGAGAAGCTCAACCTTCTGTTGGAGCTTCAGTACAAATCCTTTTTGCGTCATGGTTTTGCCATCCCCGCTGAGCTTCAGGCTCTGTTTGTGAAATCTGAGGACACTGCCCCTGCTTGTGTTCCTCCACCTCCAAGCTTTGTGCCTATTTCTTCTGGTGTTCCGACCCCCGTTGCCCAGACTCCTGTTCATGATCGTGCGAAATCATCTGATGTTCGTGCTTCGTCTTCTAAGAGGAAGACTCCAGCTTTTCCTACACGTCGCTCTGCTAGGCTCATGTTCTGATCTTCTGGTCGCCCGTCGGACCTCTCTGTCATTCACATCGACTGAGATTGCTGCTGTTGCTTTTGTTCACTCACCTGACGACCTAGATTTTATTTTGTGTGGTCTGTTTTGTTTGGGTTGAGTGATTCATCTGCTGATGATGTTCTGTGTCTGGATGATGATGTTGATATTGACATTATATATGTATGGTGATGTACTTCGCTGTTGTCATGACGATGTATTTTTTGTCTTTGTTGATGATGTATTTTGTGATGGACATGTAGATGTCCATCCGTTGATGTACTCATCTTTTATATATCTATATATGATGTGTTGTTGTATCATGTGTCACACTATGCTATAATGCTTATCTTTTCTGTGTGATGTATATTATGTTGTCTCCAAGTATGATTTACTCTCTCTGATGTGTTTTTGAGACAATATATGAATTTGATATTCGATTTTCCATGCTATCTCTGGTATGATGCATTTGTGAAATCACTTTTGAAACTATTTTTGTGTGTACATCTAAAATGTTGATATTGGACTTCAATTCCATTACTCACATGTGTATATGATGTGATTTTATGAGTTTTGCTTCGATATATCTTTATACTCCTTGATTGTTGTTAGTTCGTATTTAGCACTATTATTGGTGTTGTTATTTGCTCCCACTTTTTGGATAATGCCATAGGGCGAGAGAAATAAACATACAAGATTCATAATGGATGTGCTAAGTATGTTCTAACACTTGAATCTAAGATTGACGTTGCCTTAGATTCAGGGGGAGAAAGATTATAATGAATAGGGATTTTAATTCCTAGATTTCTTGAATTATATTCATCCATATCTCACTCATTTGCTTCAATTGATATGTAGATGCCCAAATATTTGTTGACTAACTTGATTGGCATCTATGTAGGGGAGTAAGTTTTCATTACGCACAATTATTTATCTCTTTGTTTATATTTGTTTGTCATCATCGAAAAGGGGGAGAATGTTGAGTATTGGACTTCTCCTTACTTGGTGTTAATGATGAGCAAACAAAAATACTTGTGACTAATCCCCTATTTTGCAGTTAATCCATTGCCTAAGCTAATTATGAAGATCTACTAGCAATGGATGACTCACAAACTTCATTGAAGGCAAATGACATGATTTGGATGATCGTAGATGATGATTGAAGCTCCGTAAAGACTTCAAGCTCATACGGTGGATAGAAGAGAGAATTCGTCAATGTAACTTTCTTTATTTCTCTTCTAGTATGTAGCTTAGAAGTAGAACTTTGATGGAGCACTCACACACATCTACATTCAGTCATAGGACATCATTAGACCTTTCGTCCTTAGACTCCAATTCATTTCTTTTTTGGTTGTGCAAGGATTGTTTATAACAGTCGACTGCTTAACAGTTTACAGTCGCCTGTCTCAAAAACAGTCGACTGTGTATTGTTCGACAGTCGCCTGTTATGCACAGCCTTTTACAATATAGTTTTGGGCCTTCTCTGTTTATTTTGCACAGGCCACTGATGAATGATTTACAGGCGCCTGTCCTGGTGACAGGCGACTGTGTTTTGTAAATCAGTCGCCTGTATATCCTTTGCCCAAACTCTATTTGATCTGACTTTTACGGCCAGTCGATTAATGCTGTATATACAGTCGACTGTCTCTTAGATCAGTCGACTGTCTATGCTGCAACAGTCGTCTGTCTGTGAGTCATTTCTTTGACTCAGCTCTCTGGAAATTTCTCAGGCTTTTGACAGTCATCTATTTAAGGATTTACAGTCGCCTGTTCTGATTAACAATCAACAGTGTTCCTTGCATCAGTCGTCTGTCCTGTTACTTGTGAGATTTCCAGTATTAGTCTAACTTACCCTTCTCTCGGCCAGTCGCCTGTAGAAGAAAGTACAGTCGCCTGTAGAAGAAAGTACAGTCGCCTGTTGGTTTAACAGTCGACTATCTTTGCTTCATCAGTCGACTGTCCACGTGGTAAATTACCGTTATGAATTCTCACCTACCCTTGCTGACTGTGCAACAGTCGACTATGATTGTTCAACAGTCGACTGTCGCGAGTTCAGATTCTATCCATTGAGATTTTTCTCACGGATTCCAATTTGGTTTTTGCCTAAACTGTTTTGTGGATTTGAGAAAACTATAAATAGAGCTTTTACTGATCCATTGGAAGGTTACTCATTCATTGCAAAATCTCTGAAGCTTTCATTTCCAAAGATCAAAGCTCTCAAATCCAAAGCCCTAAGTATTTCCAAATCTTGTTCTCTTGCTCTCCAACCTAGAACCAAAGAAGTGATCTTCTAGGCATTTGGTGCAGTCAAGAGAAAGGGCTTCTCCTCTCTTCCAAGAGAGTTCTTCAACACCCATCACACTCCTCCTTCAAGTTCTACTTCAAGGCATAAGTGATTGTAAGTGTTGTTTTTCATTATTTCATAACTTTCGTTATTTGAGTTTTGCTCTCGGTTGTGAGAGTGGTTTGCTTGCTCCCAAGTTCTGGGAGTCAAGGACATCGATTGTATTCGATTGCACTTGTAGGATTACTACAAGTGGGCTTTAAGGAAACCTCAAGTTAGGGTTCTAAATTGAGTATCCGGTGGTATCCGGGTGGAAGGGACGTAGGATAACTGGGAACAAGTCGGGAGTTGACTTGGGTAATCCGAACACTAGAAACATAATTGTGTTTGCAATTGTTTCTTATTTCGGTTTAATTCTATTTCTGCATTATTTGTTGGGTTGCATTTTATTTGGCGTAAATTTCTTTTAAATTTACATAAACACTATTCAACCCCCCTTCTAATGTTTTCCCATAGACATGGTCCCTACAATTATTTCTAAAAATTAACAAATAAAATATCTATTATACAATTGACGACTTTTTTGAATTTTGTCATACGTGTCACCTAAAATATGACTGGGACAAAAATGATGACTGTGCTTGGTGACTAGGACATGGCATTTTGCATTTTTTTTCCTCAAAGCTTGCTCACGTTTTCCACTCACAACCGCATCTCATGTTTTCTAACCCACGTTGGGCTGCCCGTAAACATACTCCCCAAAATTTTGGTGCCACAATGGCACGAAGAGAACAGCCACACCGAGGATTGATTCGTTTTGGTTGAAGATGAAAGCTTAGTCCTCGATCATTGGGCCTTCTGATATTCTGGAGAGAATAGGAGAGGTGGCCTACAAGCATGCATTTCCCCCTGCCTTGGAGGGAGTGCACAATGTGTTCCACATCTTGCAGTTGTGTCGCTATTTGAGCGACCCTAGTCATGTCGTGGACTACTCGGAGATCACAGTTCGTCTGGTCCTGACATACGAGCAATAACCAGTGGAGATCCTAGATCGACGTCAGAAAGTCTTCAAGAACAAGACTGTTAATCTAGTCAGGGTGATGTGGTGTCGCGACTCGCCAAGAGAATCTACCTGGGAGCGAGAGGACGAGATGCGAGGATGTTACCCCTATCTTTCCCTGCCCTGTAGAGATTCCAAGGACGGAATTATTCTAAGGAGGGTAGGATGTAACGGCCTGTATTTTAGGCGTATTTGATTACTTGTGTGTATTTTTACTTCAGTCGTCCGAGTGTTTTTCATCGGAGTGTTCTCCTATTCTATGCGTCGACGCGAGCGCGCCACTATTTTTGGAATTTTTCACCATAGCTTAAATCATGAATAATTACTAATAACCCTAAATAACTAACTAACCCTAACCACCCTCCATTACCAGCCTACAAAGTTGGTGAGATCCAACATGTTATTTAATCTAAACCACACCCTCTTAATTCCCATTCATCTTAATTTAAACCCCTCACACTATTTCTTTTCTCCCGTCAACAGCAAACCCAATCCATTCTTAGCCATCTCCTCCTCCACAACAACCCAACAACAACACTCTAGGTCGAGCTCCTCCCACCTTCACCTGGCCGAGCCCCTCCCCCTCCTCCAGGCCGAGCTCCTCCCCCCTTCACCAGGCCGAGCTCCTCCCCAATCCTCCAGGCCGAGCTCCCCACCCCTTCACCTGGCTGAGCCCCCCCTCCCCCACCTGGCCGAGCTCCCCCTTCACCTGGCCGAGTTTCCCCTCTCACCTGGCCGAGCCCCTCCCCCTCCTCCAGGCCGAGCTCCCTTCCCCCGCCACAAGGCCGTGCCCCTTAATCTCCCCCTCTCTGCATCAAAAGAAAGAAAGAAAAGGACAGGGAAGAGGAAGAGGGAGACAGATGGTGAGAAAGAGAGGTGAGAGTTATGTATAAAGTTATATATTATAATAGTTTTTAGTTAGTTTAAGTTATAAAGTTTTTATAGATTATTTATTTTCAGTTATAGTTTTTTATGGATTAGTATATTAGTAGTATTATATAAGGCTTTTTATATATAAGTTGTGTAGCTAACTCACATTGTAATACATGTGAACCCAGGTATCGCTATCGCTGATCGAACCGTGCCTTTCACGACACGTAGTATCGGTAATTCATCATACCCTAGCTATGGGTTTAAAAACTATAATAATGCATGTTAAACTAGTTTCATTTCGTTAGCAAAGTGTCTCATTTGAACAGTTAGATAAGCTTGATAAACTGCACAGTATCGTAAAAGACTCGATCAGACAATGTGTCGCATTTGACTGTAAAATGTGACAATCTAGGGAAACACTTCTAAATTACAAATATGATAACATCATATACACTTGGGGTTTTGGGATAACTTATAACAGCGAGTGTGCAAGAGCGACCAGTTTAGGCTTTGTTGTCCCGACCGGGTCCTCGCAACCCCTTCAAAGTTCGTCGGTGACAAATTCACAGAATTGGATCACAGAATATTGAACAGTATTGTATTGTATTCACAGTTTTGGTTAACCCGGGTACGCGCACCCGTGTTAAGAGATGAACTCTTGGTTGCTCACTGTACTTCGCATTATAAGTCATGATTTAGGCTCGGCACAGTTATATTTCCGTAACCTTGTCACCTTAAATAATGTTTCATTTTCTTGCTGATAAATTGTGAATGTCGTAAATCTGCAAAGCTATATTTCTGCACTGTTATTTCTAGTCTCTGCTAGAGTGCTATGCTTGTATATTGTTTTAATTTCCATGTTAGAGATACTTTGAGTTACGTCTGATCCTGACGACCCTTTTTTTTGTGGTGGAACCGCCAGATACTTCACAGGTTGATGAGGTGACCCCTGAGTTGACATATGCTGAGCTTGCAATTGAGTTTGACCAGGAGGACGCTGGTTACTGAGAGTGAGTGTGGGAGTGTTATGTTATTTATGCTTTTTAGAGTGTGGCTTGGTGTGTATTTGTATTCGGACAATATTTCTTTTCTGTATGCCGCTGGTTTGTAATAAGGTTGTATTTCATTTTCATGTATGGGTATTTGGCATATTTCTGCAACGGAGCATGTCTTGACTTCATTGGTTCCTAGCAGGACTTGTGCATGTACCGAACAGCAACGGGCCCCGGGAGTGGGTCGTTACAAGCATGCTCACGTTTTCCACTCACAACCGCATCTCACGTTTTGCAACCCACGTTGTGCTGCCTGTAAACACACTCCACAAAATTTTGGTGCCACAACTGCACGACGAGAACAACAGCACGCTGAGAACAACAACACAAGGAACCAAAATTTTAGTGCTGTTAATTAAATTATATAACACGGATACTACACCCTATATGCTAAATGGATACCTTCTGCAAAGATGGACCGCACTTCATTTGCTCTTCATTTGTGTCAACAACATTTGCTAAATAAACACAGTTACGTCAACAACATGGATCGCTCTTCATTTGCTCTAGACAGCCAACCTAAAGGTATGAATCTTATCTTCTTTCCACAAATATGTTTGTGCTGATTTTCCGATTTTTTTGATTTTTGATCTCGGTGTGTCTGAGGAGGGCGATGGAAGATGCGATGGATAATAGGGATCTGAGGGTCGAGAGGGTACTACGACGAGGATGGTGATGACATTGAGGAGGTGCCGGAAGTGCCGGAAGTGCCGGAGGGTTCCGAGGAGCGGGGAAGGCAGGGGCCGGTGCTCAAGATTAGGCTTCTTGATTTCATCGCAGAGGAACATGTCATTAAACCCTAACTCTCACCTTTTTAAAAACATTTCGAATTAGTTTGTTATTGGAGATTCCGTGGGTTGGTAAATGAAATTTTTTCGGCAAATTCTTTTTACATGATTTTCAAATGCTAAATTGGGATGAGCTAAATTTTCGGGGAAACTGATATTTTGAGAGGGGAATATCTAAAATGAACCGTGCCCTATTGGCATGGATTATGACTAGTAAGAAATAAAAAAAATCGACAAGGTTTTAATTGCATTGGGCTGCTGAAAAAGTTTAGTTATGGTCTACTATTTGGGCCTTTGACAACTTGCCCCATCAACGATCGTAACAAACATCTATAGGGTGTTGCGATACACGACCGTTTTTTGTTGCACACGACCGATACACATGTATTTACAAGTTTGTCATTGAAAATTGCTCACCACGCACAACCTGGGCAAAATTTTGAAACTGCTCATGTCACGCCCCACTTCCTAAAAAGGTCGGAGGCGAAGCGTGACTAAGGCCCTCTTAGGCCAGGGCTAAGAGCCCAGACCCAATAAGCGTCTGTGATATTCCAAACGAAGGAAACAGGTCCCTGCAAGTTAGTACGGAAACAACAAAGTACTGAAAAGAGATATCATTTCATTTTATTCCAAATAAAACATCCAAAAGTACTGAGAGTCTAAAACGCCCGAAGGCTACAACTGCAGAAAAGAAACTACTGGTGCAAGCACCCAACCTAGACAAGAAAACAACAGGTGCTACCCACCCAATCTAAACTGGAACAGAAATCTGGATCAGCAACTAGAGGCCTCTAACTCTGGTCCTCCTCCGGGTCGTACTCCGGATCAACGTCCTCCGGCTCTCCGTCAGCTGGCAAGTCCGCCTCGTCGACGTACTCTGGCTCAACACCTGACGTACAGCACCAAAAGAAGGAACTGTACGTCAGGTCAGGTCTACAAAAAGGGTTAGACCAAACTACAAGTGTATCAACTTTTAGACAACGTTTTACTGGTTGATTAGCATGCTGGGGTTATAACTGAGTAACAAACAGAAGTAACGCAGCAGGAAAGTAAAGCGCAACAAGTAGTGGTTGTAGCGTGTGCTACCAACTACGGGACTAACCTACAGGTGTCAAGACAAGACGGGACGTGATAGAAACAAGGCAAGACAAGACAAGTGAGACACGAAAGGGTTCACGCCTTACGGTTCGAGGGGGATCAGACCCTCTTGCTGTGTGCACGCTCAACGCAACCCCAAACCCCAAGGAAGATAAGACAAGACAAGACACCAGTACAAGGGATCACTCGCTCTAGCTTGGCGAGTGCCCTATTTCCCACAGGCTGAGCATCAGTACAAGGGATCACTCTCTCTAGCTTGGAGAGTGCCCTATTGCCCTCGGGCTGTGTATCAGTACAAGGGATCACTCTCTCTAACTTGGAGAGTGCCCTATTGCCCGCAGGCTGTGAATCAGTACAAGGGATCACTCGGAGAGTGCCCTATTGCCCAGCGGGCTGTGTAAGACGGGACGGGACGTGACAAGACAGGAAGGGTTATTCTAGGGTGTCCACACACACGCACACAAATGATAGCCCTACAGCATCAAAGCTGTTGTTGTCAGGCTCAGACTTCGTCGTCAAGTCTGAGCCGTCAGGAGTCGTCCCGAACGCTATCATTTCACGTCCGGTTCTATTTGTTCACAGTTAACAATTCTAACCAACTAGGGCCTAAGCACGGCCAAAAGTGCAAGTGGATACACTTGCCTGCGATGGCGAGTGTGTCGTCCTCTCGAAGCGTCTCGTCCAAGCGTCTCGTCCGCGGAAGTCCGTCTGAAATATCGCCACGGCGACGATGTCAGGTCTCAAATTCATCAAATCCTATTAGGGTTCGTTTCTAGATTATTGGGACTATCCTATTCGTCAAAAGTCTCTTTTTGATGTTTCAGCCTAATCGACGATCTACCCTATGTGCACAGTCAACAAAGTCCATTCGTCGATTTTCTAAGTTCGTACAACGTTTTACAGGTGATGGACAATAAATTAAGTTCAAGTTGACGGTTTTTAGTTTAGGGTTTAGTCAGCTATTGTGGGGGTTTCTACGAGTTTCGGGGAACCAACCTGAACCGGAGTTTGTCGTAGAATGGATGTCGTGTCTGATCGGAGGACTCCTCGACTTCAGATCTGGTCCTCGCACGATTCTCCAAAAGTCGAAACTTGCGACGAAGGCCTACGACGTGTCGCAACGTCGTAGACGGAAAATCCGCGAAGTAGCACGTCCAAGTGGGGCCCACAGCAGTGCCAGGGGTCAATGGGGGACCCATAACACCTCTGGAGAACTTGGGGGGCCCACCACAGGAGTTGGTGTGGGAGAAACAGTGTTGCGATGAAGTTCTGTCGGTCGGGCACGGTCGGTGCGGGGGTTCCTCTCGGTCAGACCGAGAGGGGCTCTCGGTCGGACGCTGTGCAGCGCAGCGGAAGCGGGGCTCGTGCGGTGCGAGGGGATCCTTCGGTCAGACCGATGGATCCCGTCGGTCGGGCGCTGCGGGTGCGGGCGAAGCGGCGCTTGGGGGAAAGCGGGGCGGCCTCTCGGTCAGACTGACGAGGCGGGTCGGTCGGGCGCTAGGGCGATGCGGCGACGTGCAGCGTGCGGGCGAAGCGGCTGTGCGGGGAAAGTCTCTCGGTCAGACCGAGAGATGGCCTCGGTCGGAGCGGGCGAAGCGAAGGGGGCGTTGCAGCGGTGCGCTGCAAGCGGCGATGCGGGGAGCGGCTCCGGTCGTGCACTAGGATTTGCGGGGTGAGCTCCGGTTGTGCACTGGGCGATCGTCGCAACGTTGCGACGAAGCTTTGGGAGAGGAAACAGCGGCTAGGGTTTTGTGTAATGCCGAAATAACTTAGCCTAGGGCTAATATAAATAGGTTAGAGCTATGGTTAGGGTTAGGGTTTAGAAAAACATAATTAAAATAATTAAAATAATTAATTTAGTTTAAAATTACTCTCCTCTCCCTCACGCAAGATGGGTGCGGCCAAAAATTCTGAAATTTGGTCTAAAAATTCTTTAATACGTTATTATAATATAGGAATTTTATTGTAATTAAAACACTTATAAAAATAGGTTTTAAAATTATTTAAAACTTTCAAAAAATGAAAAATAGGTCAAATTAAGTCCAAATATTGTAAAGTAATTATGGGGTGTTCGGGACGACTAAAGAAAGAGAGTGGAGAAGACAGATCTAAATTTCGACGTCGAGAGACGAAACTAAAATGCGAAACGTCTCGCGTCAAAACAGAAAGTCGCGACGTCACGTCAAATAAGATAGTATCGCTGAAGAACGACTCGAGATATGTCGTTTCAAAGTTATTCCACAAACTAATACTTTCAGAGACGATCACGTCAATATATCACACAATAATGTTCAAAATCAAATAAAGTCAAAAATAAACACGTGCACAATCAAGAGCACGTGCACAAAGAAAGTACGATCGGAAACCGACCGTTACATCCTCCCCAACTTAGAAATGATTCCGTCCTCGGAATCAACATCAAGCATTGCTGGGAAAAAGATGCGGGAAGCGCTCTCTCATATCATCCTCACGCTCCCAGGTGGACTCTCCAGGCGATCCGTGACGCCACATCACTCTCACCAGGTCGACTATCTTATTCCTCAACTGCTTCTGTCGACGGTCCAAGATCTGCACATGCTACTGGTCATATGTCAGGTCCGGTCGAACCATAATCTCCGGGAAATCAACCGTGTGTGACGGATCACTGACGTACCGACGTAGCTGAGATACGTGGAATACGTCGTGACCACGCTCCAAAGATGGTGGCAGAGCAAGGCGATAGGCCACTGCTCCCACACGCTCTAGCACATCAAATGGCCAAATATACCTCGGACTCAGCTTTCCCTTCTTCCCAAAACGAATAACTCCGCGGTTCGGAGAAATCTTCAGGAAGACGTGATCTCCAGGCTGGAACTCCAAAGGTCTCCTCTTGGCATCTGCTCAATGCTTGAAGCGATCCTGTGCAACTCTAAGCTTCTCCCTGATGTCCCTCACGACATTCACAGCTTCCACTATCATCTTCGGACCCAACAGTTCCCGATCTCCGATGTCATCCCAGCTCAATGGCGATCGACATTTCCTTCCATATAAGGCAGCAAACGGCGCCATGCCAATGCTCGCCTGGTAGCTGTTGTTATATGAAAACTCCACCAAGTGAAGATGGTCCTCCCATGATCCCTTCAAATCGAGCGTACAAGCTCGCAGCATATCCTCCAGAATCTGAATAGTCCTCTCAGACTGGCCATCAGTCTGCGGGTGGTACGTCGTGCTGAAACTCAGACTCGTACCCAAATGCTCTTGCAGACTTCTCCAGAACTGAGATGTGAACCTCGTGTCTCGGTCAGACACAATGCTCACGGGGACTCCATGTAAGAGTACAATCTCCTGTATGTACCCGGTCTACGTCACGACTATTTCAAAGAGAAAATCAAAATAGAAGTAAAAGTAGAACGGAACTTTACCTCCAGATATTTCCTCGCCAAAGCTTCCGTAGACTGGCCCACTCGGAAAGGGATAAAGTGCGCAGACTTGGTCAACCGATCCACGATCACCCAAACTGCGTCGTTCTGCCTCGGGGGTCCGAGGTAAACCAGTCACGAAGTCCATCGTAATATGTTGCCACTTCCACTCCGGAATAGGAAGCGGTTGCAGCAACCCAGCAGTACGATGGTGCTCAGCCTTCACCTGTTGGCATATCAAACACTTGGCAACGCTCCGTGCCACACTCCTCTTCATGCCAATCCACCAATAATTCAGACGGAGGTCCTTATACATCTTGGTGCCTCCAGGATGTATAGAATATGGCGAGCTATGAGCCTCGCTCAACATCTCCTCGCGAACATCACCTGCAGGTACACAGAGTCTACTGCCGTACCGCAGCGAACCATCCTCATGAATCACGAACTCCGTCTGTAGCCCAGCTTCAACCTGCCTTCTGATCCTCTGCAGGTTCGGATCCCTTGCCTGTGTTGCCTTGATCCGATCCACGATCGTGGACTGAATCTGCAAATTCATGAACGAATGAACCACACCAGGTAGGACAACCTCCAAATCCATCTCCCTCAGCTCCTGCTGAATCCTCCAGTCGGCTGCAAGCATCATCGCAGTAGGAAGTCTACCCAAGGCATCCGGCACTACGTTCACCTTCCCCAGATGATACTGCAAATCAATCTCGTAGTTAGCCATGAGCTCTAACCATCGCCTCTGACGCATGTTGAGCTCCTTCTGCGTAAAGATGTACTTCAAGCTCTTGTGATCGGTGAAAATCTTCACACTCTCACCTAGCAAGAAGTGTCTCCAAATCTTCAGTGCAAAGATCACCACTGCCAACTCCAGATCGTGCGTCGGGTAATTCTTCTCATGAGTTCTCAACTGACGAGAAGCGTACGCGACCACGTGGCCATGCTGATGCAAGACGCATCCTAGGCCCTTCCCTGATGCATCACAATAAACCTCGAAGCCTCCGCTTCGATCCGGCACTGCCAACACTGGTGCCGTGGTCAATCTCGCCTTCAAGATACTGAAGGCCTCCTCACAAGCATCTGACCAAATAAACTCCTCGTCCTTCCTCGTCAGCTTCGTCATCGGCTCTGTAATCTTCGAGAAATCTTTGATGAACCGCTGATAATAGCCTGCTAAACCAAGGAAGCTCCTGATGTCTGACGCTGACTGCGGAGTCGGCCAATCTCTGACTGCTCTAACCTTCTCCGGATCCACAGATATGCCATCACCGGACACCACGTGTCCCAGGAATACGACTCTGTCCAGCCAGAACTCGCACTTGCTATACTTGGCATAAAGCTTATGTCTCCTCAGCGTCTCCAGCACTGTCCTCATATGACAGCTGTGCTCCTCCACAGACTTCGAGTAAATAAGAATGTCATCAATGAAGATAACGACAAACTTATCCAGGAAGTCATAGAAAATCAAATTCATCAAATTCATGAACACAGCTGGAGCATTGGTCACGCCAAACGACATGACCACGAACTCATAATGTCCGTACTTCGTCCGGAAAAGCCGTCGTCGGGACATCATCCTTCTTCACCTTCAACTGATGGTACCCGCTCCTCAAGTCCAACTTCGAGAAGACTCTCGAACCTCCAAGCTGGTCAAAGATATCGTCGATGCGCGGCAGCGGATACTTATTCTTCACGGTGACAGCATTCAATCCTCGATAGTCCACGCACATCCTGCGGGAGACATCCTTCTTCTTCACAAGTAAAACTGGTGCACCCCATGGTGACACACTAGGGTGGATGAAACCCTTCTGCAGCAACTCATCCAACTGCTTCCGCAGCTCCTCGAGCTCAGCGGGAGCCATACGGTACGGCGCCTTCGATATCGGTTGCGCTCCCGGCATAAGATCAATTCCAAACTCTAAAGCTCTGTCGGGTGGCAATCCCGAGATATCCTCTGGAAAGACGTCGTCGAAGTCTCTGACGACTGCTGGTCACTTGATCTCCATCTCCATCTGCATGGCTGCAATGATCGGCACCTCCGGCTTGGCCCGAAATCTGATGGGCCCAAGCAACTCGTCCCTGCTGCGGAACTCGAACTCCGGATGACCTGGAATCCGGAACACCACCCTTTTGCTGTGACATTCGATCGAGGCGTGGAAATCTCCCAACCAATCGATCCCAAGAACGACATTGAAATGTGGCAGATCGTGGACAATGAAATCTGTAAAGAGCTCGTGTCCACTGATCACCAAAGAAATCGATCGACATCCCAAATTCACCGTCACCACTCCGTTCCCTGTGGTAATGTCCCAACACTTAGGGAGTGTATGGGTGGGGATAGAGTGCTTGGTTACAAACCTCCGGGATATGATGCACATAGATGTAATGGAGTTGAACAAAGCCAAGGCTGGGTGAGAGGACACTAGAATGGTGCCTAAGATATAAGGGAACTATGGTCAAATCAAACTATTCTATCAAACAAGTCAAGCAAGCAACACTAATAATAAGATCTAAACTATGAAATGAAAAACTAGGATCAAGAGTTACATGCTATAACTCCATCCAGCTCCTCAGTCTCAACAACAGTCATGGTATACGCCGGCCTCTGGGGTTGTGCTGCTCTCTGATACATCTACCTCTGTGGCGGCAAAGGTGGTCCACGAGCAGCAGGTCCTCTCTGAACTGGAGCAGGTGCTCTCATCTGCAACGGGGCTGGCGCTCCAACTACGGCATGACGAGCTCTCGGGCAATCCTTCGCAGCATGCGAGGCATCTCCACAAATTAAGCATAGCCCCATTCTCTTCCTGCAGGTGGCCTGAACATGTCCAGGCTTTCCGCAGAAGTGGCACGGGCCCTTGCCCTGAATCTGAACTGGTGCTCCAGGCCTCTTGAATGGTACTGTCTGAACTGGCCTCATCGCCGGCCTAGCAGGTGGCCGGTACTGCTCCATGGGACGCTTCCCCTTATCAGCTGGAGGGTCAGGCAAAAGAGCTATGAGCTCATGATTCTTCGCATCATCAAGCACCTCCCTCATAGTCGAGAAACTCGCCGAAGACATCGAAGCCTGAATCTTCAGACGCAGTCCCTGACGAAAGCGATCAGCTCGCTTCTCCTCCTTCTTCACCATGTGCGGGGCAAAACGGCTCAACATCTCAAACTCAGCTTCATACTCCTCGACAGTCATACCTTCCTGCTTCAGGTCTATAAACTTGCTCAGCAGCTCCCTCCTAGCAGACTTGGTGAAATACTTATCCTTGAACATAGACCTGAAGGTCTTCCATCCCACTGGCTTCTCAAGACGCCTCTCCTCGATGCGCCACCAGTTCCTCGCATTCTCCGTCAGTTGCATCTTCGCTATCTCCACACGGGTATCATCAGGAATCTTCGCAGCAACTAACTTCTCCTCCGTGCTCTAGATCCACTCGTCAGCAGCTAGGGGTCCCTCCTTCCCTGAAAATGTCCTCGGCTGGAGCTCGTTGAACTGCTTCACTCCTGGAGCAGCTCGTGGGGCAGGTGGTGGTGGTGGTGGTGCAACTGGAACAGCCTGGGCAGCACGCTGGGACTGCTGAACCAACTGATGCTGAACATCCAGCATCTCCCTCATCACACCCAGAAACTGACGGAAGTCTCCGCTCTGGTCCTCCGGAGCTCCATCGCCTAAGTTCCCCGATCGGGTAACACGTCGTCCGGCCATCCTATTGACAGAAACACAGAGGTTAGACTCGTACAATCATTGGATGATAATAAAATGAATTTCAATACTTTGATTGTTCCGTATTCTCAGAAGGTCGGGACCTGCATGGGCCACCACTAAAACCTGTCATGCCCCGCTTCCCAAAAAGGTCGGAGGCGAAGCGTGACTAATGCCCGCTTAGGCCAGGGCTAAGAGCCCAGACCCAATAAGCGTCTGTGATATTCCAAACGAAGGAAACAGGTCCCTGCAAGTTAGTACGGAAACAACAAAGTACTGAAAAGAGATATCATTTCATTTTATTCCAAATAAAACATCCAAAAGTATTGAGAGTCTAAAACGCCCGAAGGCTACAACTGCAGAAAAGAAACTACTGTGCAAGCACCCAACCTAGACAAGAAAACAACAGGTGCTACCCACCCAATCTAAACTGGAACAGAAATCTGGATCAGCAACTAGAGGCCTCTAACTCTGGTCCTCCTCCGGGTCGTACTCCGGATCAACGTCCTCCAGCTCTCCGTCAGCTGGCAAGTCCGCCTCGTCGACGTACTCTGGCTCAACACCTGACGTACAGCACCAAAAGAAGGAACTGTACGTCAGGTCAGGTCTACAAAAAGGGTTAGACCAAACTACAAGTGTATCAACTTTTAGACAACGTTTTACTGGTTGATTAGCATGCTGGGGTTATAACTGAGTAACAAACAGAAGTAACGTAGCAGGAAAGTAAAGCGCAACAAGTAGTGGTTGTAGCGTGTGCTACCAACTACGGGACTAACCTACAGGTGTCAAGACAAGACGGGACGTGATAGAAACAAGGCAAGACAAGACAAGTGAGACACGAAAGGGTTCACGCCTTACGGTTCGAGGGGGATCAGACCCTCTTGCCGTGCTCAAGGGATCACTCTCTCTAGCTTGGAGAGTGCCCTATTGCCCTCGGGCTGTGTATCAGTACAAGGGATCACTCTCTCAAACTTGGAGAGTGCCCTATTGCCCCGCAGGCTGTGAATCAGTAACAAGGGATCACTCGGAGAGTGCCCTATTTTGTAGGAAGATATATGCCAATGAGGTAATTTATCTTGATTATACGTCTTGTTCATACCGTACATGGTGCGTATTATTCTAAGTATAAAAATCATTTGTATTAATATACTTAGATATTACCCATATACTTATAGTTAGGTCCTTACATATCTAGATGAGATCTCGATTATGAGTAAGTAAGCAGACCGAATAGAAACGTAAGTCTAAACGGTTCGTGATCATAGATGTGTCGAGAACTGGATATCGACACATCGGATAGATCACTGTGTCTTCGTCTTACCTTTGGGTAATGATGATCTCATAGTCATTCGACTTGCTGAAGTCAGAGACAAGACACAGGTGCTTATTGGAGAATGAGTTCACTGAACGACCAAGTTAGAGTTATTAAATGGTTAACTTTAATGATCTGTCTTTAATAACTCTAGGGTGATGATAGGTTAGTTGATCCTTAAGACCTGAAGTCATCTGTACCAACCTGTGAAGCGGACGATGTAGCTTAGACCCATGATCTAGCTTCGAGGATCAGTCCTGATGAAAGATCTTAGGTTGGGTTGCACCTGAAGCTCTCGAGGTGAGTAAATGACTAAGATGGGATTCGTCACTTCCATTAAAGGGAAGTTAGTGTTACAGGCTCAGTACGGTCTTTATGTTAATCCTCGGCCGGGGTACGTTGCAAGTAGTACAACATGTATACAATAAAGACCGCCGTATACTGACCAATGTTGTCTAATAGGGTTGACAGAAAACCATACCCTAGGCCAACAATAAACACAGTCTTGACGAAGGGGATTTTAGCTAACGGAATTCATCACTGACACAGCCAATGCAAACCCTATGATACTTTTGTCAAGGGTCGATCACGTTATGATGACTCTGAAACAGGGACGACAGCTACTGCTCGTAGTGACCGTCGTCTAGGGGTTTCGAGCCCCAACCTGTAGTAAGGTCAGGCTGTAGGGTCTCACACCGAGGAGTGTTCGTGTCTTAGTAATAGGAATATAGAAAAGAGAGAAATATCATTTGATGATATTAAACATTCACAAAGCGGTTGTGAATATTAGTCGCATTAGCAATAGGGGACACAACGTTGCATTAGATGCTAACTTTGACTAAACGTGTTGTAAATTAGTTACGACGAATTTAGTAGGAACAAACTTGTTGGAAAGGGTTACCTGGATGACGGGGATCGTCCCGGTCTAAACACAGGTTCAAACCGCGTCCAAATCAGAGCTCAAACGAGTCCAGAAACGCAGAAATAGTTCAAGGAGAAGTGGGTTAGACCCCACTGGGCCAAAAGGCCCATGTGCAAAGGCAAAACGAGCGCCGCCCCACTGGCTGCAACGGGCGCTCGCCCGCTGGCTTGTGGCGCGGCCGCGCCCGCTGCTGCAGCGGGCGCGGCCCCGCTGCTGCAGCGGGCGGGCGGGCGCCCGCTGCATCAGCGGGCGCGGCCCGCTGCATCAGCTGGGCGCGGCCCGCTGCATCAGCGGGGCGCGGCCCGCTGCATCAGCGGGCGCGGGCCCGCTGCACAGCGGGCCAGCACCCGCTGATGCAGCGGGCACGGCCCCGCCCTTGCTCCCTTGGGCGGGCGCGCCCGCTAAGCCTAGCGGGCGCGCCCGCTACTTAAGTCAAATTAGGGTTTTTGAAACCCCTAATGACGGCTACGAATTTTGAGAAATTGCTAAACTTTTGAGCAATTGTTTGAGGGGTCAAACGAAGTCGAAATTCGTCGCCGTCAGTTCCTACGCGTTCACCATTCCAAGCTCTTCTGATTGATAGCTTGTTTGGGTGTCTGAAGTTTAGTAAACGAGGGAGAATTAATTAGTTAAAGTTTGGCTTTGTGAAAGGCTAACTTTAAAGTTGAAATTAAGCCAAATGGCTTAATTGAATTTTCTCTTCATAGGGATTTTCCCACATTGCCCGCAACGAGAGGATGAGTGCTCACTCCCCTATATAAATAGGGGGTGCACTCTCCTCGTTGAAAAACACACACCAGTCAACGATCGGGTAGCTCCAGAATTTTAGAGCAAGCTCGATCCCCGCGACTAAACCTCTCTCTCTATTTTCCTGTTCTCCGGAGTAGTCCTAGCACGACTACAAAGGGGGTTTGGATCTGATCCGGACGTCTAAGACGTGGGTTTCTTCTCAAGTGAAACTTTTCTACCGCGTGTGATCGGCTCGGAGGCGAAAGCATCTCGGGCGGTTCGAGGGGGATCAGACCCGAGGGGGATCAGTACAAGGGAGACACGAAAGGGTTCACGCCTTACGGTTCGAGGGGGATCAGACCCTATTGACGTGCGCACGCTCAACCCAACCCCAAACCCCAAGGAAGACAAGACAAGACAAGACACCAGTACAAGGGATCACTCGCTCTACCTTGGCGAGTGCCCTATTGCCCACAGGCTGAGAATCAGTACAAGGGATCACTCTCTCTAGCTTGGAAAGTGCCCTATTGCCTTCGGGCTGTGTATCAGTACAAGGGATCACTCTCTCTAACTTGGAGAGTGCCCTATTGCCCGCAGGCTGTGAATCAGTACAAGGGATCACTCGGAGAGTGCCCTATTGCCCAGCGGGCTGTGCATGACGGGCTGAAGTCAGAGACAAGACACAGGTGCTTATTGGAGAATGAGTTCACTGAACGACCAAGTTAGAGTTATTAAATGGTTAACTTTAATGATCTGTCTTTAATAACTCTAGGGTGATGATAGGTTAGTTGATCCTTAAGACCTGAAGTCATCTGTACCAACCTGTGAGCGGACGATGTAGCTTAGACCCATGATCTAGCTTCGAGGATCAGTCCTGATGAAAGATCTTAGGTTGGGTTGCACCTGAAGCTCTCGAGGTGAGTAAATGACTAAGATGGGATTCGTCACTTCCATTAAAGGGAAGTTAGTGTTACAGGCTCAGTACGGTCTTTATGTTAATCCTCGGCCGGGGTACGTTGCAAGTAGTACAACATGTATACAATAAAGACCGCCGTATACTGACCAATGTTGTCTAATAGGGTTGACAGAAAACCATACCCTAGGCCAACAATAAACACAGTCTTGACGAAGGGATTTTAGCTAACGGAATTCATCACTGACACAGCCAATGCAAACCCTATGATACTTTTGTCAAGGGTCGATCACGTTATGATGACTCTGAAACAGGGACGACAGCTACTGCTCGTAGTGACCGTCGTCTAGGGGTTTCGAGCCCCAACCTGTAGTAAGGTCAGGCTGTAGGGTCTCACACCGAGGAGTGTTCGTGTCTTAGTAATAGGAATATAGAAAAGAGAGAAATATCATTTGATGATATTAAACATTCACAAAGCGGTTGTGAATATTAGTCGCATTAGCAATAGGGACACAACGTTGCATTAGATGCTAACTTTGACTAAACGTGTTGTAAATTAGTTACGACGAATTTAGTAGGAACAAACTTGTTGGAAAGGGTTACCTGGATGACGGGATCGTCCCGGTCTAAACACAGGTTCAAACCGCGTCCAAATCAGAGCTCAAACGAGTCCAGAAACGCAGAAATAGTTCAAGGAGAAGTGGGTTAGACCCACTGGGCCAAAAGGCCCATGTGCAAAGGCAAAACGAGCGCCGCCCACTGGCTGCAACGGGCGCTCGCCCGCTGGCTGTGGCGGGCCGCGCCCGCTGCTGCAGCGGGCGCGGCCCGCTGCTGCAGCGGGCGGGCGGGCGCCCGCTGCATCAGCGGGCGCGGCCCGCTGCATCAGCGGGCGCGGCCCGCTGCATCAGCGGGCGCGGCCCGCTGCATCAGCGGGCGCGGCCCGCTGCACAGCGGGCCAGCACCCGCTGATGCAGCGGGCACGGCCCGCCCTTGCTCCCTTGGGCGGGCGCGCCCGCTAAGCCTAGCGGGCGCGCCCGCTACTTAAGTCAAATTAGGGTTTTTGAAACCCCTAATGACGGCTACGAATTTTGAGAAATTGCTAAACTTTGAGCAATTGTTTGAGGGGTCAAACGAAGTCGAAATTCGTCGCCGTCAGTTCCTACGCGTTCACCATTCCAAGCTCTTCTGATTGATAGCTTGTTTGGTGTCTGAAGTTTAGTAAACGAGGAGAATTAATTAGTTAAAGTTTGGCTTTGTGAAAGGCTAACTTTAAAGTTGAAATTAAGCCAAATGGCTTAATTGAATTTTCTCTTCATAGGGATTTTCCCACATTGCCCGCAACGAGAGGATGAGTGCTCACTCCCTATATAAATAGGGGTGCACTCTCCTCGTTGAAAAACACACACCAGTCAACGATCGGGTAGCTCCAGAATTTTAGAGCAAGCTCGATCCGCGACTAAACTCTCTCTCTATTTTCCTGTTCTCCGGAGTAGTCCTAGCACGACTACAAAGGGGGTTTGGATCTGATCCGGACGTCTAAGACGTGGGTTTCTTCTCAAGTGAAACTTTCTACCGCGTGTGATCGGCTCGGAGGCGAAAGCATCTCGGGCGGTTCGAGGGGGATCAGACCCGAGGGGGATCAGTACAAGGGAGACACGAAAGGGTTCACGCCTTACGGTTCGAGGGGGATCAGACCCTATTGACGTGCGCACGCTCAACCCAACCCCAAACCCCAAGGAAGACAAGACAAGACAAGACAAGACACCAGTACAAGGGATCACTCGCTCTAGCTTGGCGAGTGCCCTATTGCCCGCAGGCTGAGAATCAGTACAAGGGATCACTCTCTCTAGCTTGGAGAGTGCCCTATTGCCCTCGGGCTGTGTATCAGTACAAGGGATCACTCTCTCTAACTTGGAGAGTGCCCTATTGCCCGCAGGCTGTGAATCAGTACAAGGGATCACTCGGAGAGTGCCCTATTGCCCTCGGGCTGTGCAAGACGGGACGGGACGTGACAAGACAGGAAGGGTATTCTAGGGTGTCCACACACACGCACACACATGATAGCCATACAGCATCAAAGTTGTTGTTGTCAGGCTCAGACTTCGTCGTCAAGTCTGAGCCGTCAGGAGTCGTCCCGGACGCTATCATTTCACGTCCGGTTCTATTTGTTCACAGTTAACAATTCTAACCAACTAGGGCCTAAGCACGGCCAAAAGTGCAAGTGGATACACTTGCCTGCGATGGCGAGTGTGTCGTCCTCTCGAAGCGTCTCGTCCAAGCGTCTCGTCCGCGGAAGTCCGTCTGAAATATCGCCACGGCGACGATGTCAGGTCTCAAATTCATCAAATCCTATTAGGGTTCGTTTCTAGATTATCGGGACTATCCTATTCGTCAAAAGTCTCTTTTTGATGTTTCAGCCTAATCGACGATCTACCCTATGTGCACAGTCAACAAAGTCCATTCGTCGATTTTCTAAGTTCGTACAACGTTTTACAGGTGCTGGACAATAAATTTAGTTCAAGTTGACGGTTTTTAGTTTAGGGTTCAATCAGCTATTGTGGGGGTTTCTACGAGTTTCGGGGAACCAACCTGAACCGGAGTTTGTCGTAGAATGGATGTCGTGTCTGATCGGAGGACTCCTCGGCTTCAGATCTGGTCCTCGCACGATTCTCCAAAAGTCGAAACTTGCGACGAAGGCCTACGACGTGTCGTAACGTCGTAGACGGCAAATCCGTGAAGTAGCACGTCCAAGCGGGGCCCATAGCAGTGCCAGGGGTCAATGGGGGACCCACAACACCTCTGGAGAACTTGGGGGGCCCACCACAGGAGTTGGTGTGGGAGAAACAGTGTTGCGACGAAGTTCTGTCGGTCGGGCACGGTCGGTGCGGGGGTTCCTCTCGGTCAGACCGAGAGGGGCTCTCGGTCGGACGCTGTGCAGCGCAGCGGAAGCGGTGCTCGTGCGGTGCGAGGGGATCCTTCGGTCAGACCGATGGATCCCGTCAGTCGGGCGCTGCGGGTGCGGGCGAACCGGCGCTTGGGGGAAAGCGGGGCGGCCTCTCGGTCAGACCGACGAGGCGGGTCGGTCGGGCGCTAGGGCGATGCGGGCGACGTGCAGCGTGCGTGCGAAGCGGCTGTGCGGGGAAAGTCTCTCGGTCAGACCGAGAGACGGCCTCGGTCGGAGCGGGCGAAGCAAAGGGGGCGTTGCAGCGGTGCGCTGCAAGCGGCGATGCAGGGAGCGGCTCCGGTCGTGCACTAGGATTTGCGGGGGTGAGATCCGGTCGTGCACTGGGCGATCGTCGCAACGTTGCGACGAAGCTTTGGGAGAGGAAACGACGGCTAGGGTTTTGTGTAATGCCGAAATAACTTAGCCTAGGGTTAATATAAATAGGTTAGAGCTAGGGTTAGGGTTAGGGTTTAGAAAAACGTAATTAAAATAATTAAAATAATTAATTTAGTTTAAAATTACTCTCCTCTCCCTCACGCAAGATGGGTGCGGCCAAAAATTCTGAAATTTGGTCTAAAAATTCTTTAATACGTTATTATAATATAGGAATTTTATTGTAATTAAAACACTTATAAAAATAGGTTTTAAAATTATTTAAAACTTTCATAAAATGGAAAATAGGTCAAATTAAGTCCAAAATTGTAAAGTAATTATGGGGTGTTCGGGACGACTAAAGAAAGAGAGTGGAGAAGACGGATCTAAATTTCGACGTCGAGAGACGAAACTAAAATTCGAAACGTCTCGCGTCAAAACAGAAAGTCGCGACGTCACGTCAAATAAGATAGTATCACTGAAGAACGACTCGAGATATGTCGTTTCAAAGTTATTCCACAAACTAATACTTTCAGAGACGATCACGTCAATATATCACACAATAATATTCAAAATCAAATAAAATCAAAAATAAACACGTGCACAATCAAGAGCACGTGCACAAAGAAAGTACGATCGGAAACCGACCGTTACAGCTCATGACTGTGCACGGTGAGAAATTTTCAGCCGAACGACAATCGCCCTCTCTGGCAACCTCCCTAGCCCTGCCGCTCCCCTCCTCCGACTTCCTCAGCCCGCCTCTCCATCCTCCGACTTCTTCAGCCCGCCTCTCCATCCTCTGATCTCCCCCTCTACCTCTCCCTTCTCTGATCTCCACTTTCCTCTTACCCCGCCCATTCACCTCCTCCGCCCCTCCGGCGACCTCCCCCTCCACAGGGGTGGAACTACATTCAATTTGCCCTGGGCAACTGCCCAGGTCAAACCACTAAAATAAAATTATTTGGTAGACCCATAATATCACTTCCAAATATCCCAGCGGTTTGGTCGTCACTCCATACACTGACCTAGCAAGGTTCGATTCCCAGAGGAACCAGAAATGGGGATTATCAGCATACTTTTTAAGATCACTAATTTTTTTATAAGTACCAATAAAAGCTTTTGTTAAAAATCCCAAAATACCATCATCTTCCTTAGCAAGTTAAAGTTTATTAGACTGAGGGAGGTAGGCACAAGTTAAAGCTTATTAGACAGAGGGAGCTTATTAGACGGAGGGAGGCAGGCACAAGTTAAAGCTTTTTAGACAGAGGGAGGCAGGCACTCAGTGAACAAGGATGAGTGAAAAAAAGAGTTCTCTTTCTTCGTTGTTTAATCCTGGATCGAATGCTCTCTTTCTTAGATTTTGAGATTCATATTCTCTCACAGTTCTGAGTATTTAGAGATTCTTCACAGTTCCTTTTAAAAGGTGCTGTCACGCCCCGCTTCCCTAAAATGGAGGCGAGACGTGAGAAGGTCCGCTCAGACGTGGAGCTGTGAAGCTACACGCCTGATAAGCGTCAAATCTGAATATATGTAGGTCCCTGTAAATGCAAACGGAACAAAGATAATAATAATATGGTAAAGGAGACTGATATAAGTTAACCAATCTCAGAATTTGTCCACAATAATATTCAACATCGCAGAAAAATCCACCAGGCTAAAAGAAAGAGTCTAGGCCCAAAACATGGCCAACAAAGCCAACACGAAACAAAGTATTGGTGCTACGCACCGACAACTAAAGCAGTCTAAACAACAACACAAACAATCTCTACGACTGATCTCCCGTGTCCTCAAACTCCTCGACGAACGCGGGCTCTGACTCAGCGTCAGCGAACACCACGTCCTCAGCAGCAACCTCAGGCTCAGGATCTAACATGTGTCACCCAAAAGAGTAGAGGGCACATGTCAGCAAGTCTAAAAGACTTGGGCAAGGAAACTGAAAGGAAGGTAAACTAACAACCTAGCAGTTATAGTATGATGCATAGCATGGCAAGTATATGATGGAAGTAACAAGTAAGGTAAAGTGCAAGTAACAAGTAGCAAGTGGCAAGTATAGCATGGATGACAAGTTTTACAAGTATAAACACGGACAAGTACAAGTCAAGTAAATCACGTCAAGTAAACACGTCAAGTAAACACGTCGTGCACAGAGATTACGTCTTCTGGCTAGAGTGGCGGATCGGGCCAACTCGTACACTCAGGTGATCGCTTATCCCTACCCCTCCATGTGTATCGAGCCAGGGCATTACCCTCGAACGCGTAATGCTCACTTCTGGATCACGAGCCAGGAAGTATATTTGGCATAGGGTTGTGCCCGCTAAAAGCAGGTGCCTAGCCGGGTCAAGTAGTACAAGTAATGTAGCGTGTGCTATGAATGCAACATTCAACTTGGATAGCATGGCATGTACAGATTATTCGCGTACCGTTAATTGAATTTAAACATCGCAGATAAGATGCATGGATGACAGCAAGTGCAAATAATTAAAAGTAGTCGGATCTAGCTTCGTTGTCAAGCTAGATCCTGAAATTTGCGCCTAGACGAGTATCATTTCGTCGCCTAGTCTCTTTTACGCCTACAACAAGCAAATGGCCTAAGGCGTGGCCTAAAACCCTAAGTGGCAAGGTTCACTTGCCTAGCACCAAGGATGACGATCAACGAGGCACGTCACAAAATGATAACTACGGAGATGGGATCGCTGCCATGGCAAAAAATATCAGAACAATAACCAATCCAGTTTTATAATCGAATCTACGACGTCTAATATCCATTTTTATTAGGGTTTAACAAAAATCACCATGTGGGTTATGAGAATATTAAAGGATCGATTTACTAACCGTATCGTAGCGGAAGAACGATGCCGAGCAAGCACGACAACGGAAGAACGATCCGGAGAACTATGGCTCAGATCTGGAAATGGCGAGAAAATCTGGAGAAATTGGGATTTGTGGGGTTTTGGGGTTGGCCGACGGCCTAAAGGAAGGTGGCCGGCGCTAATGAGGGTGTGAGGGGCTCCGGGGATGAAGGAATGGCTTGGGGAAATGTTGGAGGATGATTTGGGGGAGAAAATGGCTCAGAAGAAATGAAAGAAGAATGAAAAGAGTCGGGGGTTTAAATAGAAACAACCCGGCGGCGGAAATGATCCCTAGGGTTTCGGGGTTGATTAGTCGGTCAAAGAAGAGCTGTTGACCGACTAATTCGAGAACTAGTCGGTCGGTCGACCAACTGTGACCGACTAACACCAAACAGTAACTCCTGAAGAAAAATGAACTTTGATTTAGTCGGTCAAAGAACAAATACTGACCGACTAGTTTCACAACTAGTCGGTCGACGAACGTTCTTAGACCGACTAAGAGTAAACAGTAACTCGGCATCAAAATGGTCAATGAACTAGTCGGTTAAAGAACAATGGCTGACCGACTAGTTTGCAACCTAGTCGGTCGAAAAATGTTCTTAGACCGACTAACGATAAACAGTAACTCCTGAATAAAAAAATCAAAGCCCACTAGTCGGTCCATGAAGGGTTGCCGACCGACTAGATTGAAATCTAGTCGGTTGGTTCTCCTTCTTGAACCAACTAATGTGTACGAAAAGTCTCGAATCGAAGCGTGAAGCTCCAGGAAGATTCCTACGGCTTCTAAGATCAACCTATCTCTAAGATATGAGTGATATGGAGCTCGTCACGAATGAATTACTCCAAACTCAACGATCTAAGGAAGAAGCTAAAGAATCACAACGAAACGAACGAAAACGAAAGCTACGGAGACGGAAAATCACACATAAGGAGAAAATCCACCAAAACATATATATAATATAGATAATCCAAATATAAGAAAAACCAGTCGTTACATCCTCCCCAACTTAAGAAAAATTCTGTCCTCGGAATTTCCCAACACTCACGTGTCAGGGAACAAAAGTGGTTAGCGCTCTCTCATCTCATCCTCTCTCTCCCAAGTAGACTCTCCTGGCGAGTCGTGTCGCCACATCACCCTCACAAGATTGACAACCTTGTTTCGGAGTGACTTCTGACGCCTGTCCAAAATCAGCACTGGCTGCTGGTCATACGTCAAATCTGGGCGAACGGTGATCTCCGAGAAATCCACAGCATGAGATGGATCGCCGATGTACCGACGAAGCTGCGACACATGGAAAACATCGTGAACTCCTTCCAAAGATGGCAGTAAGGCTAAGCAGTAGGCTACGTCGCCAACTCTCTCCAGAATGTCAAACGGTCCAATGTATCGCGGGCTCAACTTCCCCCGTTTCCCATAGCGAATCACACCACGATTTGGGGAAATCTTCAGGAACACATGGTTGCCTGGCTGAAACTCCAAAGGACGGAGTTTAGCATTGGCCCAATGCTTAAAACGGTCCTGAGCAATCCTCAGCCTCTCCCGTATGTTCCTGACAACATCCACAGCCTCCACAATCATCTCGGGTCCCAACAGTTCCCGGTCACCAATGTCGTCCCAACTTAAAGGCGATCGACATTTCCTCCCGTACAGCGCGGCAAAAGGCGCCATGCCAATACTCGCCTGGAAGCTGTTGTTGTAAGAGAACTCCACCAGATGTAGATGGTCCTCCCACGAACCCTTGAAATCCAACATGCACACCCTCAGCATGTCCTCCAAGATCTGAATCGTCCTCTCGGACTGGCCATCTGTCTGCGAATGGTACGTCGTGCTGAAACTCAGACTCGTACCCAAACTCTTCTGCAAACTCTGCCAGAACTGAGACGTGAACCTCGTGTCTCTGTCCGATACGATACTCATGGGGACTCCGTGAAGTCGTACGATCTCCTGCACGATTCATGTTACATCACTATCTATCTAGGAAAAGGAAATAGAAACGGAGAGTAAAAGAATTTGTATCTCCTTGCTAGCGCCTCAGTGGACTGTCCTACTCGGAATGGAATAAAGTGCGCGGATTTGGTCAATCGATCTACGATCACCCAAATCGCGTCATTCAGCTTTGGACTCCGAGGCAGTCCAGTTACAAAGTCCATACTGATGTGTTGTCACTTTCACTCCGGAATCGGAAGCGGTTGTAGCAACCCTGCCGTACGCTGATGCTCCGCCTTCACCTGCTGGCAAACCAGACACTTGGCTACACTCCGAGCCACACTCCTCTTCATGCCATGCCACCAAAAGTTCAGACGAAGATCCATGTACATCTTGATACCACCAGGAAGTACAGAATACGGTGAACTGTGTGCCTCAACCAGCAACTCCTCTCTAATATCCCCAGCAGGCACACACAACCTAGCTCCATACCTCAGCGAGCCATCCTCATGAATCAAAAAGTCAGTCCGCAGACCGGCTTCTACCTGCTCCCGAATCTTCACCAGCTTCGGATCTCCAGCCTGCCCAGCCTTGCTCCGATCCACGATCATCGACTGTATCTGCATACACATCAACGGAGAAGCCTCCCCAGGATGAACAATCTCAATTCCAGACTCGCAAAAATCCTGCTGCAATCTCCACTGCGAAGTCAACATCATCACCGCTGGAAGCCTACTCAGCGCATCCGGAACCACATTCACCTTGCCAGGGTGATACTGCAAATCGATCTCATAATCCGCCATGAGCTCCAACCATCGACGCTGTCGCATGTTGAGCTCCTTCTGAGTAAAAATATACTTCAAGCTTTTGTGATCGGTGAAGATCTTCACTTTCTCACTCAGCAGGAAGTGCCTCCAAATCTTGAGCGCAAACACGACCGCAGCCAACTCCAAGTCGTGCGTCGGGTAATTCTTCTCATGAGTCTTGAGCTAATGCGAAGCATATGCCACTACATGCCTGTGCTGATGCAACACACAACCGAGACCCTTGCCAGAAGCATCGTAAAAGATCTCAAATCCTCCACTGCGATCAGGCACAACAAGAACAGGGGCAGTCGTCAATCTCTCCCTCAGAACACCAAAGGCATTCTCACAATCACCCGACCAAACAAAAGGTACATCCTTCCGCGTCAATCTGGTCATCGGCTCAGCAATACGGGAAAATTCCTTAATGAAGCGCCGATAGTAACATGCAAGCCCAAGGAAACTCCGGATCTCAGATGCTGACTGCGGAATAGGCCACTCTCTGATGGCCTTGATCTTCTCGGGATCCACTGAAATACCATCTCCAGACACCACATGCCCGAGAAAAGCAACTCTGTCCAGCCAAAACTCGCACTTCGAAAACTTAGCATACAAATGATGCTTCCTCAAAAACTCCAACACTGTCCTCAAGTGCGAGGCATGCTCTTCCTCCGACTTTGAATAGATCAGAATGTCGTCAATAAAGATAACGACAAACTTGTCTAAAAAGTCGTAGAAAATCAGGTTCATCAGATTCATGAAAACTGCGGGAGCGTTGGTTACACCGAAGGGAATAACCACAAACTTGTAGTGTCCATACTTCGTCCTGAATGCCGTCTTCGGAACATCTTCCTTCTTCACCTTCAGCTGATGATAACCACTCCACAGATCCAACTTCGAAAACACCCTCGATCCTCCAAGATGATCAAAAATATCATCGATGCGAGGCAACGGGTATTTATTCTTGATGGTCACCGCATTCAACTCCCTGTAGTCCACGCACATGCGACGCCGAACCATCCTTCTTCTTCACCAGCAGCACCGGTGCTCCCCACGGAGACACACTAGGATTGATATAACCCTTCTGCAAAAGCTCATCCAGCTGCTTCCGCAATTCCTCCAACTCAGCGGGTGCCATACGATAGGGCGCTTTCGAAATCGGCTGCGCTCCCGGAATAAGATCAATCGAAAATTCGAGAGCTTGATCGGGTGGCAATCCAGACATCTCCTCGGGGAAGACGTCATCGAAGTCCCGCACTACCGCTGGCCTCTCCAGCTCCATCTGCATAGCCACAAACTCCACCGGTCTGGCCCGAAATCTGACAGGGCCAAGCGAACTGCTACCCCGGTTGAACTCAAATACTGGATGTCCGGGAATCTCGAACACCACCTTCTTCCTCCGACAGTCGATCGTAGCATAGAAGCTCGCAAGCCAATCCATCCCAAGGACCGCATCATAGTTGATGATGTCGTGGACAATGAAATCAGCGTAAAGCTCATGTCCACAGACCACCAACGAGCAAGAATTGCAACCACGATGCACCGAGACCACGCCATTCCCTGTAACGATATTCCAACTCTTGGAAAGAGGGGACGTCGTCAAGGAATGCCTCTCCACGAAGCGCCGCGCCAAAATGCACATCGATGCACCTGAGTCAAAGAGGACTCGTGCAGGAAATGTGCACACCAGAATCACACCTACAAACAGTCTAACAATCAAGCCCTATTCTAGCAAACAATCATGTACAAGCAAATAGCATAATCTAACAAACAAAACTACTAAGAAAGGAATAGCTAGATTGAGGATTACCTGTGATAACCTCATCCACAGCCATGCTCTCCACCTCAGACATCAGAAAAGCCTGCCGCCTCGGCTGAAAAGCCTGCTGAAAGGCCTGCCTCTGTGGAACAAGAGCTGCTCCACGTCCAGCAGGAACAGGCGCTCTCTGCTGCAACGACTGTGCTGCAACAGGTGCTCTCCAAGGCTGCTTCGACTTCGGGCAGTCCTTCATGGCATGGGTAGGATCTCCACAGACAATACACTGGCCCAGGAATCTCCTACACTGCTCCTTTATATGCCCGGTCTTGCCGCAGAAATGGCAAGTCTTCTGAATAGGCCCTTCTGGCCTCTTTAACTGCACCGGCTGATTAGGCTTGAAACCAGGCCTAACCACCACTCTGGCCTGCTCCATAGGCCTCTTCCCAGCTCCAGCAACATGTCCTCTCCTCTGGTTCACAATCAGCTCCTGCCTCCGCAACGCTATCGCTATCAGAACCTTCTTATAAGACTACAGATCAGAGGAAGACACAAAACTCTGAAGCTCCAAAGCAAGTCCCTGCAGGAACCTCTGAGCCCTCTCATCAGCATCCTGCACCATCTTCGGTGCGAACCGACTCAGCTGGTGAACTCCTGGTGGTACTGATCCACCGACAAGCTCCCCTGCTTCAAATCAATGAAGCGCTGCAACATCTCTCTCCGGGCAGCCTTTGGAAAATATTCCTCATCGAATCTGGACTTGAAGGTAGCCCAAGATATCGGCTCCTCCAACAACTCCTCCTCAGCATCCCACCAATTCCGGGCATTGTCCCTCAGCTGCCTCTTCGCCAAGTCAACCCAGCCAACCTCGTTGACCTTGGACATCTTCAAATTGTCCTAAATATTCCTGACCCACTTGTCAGTAGCTAGAGGACCTTCAGTACCATCAAAATATGCAGGACCCAGCTCTCGAAACTGCTTCGCTCCTGCCTCGAAACGAGGGGCCTCCTGAACTGCCCGAGCAGCTCGAACAACTGGAGCATTCTGGACTTGCAGGAGCACGCCCTGCTGCACCTGCATCATCTGAAGCATCATCCGCATCATCTCCCCATTGGTGGGCTCCCGATCAGGCTCCTCGTCATGAGGGGGCGCACCACCAGCAGCTCGGGTATTTCGCCTTCCTGCCATCTAATGACACAGAAAACGAAACAATTAGACTCATAGCTTATGACTCGGATGTCGAATTTTTATTTGTGGACAATTAAATATTATCATCGTTATTCCGTTAGTTTGCAGTTACACATGACCTGCATGGGCCACCAACAAAACCTGTCACGCCCCGCTTCCCTAAAATGGAGGCGAGACGTGAGAAGGTCCGCTAAGACGTGGAGCTATGAAGCTACACACCCGATAAGCGTCAAATCTGAATATATGCAGGTCCCCGTAAATGCAAACGGAACAAAGATAATAATAATATGGTAAAAGAGACTGATATAAGTTAACCAATCTCAGAATTTGTCCACAATAATATTCAACATCGCAGAAAAATCCACCAGGCTAAAAGAAAGAGTCTAGGCCCAAAACATGGCCAACAAAGCCAACATTTAACAAAGTATTGGTGCTACGCACCGACAACTAAAGCAGTCTAAACAACAACACAAATAGTCTCTACGACTGATCCCCCGTGTCCTCAAACTCCTCGACGAACGCGGGCTCTGACTCAGCGTCAGCGAACACCACGTCCTCAGCAGCAACCTCAGGCTCAGGATCTAACATGTGTCACCCAAAAGAGTAGAGGGCACATGTCAGCAAGTCTAAAAGACTTGGGCAAGGAAACTGAAAGGAAGGTAAACTAACAACCTAGTAGTTATAGTATGATGCATAGCATGGCAAGTATATGATGGAAGTAACAAGTAAGGTAAAGTGCAAGTAACAAGTAGAAAGTGGCAAGTATAGCATGGATGACAAGTTTTACAAGTATAAACACGGACAAGTACAAGTCAAGTAAATCACGTCAAGTAAACACACCGTGCACAGAGATTACGTCTTCTGGCTAGAGTGGCGGATCGGGCCAACTCGTACACTCAGGTGATCGCTTATCCCTACCCCTCCAGGTGTATCGAGCCAGTGCATTACACCCTAACGCGTAATGCTCGCTTCTGGATCACGAGCCAGGAAGTGTATTTGGCATAGGGTTGTGCCCACTAAAAGCAGGTGCCTAGCCGGGTCAAGTAGTACAAGTAATGTAGCGTGTGCTACGAATGCAACATTCAACATGGATAGCATGGCATGTACAGATAATTCGCGTACCGTTAATTGAATTTAAACATGGCAGATAAGATGCATGGATGACAGCAAGTGCAAATAATTAAAAGTAGTCGGATCTAGCTTCGTTGTCAAGCTAGATCCTGAAATTTACGCCTAGGCGAGTATCATTTCGTCGCCTAGTCTCTTTTACGCCTACAACAAGCAAATGGCCTAAGGCGTGGCCTAAAACCCTAAGTGGCAAGGTTCACTTGCCTAGCACCAAGGATGACGATCAACGAGGCACGTCACAAAATGATAACTACGGAGATGGGATCGCTGCCATGGAAAAATAATATCAGAACAATAACCAATCCAGTTTTATAATCGAATCTACGACGTCTAATATCCATTTTTATTAGGGTTTAACAAAAATCACCATGTGGGTTATGAGAATATTAAAGGATCGATTTACTAACCGTATCTTAGCGGAAGAACGATGCCGAGCAAGCACGGCAACGGAAGAACGATCCGGAGAACTATGGCTCAGATCTGGAAATGGCGAGAAAATCTGGAGAAATTGGGATTTGTGGGGTTTTGGGGTTGGCCGACGGCCTAAAGGAAGGTGGCCGGCGCTAATGAGGGTGTGAGGGGCTCCGGGGATGAAAGAATGGCTTGGGGAAATGTTGGAGAGTGATTTGGGGGAGAAAATGGCTCAGAAGAAATGAAAGAAGAATGAAAAGAGTCGGGGGTTTAAATAGAAACAACCCGGCGGCGGAAATGATCCCTAGGGTTTCGGGGTTGATTAGTCGGTCAAAGAAGAGCTGTTGACCGACTAATTCGAGAACTAGTCGGTCGGTCGACCAACTGTGACCGACTAACACCAAACAGTAACTCCTGAAGAAAAATGAACTTTGATTTAGTCGGTCAAAGAACAAATACTGACCGACTAGTTTCACAACTAGTCGGTCGACGAACGTTCTTAGACCGACTAAGAGTAAACAGTAACTCGGCATCAAAATGGTCAATGAACTAGTCGGTTAAAGAACAATGGCTGACCGACTAGTTTGCAACCTAGTCGGTCGAAAAATGTTCTTAGACCGACTAACGATAAACAGTAACTCCTGAATAAAAAAATCAAAGCCCACTAGTCGGTCCATGAAGGGTTGCCGACCGACTAGATTGAAATCTAGTCGGTTGGTTCTCCTTCTTGAACCAACTAATGTGCACGAAAAGTCTCGAATCGAAGCGCGAAGCTCCAGGAAGATTCCTACGGCTTCTAAGATCAACCTATCTCTAAGATATGAGCGATATGGAGCTCGTCACGAATGACTTACTCCAAACTCAACGATCTAAGGAAGAAGCTAAAGAATCACAACGAAACGAACGAAAACGAAAGCTACGGAGACGGAAAATCACACATAAGGAGAAAATCCACCAAAACATATATATAATATAGATAATCCAAATACATGAAAAACCAGTCGTTACAGGTGCATTTCACGGACCCAGAGTATTTAAAGATTCTTGGATTGTGATAATTCTAACAAGAGGATTTATAGATCATTTACTCAGTATTCTTGGATTTTAAGAATTCTAACAAGAGGATTTATAGATCATTTACTCAGTACAAACAAAATCATCTTGTTCTCTCAAAATCCAACTGTTTTAGAGATACTTGGATTTTAAGAGGAATTAAAGATCCTTAATTGAGAACTGTGAAGGATTCTAACAAGAGATACTGGGATCATTCTCTCAGTTCAAACAATATTTTACATTTTACGTATTTTGCATACAATAATTATGTATTTATCATATAATATCTTTTGTACATTAGATACATAATTTGTATTTTAAAGTGCTTTGTATTTCGTTTCGTATAATGTTTCTTTGTTCTCTTTCTTTTATTTTGATTTTGATTCATATGCTACTGCATCACGTAGGGACGGGACTATGTAAGCTTGCCCTAGGCAGCTCAGGGAAACAAAAAAACCTTTTGTTATTGTAAAATCACCATCTCTCTCTGTAACTCTCTTTTCTCTCTAACTCCGACTCTGCTCTATCTCTAAATTAATGTAAAAAAATTCTATATCAATTATTATTTCCCTATGATTGTGTGCGTATATATATTAATGTTAAAATTTTAATTATTACTTTGTTTATCAAATGTTATTTTCGTAGGCATGCATGTCTATATATATATGATACTATTTTGTCATCTTAAATAGACATTTTATATGTTATATATCATATTTTACATTTATGTATAATACTATTTTGTAGATATTATTAATAACTAATTAAAGCATGTTAACGTTTAATTTTTTTTATTTTTGCATTTTTTAAAAAAATTCTTTACGTCATTTTATTTTCGTCCAGGGCAAAAAAAAAATCATGGTTACATCACTGCACCCTCTATCTCTTCCTCCTCAGAGCTCCCCCACCGTCCCTCCTTCCTCCGATCTCCCTTATCCCTCTTCCCCCACCCCCTCTCTCTTAGGCGACATCCACGCCCCGCTGTCCCTTCTCCAACTTTTCCAGCCCGAGCTTTATCTCCTCCGATCTCCTCCTCCAGCAGATAGGGGTAAAAAGGAATACTGACAAATCTGTAAATAAGTGGGTTGTGCATGAGTGTTAGGGCTTGTTTCTTTGGTTGAAAGTTGTTTGGGATTTACTGTTGTGAATAGTAAATCCATGGTGGATTCCTGAGGAGAGAGAAATAGAGTTTTGTGTTTCTTTGGAAGGAAAGTGGGAGGGAAAGTTGTTTTGGGAGTTGTATGTGGGGCCCATAGTAAAGTTTTGTGTTTCTTTGGTAAATTGTGTGTTTGGGAAAGTTGGATGAGGATTGTTGGTAGTTGGTTATGGTGTTATGAGGTGAGAATAACCCCCTATGTATCTCCCAAGTAGAAACTCTTCTATTAAATTAAACTAATAACTAGTAATTAACTAACTATTAACTATTAAGTAAATATCTACTAAATACGCATAATTATATCGAATGTAGCCAAAAATAAATATTAAATTACCGAAATTAAATAAAAAAAGAATTAATTAATTTCATTAATGGTCAATTAAATACAAACGATGACAGTAATTAGTTTAGAAGCACCCGAATGGGGTAGTCCATTGCATTTCCACCAGTCAGAAATTGTAAAAAGTACAAATGAGTTGCAGCGAAAGCATACAACCGAAATCACTTTCGTAGGTAACATAACCGATGAACATCAGCAATATACAAAATACTTATAGTAAACATATTACAGTCTCATTGTGCAGAACAAACAACCAGTTATAAAGAGTAACATTGGACCCAACCCAACATCAACCGCTCTTGTGTATAATCAACAATAACACAAGTAACATCAACCCTAGGAGCGTAAACAAAACCCACTTCACGGTGTCCATTCGCACCGTTGTCCGCTCAAATCGCCCCACGAGCGAGGCCAACCGACCCTCTATCTCTAAAAGCCGCCGATCCGAGAACGATGTGGACGAGGGAGCATTGGTGGGGCCTCTTTCAATCTCATCCAGCAACTGAAGTATCACATAGGTAGACCAGTCGGAGTGTGGTGGATCCTTCCATTCGTAGAAGTTGCATCCATTAACTCGGGTTGGACAGCTCCAAAAGCGCCGGCCGGGATTTTTTCGGGTCCATGATGTCCGCCTGGCAACCTTGAGCCGACAGTAACAAATCTTGCAGTCATCATCATCAGCCGCCAACTCCCCGCATGCAGCAAATCTGGGTCTGGATTGAATAGAAGAGCTGGAACCGGTGCTCATTTTAACCTTGCAAGAAATAACAAATATTAGCGTGAATAATGATTTAAAGAGATATAACAATGACATGAACAATGGGGGAAGCAGCGTACCTACAGACAATGACAACCCCGTGGAAGATTACATCACCTGGCTTAATTCAGAAGTAAAAGATAAAAGGAAATATCGTAACATAGAGACAAATTGAACTGTATATATATCTTCATCAGCAGCAGGCTGAAACATATGTGAATGGCTCATAAAGTCAGTTTTTTTGTCATGGCTCAATGTAGATGTTTGTGTTTATGGTATACATAAGCCCTCAGGTTGAAAGGTAATTTGTCAATAAATCCTGGTGGACATACGCAGTTGCTCCATCACATCTCTCTCCCCCTCATTGGTAATGGAACCATCCAGGCTATAACCACCTATTTTTTCATACCCTAGGGACAAGGGGATCAGCAACTTATCTTCATCATTGGGCTAGGCTCAGCCACTGTGCAATGCACCAGCAAAAAATTATACTGGGTATAAAAACACATATGTTTCTCAGTATTCACAGAAGCACCAATGTGAAAAGCCACAAAAAAATAAACTGGGAAAAAACACATAAGTTTCTCAATGTTCACTGCAGCACCAGTGTGCAAAGCCCCCAAAAAATTTAAACTGGGTATTAAAACACATATGTGTCTCAATGTTCACTGCAGCACCAATGTGCAAAGACCCCAAAAAATAGAAACTGGTTATGAACACACTTAAGTTTCTCAATGTTAACTGCATCACCAATGTGCAATGCAACCAAAAAAATTAAACTGGGTATACAAACACATTTGTTTCTCATTGTTCCCAGCTGCACCTTTGTTCAAAGCCCCCAAAAAAATTAAACTGGGTATAAAAACACATTTGTTTCTCATTGTTCCCAGCTGCACCAATTTGCAAAGCCCCAAAATTAGAGAGAGACAGGGAAACAAACACATCAGTTTCTCAATGTTCCCTGCAGCACCAGTGTGCAAAGCCCCCACAAAAATTACACTGGGTATAAAAACTCATATGTGTCTCAATGTTCACTGCAGCACCATAGTGCAAAGCCCCCAAAAAAAGTAAACTGGGTATAAAAACACATATTTTTCTCATTGTTCCCAGCTGCACCAAAGTGCATAGCACCCAACAAATAGAAACTGGGAACAAAACACATTAGTTTCTGAATGTTCACTCCAGAACCACTTTGCAAAGCCCCCAAAAAAATTAAACTGGGTATAAATACACATATGTGTCTCAATGTTCACTGCAGCACCACTGTGCAAAGCCCCCAAAAAATAGAAACTGGGAAAAAACCACATAAGTTTCTCAATGTATGTGCAAAGCCCCCAAAAAATAGAAACAGATTTGTATCTCATTGAACCACATAAGTTTCTCAAAAAATAGAAACTGGGAAAAAACACATTTGTATCTCATTGAACACTGCAGCACCTATGTGCAAAGCCCCCAAAAACTTTAAACTGGGTATAAAAACACATTTGTTTATCAATGTTCACTGCAGCACCAATGTGCAAAGCCCCCAAAAAATTTAAACTGGGGCAAAAAACACATCTGTTTCTCATTGTTAACTGCAGCACCAATGTGCATTGCACCCAAAAAACTTAAACTGGGTATAAAAACACATTTGTTTCTCACTGTTCCCAGCTGCACCATTGTTGAAAGCCCCCAAAAAAATTAAACTGATGAAAGAAACACATATGTTTCTCAATGTTCACTGCTGCACCAATGTGCATTGCACCCAACAAAATTAAACTGGGTAAAAAAACACAGATTAGGAATTCACTGTTCACTGCACCACCAATGTGCAAAGCAATCAAAAATATTAAACTGGTTAAAAAGACACATTTGTTTCTCATTGATCACTGCAGCACCAATGTGCAAAGCCCCCAAAAATTGTTCATAGAAACTGGGAAAAAACCACATAAGTTTCTCAATGTTCACTGCAGCACCAATGTGCATAGCCCACAAAAAAATTAAACTGGGTATAAAAACACATTTGTTTCTCATTGTTCACTGCAGCACCATTGTGCAAAGCCCCCAAAAAATAGAAACTGAGAAAAAACCACATAAGTTTCTCAATGTTCACTGCAGCACCAATGTGCATAGCCCACAAAAAAATTAAACTGGGTATAAAAACACATTTGTTTCTCATTGTTCACTGCAGCACCACTGTGCAAAGCCCCCAAAAAATAGAAACTGAGAAAAAACCACATAAGTTTCTCAAAGTTCACTGCAGCACCAATGTGCATAGCCCACAAAAAAATTAAACTGGGTATAAAAACACATCTGTTTCTCAGTGTATTTGGGTCACTATTCACGCGTCAATTCATCACTATTCACTCACTTTCCTCTCTCGCTTTAACAGCAGCACCAGTGTGCATAGCCCCCAACAAATCACATACGTATCTCAGTGTTCACAGCAGCTCTAATGTGCAATGCCCCTTTAGAGAACAAAACTGGGTAAAATTCACATATGTTTCTAAGCCCTCAGGGTAACATGTTTTTAAGCATTCAGTATGTATTAGGCGGTTGCTCATTTTGAATGAACCTTCACACCTAATACAACTTTTTCTTCGTAACCGAGGGACAAAAGTGATCATTATATGTTAGTCATCATAGGGCTGAAACATATGTGTTTTTATACCCAGTTTAATTTTTTTGGGGGCATTGCACATTGGTGCTGCTGTGAACAATGAGAAACAGATGTGTTTTTATCGCCCTCAGGAAGAAAGTTTAGTTAGCAATAAATCATGGTGGTCATAAGCAGTTGCTCCATCACATAACACACACGCAGAGATAGTGGAACCATCCAGCATATATCCACCTATCTTTTTCATATCCCATGGACACAGGGATCATGTACATATCTTCATCATTGGGCTTATAGGGAAACATCTACAAGGAGCCATAAACCAAATCTGATAATAGGAGCCATCCACTTATGTTTCATAATATCACACACCGCAACATGGAGACATGGCCCAAAACCTGCACCAGTAGGCCATGCCCATATGTATCACATAACAACAAAAAACAACATGGATAAAATATACCAAAATATGTACCATGCAGCCAAATCATCAAAAGTGAGACATTAACCAAAAAATTGAACCATAGAGCATTGCAAATATGTTTTATATCAAGTCACCCAGCATTATGTAGACATGCCACATACCCTGCACCCATTAGCCTACGTCACATTGTTCACATTCACACACAAAAAGCATCTAGGAGACACGCCACACAAAAAACAGCAATGCGACATGCCAATATGTTTCATACGTACCCATACAAAACATACCCAACCCCAACGACCTCTACTCCCCACTCAACCACCATACCTAATAATCCACCCATTCTCATATCTATCCGATGCCATCTCCGCTGTCATAACCAGCGTTCCTCAAGTCCCTGTTCATTTCTGCCACTAAATCTTCAAGTATAAGCTTTCGACTCTGCTGTGGCACGGCCAAAAATTGACGCCCAGCCAGCTCATTCATGCTAAGATCTTTATACAACTTCAACAGGACGTGGTGAGGGTACTCCGTAAACGCGTACACAGTATGTGCAAGAGTTTCAGTCCAGTGGGGCTGGGAGTGTGCACTCCTAATAGCCTCAGCGACCTCTTTCACGTTGCAGGCAATATCACGCATTACATCAGGGTCTTCCCTGACAGCGCGACGCCGCTGTTTCTTCTTCCCCAGCGATGGTGGGGTAGCATTTCTTGGCCCCCCATATGGACACTCTCCTGTAGAAGCCTGTGTGGGTATGTCCTCAGGGACATGGTGGGGTGGAGTACGTATATGTGTCGGATCCGGCGTGAGGGGCTCACCTTCCCCTCCAGAGAATGGGCCTGCAAAGCTATCGTACAAGGAACAGGACATATCCCCACGTGCTGCGTCATCCCCGATGATGACAACGAGATCATCGAACCATGGCAGTGGATGGTTCACATATGCACGCTTGCGAGGGTTTGCCTGAACGATTACCAAAGCATATATGAATATACAATTCATATCTATAATTTATGAACTAGCACCTAGCCTATGTACTAGCACCTAGCCTATGTAGAAGGTAGAAGTATTTACCGCCGCCCACGTGTCATAAATTTCTGGCTCCAGCTGAATAATCTTATTATCAACATCCCAGCCCGCCCCGCTAATTTCCATGCAATCGTACACATCCTTGAGACGCGTCTTCAATGATTTCATGTGGTTTCTCACATTACCACTTGTGAAGGACGTCCCATGAGATTTATTGATTTCAGCTGCCGCGGCATTGAAGGCGGACCCTTTAAAGGTCTTATCGACCTTAAGGCCCTGCCGTGCAAGGTCTGCTAGCAATGGAATCAGGGTGGCATCGTGCTCGGGCTTCCAAATTTTGTTATGTTGTGAAGACGAGGCAGGCTGCTTCAGCTTTTTGCTTGGACTTGATACAGACCCCTCTGCTTCATCAGTACGTCGGCTCGACTTCCTCGAGGAGTCGCTGCCGGGCGTTCTTTCATTTCCACTTTTTGGCGAGGGCATCGCGCATGCAATGTGCGAGGAGGTGGGTCTGAAATTGGGTATTTCTCCCCCTTGTAGCATATGCATATACCCATGGCCACTAGGTGAGGGCATAGTCATGGGCATTTGCAATGGAGGAGACATGGGCATTTGCATTGGAGGAGACATGGACATTTGCATTTGTGGAGACAAGGGCATTTGCATTGGCAATGTGTAATTTCCATAAGGTTGATATGGCAGTCCATGCCCACCAGATTGGTATCCAAGCATTTGGTAGGGGTTAGGTGGAACCCGCATGGGAATTGGACGGTTCAGAAGGGGTTCCACCCTCCTCTCCGCATCTCCACGTTGTGTCCCATATAGATTTTCATATAAATGATGCATTGGATCACTCCCATCCGGGGAGGGCTCGCCCCCATGCCCTGATTTTTTAGATCCTTCCATCCCTACATCATCAATTTCATTGTTATTAAAACGCATAAGTTTAATGTTATTGACATGATAACGAATTTGCAGAGATAATACAGAAATTTAAATGATTAAAATGATCAGCCAAAGTATGAAAATATTGTCATCCTAAACACACCGAACGTCATGCAATAAGAAATGAACATTGACACAATGTTCAGACTAGGCAAATAGAACGACCCCCTCATAGGCCATGCTCATCTGTGTTCCCGTTATTGTTTATGTTACAGTAGTCCACCCACATATCCCAAGCTATCTTCTCCCTGCGCATTTTCCACTGATCCCGTTGTTCGGTTTGTTCACGAACGGTCCCCTGCTGGGATAGATCAATAACATCGTCATCTCTATCATCGATACCCTCTACTTCCTCCTCCACCCCATCCCCTTCTTCATATAGTTGGGGGTCATGAGGATCTGCAATCTGGATGTAATTATGCAAAACAGTGCACGATAGTACGGTAGCGACCTGGCTCTTGAATGGGTAGTGAGGTTTGGATGTCAATATTTTAAACTTGTTCTTTAGGATACCAAAAGTGGACTCGATCTTTGATCTTAATGTAGAATGGCGCAGGTTGAATAGCTCTCGTCGATTTCGAGGAACCCGATCAGTATGGTCCTTCAAATGGTATCTAACTCCCCTGTACGGCGATATGAATCCTGGCATTGTCGTATATCCAGCATCGCAAAGGTAATATTTACCTACATGCATACAAAGGCAACCAGTTTTCTGTTCAGACGCTATCTGAGATACGTAAAACTTAGTTATATGTTAATTTTAATATATTACCTTCATACACTCGCAGCCCCAGTGGGGGGGTAAAGACAATGCATCTTTCAGGACCGTAAAATCATTTGCGGATCCTTCCCACCCGGCCAGTACGTATGTGAATCTTTTGTTTGGGGTAACAGCTGCAAGCACATTCTGCGTCACCCCCTTTCGCCCTCTAAACCGGGGTACGAGCCTTGCTGGTAGCATGGCGTCTATGTGCGTCCCATCAATGAGCCCGATGCAGTCCTACAACATATTAAATGTGAACAATGTGCAGCAACAAAAGCGATCCTTATTATACTGCCACATATACATATACTCACACGTACCTTAAAATATGGGAACCAATTTGGATTATTAAGTATCTCCGGCGGCGTCTCATTCGGAGCTTGCTTCACGAACATATCCCTAAGTGCACACAGTCCCGCCATCACTTTGTTAAAATAACGGCTCACTGTCCCCCCTCCCCTTATGAAATCCACTTGCATTACTCTATTCTTTGACTTGTGCCCTACCATATGAAGGAACATGGCCACCTGCTCCTCTACGGATACATGAATAGTGTCCTTGAGCAGATCACGCTGTCGCATTAATGCTGCAAGATTCATGAAAGCATGTCTGCGCATTCGTAGGTAGTGCAAACAACTACTTTCCGACCCCCACAAAATTCTCCGCATGTGGGATTTCCTATGCAGATCCCGCATAGCTGAGGGCTCTCTGGGTATAGGGTCGGGCCTACCGGAATTGTGCAATTGTAAGGCTAGTACGACAAACGTTATTGCAGCTGCGGCGGCGGTACATAACTCACAACCCGAATGGTCTCCTTGTGTATCCATGTCACCCTTAATTGAATAACACATATATTTAATGTTAATTATATACCTACCATGCTACAAATGAGGAACACATTTCACAGAAAATTGTGCATATCAAAATGTTTTGCCCTCAGATTTACTGTGTACTCATAGGGAAACACGTGGTTGCTTTGCCGTTGCTCTATCCTTTTCACCCCATAAACGAAACAATGAGCCAAGCCCAAAAAATTCTACAAGTTCCCATTCACAAAAAAAACAAAAAGCAGTAACCATGCTCCTAACATAGTATGAAACGCGCCGAAATTACCAACATCAAAAATCCCAAAAACCACCACGGAGACGAGGTCCTATAATATGCGACACAGACCCTATGATAGCATCAAAAACCCCCAAATTCAACAAGTTGACATGAAGTAAAAAATCATAAACAGGTAACCATGGACATAAAATCCCAAAACCGCTTCCCTAATCTTGGATGAATGTTCCAACCATGTTATAAAATGAGCCAAAAATAACAAAATCAATATCCCAAAAACCTTCATGGAATCAAATCCTCTTATCTGTTAAACTGACCCTGTAATAGCGTAATTAAATCCCAAATTGCATTGATGAGCCATGAAAACAAAAAAATTTAAACACGTCTCCGTGGACATCACATATCATATCATCACATTCACATTTGATTTTAAATTGATACAAACCCTAATTTTAAAATGGCCCAACATTGTTAACGTCATCATGGGGCTTAAAGCGAACCATCGTAGCAAGCCTTCCTACGTGTCGTTCTGTAATCATAATTCCCGTCTTTCAATCATCAATTTTTTTTCCATCATTGGGCACATTTTAGATTGCACAATTTTCTGCAGTCACATATATAATAAATTGTACACACTAGCCGCAATCGGAAAATTGCGTCCCAAGATTATATGAAATATCCGCAAGCAAACCACCATCAGCAAGCAAACCAATAGCCGCAAGCAAACCAATAGCCTCAATCTGAAATTGCCGCAATTTTCTACGAAATCCCAACAACAAACCAACAACCAACAACAAACAAAATGCCAATATTCTCAGAAATTGCCGCAAGCCTCCATGCCCAGCAAACCCTAGAATCAGCACAGCACCCCCCTCATATGCCATTTAAACCCTAGAATCAGCACAGCACCTATAAAATTTATAGAGGGATGAAGATTATACCTCTGTTATAAATTCCCAAAATTAGAGAGAGATCCTGACGACCGAGGTAGGGTTTTGCTCTGAGCTTCACCGACGAACCCAACAAGCTAGGCACACCCCCTCCTTCAGCGCCTATCAGGAAATCAAAGCCAGGAAGCTTGAGCTCAGCAATGGCCGCATGCAACGCCGCTGGAACAGGCGTTCAGAAATCTAGGGTTTTTTCCGCCCCCAACTGAAAACCGCGCGAAGGAAGGTGAGGAGATGGAGTTTCTGACCATGTGGGCCCGGCGACGAGGAGAATCAGCGAAATCGCCGCATTTTCCGGGGATTTCAGACCGAGAAAGCAAGGCCGCCACGTCGGAGAAGAGGCGGGTCGACGAAATCGCCGCTTCGTCGCCGAAAGAAACAGGCCAGCGGAAAGCGAGAGCGGAAAGTGAGTGAATAGTGCTGAATTGACGCGTGAATAGTAAACCAAAAGGGGTTTCCACGTTACTTTCTCACAAAAGAAACAGGCCCTTGACCGAAAACATGTAAATAATCCGGTCGTGCGCAGAGCAAAACCGGCCATGCGCAAAGCAAAACTTGTAAATAATCCTGGGGGGTAGTTGCCCTCTTCCTCTCACATCAAAGTAACCCAACACCTAAAAAACCTTTTTATTTTAAACAAAAAAAAATGATGCAAAGCAGCCATGGCACTCCTCCGATCCCCTCACCGGCCCGTCTCGGCCTCACGAACCCTCCCTCGTCGATCTCATCCCCTTCCCTCTCCCAAAACCATAACCCTAACCCTATCCTCCCAAAACCCTCCTCCTCAACATCAACCTCAGTCTCCCAACCCCAGTCAAATCTCCCCTCCACGTCATCAACCAACGCCGCCCTCCTCTCCCTCCTCCCTCCCCTCCCCCGCGCCCAGTCTCTCCTCCTCCAGATGTCGTCCCTCGCCACGAAGCTCTTCGACGTCTCCCCCAACCGGTCCCAATGGTCTAACGCCTACCGTGGGGTCCTCCCTTCGTTCCTCCTCCCCGCTGGGTCCCACTCCCACCCCCTCTCCCTCGACTCCCGCCACCCCGCCGCTCCCGCCACCACCAAGGACGTCCTCTCCCTCTTCCACTCCCTCCAGACCCAGCTATTCGAGTCCGTCGCCGAGCTCCAAGAGATCCTCGATCTCCAAGATTCCAAGAACAAGCTCTCCCGCGAAATCAAGGCCAAAGATTGCGCCCTCCTCTCCTTCGCCAAGAAAATCAAAGAATCTGAACTGGTTCTTGATCGCCTGGTCGATGATTATGCCGATTACCTGAATCGGGATCTTCTGCATCCGAATCTCGATCTGAACGAAGTTCTTGCCTATGCGCATAAGATTAGTTACACCACATTTGCCCCGCCGGAGCACGGCGCTGGCCTGGCGCCGCTCCGCGGGGCCCTCCCCCCTGCCCCGCAGGATAATGAGATGCGCGCATCACAGCTGTATCATTTTGCTGATATGGATGTAGGGGTGCCGAAGAAGGCTGCTGTTGCCGTAGAAGGGAAGGAGGGCATGTCTGCCGAGGTGGTTAGTGAAGTTTTGATGGAGCCTACTCCTCCGAGGGAGGAGGATGCGCCGGCATTTCCGGGCATTCCGCCACCAATGCTGCCTATCGCGGTGCCGCCCGGGTGGAAGAAGGGGATGCCGATCGAGCTTCCCACCGAGTTACCCCCAGTGCCACCGGGATGGAAGCCCGGAGACCCCGTGCCATTGCCTGCATTGGATGGGGTGTTTGTTGGGAATAAGGTGGAGATGCCGAGGGTTCCTCAGGCGCAAAAGCCCCAGGAGACGATAGAGGTCAAGTATGTGCAGCTGGATATTAACCCGGATCAGGATGATGATAGTAGCGATTATAGTAGCGATGTAGGGAGCTCTGAGGAGGATGACGATGACTGAGAATTTAAGGTGATATTCTTACTAAATTTTTATTGAGCCATCGATTGACATGAGAATCTTGAAGTTCATATACCGTTGAAATAGTTGATCCTTTTGGTCTGGTTATTCACTGCCGATATACTGTATATTAGCTTGCGGATGTTATGGTAAAGTAATCAAAGTAATGGGATCAAACATATATATTGTAACTTGAAATATTTAGTTGGCTTCTTTTTTCTCGTCTGAATAGTGAATATGATGTTGGAACATGCATCAATTTGATGTGAATGCAAGAAATTCATCACATTAATATGTATCTCCTCGTTCATAAACTTCGTTTAAGCAATTGGTTTTAATAATTAGGCAAGCTATATTCTCTCTTCTATTTAAAGTCTTAAAAGCGACGAGTTCTTGAACTTTTAAGCACTTGGACTATTTTTGATTAAAGATAATAACCTAAATGATGTGCACCGAACATAGCTACCATGACGAAATCATGTCTGTTACTCTAAGTTCGTGACGGTGCTTTGTATTGTGTTGATATGATATTGGAGGACATTGCCGCAAAAATAAAATGATAGCCAGAAAATGATTTAATAATAATAATAATTAATATATGATTATGATGCTTACAAAAATATGAAACTTCTTGGATGGATAAACTCACGGAGCATGTAAGAACAAAAGGTAAAGAAAAACATATCAGTAATCACGGTGTTACCATAATGGATATGAAATCATTAAGACCCGCAAAGGATTTGGAAATAAAAAAAAGGAAAGATGTGATTTTTAGTGCAAATGTGCAATTTTTATGGCTAAAGATGAGATTTTTGGGAAGAAATTGGGTTCTATTGATATGGAAATACAATATAGCTGCCTTTTTCGAGAGGAGGACCGATATCCTAGCATTTAATTCGAGAGGAAGGCTTAACCCTCCCACTAATGTAGGGTTCATACTCTTAATCTCTTCTCAATTTCTTCTCTCAAATTCAGCCTCACATCTAACACCTCAACCCACATACATATATAGGACTGGGTTTTCTAAAATTACAGATCTGTCTGACGCCCAGAATTACAGAACTGCCAACCAGTCCTCCTCACGTCTGTTGTTGATTTACCACCACACACTGAGTTTAACATTACTCCGCCCCAAAGAACCACCTTACACTCAAGGTGGTGTCATGAAGTTTACGTGGCTTGCTACTCCAAATGAGGATGTTTGTCCCCTCCTGGCTCTTCCTCTTTAGCTGCTATGTTATTGCACACTTTATCTTTGACCATCAGTACTTGGAGAGCACGATCACGTTAACGATGTCCAGGTCCAAAGATATCATCACATCAGAAGTATAATCCTTTTTTTCACTTATTCGGTATATCTATTTTCGTATATCTATTTTCGTGAGACGCTTAAACATGCTGTCGTGTTGAGGCTCGATGTTCTTCTCCTGGCTTATCTGAACCCAACTCAGCTGGGACTTCTGGCATCCATCGTCGCATTATTGAGGAAAGTGACTCCGTTCAACGCTCCCATAGCAGACTGCTTTACAGTATTCCTGTCCTCCACCATTTGAGCCAGCTCCATCGCTTCTCCAAGCCCATTCGGCCTCAGTATGCATAGCTCAGCTCTGATGCTCGCCGTAAGTCCCTTCATGAAATTTCCCTCTAACACCGCCTCACGTATCTCCTTAACTGACCCGAGAGCATCTTGAATCTCTCACATTAGTCTCCAACGGTGCATTTTTGTTTGAGGGTAAGGAGCTGCTCGTGTACGTCTCTTCCCTGGATGTGTTGAAATTGGTCCGGCAAGCGGTCCTTAAACTCCTCACATGAACGAATCTGTTATCTTTACTCCCTTTGTCGATACTAGGCCACTATCTTTTCCTCAAAACATATCCATGCTACCATCAGCTTCTCCTCTATCAGATGATTCACAACGAAGTATCTTTTTTACCTAGTAGACCAATTCATAAGGGTCATCTCCCTAAAATACATGCATTTTTAGCTTCCATATCTTGTTGTTAATGCTCATGTGCCCCTGATTTACTCCCCAACTGGCCCGTCCGTAGTGAAACTGCTGATAGACGCTCTGTTAAGTGGCTGTAGGGCATTTAAATCCTCTACTTTGGAATCCTGTTGCTGTGATGTTGCCTTCCATCCGTCAAACCATCATGCTGTGATGTTGCCTTCCATCCGTTAAACCATCACGGATCCCCTTCACCCTCGTCGAAGTTCCGTCAACCTCCCTTGCTGTCGTCATTGCTCCCGAAAGAGTAGCCACCTCTAGTGGATTGTCGTTGTCCTCCATTGGGTCCACTCTATTGTCCCATGTGATGTCGTCCCCTTGTGGGCCTTCTGTGGTTTAGATGAAGCTTCGTAGGCCTCTTCCGATGTCTTCGGGCCACCTAAAGTCTCTGCCACCATTCTTGAAGCCTGGATAGAAGCCATGGTAATCGTCAACCCCACCTGAAGGTTTTCCACGCCCAAAGGTCTGTTAACGAGGCTCGAGATGGCCTTTGCCTGCGAACCAGGTCCGCGGGCCCATCAGAAGACTGTTTATGGGTCATGGGCCATTGGGCGGCCTGTCAGGGCCTCACGAGCCCCAGGGCGCCCTGCCCAAGGGTCGCTTAAGGTCTCGCGAGCCTAAGGGCGCCCGCCTAAGGGTCGCCATGCCCTGGATAGCTTGCTAGGGACTTGCCAGCCAAAGGGCGGCCATCCCAAGGGCTGCTAGGGCCTCACGTTGCCCTGGGGCCTCACGTTGCCCTGGGCATCCCGCAAGCAGGCCGCTTGCCTCATGGCGGCCCGCTAGTGGCTCGTGCTGACCTGAGCAGGCCGCCAGCAAGATGGTGGACTCCTGGCGGTCCGCCCATGGCTCGCCACCCCTGATGATCTTTTCCAGGGGCTGTGGTTCCCATGATTTGCCTCCAGTTGCTGATCCTCATTAAACCTAACGGCTTTCCATCCTCTCTTGTTCAAAGATGACGTCTTTGTCCTAGATCTGTGTCGTGGTCATCATCATTGATCAGATCTGATTCTGGACCATCTTTCGGATGGATCTCCTAAAATAGATGATTTTTTCCTGCCATTGTCCAAAGGCCCTGCCTTTTTCATCGGATCTGCATCGTTGACTTCATTTTCGTTCTAGATCTTGGTTCTTTCTGAGGTGGAGGGAGGCGATTGATCTCCGAATATTTTTCCATTAGTGCTTCCGTTGACGCTTTCATCCATGATTCCATTGAATACAATCTCACCTTGATCGCTTGGATTTGATTCTCCATTGCTAGATCTCGTTCCTTTATCTTTCTTTTGAGAATCTTCGCCTCGCTTTCAAGTTGATTCTTCAAAACTTACATATTTCTTGTCGACATTATGATTTATGCTCTTATACCAATTTGGTAGGACTCACAAAGGATTTGGGAATAATATAGGGAAATAGGGAATTTTTAGGGCAAATGTTGAAATTTTTATGACTAAAGATGGGATTTTAAGGAAGAAATCTAGGGGTTTTATTGATATTGAATGGAAATACAAGATAGTTGACCTCTTTCGAGAGGAGGATTTTGCTCCTAGCCTTTAATTCGAGAGAAATGCTTAACTCTCCCACAAATTAGGGGTTCTACTCTTAATCTCTTCTCAATTTCTTCTCTCAAATTCAGCCTTTCCCTAATTACATCAAACCCCATACATATGACCGATTTTTCTAAAATAACAGATTTGTCCTTGGACATCCGAAATTACAGTTGTGTGACGGATGTCTAGAATTACAGAACTGCCTAGTAGCCCCTCGCTTTTGCATCTGATTTTCTGCAGCACCCCAAGTCTAACAGAAACTTTAAGTAGATCACTCACATTGATTATGTCATTTAGAGACTTTAAGTAGGTCACTCACATTGATAATGTCACTTAGAGATGTATTAAATTGAGCTGGGATTTTTAGGTCGTCTTAAGCTTGTTTATGTAATATGAACATTAGCAAAGATCATGTCAATACAATGATTTTTTGGTAGCTCGTGCGATCATTTTTTAAATTGGATTGTGTAAGATATCAAGTATGTTATTCCAAAAAGGGAAAGAATTGCTGCCCTAAAATTGAACTGCTGTGTGTTGGATTGGGATTGCGATTGGATTGTAGGTAGAACAAAGTAACCCATGTATAATTGTTGGACCAGATAGCTCTTAATTTTGTTTTGACATTTTATTCCTTTTAATTGTTCATTATACTTTGCCATTTAGAATCATCGTACCTCACACTTAAATCCTCACCCAAACAAACCCCTATTTCTCTCCCGGACTCCATTAAACAAATGCTCCAAACTGGCTAGGGCATCGTCTTGATCCGCTCCTTTAAGTGGCATCTCTGGACCTTCTTCCATCTGGTTCTCTTCCCTTTCCAAAACATAACACAAAAATCATTATCTTCTTCGTCAAACTCCTTAACACTAATTGAACCTTTTGTTCTTGTTTCCATCAAGGTTTTAGTAACCAGCAATCACATCTACAAACCTCCTCACCCTTATACTTCTCCCTTCCCAGGTATAATCCCTCCTATCAGTAGATCCCTTGACCCCACGATCTTCGACATCTCCACAACCTCCCTTTTGTCCACCTCCATCGTGGCCCTCCCTTCTTGGGTCACACTCCCATCCCTTTCCGCTTGTTGCCCATCACTCAATCCCTCCCATATTTACTAAAGAAGTCTATCCTTTATGCATATTTTGAGTCCGTTGTTGAGCCCCAGGGGATCCTGGCTTGTGAAGCCAATGCCAAAGATTCAGCCATCCTTTCCTGCAAAAGAAAATAAAAATTCTAGCTGATTCTTGACGTGGTAATGATTTTGCTTATTACTAGAATTCTAATCTATTAGATCTATAAATAGGTCCCTACATTGTCATCATCACAGCATTCATCTCAAAAATTGGTGCCGGCTTCATGAACTCAATTGAAAGAATGGTGGATCGTGATCACATCAGATCGTGATCACATCATATCATGATATCAGATACTCGTTTTCCATACATTACGATCTAAAACTTTCTCTTCCGTCAAACCAATATATTTTATATTCCTTCTTATCATTTCTATCCATGTTTTCTTTGATCTACCTTTATTTCTATTGATCTCAACCTTCATATGTTATATTTTTCTAACATGTGCATCAATAGGTCTTCAATGTATATGATCAAAACATTTCAAACAATATTCTTTTATCTTATTATCCATAATAACCATACATACATTTGTTCGGATATCGTTGATTTTACCTTTATCTTTTTAGTGTTTTACACATTTCAAACAATATTCTTTTATCTTATTATCCATAATAACCATACATACATTTGTTCGAATATCATTGTTTTGACCTTTATCTTTTTAGTTTCACACATCCATCGTAACATTCGTATCTCTACCATGCATGTTCTGTTCGTCCTTTTGGTTATAGCCAAACACTATACTATATAATATAGTTGGTCTAATTATTATCTTTTATAATTTACTTTTAATTGTAATGATACATTTCTATTGCATAACATTCTTGATGTTGCTCTCCACTTCAATCATTCTGATTTAATTTTATGATCAACATCTTCCTTAGTTCCAGCATCCTCTTGGATGACCGACCCAAGATACACAAAGTACTTATTTATAGATATACTTTTTTTCCATCTAGCTCTTTGATCTTTATGTCTCACTTTACTCGACTTACGTTCAATATATTTTGTCTTGTTTTTGTTAAGCCTAAAACTTTGAGTCTCCAATGTTTGTTTTTAAAGTTCTAACATTACATTTACATCACATTTGGTCTCATCTATTAAAACAATATCGTCTGTAAATAACATAGTGAGTCGATTCATCGATTAAACAAAGAGGAGGGAACTTAGAGCTGAGTGTATGTAAATAACATACACCAATGCATCTCATCTTGAATATGCATAGTGAGTCGATCTATCGATATGACAAAGAGGAGGAAACTTAGAGCTGAGTCTTGATACAACCAAATGATGGTTAGGAAGTTATCTGTTATTCATCCATAAGTATTTATATTAGTAACTATTACGTGATACATGTCTTGAATTACAGTAAAATAATTTGAAGAATCATCTTCATTGAGGTTCGTCACAAAACCTTTCTAGGTGCTTTATCCAAAGTTTTTAGATCAATAACAATCATATATAAATCTCTAGCAATTGCTCTTTATTCTACATAATCTGCTTGATGAGATGCATTGCTTTTGTTATTGAACGTCTTGCCATGAAATTAAATTGATTTTGTGATATGATAACATTCTTTCTTAACCTACACTCGATCACACTTTCCTAGCTTCATGGTGTACACATTAACTTAATTCTACGATTGTTAGAGTAACTACGTGTCACCTTAATTTTTTTAGAAAGGTACAAAAATACTACTCCACTCCGTTTTCTATTTGATTTTTAAATTTTATTGCAGAGCTTTACCATACATATAACAGCTACATTTATACATTTGCACATCTTAATAGAAGTCTCACTTGGTCCATATGTGTTTCTTTGTATCATTTTTAAAGCTTATCTTACCTTTCTTATTACGATTATTAGCATGAAACTAAGATTCAATTTTGGGAACATTATTATCTTCTATATTCTGGGTATGAGTTTGTTAAAAATACTCTCACAACCTACTCAATTTTTTTTAATTTTCATCTTTAATACGGTTAATTGCACCTAAGTCCATTTTTCCTCATTTGCCCTAAGCAATAGATGTTCTTCCATCCTTCAATAGAATCTAACTTCTTATAAGTATTGCCATACATGCTGGATTTAGCCTTTTTAATGACTCTTTTAGCTTTCTTATTAACTAATTTATCTTTTAAAGGTATCATCATCTCTACATCTTCTCAATTTTCTATAGCTATTACGTTTAGCTCTAACAACAACTTTCATTTGTTCCACCAAGCTATTACGTTATGTAATGAGGCAATATCTTTAAATACACAAAGTTCTTCTGTAAGTATCATTACAATGCAATCTATTATCTCCATCCATGTAGCACTCGTATCCCTTGAAGTTGCTACTAGTTTTCTTAAGAACCCTTTCTTTGAAACTATTATCCATTAATTCCCATCACTTAATTTTAAGATATATCTTAGTTTTGTAGCTCTTTTACTACTTCATAACATACACATCTATGATTAAAATTGTATTAAAATTGTATGTTAGTTACACTCTTATATGGTACCACTATACAATTTTTATAATATCTTTAATCTACCCTTCTAGTTAGAAAAAATCCTATTTGATTAGCATTCGCTCTATTTCTAAATGCTATCAAATGTGTATCTTTTTAGTAAAATTGGTGTTAGCTACCACACAACCCTCATCCTTTATCTAAGATTATGATTGGCCGTGAAAATGCATGCTGAGTTAAATATGGTCCCTACCTAAGATGATATTAATTATAATACTCTTGCTTAGTGAATAGAGTAGGATTGCCCCCCCCAAGGATCCTCTTGCCTATTATATATGATAAAGAAAATGCATGCCTCATATTTGTTATGATATATGTACCGAAGAAGCTTGTTGCCTTTATGAAAGGAAAAGAGGGTACAATCATTTAGGTGGGCAGTGGTGTATTAATGGAGCCTAGACGTTGAGGAAGTATTGTGTAATTCTAGCATAATTAATCTAATACGATATGCAAATTATATCATATGAGACGATATGATATTGCTTCCTTTCATACGTGTCAGGTGCATATATCTCAACAGGTTAAATATCGTCTGTGATGAACGTCATATCAGATGATACATGAATGTCATATCAGATGACACACAGCATCTGATATGAAGTTTTGTTTTTGGGGGTTTTGCTTTAGTAAGCAGGTTTATTGGGCTTTAAACTTGACGAGAGTGCTATTTAAAACTTGATTCTTTCATTTCTCTTCATTTTCCATCGAATTCATCCCAACTGTCTCATAGTTGAGCCTTCGACAACGACTCTAGATTTTAGATCGATGCTCGATGACGACACATCGATGAAGAAGTCTCGACGGCGTTGCTGCTTTGCTAGTTCAAGCTACTTCCTATTGTTGTTTTGCTTTTGCTACTATCATCTGAGGCACTGCCAATGCTATTATGATATTTTCCAGCTAGATTTGAATTGAATCCGGTTCACATTTGGAGGATAAGTGATTTTGTAATTTTTTGTTTTGTTTGGGATTTTATTTAATAGAAATGATTAGTAATACTGATTATGTTTAAAAGAAATGATTTTGTATATTAATTTTGCTTAATAGAGTGGATTTTGTTTTTATTATATTGCTTATTGCATGCCAATGATACTCATGTATTCGTTTTTAACGATCTGATGATTTGTTGATTTTTTGTCCATTCAAAAGATGTCATTTTTTGATTAATTTTGTTTAATTTACGGATTATACCACTAAGCAGTGAAATAAAATTTGTTTAATTTTACTAGGCATACCAATGAGAAGTTGATTTTTTGTTTAATTTTGTAGACTAATTAATTTTTTTACAGGTACGACATACATTGGAGATTTTTGTTTAATGATTACACCAGAGAGCAACGTCTGACAACAATGATTATACCAGAGAGCAACGTCTCACAACAGTTGGTTTTGGTTTAATCTTTTTATCAATTAATCTTTTTATAGAGTTTGAATTCTAGTTAAACCATTTAATAGTTATTTGTTGACTTGAATTTAATTTGGAATTTTGGTACTTGATAATAAATTGATTTGAATTTAGTATTTAATAGTTAATTGTTATTTTGTTATTTTGTTAAATTGTTTAAATCAAGGTTCAAGGTATCGCCCGATACCTTTGCGTATCAGTAGTTTCGTATTGGTTTCGAATCAAATCGATCCGAAAGTACTTGCTTTTCTTGGTTTCGATCGGAACAGTGTCGGGTCAGTTTTGGCCTAGACTGGCCCAAAGTACACAGTTTGGACTGAAACGAAAGGGAATGAGAAGCAGAGAAATTTATTACAATTTAAAAAACATGTGAGAAAAAATATTCTATAAATTATGAAAAGAAGCATCCATGTTCAACAATTTTTTTCTATATACTCTTCTCACTTGGTATAGTATTAGAAAAGAAAAGTATAGCATTAGAAAAGAAAAAAAATTAATTTTTTTACATTTTCAACGTTGAGAGTCGGATCTATTATGATATCTATCGGTAGCTATTGATATCTAATGAAAGAAGAACGACATGGATCTCTGTCGATTTGCAAAGAAAATCAAAGAGGTAACCGTAAAATCTAATAGAATTTTTTGAGAGCGAGGAATCAGCGAATGCGAGAGCGAGGCAACGAAATAAGCCAACGAAATAAGCCAAGGAAATAAGCCATATGTTTGAATTTTTAAGAAATGAAGAAGTGGAGAGCCGCCCTTGTCATTAACGAGGGTTGTTGCTTACAATATATAGCTTACTCAACATATTGCACTTATTTACATGTTTGCCATTAAAAGTTTCTATCGCCTATAAAAAGATATCAAACTTGTAAATAAGTGTAATATATTGAGCAATTGTTAAGAGGGTTGTTGGTCACAAGGGTTGTTGGTCACAGTACATAGTTTGCTCAACATATTACACGTATTTACAAGTTTGACATTAACTTTTCCTGTGTAATAAAGGAATGGAAAACTTGTAAATAAATGAAATATGTTGAGCAAACTGTGTAAGGTGACTAGCGGTGCTCGAGTCATAAACAATTGATGCGCTAGCCACTTACATGCGGCACCTACGAACACTTGTCGCACGCAGAGCGTCTCCTATGGTTCAATTTGCAGCATTACACAACAATTTTTCCTATTTGCATCATGATTCTAAAATTATTTTAACTAATATTAATGAATATTATAGAAATAATTATACATAATAATATTAACTAATATTATTGAAATATTTTTAAGCAATATTAATGACTCGAAATGAAACTTCGAAACATCCAGACAAAACGACTGAAACTACCTGAAACTTAAAATTTTAGATGACCAAAACCAAAACCGAGACCTCTAATCTTGGATTCAATTAACAATATGAATTTTGAAGGCTTTAAAATGGTAAGAACGGGTAAGAAGAGCTCTAAGAAAGTTAGATCTGGCATAGAAACATTGCAATCAATTTATATAAAAAAGCAAATCACTTTTTAGGTGCAAGTATTATGGGAAGAAATTATATGATGGCATGCCAATTATGAAGCTCATTTGACTGGCACACACAAGGATACCACTTTGTGTACACAGTGTCTGGAAGAAGTTTGTAAAATATTTTTTGAGATGTTGAAGAAGAAAAACGAAGACATTATGAGCTCCAAGAAGTGGGAGTGGAAGTGGGAGTGCGAATATAAGCAAAGGAACACATGATTCTTTAGTAACTAGCGAAGCTAAACAGGGTAAAATGAGGCAAAAGACCCTTAATGAAGTTGTGAAGGATCTAGATGCAGTGTGCAAGGATATTGATCGGTTTGGTACAGAAACAATCTTTCCTTTATTTTTCCTTTAACTTGGTGAAGAGTCTCCTTGTTCATGAAGATGCCTAAGTCAGTTGTCGGTTATGAGAAAGGGGTAAAGCCTCATTATCATGAGATTAGAGTCATATTCTTGCAATATGAAGTGGACAAGATTGAACAAATCGATTTGAATAAGTATTGTAGTGAATAGAAGAGGTCGTGGTGCATTTTTGATGTTAGATAGATGGGCCTATAGAAATCAAGTTCAATTACAAATTTTCTTATGAATAATCAAAGCATGATCATTTTTCTAGAATCAATTGACACTTAGAATATATCGAAGAGTATAGAAGAATATTTAAGTTGATTGTCTCATTTGTATATAAGATCGGGGAGGAAAATATGATCCAAGTGGTCACCGATAGCACATCTTATGTTTCTGCTGGAGTAATACTAAAGAACAGAAAGAAGTTTTTATGGAGGTCGTATAGTGCCTATTGTTTCAACAATATGTCGAAAGACAATGGTGTTTTGTCTGTTTATAAGGATACAATTGAAATGTCCAAGACGATCACCATATATATCTATCGGCATTATTGGGTTCCTTAGATCGAAATGACTTAGCAAGACCTGTGGTAATAAAATTTGCTACTAATTATCATATTCTGAAGATCATTTAGGTGCAAGAAGTTGCATTACAGGATATGTTTGCATTGAAGTTATGGCAACAAAGTTCTTGTTTTACAAAAACGATACTGTGGGTATGAAATCCACTATTCATGTAGGTATTAATTTTTGAAAACAAGTAGAAATTAGGGATGAGAATGGGCATGCCCAAAGCCAGATTGGGCTTCCAAATGGGCATGCCACATCATCATCTCTACAAATCCTTCACTAATTCTAGAACAATGGCCATGCCCAAAGCCAGATTGGGCTTCCAAATGGGCATGCCACATCATCATCCCTACAAATCCTTCACTAATTCTTCTATAATTAGTGAAGGATTTGTAGGGATGATGATGTGACATGCCCATTTGGAAACCCAATCTGGCTTTGGGCATGCCCATTCTCATCCCCAGTAGAAATGTGTGATTTCTTTGGTTAAAGTACTTAAGCTTGTGGATGCTGTTGTAAAGTGATCGATGGGTTATATATGAGGTGATGGATAGAGCCAAGGAGCAAATTAAGAGGAGTTTTAAGAAAAAAAAAATTAGATATCGAAGATTGTGATATCACTGATGAATGGTAGGAGGTACAACTCTATAAGCTTCTCCATGTGATCACTTACTGTTATAATCTTAGATGTTATGTTTTAAATTTGAGTTTATGTTCATTTCAATCTTTGTTAGATGGCTTGCAAATCGAACTGTCAAGCGGATGTATCTATCTTTTGAAGATCGGTTAAATACTAATGAGCGAATGGAAAGATTTAAAAGAGCACAAGGAATGTTCGGTGGCTATATTTACCCGGGATAAGACGTAACATGGTAAATATAGATATCAATAATTTCCTTATTGTTAGAATTATTTTTTATTTGTACATTTTCTTTATTTTCTTAGTCTTATTGTTGGAGAGTTACAAGGAAAGAATGCAAAAAGTTTCAAAGACTCGCAATCCGTGTCTTAAGCCTTGCATGTAATGCCACAGAGTGCGAGAAAAAATGGAGTATATTTGAGTTTGTCCATTTAAAGATGAGGAATAGATTGACAAAATTTAGGCTTAATGTCTTAGTTTTTGTCAAATATATAATATTTAAATAGAGTGGATACAAAAGAGAAGAGAAGGGATATGGAAGACTTATGAACTGATATTCATGAAATGGCATTGGACAATGAATAGATAGCAGAGAAAGAAACCACTTATCTCCTGCAAGAGACTACTTGGATGGACATTCAATAATGTTTTGAGATTCAAAAAGAAAGAATAAGTGATAAATAAAGAGGAAACATATGTACATTAACTAGACATTTAACAATTTTCTTCAATTCCAAACGTCTAAATCTATGTTTCATTGTTTAATAATATTTTTTTTGATTCTATTAGGACCTCAAAATTTGAATGCATTGCGAATCATGAAAGGAAAAGCAAAGAATAAAGTAGTGGATGAGAAAGAGGAAACAGAAGAGTTTGAGGAGAGCGAAGACAGAGACATGGATTGAAGAAAATGTGGTTCTTGAAGAGGAAGAAGGTGATCGGACTACGAGTGATGGATTGATGTAGGACGATTGATCTATGATCTTTGTCATACCATACATGATTTTGTAGCAGATTCATTTTTGTTATTTTTTGTGAGGAGTTGATAAGTGACATAATTGGGTTCTCTTTTGTTATGTTTATGTGATTATGTCTATGTTTATAATGAAAACTTAGTTTGTTGTACTTTAGCATATCTTGCCCATTACTTATTCTATACTTAAAATTTCTTGATTGTTTTTGTGATATATTTTGGTTTTTTTGAGTGATTTGCTTAATGTTTTGTAATTTGTCATACAGCTTACATTATGATATACGATAATATTCTTTTTCAACAAAACAATATACGATTACTATATGATATACGATTTGACAACTCTGAATTTTAGGCATTCCTTCACCACTGTTGCCGACTATGGTTTTGTTTGGATGGAGAAAGGGGATGCCAACAGAGTGGTGAGTGAAATGCACTTGTGTTGCTAGGGTCACGTGATTTTATTCTATTGTCATCGTTGGGTGGGTGGTGGTTGGGAATAAGGAAGTAGGGTCATTGAGGGGGTTTGCTGGTACAAAAGGTGCCAAAGTCAATAAAGATCAAGCACGTGCAACTGAACACAATATCGGGCTAGGATGGTTATGGCAGTGATTATAGTAGGGGTTTGCCGGTACAAAAGGTGCCAAAGTCAATAAAGATCAAGCAAGTGCAACTGAACATTATCTCGGGCTAGGATGGTTATGGCAGTGATTATATTAGCAATGTAGGGAGCCCGTAAGTGGACTACCTTATAGCACGGATGTTGGGAATTCATAATGCGTTTGAGGTTTTTATTGTTAATGCGAATTGTTTGAGATTATGGTTCATATGATATTATTATTATCATTTCATTTACTGCAGAAATACATGTATCATGGTCAAGAACACCTAGCATGGTATTTTAGTTGAGTGCTTCAGTGAGTGATCTTTATTTAGAAGAGATTTTCTTGAAATGTATTTAAATCATGACACTGAACATGTCATGAGTTTAGAAGCAATGACCAAGAGTTTTTTTTCCTTCACACAATGACTTGGCGGTGCCTGGAAACTCCTTGCCATCAGTAATTTTTCTAGACTAGTATTCACTGGTCATATGTTTTCCTGGATTTCAGATTACATTTTGATCTGTAAAATTCATATTAGTGACTAGTTTTAGTATGACTTTTTGGTGTATTGTTACTTTGCAACACATTTGTGGATTCAAATTCTCAATCATTATTGAATCAAATTTACAGAATGCTTTCGTTATTATCAATCTTTTATTTCGTAATGACATAATTTTTCTAAAATAATCTATTTTGGTTTTGAATTTTGGACATAAGGCGGACATGTAGGGGGTTAAGAACTATTTAGCTGTAGCCGTAATATAATAATGATGTTTTAGATGATTTAAAAAAATGGAGGAGACTTGAAGGAGAACTTTGAACCAGCATTTAAGGTGGTGTTGGGAAAAATTAGCCCTTATCTAAGAACCAATATACATGAAAATGCTATAGATCTGTGTTGGGCTCCCTGGAGACATATGCTGCTTAAGTAGACTTGTATAAGGATTGTTTGACATAATAAGGGTACTATGTTTTTCATTTTACAAAATCTTATCAGTTTGCAGACTTATGAGGGGTGCCATAGGCTTTTGTATTAAGGCCCAGGGGAGGTACTTAAGATATTCTGTTTACTTGAGAATTTAAAAATTAAGATTTTATGTTTCTTTCTCTATGCTCTTAATAACATTGTTCTAAGCTATATGGTTTTTCTGTGCGTGCGTGTGCGCGGACACACATGCCAGACTGTGGATGTCTACCCACATTGGATTGACAAAAAATTATCTAGTAAATATGGAATTTTTATGTTGTTTCAAACTTCTAAAATAAAATTACTCTGATAATAAAAATATTGTGTCTTAGTTTTAGCTCAGATGGCGATAACTAATGATGTGATAATTGAGGGTCTCATGTTTGAGTCTTGGTCTGTATTGTTCTCTTTGCTGTAGCTCTTTTCCTGTTTAATATTTTCATTTTCCTTTTAGTTCTCTCTCTCTATCCAAATAATCAAGTAATTATTTTTTTCATATCTCTCAACTGACAATCAAACAACCGACCTTCCAACTCGACTTTAGAAGATCCATGGTTAATTTAAAAATCTGGTAATTAATAAGCACTGATTAGATAATGTAATTTAAAGATTCTAATAGATAGATATAGTAAGAATTCAAATTTGTCACATAACATGTGCCAAAAGAATAAGATATATTGAATAATTTATAATATATTATTAATATACAGTTAAACAATGGTCGTTTTTTATTTAAAACCAAGTGCCATACGTATTTACTTCTAATAAAAATCGCAGGATTATATGGTATATAGCGTATTCACTATTGTATTAATTATATGTCTATATCTATGTGAAAATTTTTATTTAAGGTTTCCTGTTTAAAATTTAAATCTGGATATCAATCTTCTGGGAAATGTTCCACGGGCCAAAAAAAATTCTAATGTCCATTATGCCCCTACTAAAATAAATTCCTGCCATGAAGTGACAACGATGTGCGTATGATGCCTACCGATGAACTGTATATTATGCATATATCTTGTTTAAATATGATATTATTGGAACGGGATCATACGAATTCTTCTTTTAATGTGATTGTTCTATTTTGGTGCTAATTTTGAACATGTTTCTATATCAAACCAATGAAGATAGGTAAGGATTGAAGTTCTATAACTTTTCCTTCCTATTCAGTTTGGTGTTCTATAACTTTTCCCTCTTATTCCGTTTTCTCTCCATCTCTTTCCTTTATGTTATATATGTATCTACACACACATGTGGCACACATGTTTATGAATATGGAGGTCAATCCACCTTGGTTAGCTCACACCCACCCATTCCTCCCATTTTTTGAATTTTTTTGGAAGTTGTACACGTTCTAAAACCCCAAAACCCCAAATATGAGTGAACCTAAGGGTATTTGATACTCGGTTCCTTTGTTGCAAAAAGTTCTACTATTGTTATAAAACCGTTGAACTTGCAATGAGTGGATGAACGAGCAATACTCTTTGGATTCACTTTAATTCAATTTGTGGTTTAAGATTTTGGAACTAGAAAATCAAAATAAATTGTTCGGATTGAAGGGAAAACATGGGGTGTGGGTTTCATGCTACTAATGAGGAAATTTTCTTCCTTGTGTAGTTGATATCCATTTTCGTTACACACACATACATGAGGTTAATGTGTATTTGCAGTCAGTGTAAGAAATTTCCTTCGCTGATGTAAAAAAAACATTTTAACCCAAGTTTTTTTTTCAAATTTTTAAGGGTTATACACATTCAAAAACGTCAAAAATCCATCGTATGGATGAACCCTAGGGGGATTTGATCCTGGGTCTACTTGTTATGTAAAGTTTTATTGTTTTGAAATGGTTAATTTTATAAAAATCGGATCGATAATCAAATAGCGTTAGATTCACTTGATATTTGGTGTGATGATCATCCATGATGTGCATAATACATCCGAGAAAAAAAATTTCAAAAATAAATAAATAAATATGGTGCATGTGTTAGCATGTGAAATTTTCCTATATACATATACGTTAATATATATATATATATATATATATATATATGAGAATAATGGGTATCATACGCCATACGAGGCCTTGCCTCATATTCCCTCTCACATAAAGCAACCAAGTACAACCAAGTACAAGCCCATGTGGACTTGTACTTGGTTGCTTTATGTGAGAGGGAATATGAGGCAAGGCCTCATATGACGTAAGATACACATTATTTCCTATATATATATGAAAAATGATCATATGCAAATATTCCTCCTGCAAACACCATGAGAAATATATGTATTTGATGTTTTATTTAGATATAAACTGTTGGATGTTATCAACACATCCTAATATCAATCACAACTAAAAAAATCCCCCATTTGCCACTCGATCAGATTGGTACAAATTTTTGTTATGAAATTGTTGAATTTGGAGCATATTGATCGATGGCCAAATCCCACTAGGGTTCACCCATATTTTTTGTTGGCTAATATGTGTTTGAAATTTTTTGAAAAAAGTTAAAAAAATAATTTTTTTGCACCATAATCATGTGTGAAATTTTCGGACAAGATCATGTCCATACACACACACACACACACACACACACACTAGTCATAACCCGTGCCCGCGGGCACAGTTCAGTTAAAATTTTCCCCCGCAAAATTTTTGTTCCCCAGCAAATTATTTTCCCCTCCAAAATTTTGGGACATAAATATTCTCTTTCGAAATTTAAAATAACACCAATTTAGGGCAAAAAAATTTCTAGCGTGCGCCTTTGGCGTGGGTGCCTGCGGCAAGGGCCCGGGGGCCTTATCACCATCAGACGTTTCCCACGCGCACGTGGACATGGACGTGGAAGACAAAATAAAAAAATTGCAAAGGTAAAACAGCCACACACGTGGCTGCCTCCCCACCATCAGTGGTGATGGGGACAAATGTCCCATCACCCGCTTTCCCAACCTCCCTTATTTCAGACGTTGCCCATGCGCACATGCACGTGGACATGGAAGACAATAAAAATAGTGGTGACGGTGACAAATGCCACGTCACCCGCTTTCCCCACCTCCCTTATCTCAGACGTTGCACATGCCCACGTACACGTGGACTTGAAAGACAATAAAAAAATTTGTGTGGGCGCCTTCGGCCCAGGCGCCCAGAAGGCGCCGATTGAGGACAATCATCCGGGGGGGGGGGGGGGGGGGGGGTTGCATACAAAAGGAAAAAAGCAAAAAAAATGGGGGGGGGGGGGGTGGGGCAAAGGTAAAACTGCCTCCTCACCACCAGTGGCGACAGGGACATGGAAGACAGAAAAAATAATAAAAATTTTTAGGAACGACGACGGGGATGTGTGGCTGCCTCCCTTGTCCCAGACGTTGCCCACTCGCACGTGGACGTGGAAGATAAAATAAAAAAAATTTAGCAGGCGCCGAAGAAGGACAATCATCGGGAGTTTTACCACCAGTGGTGACGGGGACAAATATGCCGTCATCCGCTTTTGCCACCCCCTTATCTTAGCGACATCCGCTAAATTTTTGTTCTTTTAAATTTTGATTGTTGTTCTTTTAAATTTTGGAAGAGAATATTATATGTCCCAAACTTTTGGAGCGGGTGTCTTCTTAGATCCTTGAACATGTAATATAAGAGAATGAATTGTAAACTAAATTGTATTGTACTTCTGCATACGGTGATTTGTTATTATGAATATTGGAAAAGGTACGACGTTTCCTCTTACTGATTGTGGTTGTTTATAAATATGTTAAAGAGTAATCTTAGAATTTGTTAAAGAGCTATTTGTTTGTCTAGAATATGTTGCATCACTCTGGAATCAGAGAATGAAGCTCTGGAATCAGAGAATGAAGCTGTAAACTAACCTAATTATGATCCATGAAATGTATTTAAAAGAAAATTTTGCATGGGACCGTAAGCAATTGATTTTGAATGGAAAATCTGTAATCTTTCATGTAAACATAACAGCTATTGTCATTCCACAATTGTAATAAACTTACATGCTTTTGTAATCAAGCATGGCATGAACTAAAAAGAGAAACCAAACTTGTGTACTGTGGATGGATATGCCAACAAAATCTGCGGATTCTAATTAACAATTGATATGTACCATGAAAACAACAATCAACATAGGTACATGTGAATTCCTCCTCAAAATCCATCCGATTAAAATCCCCTCCTCCTTGGGTAAAGGTCTCATCTTTGGCATGTGCACCTGACTCTTTCACCATGACATTTGTTCTATGCTAAAAACGAATAAAGGTCGAATTTTGACGTACCAAGAAGGTGCTGGTGCAGTTGCTGTTAATTTCTCGGAAAATAGAGAAAGAAGGTGGAGCTGTGGAAGACAGGAAAAAAATGTGAAGTGATAAAAGGATAGACAAACAAACCAAATTAAGAACCACAGCCGAGACTTGAATGCTTTATGAACCGAAAATAAATCTTAAAATCAAATCACATCAGCTAAATTTTGTAAGCTCATACCGAAGATCGGCACCTAAGATCGGCAGAAATCAAAATAGATCTGCATTAAGAATAGATTTTATTTTAAACAAAATCGGGGGCTTTGGACCTGTACTAGGAGAACATGAGCAGAAATCAAAATAGATGTAGCAAATCGAGAAATAATAGAACCCGTTGCTCTCACCCAATAGATGTAGAAATTTACTATGAAATAATAGACAACATTATAAATTTAATATAAAGAATCATCTTCAACTTTCAGGGTAGATGAAAATTTGAAAATGAAAAGGGAAACATGGTATAGTATTGATGCTCGTGTTAAATAGCAGCAGCATGCTGAATTTTTGAACATCAAATCACAGTTATAGTGGGCTTAATGAAATCCTACATCTGAGAAACTAATCCATCACATCCATTAAAAGAACTCTTAAACTTCCTTGCAACTAAAATTCCAGAACTAAAAATGAAAAGATAAAATTCCCATAAAATGTCTTAAACTTCGTTAAATTGGATAAAAAAAGTTTTTTTCTTCGTTTTAAAACACCAATTAATTGATCAAATCTCAACATTTTCTCTGAGCTCAAAATTTAAATGATCTTCATTGCATAAACCCCTAAGTTCCTGTTTCACACCCTCAAGCTACTCACCAGGCATTTTCATCTCATAAATGATCTTCATTGCATAAACTTCATTGCATTTTCTTCATTTCAATACCTCGAAAGTATACTTATTTACAAAAAAATCTCAAAATTTTACCTGCTCTCTCGTGGGGACCACCAACTGACAGTCTCATCACCTGCTTCTGATCACGCAGTAAACCCTCCACCACCCCTTCACGGCCACCAGCGCCGTTTCAACGTGGAAATCGATCTGGACCTCAATCTCCTTCATCTGCAACGGTGGAAATGGATCGCACCTGCCTTACAGATGCGACTGATAGGTCGACGATCGCTGGGTCGTTTATCACCGCGCAGTCGGAAAGATGTCGTGTGATCTGTCCATCTCGCCGCCGGCCTTGGAGGCACTGCCGACATGGCTTGGTCTTTGCCGGAGTAGATGCGATTGGACTGCTTGAGGCCGTTCTCCACTGCGTTAATTTGTTCCTTCATCTCAACATGGACATCGTTAATTTGTTGCTGCTCAATTCATGTTTAATTGTTGCTCTCTTAATTTGTTCCCAGGAGATGCGGTTGATTACTTGCTACTCTTCATGTTTTGTGAAAGAGCAAGAGCCAATTTTGCTCTCCCCAAAAACCTGTTGCTCTCCCCCAGGTTGCAAACGCATGTTGCCGCCTCTTGCTCTCCCCGGGTCACCCAACCAGAAAAATGGGACCCACAGTCAAAGCTATCTTCAAAATACAAACCCTTCATCTCAAAGTTTCATCTAAATCGTTGATTCATCAAGATTTAATCCTGGCCATATCTCTATCAACCCCTTTGTCCTAGTCAGCTTGTCTTAGTCGGCCCTAGGATTCAAAAACAGTTGTCAAATGTATAATAGATAGTTATATATATATGGGCAATCTTCGGGTGCGAAAAACCCCGTGCTGGTGGAAAAAAGAATTTTTGAAAAAAAAATTTCAAAAAAAAACTAAAAACATTTTCGCACGGTGCGAAATGTTCTCACATGAAGATTTACCTATATATATAGTGGGAAACATATGGCGATCTCAAAAAGTTCACTCTCCACTATTTTAAAGGACCTGCACTATTCATTATAAATTTGATATTCAAAAACCTTAAGACATGAAAAATCAAGTGAACCTAAATCTTTTTTGCCTGTTGATCTATTCGTTAGAAATTAATGATTTTATAGAAATAGAATTTTTATCCCCATAGATCAACACAAAATATTAAAATATTTTGGGTTCACGTAGTATTTTTGGTATTTTGAGGTTTTAGAATATGACCATTAAAATTAATGGAGCTAGGCATAAAAAATAGTAAAGAATAGGCTTTTAGAGTCATAACTGTGTAATAGCCACATATGTTAAACAGTTAATAGTTGACGTTTTTGAGTCATATATGTGGCTTACCTGCACATGTTATTTGTTTTTCATTATTCTCATATATGTATATATGAAATGGAAAATTAGATGTCATATGATAAAATCCTATCAAGTTGCAGTCAAAAAGTTAACTCTTGACATGTTTTTGGATAATCTATACCGTTCAAATTGATCTTTATGTTCTTAAAAACCAAAGCACTAGAGATTTAGTGAACACTAGGTTTTCTGTTCCTAATTTAAAAGGTAAAAAATAGTTCAGGCTTTTAATGATCCATATGCAAAAAACATGGGAATCATAAGATTTTTTTATTTATCAATATTTAAGGGTATGTAAATCAACTTCAGTGGTGTTGATTAACAAAAAATTATGTAAACAATGAATTTTTTGACTGCTGACATAGACTTTTTCCAATTACACCTTATTTCTAGTTTTTTCATATATATATATATATATATATGCATCTACGTATGTATGTATATCATATATATATATATATATATATATATATATATATATATATATATATATATATATATATATATATATATATATATATATATATCATATATATATATATATATGATGTGAATGCAGGAAATTCCTGCATTGCTGCATATAAATATTTATTTTAAATTTTTTAAAGAGATCTACACATCATGGATGATCCATATACAAAAAATCAAGTTCATCTTCTCTATTTGTCCCTTTATATGATCATTATAAATTTGACTGTATCAGAACAATAGAACTTTTTGTAACCAGCCGATCGAAGATCAAATCCCCTTAATCCATATTTGGGATTTATGATTTTACAATTTGTACAACTCCAAACAAAAAATTGAAAAAAATAAAAAAATATAAACGTGGATTTTGTGCTACAAGTGTAGAAAATTTCTTACGTTTCTGGCATATATCCATTAACGTATATATGATAAGGGAGGAAAGGTGCGCTTGAGCAACTTTGGTAAGGTGTGCTTACATGAAGGTTAATGGCAGCCACTTATTTGTTTTTTGCGGTAGTTAATGGGAGGTAATCACATCAACGTATCTGACCAAACTTGATTAGGTATTATCTGAACCCAGTTAATCCCCCACACACACATATGAAGAATATATAGGCCATCTAACCAAGGATGAAATTGCTCCTTGGCTATCATTAAAAAAAATTCAATCTCTGTTATTTTTGTGCGATTGAAATTATTCACTTTGATCTTCATGTTCTAAAACATCAAAACATTAGATGTTTAGCGAACCTTAGGGGGTTTGCATGTTCATTTAGCAGTTATAAAAATTTTTATTATTGCAAAATTGTTAAAGTTGTGACGAGTTAATGAACGAGCAAAATCCTCAATGTTCACTAGATAATTGGTTTTTTGAAGTTTTAAAATATGAAGATCAAACTGAATGGCAATCGTCCAAAAAATGGAGATGTGTTTTTTAACGAAAACGATAGAAGATTTCCTCATTGGCTATTTGACACACACACATGAGGTTAATATATATGTGTTGTCAACGTAAGAAATTTCATTCGCTGATAGTATAAAAACAACCCTAATATTTTTTGAAATTTTTTCCTAGGTGGTTGTACACATTTTAAAATCCCAAAACCTTAAATATGGGGGAACCCTCGGGGATTTGATCGTCGATTCACTCGTTACAAAAGGTTCTATTGTTATGAAATCGTTGAATTTGCAACAATTGGATCAGCGGTCAAGTAGCGTTATATTCACTTGATTTTTGGTATGTTGATCATTCATGATGTATAAAACACATTTGAATTTTTTTTCAAATTAAAAATAAATATAAATGGTGTATATGTGCGTCAGCGTGAGAGCGTGAGAAACTTAACACATATACACCATTTTAAAATCAAATAGCGTTAGATTCACTTGATTTTTGATTTATTGATCATTCATGAATTATAAAACACACATGACATTTTTTAAATTAAAAATAAATTTAAATGGTTTATATGTGCGTCGGCGTGAGAAACTTAACAGCACATATACATTATTCTTTATATATATATATATATATATATATATATATATATGCGAAAACTGTATATGTGCTGTCAGCGTGAAAATTTCACACGCTGACAACCCATATACATGTTTTTTATTTTTAATTTTTTTTAAATGTGTTCTACACGTCATGGATTACCAACATATTAAAAGCAAACGAATCCAACATTATTTACCCCTCGACTAACTCGTTGCAAATCAAACGGTTTCAAAACAATAGAATTTTTTGTAATGGTTGATTGAAGGTCAAATACCCTAAGGGATCGCCCATATTTAGGGTTTTAAGGTTTTAGAATGAGAACTTAAAAAATTTCAAAAAATATACTTTTCTGGGTTTTCGGAGCCGACATTGCAGGAAATTTCGTGCGCTATCAGCTCATACCTAGTTTACTATATATATATGTAGAATAATATGTATCATAATTTTTTGTAACAAGTGGATCGAGGGTCAAATACCCTAACGGATCGGCCATATTTAGGGCTTTGAGGTTTTAGAATGTGAACTTAAAAAATTTCAAAAAAAAAATAATACTTTTTTGTGTTTTTGGAGCTGACATCACAGAAAATTTTGTGCGCTATCAGCTCATACCTAGTTTACTATATGTATGTGTGTGTGTATATATATATATGAGAATAATGGCTATCATACGCCATATGAGATAGCCTCTCATACGCCCTCTCACATAAAGCAACCAAGTACAACCCCATGTGGGCTTGTACTTGGTTGCTTTATGTGAGAGGGCGTATGAGAGGCTATCTCATATGGCGTATGATAGCCATTAATCCATATATATATATATATATATATATATATATATATATATATATATATATATATATATATATATGCATATAGAACAATAGGTATCATATGACATATGAGGCTTAAGCCTCGTATACGCCTCTAAAACTCCATCCTCCGTTATTTTTTAAGTGGATCGGAACCGTTTATTTTGATCTACATATTCTTAAACCACAAAACACAATATTGGTTGAACCCAAGGGGTTTTACCCATTCATCGACCAATCGCAAAGTTTTGCCCGTTCACCCATCCGTCATAAACTTAATGGTTTTGCATGAATATAACTTTTGCGACGGGTTGATGAACATACAAAACTCATTGGGTTTACTCGATATTCGGTATTTTAGGATATTACAATATGAATATCAAAATGAATGGTTCCGATCCTCCAAAAATAACAACGAAGGTGTGAGTTTTAATTATAGCATATGAGGCTTAGCCTTATATGATATCATACCTATTACACACACACAAGGTGACAATCTTTCCAATTTTTGTTCTCTGCCACTTGTCTGGAGCTCTTCTGTAATTGTATTTGCCTTGTTACATCCATCTTCCATCAAATATTTGGTTGATTCTCTCAGTCTGACTAGTCTTGCAATATGCGAGAAAGAACATGACAAAAGAAGAAGAGTTTTTGAATCCTACATCAGTCCATTTCAAGTTTTATGAACACCACCCATTTCTTCGGAGGGGCGGTGTTAGTGATACAAGAAGAAAAGAAGGCCGTCTGACAGGCGATGTATCACTTTCATGTTGCTTGCCTGTAGCTGGTTGATATACCCATCTGTCACCTGTGTGCTGTTTTAGCGCAACACCAAAACTTTAACTTCCACAGTCCTGAAATAGGTTAGATTGTGCGGTTGAGTGTTTGGTTTTTAGTTTGTGAAAAAGAGAAGGTTAAAGGGAAATTAAATTAAAGCAGACAATTTAAATGCATAATCTTCTTTACGTTTTTATCCATCTTTTGGACAATTAATGTAAGTATTCTTTTGGCATTTTACCCTTTTCATATACATTAATTGATTCATTTCATTATCTCACAGTTGATTCATTTGTTTCTTTCAAAGACTTATATGGATTATCCCTGTTTTTATTTGATGGATGTTTTCTTCTATTGATTCTCAGAAATAGGTGATCAAAAGAGTCATTATTAAGCTGTAAATATATAATCTTGAGTCTACAAGTCAGCTGTATTCTATACATTTGAGTAACTATATTGTCATATTTCCAACATTAATGAGGGGAAAAACAGAAACACCTGGGATGGAAACCATACAAAGTGAATCGAGTCTTGATGGTTTTTTCTTTTTTATTTTCAAGGGAATAATTCTGGTTTACAGTGTTTGAAGTCGGTTTTGAAATGTGAAAATTTACTTCTAGTAAAAGCAAAGGCATGCTTACAGTATTAAAAGAAATTATATTAAATTTTACAAAATCTTTGCTGAATTGGCACAATTCTCTTTGCAAAAGGAACCATGGCAGCTCTAGTTTAGTAAACGGTCTTGACAAAGTTCATGACAGTTTTTTTGGCAAAGAAGTATCCGGTAGTTTTCCGCAAAATCTGTAAATATTCATGTAGTCTTTTGTATCTTATTTAATATATATATTCTATAATTTATGTGTTGGAGTTTGTGTTTGCATATGGAAAAACTTTGAATCATTGAAAAAACGGAAGCAATCGGTAATAATATTAACTGAGATTTTGCTAAGGCCATAGAGTTCTTTGTTTTATGCTATTTATGAAATAAATTAAGATAGATTCAACCAAATGGTACTCAACATTGAGGAAAGGATTGGAAAAAAAACGTTTTGGGTTTCTTCTTTTTGTTTGGTTGTTTTTAGCGAGTATGGACATGAAGCCTAGCGAACTAGATTTGTGAGTTTTCTTGGCCAGCCAGTCCATGGCGCATAATCAGTGGCTTATGCTGCCCGTGAATGACATTTGTAATGGAAATGTACTTTCTTACATGTGGGAGGAAGTGTTATCAGTTTCTTGCGGCTCTAGTTTGTAGTTGGTATCTGGTTAAAGACTAGTATTTTAAACTCGGTTAACGAACTGGTAGCTTAGATATGCTAGATTATAATGGTTTCTTATGATTCGCAATCTTTACACACGTGATCTGATGAAAATTATTATAATATGCTTTACGCACCACTGCGTTTTTTTGGTTCATTTATATTCAGAGCTCTCCGAACCGCTTAGGTGGTAGAAAAAAATCCAATGATATTGCAGTTGTATATCTAATGAAATAATATTTGGAGATCACTTATCTAAGAATTCACGTATCTTCCTCGTTACTTTCATTTAGACCTTTGACACTCAAGTCAACCTAATATGTACGTATCCATGGAATGGTAAAAACATTATACCTGACCATATAAATTGGTTGGGCTTATAGAGAAAAGATTAATGTGGAAAACCACAACTACGAACATGTGCGAGTGAGCGCACGTTTCTAACTTGCGCCTGTAGAGCGTGAGGGGTTTCGTTGGCTAGGGTTTCCGATTTAGGGCGGCCGCCATGGGTGGCGACGCTCATCCGGAGGCGGAAGAGGCGATCAAGGATGGGGTTTCTGACGAGATGCTGCGGCGGAGTTCCAAGAAGATGAAATCTAGGGGTCTGGATGAGGGTTCGGCTGGGAAATGTTCTTTCAAAGAAGTTTGCAATGGCGATGAGGAGGAGGAGCACTCGATGCTGGAGGATGAGGAGCCTATGGTCTTTGAGAGGAACATCACGGTGGAGAAAGTGGACGACTGTGACAGTCTCTCTTTCTCCCTCCTGAGTTCAGGGATTTGCTCCGGCGGCGCTATTCGAAGGCGGTCATCGTGAAGCTTTTGGGGAGAAATATCTCTGCGGAGATGTTGGAAGGTAGAGCCAGAGCCATTTGGAAGCCCAAAGGGGAGCTGGAGTTCATAGAATTAGGGGAGGGCTTCGTGATGGTAAGATTTCTGTGCGATGAAGACCTGCTGTTCGTGCTTGAAGGTCCGTGGCTCATTTTCGAACACTATTTGACGGTAAGACGATGGGTTCCTGACTTCACACCGACGAAGGCCGAAATCGGATCCACGGCTGTTTGGGTTCGCTTTCCGTATCTTTCAGTGGAGTACTACGATGATAGAGTCTTGAAGGTGTTGGGGAATTGTGTGGAGAAGGCTATCAAATTCGATCTCCATACCCGATTGCTTAAGAAGGCGAGATTTGCCAGGGTATGTGTGGAGGTGGATTTGAGTAAACATCTGAAATCGCAGATTTTTTTCGAAGGACGATGGTTGAAAGTCTAGTATGAGGGGTTAGGGATGGTGTGCTTTAAGTGCGGAAGAATGGTCATTGTGAGCCGTGTATTTTCCAGATGGAGGAGGGGAGGGTTACGACGAGTTCGGAGAATACGGAGGCGGATGCTCTCTCTCGAAGGAGGAGGTAGCTGGGGCTGTTGACGGTCCTCCGGAGGACTTTGGTCCCTGGTTGGTGGCTAATGATAGGCGATTCAGGAGAGAGAGGGTTCCCATTCAGGGTGGGGGGAGAGGAGGAGGCAGTTCGTCGTTTGCTCCGAAGGGCGGTTCGCGGTTTGCGGTGCTGGAGGCTGAGGTGATTGAGGAAGGTGATGGATCTGTTGGGCTGGGGAGAGATGGAAGGAGGGGTAGTGCTGTTGGGCCGGGCTTCTCTTCACATGGCACTCTGGTTAATAAACCCCTGGATTCGTTTGGGAAGCCCACTTCTAATTTTCTAAGGGGTCCGAAGAGGGGCCCATGAGGGATTCAAGTTATAGATTTTGGGTGAAGGACGTAGACTGGGCTCAAGTAGAGGTGGGCTGATGGGCCACTCCAGACTGAGAGGCGACCGTCAGGCCTTGTCTTCTTCGTTGGTCCTTAGGCACCGTAGCGGGGACATAGAACTTCTAGGGGACATTTCCAATATGGATAATGTGCTCCGGGAGGAAGGAGTGTTTAGTGGTGATGGGAACACGGATCACCCTCCAGATGTAGGGGATGCTAGTGTTGAGATGACTGGATATGGGGAGGCGAGGATGGAGGAGGACGCGGCTTGTGAAGCGGTGTAAGAGAAAGTTATGACGGAGGTGTTCTGTAACACTTGCTCCTAAATTGCCGTTTTATGGATTTTTTATTTTGGAATTGTAGAGGTGCCGGGAAGAAGCTGTTTATCAGCGAGATGAGAGAGTTGATTGGTAGGTGCAGACCCACTGTTTTGGCTATTGCAGAACCTAGAATAGCGGGGGATCATGCTCTTAAGGTGATTAGTAAGCTGAGTTTTGACAGTCATTTTGTGGTTGATCCAATTGGATTCTCAGGTGGTATTTGGTTGCTATGGAATGACAGGGAAGTGAATCTAGAAGTGGTCTCTTCCTCGGATCAAGTGATCCATTGTTTGATTCATCGAGTGGGCAAGTTGGATGTTCTTCTCTCGACGGTGTATGCAAGTCCTTCTAGAACCATCAGGTTCTTTAATCATCTGGAAGACTTGGGAGGTGATGTTGAGATTACATGGGTTGTTTTAGGGGATTTCAATGACTATACTGTGGAGGCTGAGAAAATGGGGGGTTCCTCTCATTCGTCACTCCGGATGTTAAGATTCAATGAGTTGATATCCAACTGTGGCTTTATTGACGTGGGGTTTCATGGGTTGCCTTTCACATGGTGCAACAACAGACAGGGTGGGGCTAGGGTGTATGAGAGATTGGACAGGGCTTTGGCGAATGGCAAGTGGTGCGAAAATTTCTCTGAGGCTTCTCTTCTCCATCTTCCTCGCATCCTGTCTGACCATTGTCCTATCCTTCTACGATGTGAGGGAGTGGATCAACATTTGAAGAGGAACAAGGTCTTTAGGTTCCAAGGCATGTGGATGAAAGTTGAGGGCTTTCATGACTTTGTGTCTGATAAATGAAATTGTTATGAGGGGGACATTGTGAAAAGGAACAAAGACTTTGCACTTGACGTCCAGGAATGGAGCAGGGTGTATTTTGGTGACATTTTTCGTAGGAAGAGGTGGCTGAGAAGTATGATTGATGGATTACAGAGATGCTTATTGGAGCAGGAGTCACATTTTTTAAGAGGTGCAGAGAAAGAGCTATTAGGAAAGTATGAGCTGACTCTGGAACATGAAGAGATTATGTGGTTTCAAAAAGCTAGACGCAATTGGATTCAATTTGGTGATAGAAACACAATTTTTTTTTTCATATTACCACTTTGAATAAAAGGTGATTTTTGAAGGTGAGATTGTTGAAAAATGAGAGTGGAAGCTGGATTTCGGATCCTGATCAACTGAAAGAGCTGTGTCTAAATTTCTTCAGGAATTTGTTCAACTGTGATGGAAGGGTTCTCATTTCTTTAGCTCATGTGCCCCATCCCCAGTTGGTTGCTAAAGACATGATGTCTATGGACACCAGGGTGTCGGAAGAGGAGGTTAAATCAGCTCTGTTAGGTATGAAGGCTTGGAAGGCTCCGGGGGTTGATGGCTTGCATGCTGGATTTTACCAGGAGTTCTGGCATTGTGCTAAGAGCTCTATCCTTAATTTCGTGGATAAAGCTTTTGAGGGGAGAGCCTTCAACCGGGAGTTGGGCAAATCTTTGTTGGTATTGATCCCTAAAATTAATCACCCTGAACTTATTTCCCAATTCAGGCCGATATGTCTTCTTCCTGTGATCTACAAAGTTCTTGCCAAGGTTATGGTTAATAGACTTAGCAGTGTTATTGGGGTATGGTGAACCCGTGCCAGGCCAGTTTTATCCCGGGGAGACAAGTTGCAGATAATGTGATACTGGCTCAAGAAGTCATCCATTCTATAAGGAACTCTAAGAGAAGGGAAGGTCTACTGGCAATCAAGATAGATTTAGAAGAGGCATATGACAGGGTGAATTGGGGTTTCCTACGAGATACTCTCACATTGTTTGGTTTCTCAAGTAAATGGATAGAGCTCATTATGTTCAGTGTGTCTTCGTCGTCAATGTCTGTTATCTGGAACGGTTGCCATACAGAGTGGTTTCAGGCGAGAAGGGGATTACGGCAAGGAGATCCACCGAGTCCTTATTTATTTGTGCTTTGCATGGAGAGGTTGGGTTGGATGATCAATGATGCTGTGGAGAAGAGGGTTTGGAAACCGGTTGTCTTCAACTAGGAGTCTCCGGGCATCTCTCATCTATTGTTTGCGGATGATCTATTTTTATTTGGGAGAGGTACGATGGAACATGCAAAGGTGATGAGAGGAATCCTGATGGAGTTCTGCAATGCGTCTGGAGCAAGGGTTAATTTGGAGAAATCCAGGTGCTTCATTTCCCCTATTTGCTCGAAGGGTCATGGTTGTAAGGTTAGCAGCATTTTGGGTATCTCTTTAACCAAGGATTTGGGTTGTTATCTGGGAGTGCCCCTGGTCCATGGGAGAATTAGGAAGGATTTTTACAGAGGAATAATTGAGAAGATTTTGGTCAAAATGAAGGGGTGGAAGGCGAAGTTGCTTAGTATGGCGGGAAGAGTCACGCTAATCCAATCTGTTATTGCGGCTATTCCCACATACACAATGTTGACTGCCAAAATCCCTGAGTTCTCTTTGGAAGTAATGGACAAATTGAACAAGCGTTTCCTTTGGGGTGGTCATGAGGGCTCCAGGAAGATGAGCTTGATGGGATGGAGTAAGGTCTGTATGCCCCAGGCTGACGGGGGTTTGGGGTTGAGGTCTATGAAGATGCATAATGCTGTGCTACTCCAAAAGCTTGCTTGGCGTCTTCTTCATAATCCATCGAGCCTTTGGGCGAGGGCTGTGAGATGTAAGTATAAAATTAATGGAGATGTTATGTCCTTTGCAAACGACATTGTCAGATTTAAAGCTAGCTGGTCGTCGTCTTTCAAATCCGTGATGATGGGTATGAAGGAGTTATCGAAGGGGATGGTGCGAAGAGTTGGGAATGGGTCGTCCACTTCTTTTTGGTGGGATACTTGGTTGCATAGACCGGTGGCCAGTCAAATCCTCGCTGAACCTTCGGCAGATGTTAACGCCAAAGTTTGTGACTTCTTCAAGAGCAGGGGTGTGTGGGATATAGAGAAGCCGCTCTTGCACTTGCCTGATGATGTCGCGCTTAAGGTGGCGGGCTTCCCATTAGTGAAGATGAGCGAGCAGGATGATGGATATAGGTGGGTTCCCACTCAAAGTGGCATTTTCTCGACGGGCTCGACGTACAGGACGATGGTCGGAGACAAGGTAAATACGGTTGACTGTGCGTGGATCTGGAGGTTGCCACTGCTTGCTAGGAGATTGTGTTTCGTCTGGCTGGTTTTCAACGAAAGGATTGTGACGGCAGCTCTGAGGTGCGAGAGAGGGATTGCGGCGTCGCCTAATTGTAATCGGTGCATCAGTGCAGTAGAGGACACCATTCATGCCATCTGTGATTGTGTTGAAGCAAAAAAGGTATGGAACATCCTAATTCCGGCTGATCTACATCCCCATTTTTTCTCTCTTTCTCTTCGGGATTGGATGAAGGCCTACTTAACGAAGGAAGGAAGAGATGAGCAAGGGAAAATTTTAATGGTAACGGCAATGTGGTTCATTTGGACACGGCGTTGTAGAAGGATATTCCAGTTGGGCGGAGAGCTGGGAAGTGAGGTGGACTGCTGCTACAAAATTCATGCGGCGGTTGCTGAATTAGTCAAGTATTGTGCTATGAAAACGAACCGCAGTCCGCCTGGGGATTTGATTGCCTGGAGAAGACCGAATAGGGGACGGGTGAAGCTGAATGTTGATGGAGCCGTGTTAGGTGGATCTGGGATCGCTGGAGGGTGAGGGATTATCAGAGATCACTCTGGGAGTTGGTTGGTGGGTTTTGCAGCTTTTTTCGGCATTTGATTATCTCACAATATGAATATCAAAATGAATGGTTCCGATCCTCCAAAAATAACAACGAAGGTGTGAGTTTTAATTATAGCATATGAGGCTTAGCCTTATATGATATGATACCTATTACACACACACACAAGTTGACAAGCTTTCCAATTTTTGTTCTCTGCCACTTGTCTGGAGCTCTTCTGTAATTGTATTTGCCTTGTTACATCCATCTTCCATCAAATATTTGGTTGATTCTCTCAGTCTGACTAGTCTTGCAATATGCGAGAAAGAACATGACAAAAGAAGAAGAGTTTTTGAATCCTACATCAGTCCATTTTAAGTTTTATGAACACCACCCATTTCTTCGGAGGGGCGGTGTTAGTGATACAAGAAGAAAAGAAGGCCGTCTGACAGGCGATGTATCACTTTCATGTTGCTTGCATGTAGCTGGTTGATATACCCATCTGTCACCTGTGTGCTGTTTTAGCGCAACACAAAAACTTTAACTTCCACAGTCCTGAAATAGGTTAGATTGTGCGGTTGGGTGTTTGGTTTTTAGTTTGTGAAAAAGAGAAGGTTAAAGGGAAATTAAATTAAAGCAGACAATTTAAATGCATAATCTTCTTTACGTTTTTATCCATCTTTTGGACAATTAATGTAAGTATTCTTTTGGCATTTTACCCTTTCCATATACATTAATTGATTCATTTGATTATCTCACAGTTGATTCATTTGTTTCTTTCAAAGACTTATATGGATTATCCCTGTTTTTATTTGATGGATGTTTTCTTCTATTGATTCTCAGAAATAGGTGATCAAAAGAGTGATTGTTAAGCTGTAACTATATAATCTTGAGTCTACAAGTCAGCTGTATTCTATACATTTGAGTAACTATGTTGTCATATTTCCAACATTAATGAGGGGAAAAACAGAAACACCTGGGATGGAAACCATACAAAGTGAGTCGAGTCTTGATGGGTTTTTCTTTTTTATTTTCAAGGGAATAATTCTGGTTTATAGTGTTTGAAGTCGGTTTTGAAATGTGAAAATTTACTTCTAGTAAAAGCAAAGGCATGCTTACAGTATTAATAGAAATTATAGTAAATTTTACAAAATCTTTGCTGAATTGGCACAATTCTCTTTGCAAAAGGAACCATGGCAGCTCTAGTTTAGTAAACGGTCTTGACAAAGTTCATGACAGTTTTTTTGGCAAAGAAGTATCCGGTAGTTTTCCGCAAAATCTGTAAATATTCATGTAGTAGTCTTTTGTATCTTAAATAATATATATATATTCTATAATTTATGTGTTGGAGTTTGTGTTTGCATATGGAAAAACTTTGAATCATTGAAAAAACGAAAGCTATCGGTAATAATATTAACTGAGATTTGGCTAAGGCCGTAGAGTTCTTTGTTTTATGCTATTTATGAAATAAATTAAAGATAGATTCAACCAAATGGTACTCAGCATTGAGGAAGGGATTGGGAAAAAAAACACGTTTTGGGTTTCTTCTTTTTGTTTGGTTGTTTTTAGCGAGTATGGACATGAAGCCTAACGAACTAGATTTGTGAGTTTTCTTGGCCAGCCAGTCCATGCCGCATAAGCAGTGGCTTATGCTGCCCGTGAATGACATTTGTAATGGAAATGTACTTTCTTACATGTGGGAGGAAGTGTTATCAGTTTCTTGCGGCTCTAGTTTGTAGTTGGTATCTGGTTAAAGACTAGTATTTTAAACTCGGTTAACGAACTGGTAGCTTAGATATGCTAGATTATAATGGTTTCTTATGATTCGCAATTTTTACACACGTGATTCTGATGAAGATTATTATAATATGCTATACGCACCACTGCGTTTTTTGGGTTTATATATATATTCAGAGCTCTCCGAACCGCTTAGGTGGTAGAAAATAAAATCTAATGACATTGCAGTTGTATATCTAACGAAATAATATTTGGAGATCACTTATCTAAGAATTCACGTATCTTCCTCGTTACTTTCATCTAGACCTTTGACACTCAAGTCAACCTAATATGTACGTATGCATGTAATGGTAAAAACATTATACCTGACTATATAAATTGGGTGGGCTTATATAGAAAAGATTAATGTGTATTTTCACCCATACAAGTCTGAACCTTAGCTGTCTCTGATAATTCTAGTCAACACAGAACTTTCTTAGTCTAGGACGGTGCTATCACCAATGGGTCTTTGGCCCACTTCAGCCTTAACATTGCCAAGCTTCCAAATCCGTCTGTGCTATAGTTCAAACTTTCTGTTTTGGGCTGAAACTCATCTATACGGGCCAACGCCTTTTTTCACTATCCCAAGTGAATGCTTTGTGATTGTCTGGATATCTATATGCATAACAATTTCTAACTTATTGGTTAAATTGGAAGCGGAGTATACATAACCCTAACCTTACAACTAAATTGATTGATTAATTAAGTGTTACTAAATAACTAGTAATATAACCTAATTAAAATTTTTTGTTTAAATATATTTTATTACATCAGTTTATTTAATTATGGCTTCCATCTTTAGTATGCAATTAATTAGGCAAAACAAATTAATTATGCTTGTTAAACTTATTATTAATGTTATGAACATGCTTTTGTAGGCCCAAGTGGAGCCCAATAGGGTTTAGGGTATCCACCCATTATGTAATTGTTTTTTATAAATAGAGGGCTCAAGGTTCAGTAGCCAGCACTCTCATAACACGTTATCAGCACACCCACAGCTGAGCCGAACATCTGTCGACAGACGAATCGTGACGCGAAAGGGCTTCTTTCACCAAACGTCGCTAGATCTGGTTGGTAGGATCTAGATGTAATCTTTATTCCATAGATCTAAATTTTTCATGCGCATGATAATGAATCTGTGATTTACTTTAAATTAGATTTATCTCTTTTGCTTAGATCGGAATGAAAAATCACATTTTTAATATATGTCACTTTTCAAAAAAAGTTTTTAAATAATTTTTGGATGAAAGATCAACTTTTTCACGCTAAAAATCATATTTTTGCGATAAAAATATTGATTCAAAGATTAAAAATTGTATTTTTACAATAAAAATCGAATTTTTCCTCCGTAATCCATGAATCCAGAGAATTTGGCATCCCCTCGCGCACGTCTCGCGAAGAGCCGCCACGCCTGAAGCGTGCCCAGCGGCCGCGCCTGAAGCGCGGCCCGCCGCAGCGCCTGAAGCGCGGCCCGTCGCCCCCCGCAGCGCCTGAAGCGCGGCCCGCCGCAGCGCCTAAAGCGCGGCCCGTCGCCCCCCCGCAGCGCCTGAAGCGCATCCCGCCTGCCGCGCGCCTGTCGCGCGTGCGAGTGCCCCGCCTGCCGCACGCCTGCTGCGCGCGTGCACGCACTTCGCCACCACGCCCCTGACGCGCGCGCACGCGCATTTCCAGCGTGTGCCTTGTCGCAACAAAACCATAACTAGGGTTTTTCCGTTGGTTAATAAAAGTCTATTTTCAGAAATTAATTGGATTTACTGATCATTTTTTCCAAATAAATCTGATTCATCATGTGTAAACCATCACTAATCGCAGTTTTTTGGATTAATTGATTATTATTTTTACGTTTAATAATTATGAGGATCATGAGACCACTCTCTCGTTAGTCAGCTAACCTAACGGGGTATGACGTTTCCACGTGGTCCGATTAATTATTAAGCAAAAATATTTTATTTCATTATAAATGCGTGGGATGTTCTATATTTTCATTGCATGTAGCATGAAATTGCGTTTAAATATACTAGATGCCTGTGATGAATAATTAAATGCATGCTGCATTGTTGATGTCTCTGCGACGAATATTAATATTTGGTTGTGGTTTTGGATCGGCTATTTGTCACCATTTATTTTTTCTCGAATTTTTTTCTTTTGAGAGAAATTGTAGTGAGGATTAAAATGTATAAATTTCGAAGTCTGGCGCACGTTCCACGGTGATGAAGATATACTTCCAGAAGAAGATGGGCCCCATGCGGGTTCTCGAGTTGTATTTCTTTTTAAATGGAACTGTAAATGGACTTTATTTTGTATTTAAAAATGGTGACTAGCCGATCCACACAACAAATATCTGTGTCTGAAATGCATAATTATTTATCTTCAAATATTTAATTACTGCCTGTTTGACATGCTTAGATAAATGGCAAAGATAGCGAGCGTCGACATCAACGTATTAGATGCAACATGCAAGAACTATTTGAGCTGACAGTTGGATATCAAATTCCACCTGCGCTCACAGGGATTGAGTCATGTCATGTTGTAGGCGATACGGTTTCTGACATAGATAAGACGAAAGCAACGATCGGACCCTGAAGGCCGAGTACCTCACAGTGGAAGACTCATGCGAGTTATGGACCGCCTTCGAGGATCGATACAAACATCAAAAAGATGTTATCCTTACTCGAGCGCGATATGAATGGGAGAACCTCCGTCTACAGGACTTTAAGTCTATTGCCGAGTACAACTCGGCACTATTCAGCATCACCTCACGCCTGAAGTTATGTGGTGAAAAAGTGACGGAGGAACGCATGTTGGAGAAAACTTATACATCCTTCTACGAGAAGGATGTTATCCTCATGCAACAGTATCGTGAACGAAAATTCACGAGATACTCTGAACTTCTCTCATGTCTTCTGATGGCAGAACAGAATATAGACCTCTTGCTGGCCACCCATAACTCGCACCGTGCTGGCACTGCACTTGCGCCTGAAGCGCACAATATCTCCTCCTAGAAGAAGAAGAATAAATTCAAAGGCAAACCCCAGAAGGGAAAGGAATTGAAGAAGCAGGCTAGATGACCCCCCTCCAAAGATCAATAATGAGGGGAAGAGGAAAAATGTGTCGAAGAGGAAAGACAATAGCCAGACATCTGCCCCTAAGAAAGATTGGGAAGACAAATGTCACAGATGTGGCATGACTGGACACTGTTCCAGAAACTGTCGAACTCCACGTCGCCTCTAGGATTTGTACCAAGCTAGCCAGAAGTCTGCTGAAACAAACCTGGTGGAAAAAGAAGACCTGGCTCCAATTAGATACATCGCCGAGGACTTCTCGACCGATGACCTGCTAGACTGATGCCTTATCTATTTTTTGCATTTTGATGTAGTTGAAAAAACAATTTCATTTTTGGTTGTTATTTCTATCAAGCATGTTAGTTCAATTCTCAAACTTTGAATAAACAGTTACTTGTTTTGTACCTTATACTGCTATGCTGTTTCTTTCTTGCTATAGATGGATAATAAATGCTTAGTGGATAGTGCTTCTACGCACACGATCCTTAAAGATATTTGCTTCTTTCAAAGCATCAACCAATACGATGGCACCGAGAATACTATTTCCGGTCCATCAAGTATAATAGAAGGATCAGGGGAAGCAAACTTTTTGCTCCCCAATAAAACACAAATTTTAATAAAAGATGCTCTTTTCTCTCCAAGCTCGAACATAAACTTATTAAGTTTCAGAGATATCCGTTTAAACGGATATCACCTAGAAACGGTGAATAAACATAACAAAGAATACTTGTATGTAACGGCTCTTAAAAACGGTGCTAAAACCATCATAGAGTGTTTCAAGGGACTCCCGTCGGGTATCTACCAAACAACAATACGAGCAATGGAAGCTAATATAATTGAGCACCAGAAGTGCAAAAATCAACCAGAATTCCAACTTTGGCATAATAGACTCGGACACCTCGGATCTACAATGATGCAACACATCATATCCCAATCCCGTGGAATTAATTAGAAGAACCTAAAGTTACTTCGAAATGGTGAATTTCCTTGTCCCCTTGTTCAAAGGGTAAATTGATTACGAGACCATCTCCACCTAACGTGGACTCAGAGTCTCCCAGCTTCCTAGAGAGAATACATGGAGACATTTGTGGGCATATTCACCCCTCAAGTGGCCCATTCCGGTACTTTATGGTATTGATATACACATCTTCCAAATGGTCATATGTGTGCCTACTGTCCACCCGCAACGTAACCTTTGCAAAGCTACTGGCACAAATCATTAAGTTACGGGCACATTTTCCAGATAACTAGAGTAAGAAATTACGTCTGGATAATGCTGTGGAATTTACATCACAAGTCTTTCTAGATTACTGCCAAGCAACTGGCATTGAAGTTGAACATCCTGTAGCACATGTTCACACCCAGAACGGGTTAGCTGAATCTCTTATAAAGAGACTATAATGGATTGCTTGTCCATTGCTAATGCAATCCCAATTGTCTGTGACTGCATGGGGATATGCAATTTTGCATGCTGCATCGCTATTAAGATTACGACTATCTAGTAGTCAATCTTATTCACCGATGCAACTCGCATATGGAACTCCACCAAATATCTATCACTTGAGGATATTTGGATGCGCAGTCTATGTCCCTATCGCACCACCACAGAGAACCAAGATGGGTCCCAACGTCACCTAGGTATCTATATAGGGTTCGACTCACCATTAGATACCTGGAACTCCTAACAGGGGATGCTTTCAGGGCACGTCTAAAAGACTATGAATTTGACGAGAATAACTTTCCCAAACTAGGCATGGGCACTAAGAAGCCTGAAGCTTCAAACACCATTTCATGGGATACAAGAACCTTATCCCACTTTGATCCGCGTACAAACCAATGTGAAGATGAGATCCTGAAGATCCTCCAAATACAAAATACAGTTCACATACTACCGGACAAATTCACTGACACCCAGAAGGTCGTTAGATCATACGTTCCTGCTGCAAACACGCCAGCTAGGATTGATATACCCAAAGACGGATGCAATCCACCTGCAGCAGAAGCGGCTGTACCTCAACAGAAGAGATGACGACCCCCAGGCTCCAAGGATAAACTTCCTCGAAAGAGGAAAACTCTTGGAGAAACTAAAACGATACCACCACAGGATGCTGAGCTCAGCCCAGACACCTCTCCCCTCCTAAAAACCCATGAAGAGGAAAATATGGGAGAAATATCATTAAATTATGTACGTACTGGGGAGGTACTGGACAGAAAAAGCACAATCATCGATGACGACTTCACGTTCGTTATTTCTAATCACGTCACTGAATGTGACGATGATATCGATCCACGCTCTCTAGCAGAATGTAAACGCAGAGAGGATTGGCCAAAATGGAACGAGACAATAGGAGTGGAGCTGGACTCACTCTCGAAACACAAAGTTTTTGGACCTGTAGTCCCAACACCAAAGGGTGTAAAACCTGTGGGATATAAATGGGTATTCGTAAGAAAGAGAAACGAAGATAATAAGATCGTATGCTACAAAGCGCGCCTTGTTGTAAAAGGTTTTTCCCAACGACCTGGAATAGATTATGATGATACATACTCTCCGGTCATGGATACGATCACTTTCCGATTTATAATCAGCTTAACAGCTATGGAAGGCCTGGATATGCAGCTCATGGACGTTGTGACTGCATCCCTATACGGCAATATAGATAATGACATCTATATAAGACTTCCGAATGGGTATAAACTACCAACAAAAATGTCAGATAGACCTCGGGACGTCTACTCTGTCAAACTTCAAAGATCACTGTATGGTCTAAAACAATCGGGAAGAATGTGGTATAACAACTCAGTGAATTCCTCATACAACAAGGATTCACAAATAATGAAGTCTGCCCCTGCATCTTATAAGAGCAAAGGGAACATGATTCGTAATAATTGCCGTCTACGTAGATGATTTAAATCTCATTGGATCTCCTGAAGAGATAGCTGAGATATCCAAAAGCCTTACATAGACTTTTGAGATGAAAGACCTTGGCAAAACAAAATACTGCATCGGCTAACAAATTGAACACCTCAGCAGAGGAATCCTGTTACATAATCCACTCACACACAGAAATTGCTGAAAAATTTCCAAATGGACAAATGTCACCGGCTGAGTACACCAATGGTCGTCAGATCATTGGATGTTGATAAAGACCCCTTCCGTCTGCTGGAAGAGGGGGAGGAAACACTTGGTCCTGAAGTACCTTACTTAAGTGCCATTGGAGCACTCCTCTATCTGGCAAACTGCACGCGTCCCGATATAGCGTTCACAGTTAACCTACTAACCAGATATAGTTTAGCGCCTACAAAGTGCCACTGGAGCAGAGTGAAGCACCTTCTGCGCTACCTCCAAGGGTCAGTCGACCTGCGACTATACTACCAGAAAGGCGTATCCCCCAACTTGGTTTTGCAGATGTAGGATACAGATCTGATCCTCACACTGTAAAGTCCCACACTGGTTTCGTATTCACCTACGGTGGAACAGCCATATCATGGAGATCTGTGAAGCAGATCTCGACAGCAATCGCATCCAACCACTCCGAACTCATTGCGATCCATGAAGCCACCAGAGAATGCTTTTGGCTACGTTCAGTCATTCACCACATCCTGGTGACGACCGGCCTGAAGACGTGTGACCTTGAACCAACCACCATGTATGAAGACAATGCAGCCTGCATAGCTCAACTACGAGGTGGCTACATCAAAGGTGACAGGATGAAGCACATTTTTCCCAAACTTTTCTAGACACATGAACTACAAGAAGACAGACAGATCGGCATCCAGCAGATCCGGTCTTGCAACAACCTGGCAGATCTATTTACTAAAGCACTACCTCGCTGTACCTTTAGAAAACTTGTAATAGGAATTGAGATGAGACAGTTGGAAGATTTACAAGCCTGAAGCTTATACACAACAGGGGGAGTTAATGTTGTGTTGTACTCTTTGCCCTTAGCTATTGGTTTTTCCCATTGGGTTTTCCATAGCCAAAGGTTTTAACGAGGCAACCACATCAACTCTGAATCCAGTAGCATCCACCCCTGGTAATATCCACCGATCAGGGGAAGTTAAGGAGACTTGTACTCTTTTTCCTTAGCTATTGGGTTTTCCCTTTGGGTTTTCCATAGCCAAAGGTTTTAACGAGGCAAGACCTCCTAACTTAGGATCTAGAAGTATCCATATCCTCATGACCTGATAAGCTCTATGAATCCTGAAGCATTCATATACCAAGCTTACAACAATGGATATATAAGGGGAAGTGTTATGAACGGGCTTTTGTAGGCCCAAGTGGAGCCCAATAGGGTTTAGGGTATCCACCCATTATGTAATTGTTTTCTATAAATAAAGGGCTACGGGTTCAGTAGCCGACACTCTCATAACAATTAATGTATTGTTATTTTTAAGATGTGCACGTGCATCTTGTGCCCAAAGGCCAATGACAATAAGAAACGTGCAAGCTACACATTGAATTTTCAATAATAAAATCTAAATAATTTCTAAGTTTGACTCGAATATTTCTATATCCAACTTATCATTGTGGAACTTTACTTGGTTGCGTTAAATTTTATAAGAACAAAACAAAAGAAATATAAAAGTGTTCCATTTCACTCAAGTATTCTCTAAATAAAATAGTCGTAAGCGTTGTGAAGGTGAAGGCTACTAAACCCGTAGCCCTATATTTATAGTAGAAAGGTTACAATTGAGTGGATACCCTAGCCCTATATGAGCTCTACATGGGCCTACAAAAGCACATTCATAACACTTTCCCTTATCCATTCATCATTGAAAGCTCGATATATGAATACTTCAAGATTCATGATGCTTATTGGTATCATGTGGATTTTGATACTTCTGAATCCTAAGTTAAGAGGTCTTGCATCATTAAAACCTTTGGCTATAGAAAACCCAGTGAGAAAAACCAATAGATATGGAAAACGAGTATAAGTCTTCTTAACTTCCCATGATCTGTGGATATCACTAGGGGTGGATACTTTTGGATTCAGAGTTAATGTGGTTGACTCGTTAAAAAATTTGTCTATGGAAAACTTAGTGGAAAAAACCAATAGCTAAGGGAAAAAGAGTACAACTCTTCATTAACTCCCCATGTTCCGTGCAAGCTTCAGGCTTGCAGAACTCATAGGCATCTATACATCAATCCAGTTTACAACATTTTGAGAATAAATGCAAAATACATGTATTGCTCATCTATGGGAGCTGCTAAATCCAAAGAAGCTTTTGGAGAGGTGTGTTCTGTCTCATCGCCTTTGATGTAGCCTCCTTCAGGTTGAGCTAGGAAAGTGGCATGGTCTACGAACTTGGTAGACAGCTCCAGTTCTCTAGTCTTTGATCCAGTCGTCGCTGGTCTGCGAGGTACTCCAAGGCGTAGCTACACTCTCTTGATTTGCTTCTTGGTGGGCTTTGTTGAGTATTGATTCCCCGGATTTGGTTTTGATGATGAGCAAACATAAATATTGTGAACTAACACTTTGTGAGCGCAGTTATGGAGATCGTCGCCAAAAGTCTACGTATATCAATAACGACGTCTCAAAACTTCTCAAAGCGCGTGATCGTGTGCCTGAAGCTTCGTTGAAGCTCTAGGAGCATTATTGAAGTCAAGAAGTGAAGATTGAAGCTTTGAAGACGGTTCGTCATGTTTAATTCAATGTCTTCTAGCTTCATAGAATAGAATGTTAAGCCTTGAGTAGGACTTACATTATAATCTTCTTATCGCTCATATCTTAGAGCTAGGATTATCTTAGAAGCCATTAGAAACTTTCCCGAAGCCTATCGCTTCTTCCCTCGGCTTCTAGTGCATCTTAGTTGGTTCAAGTAGAAGAACCAACCGACTAGATGACGATATAGTCGGTCGGCAATTCCTCTTGAACCGACTAGATGTCCTTGCTCAATTCAGCCTAGGCACTGTTGATCAATTAGTCGGTCAAAGAAGGTTCACCGACCGACTAGATGACGATCTAGTCGGTTAGGAATCCTTCTCAGACCGACTAGTTATCATTGCCTCATTTCAGCCTGAGCTATTGTTTACAGTTAGTCGGTCAAAGAACAACGACCGACCGACTAGTTGTGAAACTAGTCGATTGGAATTTGTTCTCAAACCGACTAGCTGTCTTTGAATTCAGCTTATACTATTTCAACTCTTAGTCGGTCAAAGAACACTCACCGACCGACTAGTTGGCAAACTAGTCGGTTGGCAAGTCTTCTTAGACCGACTGGTTCATATCGCCTGGAATTCTTTTTATTGGCTGTCAACCTCTTAGTCGGTCCAAGAAGAATCACCGACCGACTAGTTGAGAAACTAATCGGTCAGTGATCCTTCTTAGACCGATTAAGCTGCTTCAGAATAGATCCATTGGAGCATTTATTGCACAGATTTCTTCTCTCTCTTTCCTCTATCCTATATATACTTGGAGGGGTTCTTTCCTAGTATTCAAGGCTGCCTATATTGGGTTTTAGAGAAATCAAAGAGAAGCAAATCAACTCCATTCTAAAGCTATCTCTTCTCACTAGAATCTCTCCCTCACTCTTATTCCTCAAGAGAGATTCATTGATTGTGAGCCATTCAAGCCAAGGGCTTTGAATCCAAGTCACCAACTCCTTCCTAGCCATCTATTGCTGTCCATCTTGGTGGAGCTAGGGTTTGGTGCTTACTTCTTCCTCAAAATCCATTCTTGCCCGAATTTGGTAAGTATACTCAAGGCATAGGATTTTGTGGTAAGTGTTTCATTATTTCATTTACTTTGCTTTTGCAAGTTGTCACTCTCGGTTTGTGAGAGTTTGCTTAGTCCCAGGTTGTGGGATTAAGGTTTTGCGTGTTCCCGGGTTGTGAGATACACGGACATCGATTGTAGGTCGATTGCACTTGTGGGGTTTCCGCAAGTGGGCTAAAGGAAATCTTGGGTTAGTGGTTTCTAACTCAAGTATCCGGAGGGGATCCGGGTGGTTGGGACATAGGATCACCGGGAACAAGTCGGGGAGACTTGGGTGGATCCGAACCCGTTACATCGTTTGTTTGCGTTGTCTTTCATTCTTGTTATTTGTAGTTATTCCGTATTGTTGTTTGTGTCTTGCACAATAATTAGGAATAACACTCTTGATTATTTTAAAGTACTATTCACCCCCCTATAGTATTTGTGCAGTAGCTACGCAGGGTATTACATTTGGTATCAGAGCCAAGTTCATAGCTATGACAAACAACGACGACAGCATCTTCAAGAATCATGAAGGAGCTTCTTCGGTGATGGAAGGACACTCCTCAACTAGGCCTCCCTTCTTCAACGGTACCAATTACGGGTACTGGAAATGCCGGATGGAAAAGTTCCTCCGGAGCACTTCACTATGGAGAGCCACGATAACGGAGTATGTCGAGCCCACCGAACAAGATTTCGCGAAGTGGACTACCGCGGAGGTCGCCACGGAGGTAAACAATGCCAAGGCAATGAATGCCTTGCAATGTGCGTTGGAGCCCGAAGACTTCAACAAGATATGCACATGTAAGAGTGCATATCAAATATGGAACCAACTCCTCATCTTGCACGAAGGAACGAGTACGGTAAAAGACTCTAAACTCGTTGTTGCTAACAAAGAGTTCGAATTATTTCACATGAAACAGGGTGAAAGTATGAAGGAGTACTATGCTCGGTTCGTGGACATATCCAACGAATTGGAAGCTCTTGGGAAGAACTATACCCAAAAGGAGAAAGTCGCGAAGATTATTGACGGACTTCCTTCTTGTTGGAAAAAGCGTACCTTCGCCATCGAAGAAGGTAACGACATGAATAAATATACTGTCGTACAACTAATGGGTATCTTGTTGTCTTATGAGGTACGCAAGGACAGTAAGACCAAGATGCAGGAAAAGATGTAGTCTTACTTGGAGCAAGACGTGCCAAAGAAAAAGACGATTGCGTTCAAGGCCGCTCCATCTACATCTACCGATGATGAAGAATCGGAAGACGAGTTGGACATAGAAGCTTTGGCCAAGTTGGCAAAGAAGTTCAACCAATTCTTCCGAAAAGGTAAGTTTAGGAATAATTCTAAATTTAGTTCAACTAATGCCTCCGCTCCTGTGTGTTATAAATGCAACAAGCCAGGACACATCAAGCCAGAATGTCCTCTCAACAAACACAAGGAGAAGTGGAAGGCACCCAAGTACGACAAGTCGAGAAAGTACAAGAAAGGGTACACGAATGGGCTTGTCGGCTCATTCACCGACTTCGAAGAGGACTCATCAAGTGGAGAGTTGGATGATGGATAAGTGGAGAAAGCACACATGTGCTTCATGGGAAAAGAGGAACATGATCAAGAGACCTCCTCCGATGAAAGCGAGGATGAAAGCGAGGGTGAAGGCGATGAGGTAACTATGGATGAACTTAGATTAGCTAACGAATAACTTTGGTCTAAGTTTTCTAAATTGGCTAGTAGATTTATTAAGATTAAAGATGAGCTAACTAGTCTCCAAACCTCACCTAAGCCTATCATCATCAACAACGACACCGTTGTTGAAAGTTTGAGAAATGAGATTGTAAATCTCAAATCTCAACTTGAGCATGTTCATATTGAGGATTCGAATGAACATGTGATAGCGGATTTGACGTCTCAAAACTCAACTTTGAGTATTGAGAATAAGAATCTCAAGTCACGTGTTTGTGCACTCACATCGCAAGTGTCCACCTTGGATGCTTCTATGCATTCTCTCACCGAGAAGTATGAGTGCACATTAGGCCGAATTCATGAATTCAATAAAGGTAAGGGCCATTTGGATAATATCCTAAATGACTTACTTCCGGCCAATCATCACATTGGCTTGGGGTGTAAGATGAGAGACTCATCCAAATCGGTCACGACCTTTGTTAGGCCATCTTCTGAAACCTCAACTAGTGGGAGTAAGCACTTCATGGATAGTTCTTCAACCAATGGTGCTTCCGCTAGGTACACACCCCCATTTGGAAAGAAACCTACTTTGGGTGGACCTCCAAAGAAGGGTCATGCTTTCATGTATACCATGCCACGTAGGAACACACCTCCTACGCCACGTGTTCACATGTATGATGATGTTTATGCTCCACATCCACGAGCACGTGCACACCATGTGAGACACACTCATGCACGTGTTCCTCCACATGCATATGTTCATCCACATCAATATCATTTGAACAATTATCATCATGCACCATTTCATCATGTGCCATATGCTTATCCACGACATGCATCACGTAGACATCAACAACGTATGCATGCTCCCAATAGGAATATGGCTCCCCAAATCTTCACTATTTGGAGTCCGAAGGACACAAGCATGCATGGAAAACAAGCTTACATGAATTCCTATTTTATGAATGTCGTGCATAATGATGATTTTGTTGGGAAGTCTAAGTCCAATTGGACTTGGCTTCCAAAGGTCTAATCTCTTAGGACCCAATGTCCTTGGGTACAATGGAATGATATTTTATCTTCAGGTACTCAAGAAATAGAGAAAGAGCAACAAATCTAAATTTAGCTCCAAAAATTGTGTTTTCTAGGTTCAATCCACCATGGGATACCAACCTTACCAACTCCTCGATTTGCAAAGGATTTTCATTCAAATGGAGTTGATGGTGCTTAAGTGATGCACCAAAGTAGGGGGAGCCTAATGTTGTAAGTATATTCTTACATTTGATATACATTTGGTATCCATGTGTGTTGATTGCATACATTGGTAGACTATTTACATTGGTATCCATGTGTTTTGAGCTTTGATATTGTAGTTATCTTTCTTATGCTCATGGCATTCCATGCTTTTTATTGACTCATTTAGTGAGTATTTTTTTTGGAATGCATGCTAGTACTATGTGTCTTTTGATCATTGTTTCAATTAGTATCATAGTATGCTAGATTTGTGTATGCCATAAGTTTTATGATGTTCTATCTATTTTCTTTGGCATAACACTTTTGCATGCTACATTTGGTTTTTCTCATTGGATTTTTTGTATCTGATGTTGACTTTCGTCGTTCGACGATTTTATGAATTACATAGATTTGCTTTTATGAAAACATAGAATTGTTTTCCATGCACTAATTTAACTAAGAATGTTGATATTGGAGAGTATGTTCCATAACTCAATAAGTGAAATTGATTTGAGTTTTGATGATTTCGTTTTTCGATTTTCGACTATGGTCATGTTGGCACGCTTTGATTTTCTTCGGTATTTTACATTTGGTATTTTACATTGGTGTCATTTGGACCATGGTCGTATTCTTTGACTCTCGTGCCTTTATTTTTTAGCCATTGGTTTTGTCGTTGATCTCCTCCCGCTCTTTTTGCTAATGCCAAAGGGAGAGAGAATTGATAATGACGATGTGCTAAATGATAATTCAAAGCAATTTGCCATGAATCTAATTTGATATGTTAGATTCAGGGGGAGTGAAGATATAAAAATGGAGTTAGATCCTAAATTGCAATAATAGGATTCATATTTCATATTTCCCTCGTCTGCTTGATGCGTATGATTATTGTTTAATACGAAACTAACGTGTCATCAATGCAGGGGGAGTAAGTAAATTTCATTTGAATCATTATTATTGATTATTATTTATGTTGGTTTGTCATCACCAAAAAGGGGGAGAATATTGAGTATTGATTCCCCGGATTTGGTTTTGATGATGAGCAAACATAAATATTGTGAACTAACACTTTGTGAGCGCAGTTATGGAGATCGTCGCCAAAAGTCTACGTATATCAATAGCGACGTCTCAAGACTTCTCAAAGTGCGTGATCGTGTGCCTGAAGCTTCGTTGAAGCTCTAGGAGCATTATTGAAGTCAAGAAGTGAAGATTGAAGCTTTGAAGAAGGTTCGTCATGTTTAATTCAATGTCTTCTAGCTTCATAGAATAGAATGTTAAGCCTTGAGTAGGACTTACATTATAATCTTCTTATCGCTCATATCTTAGAGCTAGGATTATCTTAGAAGCCATTAGAAACTTTCCCGAAGCCTATCGCTTCTTCCCTCGGCTTCTAGTGCATCTTAGTTGGTTCAAGTAGAAGAACCAACCGACTAGATGACGATATAGTCGGTCGGCAATTCCTCTTGAACCGACTAGATGTCCTTGCTCAATTCAGCCTAGGCACTGTTGATCAATTAGTCGGTCAAAGAAGGTTCACCGACCGACTAGATGACGATCTAGTCGGTTAGGAATCCTTCTCAGACCGACTAGTTATCTTTGCCTCATTTCAGCCTGAGCTACTGTTTACACTTAGTCGGTCAAAGAACAACGACCGATCGACTAGTTGTGAAACTAGTCGGTTGGAATTTGTTCTCAAACCGACTAGCTGTCTTTGAATTCAGCCAATACTATTTCAACTCTTAGTCGGTCAAAGAACACTCACCGACCGATTAGTTGGCAAACTAGTCGGTTGGCAAGTCTTCTTAGACCGACTAGTTCATATCGACTGGAATTCTTTTTATTGGCTGTCAACCTCTTAGTCGGTCCAAGAAGAATCACCGACCGACTAGTTGAGAAACTAATCGGTCAGTGATCATTCTTAGACCGATTAAGCTGCTTCAGAATAGATCCGTTGGAGCATTTATTGCACGGATTTCTTCTCTCTCTTTCCTCTATCCTATATATACTTGGAGGGGTTCTTTCCTAGTATTCAAGGCTGCCTATATTGGGTTTTAGAGAAATCAAAGAGAAGCAAATCAAATCCATTCTAAAGCTATCTCTTCTCACTAGAATCTCTCCCTCACTCTTATTCCTCAAGAGAGATTCATTGATTGTGAGCCATTCAAGCCAAGGGCTTTGAATCCAAGTCACCAACTCCTCCCTAGCCATCTATTGCTGTCCATCTTGGTGCAGCTAGGGTTTGGTGCTTGCTTCTTCCTCAAAATCCATTCTTGCCCTAATTTGGTAAGTATACTCAAGGCATATGATTTTGTGGTAAGTATTTCATTATTTCATTTACTTTGCTTTTGCAAGTTGTCACTCTCGGTTTGTGAGAGTTTGCTTAGTCCCAGGTTGTGGGATTAAGGTTTTGCGTGTTCCCGGGTTGTGGGATACACGGACATCGATTGTAGGTCGATTGCACTTGTGGGGTTTCCGCAAGTGGGCTAAAGGATATCTTGGGTTAGTGGTTTCTAACTCAAGTATCCGGAGTGGATCCGGGTGGTTGGGACGTAGGATCACCGGGAACAAGTCGGGGAGACTTGGGTGGATCCGAACCCGTTACATCGTTTGTTTGCGTTGTCTTTCATTCTTGTTGTTTGTAGTTATTCCGCATTGTTGTTTGTGTCTTGCACAATAATTAGGAATAACAGTTTTGATTATTTTAAAGTACTATTCACCCCCCTCTAGTACTTGTGCAGTAGCTACGCAGGGCATTACAGGCTTCTAAGAATGGTAGGATGATGTTGCCTTAGTGGTATGCTTTGCAGATCTTCAGGAGGTGGCCATTCCTTTGTGGTGGTCAGAACGATGATATATTACCAGCATCTGCAAATACATTTAACATGGAGGATGATCCTTGACATTTGGAGGTAGCACAGAAGATGCGTAGGTCCGGTCTAGTGGCACGCTGCAGGTGCTGTACTATATTTAGTCCACCTTCCAGCGAACGGAAGGGGTCCTTATGTTAATCCATACAACCTATAGGTGTATTTAGTTGATTACAATGGTCCATGTTTCTTTATTAAATTCAGGTGTATGAAGCTGAATGTCACATGATTTTCATCTGCTGGATGATATTTTCATTTGTTGGATGATATTTTCATTTACTGGATGGTATTTCAATCTTCAGGATGAAGTCTGTAAGCCAAGACATGTCTTTATTTTTTCCTAGGTCTTGCATATCATATTGGGCTTAAAAAGATATTTCGGCTTTCTCTGCAGGAGATCCGATGAGATTCGAGTCTTTCTCAAATCATTTTATTTATTGATATTATTTCTCATAGAATAGCCGTCTCGAAGTCTATTTGGGCAATATACGAAATTAGGAATAAATCCTTGGGGGCATGCCGTCACAACATCCAAAGTAGCATGCCTACGAGTTCTTTTGCCAATTGTGAGGGTTTCACAACCATAACCAGGGAGTTTGATGCATTATTTATGTTTCATAAGTGAGTCAAGCTCATTTTACTTTATTACTTCCTGGTTTTAGTGAAAGGAAACCTCTAAGCTATAGGTTATACCTTATATCATATGAATTTGTTTATATTTTATTCAATACTCACTATTCCCACCGGTTTGATACCTTTTGATATCAGGACTTCAGGTCCAAACACTTCATGTTTCATAAGTGAGTCCAGCTCAACTTATTTTTGCATCGTTCCATATTTCCAGCCAATCACGTTTGCTTTTAAGCAACAGAGTGGATCGATTACTATCATTTAAATGGCAAAATGAATCGTAATTAATTGTCGACAAGTGTGTTTTTATCCAAACACCTCCCCATATACGTACATTATTCATTTATGTTTCATTTTATTCCAGAATTTCCTCTTCTTAAGGTCTGCAAAAGGAGAGGATATGGAGATGAGTTCACTTTCCTGTGGTGGTATTGTTTTAAGGTTTCAAGGAGTTTTCCTCAATTTGGAGCCTCGTGGTCTATCCTTTCTTCAATGAGGACATCCACTCCTGCTGCTGGTGGGTTGCATCCATCATTTTTGGTATGTCAATCTAGCTGGATTTTTAGCAGCATGGATGTGTGATATTGACAATATTTAGATTGTCAACTACTATGTCCGATGAATTTTTACGAGTTTCATAATTGTGGAGGATCTTCAGGATCTCATCATAATTCATAGTTATCGGATCATAGATTTTGACATTTTGATATGGTCAACTGAGGTTTGAGCTCAGGGATGATTGTGACATCCAAGTTGAACATAGTACTGGGAAATTAAAGAGTTCTGAATGTGAAAGATCTTCAGGATCTTATTGTCACTATCGAATCTATAAATGACGGCCTATCAAGGCACAATCTTTGAGATGTGCTTTTAAATGCTTCCCCTGTTTGGAGTGCAATTTGATGGGTTATAGTGGTGATATGGGGATGTGGATCTATCAAGGCACAATCTATAAGATGTGATCTAAACGCTTCCTCCATTTGGAGTTCTTTGGAACTATTTATCTGGGGTGATCAGGACCTGATAAATAGGTTCTTAGGTGGCGTTTTGATGATCTGCAGTTTAATTGCATGTCCCCATGCAGTCATCAGCAACTGGATTTTTAACGGATGAGTAATCCGTTTGAATTAATTTAATGATTTACTCATATGACCCATTTTTGGATATGAACACAATCTTCAGGATGTTCAACTTTATTCCAGTTTGTAAAATATGATTGATTTCCCAGTATTATTCAATTTGTCGTCGATTAATAATATGTCCTATTTGCTTTGAAAAACGTTGGACTGCGGTTGGATAATAGGATTGCTTATGACCATTTTTAGAGGATATATGGATGAGTTTTTAAAGGTACTTCATCGGCCCTTTGTAAGGAGTGGATAAGTCCACTTTATCCCTCAACTACTCTTAAGAGACCTAAATGTCTTTTTATGATAGATTTTTTGTAAACAATTATATTTGAGGAAGTCTTGAGAGTCAATGTCCACGTGTAGTGGAGATGACCTCGTAATCATTTTCCCCTTTAACGGGGACAATGAATGCTCACTCTTCTGAAGAATCTTTGTGTTCAGGTTATGATTATATAATTGAGTGTGATGTATTGCATCGTCACCATTCCAAGGTGGATTATTATGACGTACCAAAGTTAAAACTTGGACGATTCTTGTGCACTTCATGTGTTCATTTGCTTTCCCTTCTCGAATTTATATAGGACCTTTTGAAAGTCCATTTGAATGCTCAAGTATGATCTTCAGGCCATTATATCTTTGAGTCATTCATTATGGATTTATTTTTGACGAATATCCATCGAAACTTGGTAAGTTTCTTTTTCAGAGAGTATTAGGCATTCTCATATTATATTACGGATGCTTAAAAAACTAAGCATAAAAATTTGCAGTATAAATAAATGCATAAAAAGCAAATTATACGATAGTTAGAAAAGTATTCCAAGTAATTATGTTATGGCAACCGATTATTGTTTTTCAAAGTTTATATGTGCTCGGGGAATAGCCAATTATACGATAGTTGGGTCGACTTTCGTCTTTAGACTATCTTTGTATACTTTTTCTATGACATAAATTAATGACCTTTCATATTGCAAGAGCAATATGTGTCTTATCAGAACTTTTGGATTTGATCTTGGTTTGCCATTGCTTATTCCACGTCGAGATATTTCATATCTTCTCTTTCTCTTTTTATTTTCAGGATATTCTTGGTCCTGAACTTCCACTGTTTTCAATCTTCTATGATATTATTCTTCAGGAAGAAGAAATATTAGTCTCACTAACGAGAGAGCAACTTCTACGCTTCCACTTCTCAGTTTGTGGAAGGAGAAATATGCTAAAGGGGAACAAATACTTGGGTGCGAATATCATAATATATTTCTCTCACTTATTTATTTAGCCACGACTTCAGGAGTGAGCTTATATTCAATGCTAGATTCACGAATCATACCTTGTAGAGTGAAAGTACTCTAAAAGAGTTTGGCGGTGTTATGGCATGCTTCTGGTATCCATATTGGTCTATTAGACCATAGATCTGTGAGATCTATTTATCACGAAGTGCGCATCTTTAAGATGTCAAAAATAGTTTTCGTATACTTCTGTCATATTTTATTTGGGAAAAGGGTATTTGACATTTTAATTTGAACTTCAGGTTCGATTGTCAATAAAGATATGATTTTTAAACTTTTGAAAATTATAATTAGTTGTGTGTCATAATGCATAATCATAGTTGTGAGCATATATGCATGAAGTTTTTAACGTGTAAAAACATATGTTGCAGACAATATAAAGCATGTAAGTTGAACATTATGCTCAATAATATCATCATATGTAGTTCATATAAAGCATATAAAGACAATTATATGCATGTGAAAAACCTAAGTGATGCATTCAAATATTCTCAGTATTTTTAAGATATATTTTTTATGCAAACCAGACATATAGCTTGTTGCGTGGATTGGCTAGTCACCATTAAAAATTACAGACCAAAGTACAGTCCCAAAGAGAATAAAGAGAAAAGTACAACTTGGAAACCCTGTATGCCCCATCTTGTAACAAGTTGGTCTCCGTCTTCATGGGATGTGCCTCCGGCCTTGGTTATTTACAATTTTATCATCACTACATTTTCACTCAAGAATAAAAAAATGCGAGGAAAGTAAAATGGTGACAAACTAGCCGATCTAAAACCACAACGAAGCGAATAATATACATCACAAAAGGATGAATATGCAACATGCATATAAATTTGCATCACATGCATTTAGATATGCTTCAGGCATTAATAATTTGCATCATAGACATTTAGATATGCTTCAGGCATTAATAATTTGCATCATAGACATTTAGCATGCTGCATGCATTTAAATTTGTGTTATAGGCATAGAATGGACTAAAAATTAAGGTGGAAAGATCAATAATTTATTATACGTCCCGAAAAAACTCATATAGGATTTAATAGCACTGTCGTACAAATTCGTCCCAAAGACCCTAATTAGGTTGCTTTTGGTTTTCGTGTTGTTTGCGCAGCGGTGGCCGTCAGGATCGAAAAAAGTGCACGAGGGTGCCCCGCGAAGAGCACCATGCTAGGGTTGCGGCCATCGAGGATGGGATTTCTTGCCAACGGGGTCGACTTGAGAGATGCAGTAGGGGGTGATGCCGGCGACCCTGAAAACACAACAGGAGGGTTGGGGGGTGCCACCGCCCCCCGAAACAGAAGCATCACTGGCGGGGTGGCACGCGGGGGAGGGGGGCTGCCGCCCCCCCAAATCAGAGTAGTGGGGGGCTGTCGGCCCCCTCCGTCGGGGTCGAAGGAATAAAAGGGGGCACCGCCTGTGGGGCCCCCTCCGTCGGGGTCGAAGGAATAAAAGGGGGGCGTCGCCTGCGGGGCGGCGGGGCCCCGTCCTGATGGGGCTTCAACACAAAAAGGGGAGGGGGAGGGGGGTTAGAGGCGCCGCCTTCGGGGCGTGCGGAAGACCCCCCCCCTCAAAAGAAGTGTTTACGTGAGATCCCCTCAAAAATTTTCCCTTATCAAATAAAAATGTGATTTTTATTAAAAAACCAATTTTTATCATTGAAATCAACGTTTTTATCATAAAAATTTGATTTTTATCGTTAAAAATATCGATTTTTAGTTCATAAAGTATCAGACCTAAACATATTCTTCAATAAAAATAGGTTTAGATCAAGTTTTTGATTTATTACCTCTAGATCTGTCCTCCAGATCTAGCAACGGTTGATGTGCCTAAGGTTGATCTGACGAATCGTTCTTTGTCCGCAAGAGATCGCCGTATAAACTCTTAGTTGATCGGAGTGTGCTGATAACGTGTTGTGAAGGTGACAGCTACTAAACCCGTAGCCCTATATTTATAGTAGAAAGGTTACAATTGGGTGGATACCCTAGCCCTCTACACGGGCCTACAAACGCCCATTCATAACAGTAAGAAGCTAAACATGACCGAGATTTAAAATAATACTAATCCATTTAAATGACAATGATATATTTTTAATTCATTCAGTTAAAATATTAGCTACACTTATTTCAAGAATCTTTTAACGAAAAAACAATTTGATAGTTAATTATGAATTAAATTAAAAATATTTTGTATGTAATATTATTCTCCATCTAGCTAACAAATCACAAAAACGGATTAGTGTGATAAATAGATTATCTTGTGAGATGATAAGATTGTAATCTATTTAAAAAATTGTATCATATCTATGTATGAACTCTCCCATCCCCTATACATAAAGGCCTGTGGTCTCCACTATAAAAGATGTTCACAACCCGTTATCATTACGCTCTTCCCGAGATTGAAGGCCCGTTCATTGCGAAAGCTAGGAAGGAGACGGTTGATCCATTGCGTTCGGAGGTCGACCACCTCTATGCGCTTGTCTTCTTCGATTCTTGAGGTATATCGAAAATGATGCAATTCTTTTATCATAATCATGATCCCTATGATATGGATCACCCTAGATCGAACTCAAAACAATATTTTTGGGAAGGATGTCGGCTTCTCGTCACAGATCTTAGGGGAGAATGGCCACCGCTTGCACCTCCCTCCGTTGCCCCGTCGCCCCCTAGCGGTGGTGGAATGCCGACACATACAACGGCGGGAAAACCCTAGGGTTTCGGCAATTTTTTTAATTATTCACTGCCGGGCGACGACACTCTCACCGCCCTACCCCCCATGGCCACGCCACTCCCTCAGAGGTGGTGGCACGCCGCTACCTTTAACGGTGGCAAAACAGGGGTTTTGAACACAATTTTTTTTTAAAACCATAACGCCGACAGCTCATCGCCGTTGGCAACCCACCACCGCCCTATGGTGGTGCGCCACTGCCCTACGACATTGCATCTCTGCCCTACATGGTGGTTTCCCCCACACCCATTTTCCCTGTAGCAAAACCGTCGTGGGGAGCATCGGCCGCTAACCCCACCGCTCCTCAACTTGTTTGGGCCGCTGGCCAAATCAACAATTTTTCCCTTAGCCGTGGGCTTCGGTCCACTACCAATAAAAAAAGGAAAAATGAAAATGCTGCGGGCCGAAAAAAAGAAAGAAAAAAATATATAGATGCTACGAGCCGAAGCCCGGGGAGCGTAGCTGCGAGCCTCAGCCCAAACCGAAAAAAGAGAAAAAACAGGGGGATTGTGGGCCAAAAATAAAAAGGTAAATGGAGGGAAAACATAGGGAATAATATGGCGGAAAACAAGGAGATAAATGGAGAAATTTGGGGAATAAATATGTGGACAAAAGGGAAAATTTATTTTTCCTTTCAAACAAATTACATGAGGGCATTATTCAGTTTTTTTTGAATTGACCGCATCATTAGCATGTTATTCATGTATGATGCTTGTGTTTAGGATCATATTTATTTGCCTTATATCACAAATACCTTCACAAATTCTAGGATAATTTTTTTGCTTATTTGTGCGAGCATTAGCTTAATAATTATGAAGATACTGTGACCGCTCTACCGTTAGTTGCCTAACCTAACGACGTATGACGTCGCCCCGTGGTCCAATTAATTTTTACGCATAAAACATGATGATTTTATTTATCCTGTGAATCTGTGATACCTGTGATGTGTTATGAATATGCTTTTTGAGCACAAATTTTGCATGAATGGCTAATTGTGGATTTGGATCGACCTTTTAAGTCCCACATTTAATTTTTCGCATACTTTTCTTTACCTTTTTTGAGAGAAATTGTAGTGAGGAATAATATGTAATGCCCAAGACCAACATCCATTTCCATGGAGACAGAGGCCACTCTTGAAGAAGAAGATTTTCATGGGACCCATGTGGTTTCCAAAGTTGTAATTTTCCTTTTCATTTATGTAAAATGGACTGTATATCTGGACTTTGGGACATTATTTTTTATATGGTGACTAGCCGCTTCACGCAATTAGTTTATTCATATAAAATTGCCTCTGCTTGACATAATTCTCATTAGTATTATTAATTCATGCAAAATTGTGCTTTTCTAGATAAAATGACAAAAATCGCAAGTGTCAATTTTGAAATTCTGGAAGCATCAGGGAAGAATTATTTAAGTTGGCAGTTGGATGTCAAATTCCATCTACGAGCATAGTCCCTAAGTATCACTATCACAAAAGATAATTCTGCGACAGACATTGAAAAAGCAAATGCTATAATATATATTCATCACCACATGGACAAGACCTTAAAGGCTGAATACCTTATGGTCGAAGATCCACTAGAGCTATAGACTACCTTTGAGGATATGTATAAACATCAGAAAGATGTTATACTCCCAAGGGCCCGTTATGAGAGGGAAAACATGAGACTTCAGGACTTTAAGTCCGTAGCCGAGTACAACTCAGCTCTGTTCAGCATTACCTTACGCCTAAAGTTGTGTGGTGAAAAAAATCTCAGAAGAACGCATGCTAAAAAAGACTTACACGTCTTTTCATGAAAAAGATGCAATACTAATGCAGTAATACAGTGAACGAAATTTCACTAAGTATTCTGAGCTGCTAGCATGCCTGTTAATGGCTGAACAGAATATGAAGCTTCTCCTTACCACTCATAACATGCACCCCTGGCACGCCCCCTCCCAGAAGTTCACAATGCATCTTCTTCAAAGAAGAAAAATAATAAAATAAAATGAAAATTCCAGAAGGGGGGACCAGACAAAGGACCAGAGGGCAAGTCCACCAGAACAAAAATGAAGGAAGGCGAAAGTTCACATGGCGCAAAAATGATAACAACAGAAATCAAGCACCTCCACCAAGAAAGGATTGGGAAGACCAGGGCCATAATTGTGGCATGAAAGGACACATGTCAAAAGTGTGTAGAACTCCGCGCATCTACAAGATTTGTACAAAGAACGTGTGAAGAATAAAGTCAAAACAAATCTGGCGGCCAACCACTCCACAGCTCCAGTATAGTTCACACCTGCTGATTTCGAGAGAGACAACTTATTTGATTAGTTTCTTTTTATCTTAGTCATAAACATTGTCATTGAGAGCTGTATGTTTTTCATAACTATGCAGATTTTTATTGAAATAATGTAGTTATGTTTTTGGAATAAAATGTGCTTATATGCTTTATACTTTAATAGATGACTGCTCTCATGTTTGCCAAGTAGACAGTGCCTCGATACATACAATCCTTCAATATAAATGCTACTTTCATAGCATTATACCATATGCTAAGCTGGTAAATACAATATCAGGCCCATTAAATATAATTGATGGATCCGAAAATGCAATCTTATTGCTCCCAAATGGTACACAAATGAAATTAAAGGATGTATTATTCTCTCTGAATTCAAAAAGAAACTTATTAAGTTTTAAGGAAATCTGTTTAAAGGTATTTCACTTAGAAACTATAAACATAAATAATAAATTTTTTTTGTATGTGACGTCTCAAGAAAAAGGAGCCAAATCCATACTTGAGCATTTTGAGAGCCTTTCATCAGGCCTCTATCATACAAAGATATGGAGAGAGGAAGAAATTTTGACAGGGCACCTGAAGCGCCCGATATCATCCAAGTTTCTACTTTGGCATGATAGACTTGGCCACCCTGGTTCGGTAATGATGCAATGTATTTTATCCCAATCCTATGGGCATGATTTGAAGAACCCGAAGATTCTTCAAAAGAGTGAATTCCATTGCATCCTTTGCTACAAGGAAAAACTGATTACAAGGCCATCTCCATTAAAAGTGGACAAAAAATCTTCAAGCTTTCACGAAAGAATACAAGGAGATATATGTAGACCAATCCACCCTTTAGTGGGGCTTTTTCGGTACTTTATGGTACCGATTGATGCATCCTCGAAATATGCATATGTGTGTCTACTATCGACATGCAATTTAGCTATTCCAAAGCTATTGGCACAAATAAGAAAATTGTGGGCGCATTTTACAGATAATCAAATAAAGAAAATACGTTTGGATAATGCTGAGAAATTTACCTTTCGATCATTTCAAGAATATTGCCTAGCAACTGGGATAGAAATTGAACACCCAGTAATGCATGTTCATACCCTAAATGGGTTGGTAGAGTCATTGGTAAAAGACTCTAATGGATTGCACATCCATATTAATGAAATCCCAGTTGCCGGTGACTATATGGGGATATGTAATATTGCATGCTGCATCCTTAATAAAAATCAGACCCTTTGGAGGTCAGAGTCTTTCTCCGATGCAACTTGCATACGGAATACCACCGAATTTCTCTCACTTGAGAATTTTTGGTTGTGTAGTTTATATCCCCATCGCACCACCGTAGAGGACAAAAATGGGCCCTCAACGTCGTCTTTGGATCTATGTAGGGTTTGACTTACCCTCCATAATACGATACATAGAACCCCAAACGTGGGATGCTTTCAAGGCATATCTTGAAGACTGTGAATTGATGAGACAACGTTTCCTAAGTTAGGCCCAGATCCTGCAAAATCTGGAGCATCTCAAATAATATCGTGGGATACAAAAACATTAACCCACTATGATCCGAGAACTAAGTAATGTGAAGATGAGACCTCAAGATCCTCCACATTCAGAATGCTGTTCATCAGTTACCGGATTCATTTATTGAAAACCAGAAGATTGTCAAATCGCACAGCCCTGCTACAGATACTCCAGCTAGGATTGACATTTCCAAGAATGGATGCAATCCACCAGCAACAAATGTGGATGTTCTGCAACTGAAACGAGGCAGACCACCATGCTCCAAGGACAAAAATCCAAGAAAAATAAAAACTCCTAGAGGCATTGGGACAATACCACCACAAAAAAATCAGCTCATGTCCATACCCTCACCCCTTCCGGAATCCACTACAGAGGAAAAGCAAGGAGAAACTAAAATATCATTAAATTATGTACGTATAGGGGAGGTGTTGGACAGAAAGAGTACAATAGTCGACGATTTTCGCGTTTCATATTGCCATTCACGTCGCTGAAAGCGACGATAATAATTATCCACATTCTGTTGCTGAATGCCAACGAAGGAATGATTGGTCAAAGTGGAATGAGGCAATAAAAGCAGAGCTAGACTCGCTTAAGAAACACAAAGTTTTTAGACCAATAGTCAAGACACCACATGGTGTCAAATCTGTGGGATATAAATGGGTATTTGTCAAAAAAAAAAGAAATGAAAATAATGAGATCGCACGCTACAAAGCAAGGCTTGCAGCACATGTATTTTTTCAAAGACCGGGTATTGATTATGAAGAGACATATTCACTGGTAATAGATGCGATCACTTTCTGATTTTTAATTCGCTTAGCAACAAAGGAAGGATTAGATATGCAGCTAATGGATGTTGTGACTGCATATCTATATGGAAATCTCGATAAAGAGATATATATGAAACTTTCTAACGGATTTTCACTTCCTACGAATTTAAAATATAGACATCTGGTCGTCTATTCAGTTAAACTACAACGATCATTTTATGGTCTTACACAATCGGGAAGGATGTGGCATAACAGACTCAGTGAATTCCTTGTACAATAAGGATTCCACAATAATGAAGTCTGCCCTTGCATATTTATAAGAGCAGAAGGAACATGATTCATAATAATTGCAGTCTACATAGACGATTTGAATCTCATATGATCTCCTGAAGAGATCACTGAGATATTTGTACGACTGACAAAAGAATTTTAAATGAAAGATCTAGGCAAAACAAAATTCTGTCGTGGCTTACAGATTGAATATCTAAAAGATGGAATCCTGCTACACCAAATCACATACACAAAGAAATTACTACAAAGATTTCACATGGACCAATTTCATCCATTAAATATACCTATGGCAGTACGCTCTTTGGATGTACATAAAGACCCCTTCCGTTCGCTGGAAGCAGGAAAGGATATATTTGGTCTGAAGTCCATTGTCTGAGTGCTATTGGAGAACTTGTATATCTGGCTAATTGCACGCGTCCCAATATAACTTTTGCAGTGAATTTACTAGCCAGATACAATGCAACACCCACAAAGTGCCACTAGACCAGGGTTAAGCATCTTCTATGCTACCTCTAAGGGTCAACAGATTTGGGCTTGTTTTATAAAAAAAAATCATCCTCCACACTTGTTGGTTATGCAGATGCAGGATACAGGTCTGATCCCCATAATGAAAGTCACAAATATGGTACGTGTTTACCTATTGTGGGACGACAATCTCTTGGAAATCTGTCAAGCAGACCATGACGGCAACCTGATACAACCACTCAGAAATTTTTGCCATCCATGAAGCAAGCAGAGAATGTGTTTTGCTACGTTTAGTTGTATATCACTTCATGGTGACAACCGGATTGAAGACCGGTGACCTTGAGCCTACCACTATGTTTGAGGACAACCCTGCTTGCATTGCCTAGTTACGAGGAGGCTACATCAAAGGCGACAGAATAAAGCACATCTCTACTAAATTCTTCTGGACACATGAACTACAAAGGGATGGCAAGATCGACGTCAAACAAGTACAATCTAGTGAAAACCTAGCGAACATGTTTACTAAGTCATTTCCTACAACCACTTTCAGGAAGTTTGTACAAAAAATTAGAATGAGACACCTAAGAGATCTGAAAGCCAAGGGCTTGCACAGGTCAGGAAGAGTTAAAGGTAATTTGTATTGTTTTTTCCTTTAGCTATGGTTTTCCCACATGGTTTTCCATAGCCAAAGGTTTTAATGAGGAAAATCCTATTAACTCAGGATCCTACAGTATCCACCTCATGTGATACTCATATGATGCTCAGAATCCCGAAGTATTCATGGCGGAGTTCACATTTATGGCAGGATAAGGGGAGTGTTATAAATAGATTATCTTGTGAGATGATACGATTATACTCTATTCAAAAGATTGTATCCTATCCATGTATGAATGCTCCCATCCCCTATAAATAAAGGTCTGGGGTCTCCCCTAAAAAAGATGTTCACAATAATTACTATTTAATTACTTAATTTTTATCTCAAGAAGAAATTAGCATAGCAAGTTAAAATTATATTTAATTAAATATTTCTAAAGAGTCAATATTAGTTTATATAAAATTTAAATATTATATATTTTTGTATTGCTGTGTTAGTTAAGTTGCTCCAATAATCAAATATGAACTATAATGAGATAAAATATTTGAGGTTTAAATAACGATTGTATATGATTTCTACTTGATTAAAATTAAGATCTGGGAAATAAAATATATCACGAAGTTAAACAATGGGCAGGAAAGAAATAGGAAAAATTTGGAGGGAAAGAGAGATGGAGGGACGAGTTTGGGGGTAAGAGGTTGACTGGACCAAAATGTTGCAGTGATATTCCCAAGTATAGGAAGTCGGTCAAGTAGTAATCCTGGTGAGTCCAGGGTCATTGTAACGACTGGTTTTTTGTCTATGTTTTGACTATTATATATATGTGTGTTGGTTGTTCTCTCCTTTGTATGTTTTCCCGTTTCTGTGGTTGGGCGTTTTCGCTCAGTTCTTTATAGTCTTCTAGTTCCGTTGCATATCGTGATGAGCTTGGAGTAAGTCATTCATGATGAACTTCATCTTGTCCGCATCTTAGAGCTAGAGTGATCTTAGAAGCCATAGGAATCTTCCCGAAGCTTCGCGCTTCAATTCGAGACTTTTCGTGCATTTTAGTTGGTTCAAGAAGGAGAACCAACCGACTAGATTGCAATCTAGTCGGTCGGCAACTCTTCAGGAACCGACTAGTTCATCTTGATTATTTCAGATGAGTTACTGTTTACTATTAGTCGATCAAAGAACAACTATCGACCGACTAGTTTCCAAACTAGTCGGTTAGAGTTTCTTCTCAGACTGACTAACTCTCAGTACTTATTGTCTATCATATTCAACCCTTAGTCGGTCAATGAAATTCACCGACCGACTAATTCCCAAACTAGTCGGTTGACGAACCTTCACAGACCGACTAAATCTGTCTACCTGTATTGACCCTGTTCACTGTTTGCCTTTTAGTCGATCACAGTTGGACGACCGATCCGACTAGTTCCCAAACTAGTCGGCCGACCACTCTTCACTGACCGACTAGTTGTCCCAGAAACCCTAGGTTAAGTCGTATTCGCCGCTTATTCTTTCTATTTAAACCCTATACGTTTCCACTTCTTCTTTCACTTTTCTTAGCCGATTTTCTTCCCCAATCATCCCCCATCTTTCTCTTGCCTTCCCTCATCCTCCCGAGCTCCCTCTCACCCCCCATTGCCCGGCAACCACCCCGCGAGCCGCCGGCCGACCCTAAAACCCCCAAATTTTCCTTTTGCTCCAGTTTTCCCCCTAAAATCTCCATTCTCCAGATCCGTTACATTTCAGCCTCCAGGAGATCTCTTCAGCCGTAGTTCCCGGGATCGCTCCTTCCGTTGCCGTGCTAGATCCGATTTGGCGACGGCAATCCGGATACGTCGAGATCCTCTCCTACCTGCAGATTCGTAGGCGTCTTGATCGTCGTTTCTTCCGCTCCATATACGGTTAGTGATCTACTATTAATCTTTCCATAACCCACACTATAATTTAGAAAACCTAATAAAAATGGATTACTAGACGTTGTAGGATTCCAATGCAAATCCGGAATAGATCATACAATTCTGATTTTCTGTTTTGCCATAACAGTGCCCCATCCCCCGTAGAATAGCGTTTGGTGTGACAACTGTCGTCGATCAACAACCTCGGTACCAGGCAAGTGAAACTTGCCAACTCTTGCGTAGGGCCATGTTTTTAGGCCACCTCCTTGTTTTAGCGTAAAAGAGACTGGGCAGTGAAATGATAGCTGCCTAGACGCCCATTTGATCTAGCTTGACAACGAAGCTAGATCCGTCCCCTTTTACTTGTTCATGTCATTCATGCATACTTATCTGTCATGTTTAAATTCCTTACCTGTACGATTTACTACTTGCCATGTCATGACATCCATGCATTGAATGTTGCATTCGTAGCACACGCTACATACTTGTACTTGCTTGTCCAGGCTAGGTGCACCCCTATGCCATCATGAAAAACACTTCCTGGCTCGTGGTCCAGAAGCGAGCATTCATGTTCGGGGGTAATGCACTGGCTCGATACACATGGAGGGGTAGGGTTGAGCGACCACTCAGCGTAGAAGTGTGCCCGTACAGCCACTTCAGCTGTAAGGCGTGAACTCTGTGCACGACATGAAAACATGACTTGTGAATGATAGTAGTTTGCTACTCTTGCCATGCCATGCTAGACACCTGTTGTACTTTGCTTTACTTGTCGCACTCATACTTAAACTGCCATGTCATACATCATGCTAGAACTGCTAGGTTGTTTTACTTGTACTTTTAGTTTCCTTGCACAAGTCTCATGTAGACTTGCTGACATGTGCCCCTTGCTCTTTTGGGTGTCACATGTTAGACCCTGAGCCAGAGACCGTAGCCGAGGACGAGGTGTTCGCTGACGCTGAGCCGGAGCCTACGCTTGACGAGGAGTTTGTGGACACCGGTGACCAGTCTTAGAGACTGATTGGGAGTTGTTTTGCTTTAGGTTGCAGTTAGTTGTCGGTGCATAACACCATTACCTTGTCTTGTACTTTGTACTTTGTTGATCATGCGAGGGCCTCTTTTTAGACTCTTTTCTTTTAGCCTGGTGGCTTTTCTACGATGTTGGAGTTTATTGTTATGGATATTTCTGAGATTTTTCTTTGGTCTCATTTCCTTATTTATTATCTTTGTTTTGTTTCGTGTTGCAAGGACCTGCCATATAATGTTGTTTGACGCTTATCGGACTTGCTGCTTTGTAGCTTCAAGTCTGAGCGGACCTTCTCACGCTTCGCCTCCACGTTTTTGGGAAGCGGCGCGTGACAGTCATATTCCTCAGGGACAAACTAATCTACAAGCTTTACAATCTGAAATATGCTTGGAAATAATTTAGCGAACTATGAACCACCCTTTGAAGGTGAATTTTTGCTTAATTTTTTATTTGAGGTAAAACGTGTACGAAAATAACGTGAAAAAGTGATATGACAAAAGTGTGTGTGTGATGTGTTTTCGTTAGTGTTGTAGGGTATCATGATAATCATTCTCCATGGATGACTCAATCCCTCATCCATACCAAGGTATGTGGATCAGATGATTTAACTTACGGTGATTTTATAGCAATTTACATAAACGTTGAATTGGTCGTTTTTCTAAACAATAAAGTATAACTAGATGAATCTCGTGATTCATCACCCTCCTTGGGCCCCTCTACAGGGTTGTGCACGTAGACAATGCCTCGCGGCATGTTATCCTAAGAGGATTCCTCTCGGATATCACATAATTAATTAAGAAAGCGAAAAACGACATATTCAACGTTTTAGATTATTACAAGTGCTATGAAGACATGAAACATGAAACTCAACAATACTAACTACTACACAACACACTCACAAGATTTTTAGCTAGCCATGGTAATAAAAACAACAATCTTTATTAATATCAACAAAGTTTCATTACAAAACATACTTAAAACTAATAAAAACATAGGAAAAGGGGAGAGATTTCACCCAAAACGATGCCAAAATGTCTCCAAATCTTTACTACAGCTGCTCTAGCTCCTCTGGAATTTGGGGGAGAAGCCCCCAAATCAAATTTTGCTCAATTCGGAGCTTGGATGCAAAAGATATGCCCAAAAATACACTTAAAATAGGCAAATACAGGCTTGGGTTCAACAAAAGCGGGCGGGTCAGCGTCCGCAGTCGCTGGCGGGCACCGCTTGCGTTTTTCACGCGAGCGCCCGCGGTTGTTGGCTGGCGGGTCGGCGCCCGCCCGCATATGGGACCGCCCGCGTTGCGGGCAGCAACTTCCGCCTGCAACGCGGGCAGAAGCTGACGCCAGCTGGCGTCAGCGATTTTTTTTTTAATTTTTTTCTTTCTTCTTTTTCAACACCTTTACTGGGCCTTTTAATTCATAGAAAATTGATCCGACCGCCGAAAATATGGAAAAATAGCCGTTAGATTCGGAAAATTGCAAGCTTTACCTGAAAAATAAAATTGAGACAAAATAGCCGTTCATCCATGCATGGCCATGTGATGCATATTGCATATTTAGGCATGAGATGGATTTTATTCCCATGTAAAAGAATGCATCCAAAATTTTCCCATTGTCCAAGATTATGCATGGTGCGTTATACTTTTTGTGACCAAAAAACAATGAGGCACTGAACATGGATCCCCATAATTTCACATGATTGCCCCCCTTTAATAATTACACCTGCAACAAAAACCTAAAGCGAGGGAGGGTGTAAGAGTTCCAATTGAATCACACTTCATCCAAACACGTGTCGTTGAATTTGAGTTGTCTCACAACTATATCCTTTAACACAGTATTAGAAGAAAACATGTACAATATGCTTTCTAATCCTATTAGGACTCTTGATTTGAGTCTAAATCAATTCCTATAACAAGGTGGATTAATCAAACCAAGACTTCCATGAATATCATAACACTTAAGAATTCATGTTAGAGTCAAACTCTATTAGTTTGGGTAAGTTATAGATCTAACTTTTGGATTAAACCTGCACCCAAAAACTGAACCCAAAACCCCAACTCGTCTAGGGCCATTAGTCGACTAGTGTGCAGTCACTAGTCAGCTAATGCACCAGTTAGTCGGCTAGTGACTCTGCACTAGTCAGTTAATTGGAGTTTATGCATGTCTTCTTCATCCTAGAATATCCATAACTTTTTATGACTATGTGCATTCGCAACTATTGGCACTTGAGATGCCAAAGAGATACATTAGAGGGGAGGGTGAATAGTATGTATGAAAATAAAATATTCATCTAGAAATTCTCATTAAGATTAAAATAGAGTTACCTAATTTTAATCTTAATCAACTATCAAACTTACAATAATATAGATTAGCATAGGATAAATAAAGAGTATGCAAGAGATAAACAAGTCAAGAGATCATGATCGTCGACATACCAACTTTATCTTGGTTCACCCCTCCAAGGCTGGTTCGGTCCCCAAATCTCTGTTGAGCTTTAATCTACTATTTAAAAGAAATAATATAACAACCCACCTCATCTCTAATAAGGATTTACAAATCACTCACTTTTTCTACAACAAAGGTTTCACACAACCTCACCCACAATGAGGGTTTTCCTCTCGTACAATGAAATGAGAGAATACTAACAAAGCAAGAAGATACACAAACATATAGCTGATGCTTTGAAGATCGTGTGAGGATGTTCTTCTATAGGAAGAAAAACTTGATCTCTACAAATAAGAAATACAGATTTAGGAGATCAAGAGTTTTAAGCCAAGAAAAATGAAGAGATTTTATGAATTTTTGGCCAAGAGGAGATTAAAAAACTTTTTGCCTGAAAATCTTTTTATTTGAAAATATTGCTATGTAATCATGTATAAAACCCATACAGAATTCTATATAGAGATGAATTCTGTAGAACACAGCTCCACAAAATCGTCTCCCAATGGATAGAAAATACACAATTGTGTCAATCAAGAAACATGTCAAATGTGACCGCTGGAGGTCTAGGAGTTGACTCCTGTTCTGCTGGGAGTCGACTCCTGGCAAGAAACAGAAAGTCCTGAGAGTAGCTAGTTGCTTAGGAGATAACTCCTGTAAGTCGACTCCTGTACATCTAGGAGTCGACTCCTGGGTCGACTCCCAGCACAATGGGAGTCAACTCCTGGATAAGCTCATAGGCTTTAAAGGAATCCTAAGTGCGTGAGAGAGCTTCAAGCATGGCTTTAACAAGACAGAAGTAAAAAGATACATCAAAAAGAAAGTTTTTACGTAGAAGTCCCTTGATGCAAGCTTCATACTCCAAGCTCCTCGTCTAGATTCCTTTGATTTTTTGTTTTGTTGAACTCACTCTTAACTTTGAGTACCTCTTGATTTGCCTTAAGTTATTCTTCCCGTACTCATAAATGTTAGATGACACTGTTGCTCATCATCAAAACTGCACAGGATGAGACTCAATATCTCAACATACTTCCCCTTTTTGATGATGCCAAACACGCATGCGCGCACGCACACACACACACAACTTGCAACACAACATGTTAGCGTACCAAGTGTTGCAAAAATCAGTTATTATACCATCTATACTTCTCCCCCATTTTAATCATTAAAAAGGTGTTAACATGTTTTCTTTCCATCTTTTTTATTATTAAACAAAAATCTCCCCTTATGCACATATCTCCTGCCCCCGAAATAAATGCAATCGTGAGTCTAAAGTGCATGTGACTTAATATCGAAGCACGTATTCTAACAAATGGGGTGTGCATGAAAACGAAATGGTGTGCATGAAAACGAAATGATCATCACGTAATGAAAGAATTTTACCATGTTTTAATAAAACAAATTGGATATTAATACCATGTGTTAGAAATATGATATTACCAAAATAGATTACACCGTCCTACAAATTTTCTCATCATTTTGACTCTCTCCCCAAAAATGTGCCTGTTCTTTTGAAGTACAATTAGGGATTGCCTCTCATCCCTTTATATGTGTGTATCTAAAAAGTCAAAATATCTTCTTACCCTTTTTACTTTTGGGTCCTTTTGGGTCCATGGGATTAATCATGGGGATAATCTAATTCTAAAACATGAGTATCTAAAAATACATAGTAAGCATGGATACTCAACATTATTGGGTTCAAATAAATGGCCACTTAATAGGAACCAAAACCCATTTAGGATTTGTTTTCCTAGCACACATAAAATTTCTAAAATTAGGCATGTTATTCTTAATAATATGTATATATGCATTTCTATCAATAAAGCTCAATTGTTTTGTAACCTAAAGCATATTATCATGAAATATATGCATGGATTTGGAATTATTCTTAGCATATGTATGCATAATCACATGATTAGTAAAATCCAATTTAAAAGTAGAGCTATCAGAAATATTGGATTTCACAAACTTATTTCATGCAAATTTTCTATGCATAAAAGCATAAATTTTCTTTTCAGCATGCAAAAGATCAACATGATTGCTTTTATTTCTAACAACATTCTTAGGCATAGAGTCATGTTTACATGAAGAAACTATACTCAAGATAGCATTTCTCTTAAAATTATCAAATTTAGAAACACACCCTTCATGCATACATTTGCTCAAAGATAATTCACTAAAAACATATCAATTCTAGCATTAATGTTCTTGCATTCATCCATGAGCAATTTTTTTTTCAATAACTAATCTATTATTGTCAATTCCCAATTCTTTAATAATCAACTTAGCATTGTTTAATCTAACAAGAGATTTATCATGCTCAATTTGCAAACATTCATGATCATGCAATAATGTAGTAGGCTCAAATTTTAATTTATCATGATCATGCTTCAATGCCTTGTATTTCTTATTTAATGATTTACAATGCGTAACTAAATTATTGTATTCACACAACCAAATCACTATCATCACTGTCATCCTCATCATTAAAGGTAGAATTTACCGCATCATTTGTTTGTGCAGTGTAGTACACGTATGTACCCTCTCTTTCTTCTTTGAAATATAGACCCTCAACGTTAGATTCCTCTTGCTGCTATACCATGTGCCAAAGTTAGCTTGCCATTGTAGCTCCTGACACACGATTAAAAATTTTGTTAGTAAAAAAACTTTAATACACATTACCTCTCCATCTTTGATTTCCAATTCCTCTTCCGCTTTCGTCCATTGTGATTCGGGTGTGGTAGGTGGTTGATAAGGCTTCTTCATAAGCTTCCAAAGATTGATGTCAATGGATTGAATATATAGGTCATCATCCTCTTTTTCTAATCAAGATGATTTATGCCATCAAACATTGGTAGTAATTTCCTTTGAGTGTATGCGATTCTTGTTGATGCCATCTGGTACTTAGCTCTGATATCATGTGTTGGGACATGAGATGGTAAGGAGATACACTAGAAGGGGGGTGAATGGTGTATATGAAAATAAAATGTTCCTCTAGAATTTCTCCCCAAGACAAAAATAGAGATACACAATTTTAATCTTAATTAAATAACAAACTTGCAATAATATAGATTAGCACAGCTGAAATAAAGAGTATGCAAGAGATAAATAAGTCAAGAGATTATGCTTGCAGACACAACAAATTTATCATGGTTCACCCCTCCAGGGCTAGTCTAGTCCCCAAATCTCCGTTGGGCTTTAATCCACTATTTAAAACAAATAGCACAAAAACCCACCTCGCCTCCAACGAGGATTTACAAATCACTCACCTTGCCTATAATAGGGGTTTCACACCACCTCACCTACAATGAGGATTTCCCTATCATACAATGCAAACGAGAGAATACTTAAAGATCATGAAGATACAAATACATATATCCGATGCTTTGAAGCTCATGTGAAGATGTGATACTATAGGAAGAAGAACTTGATATGTACAGATAAGAAATATAGCTTTGGGAGATCAAGAGTTAGGCCAAGAATAATGAAGAGCTTTTGGGAATGTTGGCCAAGAGGAGATGTGAAAACGTTTAGCTTGAAAACTTTTTTCTATGAAAATATTGTTCAATAATCTTGTATAAAACACATACACAATTATCTATATATAGAGATGAATTCTGTAGAAAACAACACCACAAAATCGTCTCCCAATGAATAGAAAAAAGACACAATTGCATCAATCAAGGAACATGTTGGAGGTTGACACAGGTAAAATCTTGCACACGATCCTAAGTATAGGAGGTCGTTAAGTAATAAAGTTCCTGGTGAGCCCACGGTCAAATCATGGGGATAAGTTGTTCTACACTCGCAGTCTGAACTAATCAAGAGAAGGTGATGATGATGGTGCAAACACCTCACTAACGTGATAATAGAGGTAAGGATGGTGAATCTATCATGATGATGGTGCAAACACCTCACTAACATGATAATAGAGGTAAGGATGGTGAATCTATCAACCTAATTAATGTATGATAAGTTGTGGAGAGTCCAATGGGAACTATGGTTTGAGGTTCAGATGAAGGATCGATGAGGGGTATGCATGCATTGTGGATTCATTAGGGTTATTGTTAATGGCGGCTCTAGTGTCTCTTATATGACTCCATCACTCATCAAGGTAGGGCATGAGTAATAGGAAACTCTATATCAATCTCCTATCAACTACACATATATAGGTAATGCCTCGCGGCACATCATCTTCTAGGGCCCATCTACGGGTTTTGTGATTTAGATGGGTTCTTGTTGTCCATCACTCTCATATGTCGAGATCAATAACATATTCGTGGGCGAACATTAGCATCAAGGGTAATCATCGGATTCATTGATTTCATAACATAAACGTGTGAATAGATGAATCGCGTAGTTCATCACCCTCCTAGGGCCCCTCTACGGGTTTTATGCACATAGATAGTGCCTCATGGCACATCATCCTCCTAGGACCCCTCTACGGCGGTGCATGATTCAATCAAGCATGCATATAAACCCATCAATCCAATGATATAATCATATAATAGTATACCCAACAATCACACAAGAGACAATAGAAATTAAGACTAGTAATAAACCCTAAACCATCCATAACTCAAACATGGTAAAGAATAGCTATGTAGTAGAAGAAAAGAAATCAATTTTACATTCAAAAACATCATTCAATCATTCATACATATAGCTAATACACAAAAATAGAGGAAAATTGAGATTTTTATCTATAATACCCCTTTTGATGGCCACCAAAATTATCTCTAAGCTTGCTCCAATGGCCCCTCAAAACCCTAGAGAAATTTTGAAAGAAGAAGATGAAATAATTTAGTAGAAAATTTGGCCTAAAACCCCTAAAAACTCTTTTTACGCTTCGGGTCTGCACTGGTGAAGCGGGTCGGATTTACTGCGCCCAAGAACCATACCCGCACTTAAGTGCACCACATACATGGCTGATTCAGGCAGAGTGGGTCGGGTCTGGGTACTGTGCCTGTAACTTGTCCCTGCTAAAAGCGCGTGCCCCACTTTAAATACAGCAGGGTGGGTCGGGTCCAGGTACTGTGTTTGCAACTCGACCCTATTAAATGGGGGCATGCGCAATGCACGCGACCTGCTTTAAATGCAGCAGATCGATCGGTCCACTCTCTGGACCAGTCGGTTTAGAGGTTTTAAAATAAATCCCTTTTTTATAAATCAATTTTTTGGCCTTTTAATTCACGAAAAATGCCTTCATAATCCAATAAATTCTAGGAAAATTTCAGTAAATCCAGAAAAATCTCATCTACACCTGAAAAATGAGAGAGGACAAAAATTAGGACATAAAACGTTTTGTGTATAAATGAAGACTAAGCTCTAGAATTCAATGATATTATCAAAATGCATGTGTTAGAGTCAAAAGAAATGCAATCCATGCATAAAATGTCAATAATAAGGGGAGAAAACATGCAATATTCACTCATAATCAGAGGCCTGGGAGTCAACTCTTGTTCTATTGGGAGTTGACTCTTGGCAAGAAACAGAAAGTCCCAAGAGCAGCCAATTGCTCAAGAGTCGACTCCTGTACATCTTAGAGTTAACTCCTGTGTCGACTCCCAGCACAATAAGAGTCCACTCTTGAATCAACTTCTAGGCTTATATATATATGTGTGTGTGTATATATATATGTATACTAGTCATAACCCGTGCCCGCGGGCACGGTTCATTTAAGATTTTCCCATGCGAAATCTTTGTTCCCCGAAATTTTTTTTTCAAAGCCAAAATTTAAAAGAAAAACAAATTAGTTTACAATATTTAGCGGCACAGGCGCCTTCGGCGTGGGCGCCTTCGGCGCGGAACAACAAATTCAGAGCATGTGCCTTCGACACAGAACACCAAATTCGATGTGGGTGCTTTCGGCACAGAGCAACAAATTCGACGTAAAACAACAATTTCGACGCGGGTGCCTTAGGCGCGGAACAACAAATCAGCGTTAAAAATGGCGCGGGCGCCTTTAGCGCGGAACAACAAATTCAGCGCATGCGCCTTCGACACAGAACACCAAATTCGACGTGGATGCCTTCGGCGCAGAACAACAAATTCGATGTAAAACAACAATTTCGGCGCGGGTGCCTTAGGCGCAGAACAACAAATCAGCGTTAAAAAATTTAGCTGGCGCCTTCGGCGATGGCTTAATATACATATAACCAGTGCCCTTGGGACACTGTTTATTTAAAAATCTTGGGCCCACTAATTTTAAACAAACATCAATAATTATTAGTTTCCCCTGAAATATCATCAGATGATATCGAAATTTTACAGGGTTTTGCAACGCTGATCAATGAGTTGGCGGCATCTCCCGCGTTCATTCTTTCACAGCTCGCGTTCATTCCCAAGATAAGATTGCGTGTATGCACAATATTTTTTTCATAACTAATATTAAAAGGCTATTCCTAATTTCAATGCTTTTGTGTATTCCCAACAAATTTTTCTTTAACCCAAAAATTTCCCTCCAAAACTTGATGTGACATTGCCACATAGGACAAATTCAAAATCTGCCCTCAATTGTAATATTTTTTCATAACTAATATTAAAAGGTTATTCCTAATTTCAATGCTTTTGTGTATTCCCAACAAATTTTTCTTTAACCCAAAAATTTTCCTCCAAAACTTGATGTGACATTGCCACATAGGACAAATTCAAAATATGCCCTCAATTGTAATATAGATGTATATATATATAGGAAAATTTTCAAATGAGAACATTTCGCACCGTGCGAAAATGTTTTTAGTTTTTTTTTTGAAATTTTTTTTTTCAAAAATTCTTTTTTCCACCCTCATTATATGTTGTTATACCCCCCTCAAAAAATAATGGTTGAGAAATAATGTCATTTGGCCTTCGATCAAGGCATTTCATCAAGTTCGCCACGTTTTGAGACCGTTAAATTTGTAACGGGTGGATGTGTGCTCTAATCCCCAACGGGTTCACCCATTATTTTCCCTGTGGTATATAATTGTATGGATTAAACATCAAAAAAAAAGAATTTTTGGAAAAAAAAATTTCAAAAAAAAGATAAAATTCTTTTCGCACGGTGCGAAAAGCCCCTTTTTCGCAATGGAAGATTGCCATATATATATATGTATATGTATATATATATATATATATATGTATATGTATATATCTATATTATAAAAGAGGGATGTTATCAAGAGAAATTGGATAAGAGATATTGGACATGAGAAATTGGATAAGAGATATCTATATTATAAAAGAGGGATGTTATCAAGAGAAATTGGATAAGAGATATTGGAAAAGAGAAATTGGATAAGAGATATCTATATTATAAAAGAGGGATGTTATCAAGAGAAATTGGATAAGAGATATTGAAAAAGAGAAATTGGATAAGAGATATCTATATTATAAAAGAGGGTTGTTATCAAGAGAAATTGGATAAGAGATATTGGACAAGAGAAACTGGATAAGAGATATCTATATTATAAGAGAGGGATGTTATCAAGAGAGATTGGATAAGAGATATCTATATTATAAAAGAGGGATGTTATCAAGAGAAATTGGATAAGAGATGTTGGAAAAGAGAAATTGGATAAGAGATATCTATATTATAAAAGAGGGATGTTATCAAGAGAATTGGATAAGAGATATTGGAAAAGAGAAATTGGATAAGAGATATCTATAAAAGAGGGATGTTATCAAGAGAAATTGGATAAGAGATATTGGACATGAGAAATTGGATAAGAGATATCTATATTATAAAAGAGGGATGTTATCAAGAGAAATTGGATTAGAGATATTGGACAAGATAAATTGGATAAGAGATATCTATATTATAAAAGAGGGATGTTATCAAGAGAAATTGAATAAGAGATATTGGACAATAGAAATTGGATAAGAGTGATGTTATCAAGAGAAATTGGATAAGAGATATCTATATTACAAACGAGAGATGTTATCAAGAGAAATTTGATAAGAGATATTGGACAAGAGAAATTGGACAAGGGATATCTATTATATAAAAGACGGATGTTATCAAGAGAAATTGATAAGAGAATTTGGACATGAGAAATTGGATAAGAGAATTTGGATATCTATTATATAAAACAGGGAAATTGAATAAGAGAAAATATAAGAGATGAGATTTTGAGGGATAAAAGAGGAGGTGGGGAATTTTTCACATACAACCCCGGTTTTTGTATTTTTGCCTATGGACCATCCCCACACACACCCACACTTTTTATTCTCACCCCTTCTGGCCATTTTTTTTCCAGTTCTATGAAGATTTTGAATCTTATCCTACTAGGACAAAGCTTTGTCCTACGTGGCAAGTTTGTCCTTGGTGGTAATGACAATTTTGGTGGGACTTAAATTTTGGGGGAAAACTTAAATTTGGGGGAAACTTGAAATTTTGTGGGAAAACTTGAAATTTGGGGGAACTTGAAATTTGTGGGGGAGAAAAACTCAGACATTAAATAAACCGTGTCCTATGGACACGGGTAATGACTAGTATATATATATGTGTATATATATATATATATCTGTATCTATATGTATCTATATGTATCTATATGTATGTATGTATGTATGTATGTATGTATGTATGTACATACATACATACATACATACATACATATAGATACATACATACATACATATAGATACATACATATATATAAATATATATATATATATACATATATACATATATATATATACATATATACATATACATATATACATATATATATACATATATACATATATATACATACATACATATATCTATATTATAAAACAGGGATGTTATCATGGGTTTTTGGATAAGAGAAATTGGATAAGAGATATTGGTTATGTGTATTATTGTATAATAGGGATGTTATCATGGGTATTGTTGTATAAGAGATTTTGGATAAGAGATAATGGATAAGAGATATTGGATAAGAGAATATGGTTTTGGTTATGTGTAATTGGGTGTGATGTTTAAATAGATTGTATATATGGTATGAGAAATTGAGGAATGAGATATTGGATATAAGAAATCATCACATCACCTAAAATTCAAAATTTAAAATTTTATCACATCCCCTTTATTTTGATCACATCACAAACGAAGGGAAAATTTTGATCCCATCAGTTCTCTCCATCACAAAAGGAGGGAAAAACTCTTCCCGCTACGCTCAAGCTCACGTTCCTCACAAAATTTTGATTCGCTTCTCGCCATCACAAAATTCAAAGGCCTCACAAAATTTTGATTCACTTCAAAGGGAGATCACGAAGAGTCAGGGAGAGCGCACGTTCCTCCTCGCCATCTTCTTCTACCTTCAGCTCAAGAAGAGCAAGGGAGAGCACGAAGATCAAGCTTGATGTCCTGAACCACGGTTAGCTCTTCCTCTTCTCCTCAATTTTTTTTCTTTTACTTTATTTCATCCTCATCAAGAAGAGCACCCCCATTGCAGTGCATTCAGCTTCATCCCTTCCTCAACAACTCAACCATTGGTTTGTGAGTTTGCTAGCTTCATCACGTCCTCTACACCTCAACACTTGGTGAGCACCTCAACCCTTCATTCAAGTATCTCTTTTTAGTTAAGGCAATTGCACTTTAAGTCAATTTTAGTTTTTATGCTTTTTGTATAGTTTGTATAGTTTTTAGTTAAGGCAGCTGAATTTTGTCATGTGGACATTTTGGTTATTTTGAAAATTGTTAATACTGAAGTCAAATACCATGGTATGAAATTGATTTATCTTAAAGTTTTAAACCCATCAAGCTATTTTGGTTTTTTTGGTCCTAAAGTTTGTTGGCATTCCATTTTTAAACCCATCAACTTTCAGTTCTTCATTTTTATGTTTTGAATTCACTTAATTTGCAACTGAATTTGAAATTTTGAAATTTTGAAATTTGAATAAAAATTTCATATTAAAAATTTCATAGGACACTTAATTTCATTTTGAAAATTTCTGAATTAAGTTTGTTGGGTTTAGAAATGGGATGTTTTGAATTTCATAGGACACTTAATTTCAAAATTCATCCTCTTTATATAGGGTATGATGTTTTGAATTCACAGGACACTTAATTTTTATGTTTTAAAAATCTTCACAGTTCTTCAACTTTTGACTGAATTTGCTGAATATGAATTTCTTGAATTTCCTGGATATTTGCAACTGGAAATTCAGCAAATTCCTGAATTTCCTGAATTTCCTGAATTTCCAGTTGATAAGCTCTTCATTTTCATTTTGTGATTGGATGAGAGCTTTGGTTATTGGATGAGATCTTGATGAGCTTGCTAATTTTGATAAGCTCTTCATTTGGTTATTGCTGATAAGAGCTTGCTGATAAGAGCTTGCTGATAAGCTTTGGTTATTGAGATAATTTTTTTTTGGGTTTGCAAGTTGACTGTTGATGTGGTTTGTAAGCTCTTCATTTTGATAAGCTCTTCATTTTAAGCTCTTCATTATCATTTTCATTTTGCTTGATTTTTTTAATTTTGCATGAAAGTGTCCTGTGAAGCTTTGGTTATTGGATGAGAGCTTGATGATAAGATTTTTTCATTTTGATAAGCTCTTCATTTTATAAATTTGTTAATTTGTTAATGAATTTGTTAATGAAATTTTTTTAAATTTGAATTTGTTAATTTGTTAATTTGTTAATGATAAGAGCTTGATAAGAGCTTGATGATTTTTTTAATTTGTTACTGAAAATTTTAATGTTGGATGAGAGATTGCTGATTTGCTTCATTTTGGTTATTTTTTTAACAGGACACTTTCATGTAAATAACCAAAATAAAGTGTTTGCAAATGAAAGTGTCCTGTGAAGCTTTGGTTATTTTGGTTAATACTGAAAAATGCAAAGAAAGTGTCATGTGAACATTGTTAATACTGAAGAGCTTATCATCAAATACCATGGACATTTTGGTTATTTTGGTTAATGCTGATAAGCTGTTGAAAGTTAACTGCAAGCTATTGGACATTTTCATTTTGATAACCAATAGCTTAAAGTGTCCTGTTTAATAAGCTTGCACTTCCAATAGCTTGCACTTCCAATAGCTATTGCATGAAATTGGATAAAGTCCAATAGCTATTGGAAGTGCAAGCTATCAAAAATGTCCAATAGCTTGCAAGCTATTGGAAGTGCAAGAATTCTCTTCATTTTGATAAGCTCTTCACAGGACACTTGCAAGCTATTGTACATTTTGATAAGCTATTGCATGATATTTTGATAAGCTCTTCACAGGACACTTTCATGAATACTGCAGTTAACTTTTGGGTGTATTGAAATTTTTTTAATTTTGCATTAATTTTGGTTATGAAAGTGTCCTGTGAAGATTTTTTTTAATATGAATTTGTTAATTTGTTAATGATAACAGCTTGCTGATAAGAGCTTGATAAGAGCTTGATGATTTTTTTAGCTGAGAGCTTGCTGATTTGCTTCATTTTGGTTATTTTTTTAACAGGACACTTTCATGCAAATAACCAAAATAAAGTGTTTGCAACTGAAAGTGTCCTGTGAAGCTTTGGTTATTTTGGTTAATACTGAAGAATGCAAAGAAAGTGTCCTCGAAAATTATTAATACTGAAGAGCTTATCATCAAATACCATGGACATTTTGGTTAACTGCAAGCTATTGGACATTTTCATTTTGATAACCAATAGCTATTGGATAAAGTCCAATAGCTATTGGAAGTGCAAGCTATCAAAATGTCCTGTGAAGCTTTGGTTATTTTGGTTAATACTGAAGAATGCAAAGAAAGTGTCCTGTGAAAATTGTTAATACTGAAGATCTTCTCATCAAATACCATGGACATTTTGGTTATTTTGGTTAATGCTGATAATCTGTTGAAAGTTAACTGCAAGCTATTGGTGTTGAAATTATATCAAGCAAAATTTAAAAAAATTTGGAAGTGCAAGCTATTGGAAGTCCAATAGCTTTCACTTTAAACAGGACACTTTATCCAATTCTATTCATTTTGATAAGCTCTTCACAGGACACTTACAAGCTATTGGACATTTTGATAAGCTATTGCATGAAATTTTGATAAGCTCTTCACAGGACACTTTCATGAATACTGCAGTTAACTTTTGGGTGTATTGAAATTTTTTTAATTTTTCATTAATTTTGGTTATTTTGGTTATGTTGATAAGCTCTTCATTTTCATTTCCATGGTATTTGATGATATAAGAATATATGTCAACAGGATTGGATGAGAGATTCAACAGGATTGGATGAGGATTGGATGATATAATTTCAACACCATAGTTCATTTTTCTATGCCATGGTTCATTTGGTTATTTTGGTTATTTATTTTTGTTTACGGGTGTTTTCTCACCACAGCTTGTTGTCCGTCGACTGTATGGTCAACGTGGTCAAGGGGCCGACTTGAGGGTCCCTTGGGTTCGCCGAGCCTGCTTGTTCTCGGCGCTGCAGAGCTGAGGGGTAGCCTCGGCTCGGTGAATCGCGCTCGGCTTCGGCTGAATCGCGCTCGGCCTCGGTCGGATCCGCGTCGAGGGGTAGCCTCGGTGCCTTGCAAGTGAGATGACGCCTGAGCAGCCGTCCTCCTGACGACTGCGATGGGGGTAGCCGACCAACGCTGAGGGGTAGCCTCGGCGCCTCGGATGTCTTCTTCCTGGACAGATGAGGACACTCGTCAGGGAGGCCAGACCTAGGTTCCGGCCAAATCCCCTCCGATGCCTAAGTCAGATCAGGGTCTGAAAGGGTACTCGGCGGGGGAGATCCGGCTTGCAAGGAAGCCGGAACGTCAACCCAGGCGGCACGAGTAAAGGGGGAGGGTGGAATATGGAGTGGCGAAAGCCTAGGTCGTTGATGGAGTACCTCTCTGTTGATACCTGAGTTTCGATCCCCTTCTCCGTCGTCCTGGGCTTCCCCTTATAGGGTCTTCCGTGATTGCCCCACGTCCTGCCTCCTCTCACGTCCTCCCGATCCGCCTCCGCCTCCTCCCCCTCGTGCGTAGTGGAGGGGTGGCCCATTAACGGGTCCGTTAATGGCCATCATGGGATCGTGGATTCAGGGGGGCGGTTAATCCGGCCGAATGGGGGCTAGTCGGGTGTCCCCGAGGGCGAATTGGCTGGGCCTTCAGCCCTGTCCGTGGGCTCCCTTCGGGCGGGCCTGTCTTCTCTAGTGGGCTTCTCCTTTGAGGTCGGGCCGTGGGCCGTTGTAATTCGGGCTCGTTGATATTAGTCGTAACAATTGCCCCCATCGCCCGGACCGTTCGGCTTCCGTCGGTTCGGTTTGGGTGATGTGACTCTTTCATGATCCGACGGGTGCGTCAGTCGAGGCTCCGCTATTAAATGGATGTCATTATTACCGCTCCGTTTGAACTTCCGCTGGTGCAGTTTTCGAAGCATCGCCGCCGTTTTGATGTCGCCACGCGCTCTCCCCTGATGGTTCAGATCCCTCCTTCGCCCTCTATATATACATTCCAATCCCTCGGGCTTCAATTCTTTCGCGCTCATTCCTTCCTGATCTCCGTTCTGCCAGCTTCTTCTTCCCAACCATTGTCTTCTTTCCAGCTCCGGTCAAGGTAACTCTTCCACCTTATAACTCGGGCTATGGCCAGGCTTAGAATAGGTGATACACGTCCTGGCGGACCGTCGCCTATTCCCGATCGTCCCCATCCCTCGGGGCTCAAAGTTCCCTCGCCGTCCCTGGGGGTCCCGGATAAAGGGAAAGGAAAGCTTTTTCCGGATCCCGTCGGGGACGATGTGGCCTCGTCTTTCGAGCGATTAGGAATCCCTCCATCGATCCTCCGGTCGTCATCCATGGCCCCTTTCTTAGTCACTAGGGAGATACGAGAGAGGTACCTATGTTATCCTTATGACGTCCGGATTCCCTTAGGAGACGAGCGGATCTGCTTCCCGCGGAGTAACGAGGTCGGCGTCTACGTCGAGATGTTCCATCTGGGGCTCCGCTTCCCCCTCCACCCCTTTATCATTCAATTCACTGACTCCTTGAAAGTCGCCCTGTGCCAACTAACGCCATCCTCTGTCGCGGTGTTAGGTTCATTACGCTTTGTATCACTCACGGCCTGGAGCCGTCTCTCCCCCTCCTCTTTCACTTTTACCGAATCCAGACGGTCGGCCTCGGATCTTAGCTGCACCTTTGAGCCCGTGCGGGTCGAGTGTGCCTTCTCGGTCTGCCCCCTGGGTCGGGGAACTGGGACTCTAGATTTGGTTTTGTTGTTTTTCCCCGGGCCTCGGTGATCTTGACAGGTTGGGGGAGTTCGCAACAAACCGACAGGGCGGCAACCTTATCCGAGGCCAAGCGGGCCGCGGCCCGCCTCATATCGTCACTTTCTCTTGAGGAGAGGTCGGTCTGGCATTTGTTGGACGACCTGCTTCTTAAGTGCACTCTGTGGTCCCCCGGTTAGTTGTCTCCCTTCCTTCCGTTTAACCTCTGGCTCACCCTGATTTCGCTTCCTCTCGCAGGGATGGCTGGCCGTGAATTCACCCATGACGTAGATGAGCTTATTCGGCTGGGATCTCGCCGGGGACGTGGGAGCTCTTCCGGACGGGCGCCTCGCCGCCCTGTAGATGAAGAGTTGCGTCAGTTCGAGCCTCCTTCGGGAAGGATTGAGGCCAGGTCTCCCCCACGGGTCGCACTGGGTGCCCCCAGAAGGGAAGTCACTGGGGGCGACCCCCTCCTTGTTGAGGGTTCTGGATCGGCTCCTCGGCCGTCCGCGGGCGGGAGTCGCAAGCGCTCTCCCCCAATTACCGCTGGCCCCAACGGGAAGAAGTCGCGGAAGAACGGTGGGCGCGCCGTTTCTCCGGCTCCCACCGTCGCGCCGACGGATCCCAGCAAGGCAGTCGTGCCGACCGTCTCGGCCGACCCCGCCGCCTACGCCGTCGTCACCCCCCTCGGCTACCCCTTCGGTTTTGGGGGCCGTCTGCGTCCTGCCGAGTGCCTCCGCAGGCCCCGCTGATCCTCCCAGGGACTCGGTGCCCCTTAAAATGGCCTTGGCGAGTCGGCCGGTGGCGGACACCGTCCCTCCGGGGGACCGTTCCTTCTTGGAGTTGTCCCCCATGGACATATTATCGGATTCCCTAGTCGATCATCTCCGACAGGTTCGAATTCCTGCTGTTTTCGGACAGTTGCTTTGCCCTTCGATCTTCCTCGGTATAACCCCCCTCTCTTTCATTTGCAGGCCACCGCGATAGCTGTTGAGGCGCAACACCGGGCGACCCAGTTGAGAAGCCTCGAGGATTCCCTAAGTCGGGAACGCGCCCGGGCTGGGGAGGCTGACGTAGCCCTTCAGGGTGCCCACATGGAAGCCCGGCAGCAACGCCGTCGCGCCGACTAACTCGAGTCTCAAGTACATGATCTCAAGCGAAAGCTTGTGGATGTCCATGACGTGAGCCGGGAAGCGGAAGAGAAGTTCCGGCGGGAGAGGGAGGATCTCTGGGGCCAACTCACCGAGCTACGTCGGAGGCTCCGTTTCGCCGAGGAGGCTGAGAAGGGCGTCGACACGGCCATAAGGCCGAAGATTGCGTCGGTCCTGAGGGAGGTCTTCAGGACTTATGAGGACCTCCTTGCCCCTCGCATAGTAGAGGTCGTCAGGGAGTCATTCCGGCAGTTTGCGGAGCTCGCCCGGGCGCCGATCCTCCCTCCACCGGGGGACGCCGATCCCCACTGTTTGGAGCAAGGCGAGGCCCCGGACGACGCTGTCTCTCGCGCTCCGGACCCCTGAAGAGCCCTTGTATCCTGTCCCCTTTCTTGGGTGACAAATTTTGTTGTCAACAATAGTGCCCCAGACCTCTGAAGAGCTCTTGTATCCTGTCCCCTTTCTTGGGTGACAAATTTTGTTGTCAACAACAGTGCTCCAGAGGACGTTGTTGAGTGATATGTAACCCATACCATTAATGAAAACGATATCTTCTAGTCAATTCTTCTTGCGTCACTGGTCTCTTTTTCGGGGGTTCCCCCCTTTGGAATAGCCTTCAATGTTCCTAGATCGGACGGGCATCTTTGCCCTCGTCTAGGGGTGTTGCCCCGTGATCGTCTGGCTTGGGATGTCGTTCCTCCTGCCGAGCCTGTCCGTCGAGGTGATTGTCCTCAGCCAGGCGAGTGGGTGAGTCATTCGGTCCGCGAGGGTGGTCATCCCTTGGCTTGCAGCCGGCTGTCATGCTCGTCGGCTGGGGGGAGTTGCCCCCAGCCTTATGAGCGGGTGCTTTGCTCGGTCCGCGGGGGCAAGCACCCTTCGGCTTATGACCGGGCGTCGTGTTCGTTGGCTGGGGGAGTTGCCCCCGGCCTTAGGAGTGGGCGATTTACTCGGTCTATGGGGGTGAGTGCTCCTCGGCTTATGACCGAGCATCGTGCTCGTCGGCTGGGGGAGTTGCCCCCAGCCTTACGAGCGGGCGGTTTGCTCGGTCTGCGGGGGTGAGTATCCCTCGGCTTGTGACCGGTAGTCGTGCTCGTCGGCTGGGGGAGTTTCCCCCAATCTTATGAGTGGGATCTTCGCTCGGTCCGCGGGGGTGAGCACCCCTCAGCCCACGACCGGGCGTTGTGCTCGTCGGCTGGGGGAGTTTCCCCCAACCTTACGAGCGAGAGCTTCGGTCAGTCTGCGGGGGTGAGTACCCCTCGGCTTATGACCGACGAAGGAGATTTGTTCGGTGGCGAGGGGAGTGGCCCCTCGTCTTACGGCCGATGAAGGAGATTTATTCAGTGGCGAGGGGAGTTGCCCCTCGGCTTACGTCCTACGAAGGAGATTTGTTCGGTGGCGAGGGGAGTTGCTCCTCGCCTTACGACCGACGAAGGAGATTCGTTCGGTGGCGAGGGGAGTCGCCCCTCGACTTACGGCCGACGAAGGAGATTCGTTCGGTGGCGAGGGGAGTTGCCCCCCCGACTTACGGCCGACGAAGGAGATTCATTCGATGGCGAGGGGAGTCGCCCCTCGACTTATGGCCGACGAAGGAGATTCGTTCGGTGGCGAGGGGAGTCGCCCCCGCGACTTACGGCCAACGAAGGAGATTCGTTCGGTGGCGAGGGGAGTTGCCCCCCGACTTACGGCCGACGAAGGAGATTCGTTCGGTGGCGAGGGGAGTCTCCCCTCGACTTACGGCCGACGAAGGAGATTCGTTCGGTGGCGAGGGGAGTTGCCCCTCGACTTATGGCCGTTGTGATTTGGGCTGGTCCATATTAGTCAGACCGCGGTCGCCTTGATTGAGTCTTCCTACGCATCCTGAATCGTCTGCTCAAAACAGGTGATAGAATTTGCATTGACAGTGTATGCCTTCATTTCCGCGAGACAATACATTTGGAGTAATGAAAAAAGGAAAAGGCAACAAGACACAGGGGAGGTTCTGGCAGGGTAGCCCTCCCCCGGTGGAGCGGCGGCTGTTTGCTCTATCTCCTCACTCGATGATACGTGCGACTGTCTGGACCGCGTTCACCCCTTTTCCCCTGTCCGACTGTTTGGACGTTCCTTCTCCCGAGGTGGGGTCGTTGGCGGAGCTCTTCAGGTGCCCCCGGCTCACGAGCTTCTCGATGTCTTTCTTCAAGTGCCAACAGTTGTCGGTATCGTGGCAGTTGTCTTTGTGGTACTTGCAGTATTTCTCTTCATCCCTCCTGCCTCTCCTCGTCCTTCGGGGAGGTCGGCTCGTATGTCCTTCCTTCTGGGCTTGCGCTAGGATCACGTCCGGGGCGGTGGTAACCGAGGAATGCCAGGGTTCTTCCCTCCGTGGTCTTCCTCTGGCCCTCTTCTCTTGTCGATGCTCCTTCGTGCCGCGACGCTCGTTCTCGTCGCGCTTGGTCCCGTGCCTGGTCTTACCCTCATCCATGGCCAGGGCCTCTTCTGGCAGCATGAAGCGCTCTGCTCGGGCCATAATTCTGGCGAGGTCCTTCGGTGGGTCGCTGTGTAGCGATTTCTTCAATCCCCTATGTCGTAGCCCCTTTTTCAGGGCCGCCTTTACCACCAGCTTGGGGCAGCCATCCACGCTCAATCGCTCCACGTTGAAGCGACGCATGAAGTGCCTCAACGACTCGGCCGGTCCCTACACCACATTGAACAAGTGTTCTGAGTCAGGTTTTACCTGCCGCCCGGCCATAAACTGCTTGTAGAACAACTGGGTGAGATCCTCGAAGCTGTCTATCGACCGACCGGGCAGGCTGAGGTACCAGGTCCGAGCCGCCTCCCGTAGGGTGGAGTAGAAGCCCCTGTAGAGCAGGGTGTCATCGGCCCCCTGGAACGCCATGACCCCCTCGTAATCCATCACATGGTCTGCGAGGTCGCTAACGCCGTTGTACTTCTCCAGCGTCGGTACCTTGAAGTTCACGGGTATCCATGCCTCGGTTATCCTCCGAGTCAGGGGGCATCGTTCTCCGCTGATGCACCCGGGTCGCTCCCCTTCGCCCGCCTCCTTGCCGTTCGACTGCAACGAGGGGGCCGGCGGAAGCTTGACCTCCTCTTGGGTCCTTGCCAGCTTGGGTGCCGGGCTCGATCGACGCGAACGTTCTTTCCAGCTCTTCTGGTGGTGGGCCTTTGTCCGTTGTCTGCCTCCGCTCTGGTAAGACCGGACGCTCGCTGATCGGCGATCATCCCGCCTACGTTTATGCGACCCCGGACGTGCGGATGAGGCCGTCCTTGAGATGTCGCCCGTCCGCTCCGAGTTCCCCCCCTTTCCCTCTCTGAGTGAGGTGGGAGTGGGAGATTGCTTCGGGGAAAAACCGGGCATGGTGAACATCCTTTCTGTGTTCTGCACTCCTTTTCCGTGGTCGGCAACCACGGCGGAACGAAGAGGTCGTCGATCCTCTTCCTGGCGGGAGGCCCGTCCCTCCCCACCCTTAGGGGTGGGAGTGCTGCTAACGAGCTGCTGAATTGTCACGACTAAAGTTTGGATGTTGGCGTTGGTCTCCTGCGCGTAGGCTCGGAGTTTTCCCTGCGTGGCCAGCTGGGCGTTGTTGGCCTCCCCGGCAGTGCAGCCGTTCGGGGTCTCGACGGGGGCATGGTACACGCCCTCCTCCGGGATGGGAGGCATGCGCCCTAGGCCATTGCTGATTGGTTCGATCTTGGTGGTTTTACGTGGGTGTTAGCTCGATCCCACAGACGGCGCCAGATGTTTACGGGTGTTTTCTTACCACAGCTCGTTGACCGTCGGCTGTATGATCAACGTGGTCAAGGGGCCGACTTGGGGGTCCATTGGGTTCGTCGAGCCTGCTTGTTCTCGACGCTGCAGAGCTGAGGGGTAGCCTCGGCTCGGTGAATCGCACTCGGCTTCGGCTGAATCGCGCTCGGCCTCGGTCGGATCCGCGTCGAGGGGTAGCCTCGGTGCCTTGCAAGTGAGATGACGCCTGAGCAGCCGTCCTCCTGACGACTGCGATGGGGGTAGTCGACCGACGCTGAGGGGTAGCCTCAGCGCCTCAGATGTCTTCTTCCTGGATAGATGAGGAAACTCGTCAGGGAGGCCGGACCTAGGTTCTGGACAAATCCCCTCCGATGCCTAAGTCAGATCAGGGTCTGAAAGGGTACTCGGCGGGGGAGATCCGGCTTGCAAGGAAGCCGGAACGTCAACCCAGGCGGCACGAATAAAGGGGGAGGGTGGAATATGGAGTGGCGAAAGCCTAGGTCGTTGATGGAGTACCTCTCTGTTGATTACCTGAGTTTCGATCCCCTTCTCCGTTGTACTGGCCTTCCCCTTATAGGGTCTTCCGTGATTGCCCCACGTCCTGCCTCCTCTCACGTCCTCCCGATCCGCCTCCGCCTCCTCCCCCTCGTGCGTAGTGGAGGGGTGGCCCATTAACAGGTCCGTTAATGGCCATCATGGGATCGCGGACTCAGGGGGGCGGTTAATCCGGCCGAATGGGGGCTAGTCGGGTGTCCCCGATGGCGAATTGGCTGGGCCTTCAGCCCCGTCCGTGGGCTCCCTTCGGGCGGGCCTGTCTTCTCTAGTGGGCTTCTCCTTTGAGGTCGGGCCGTGGGCCGTTGTAATTCGGGCTCGTTGATATTAGTCGTAACAATTTTCATTTTCATTTTGCTTGATTTTTTTAATTTTGTATTTTAATGTTGGATGAGAGCTTGCTGAATTGCTTCATTTTGGTTATTTTTTTAACAGGACCCTTTCATGCAAAGAAATTTTCATTTCCATGGTATTTGATGATAAGCTCTTCATAAACAAATAACCAAAATAAAGTGTTTGCAAATGAAATCATGAACAAATAACCAAAATGTCATGTTATTTTTTGTTTGGATGTAATCATGATTGTAATCCAGACCTGGCAATATAGGTTGGATGTAATTCAGAAATTTGCTCATTGGTGAGTATTTTGAGGGAGGAATGCTTGCAATTGACAGCATATCTTAATTTGGTATAACCTCATATGAGGTTATGCCATCAATATTTGAAATTCTTAGGTGAAATTGAAATTCAAGTAAGAATTTTGAGGTTATGATGTCAATAGTATTTTGAAATTGAAATTCTTAATGTGAGAATTTCAATTTCAACCTATTTAGGTTATGCTGTCAATCCATTGCAATTTTGAAGTTCAATAGTATTTTGCAGTTATGCTGTCAATCCAGCATAACTTCAAATTTCAACCTATTTAGGTTGAACTAAATAGGTTATGCTGTCAATCCATCATAACTTCAATTCTTAGGTGAAATTGAAATTCAAATATTGACCTGCATAGTTGAGTATTTTGAAATTGAAATTCTTAAAGTGAGAACTAAATAGGTGGGCTATCAATAGGTGAGTATTTTGAAGTTGATAGCCTGCATAGCTAACAAGAATATTGACAGCATAACTTCAAATTGCAAGCATAGCTAAATTTGGTATAACCTCATAGGTTAGTGTTTTGAGGGGGGAATGCATTGACAGCTCAATTTCAAGTAAGACTTTGCTCATTGACTTGATTATTGGTATAACATCATAAGTGAGTATTTTGAGGAGGGAATGCAATTTTTTTTGAAATAGCAATATTCAATTGAAATAGCAATATTGAAGTGAAATTCCTACTTCAATTTTGAACTAAAATTTTGAATTGAAATAGCAATTTCATTTAGCAATTCATAATTGAAATATAGCAATCTAAAATGAAATTGCAATATTGAACTGAAATTCACCTTTGTAGTTATTATTTGTATAACCTCAGAGGTGAGATTTAGAGGGGGGAATGCAAATGTGTCATGTGTAGAGATTATTGGTATAACCTCATAGGTGAGTATTTTGAGGGGGGAATGCAAATTTTTTTTGAAATAGCAACATTTTGATTGGGACATACCCACATTTGTCAAAAATTTCATTGGGACATACCCATATTTGTCAAACATTCATGGGACAAACCCAAATCTGAATGAATTGAAAAATTTTGAAAGAGAAACTTTTTTGACTGAAATGAAATTTTCAAACCAATGACAAAATTTTGTGCTTATTTTTCAACCCAATATTCAATTTTGAACCTTGAATTGAATTTGGAACCTTGAAATTTTTTTGACTGCAATGAAATTTTCAAACCAATGACAAAATTTTGTGCTTATTTTTCAACCCAATGTTCAATTTTGAACCTTGATTTCAATTTTGAAAGAGAATATTTTTCAACCCAATATTCAATTGAATTGAATTGGGATAGCAATATCCTGTCAAGTAACAATTTTGAATATATGAATTGAATTGGGATATTGTATATGAATTGGAATTTTGAATATCAATTTGAATTGTAATATGATATCATGTCAAGTAACTAAAAATTCTCAATTTGAATTTTGAATTTGAATTTTAGTTACTTGGACTAGGATATGCTAAAGTTCAAGTAACTAGGATACATGATATCCTAGCAATATCCTGGGATATGAACAATTGAGTTCAAGATTGGGATATTAACTTAATATGAGTTCAACATTGAGTTCAATTGAGTTCATATCCTGGGTATGCACTCAAGATTGAGTTCAATTGAGTTCAAAATTTGCATTTTGAATGTCAAATGATAATGTTACTTGACAGGATATGAACTCAATTTGCATTTTGGATATGCACTCAATTAATCATGTTAAATTCTGTTGATTATTTTACTTTGATGTAATGTTACTTTGATGTCATAACAGGACATTTTGTTAAATTTTGTTACTTTGAAAATTTAACATGACATTTTTTGTTACTTTGACAGTGTAATTTAACAATATTGTTATATCAAACCAAAATTCAAAATTCAGTGTAGGATCAAAATTCTTTTTGGAGTTCATTTTACACACAATATTTTTGGAGTACACAAAATTCAAAATGCTTGATATAACAAAAATGTGAGTTCTTATATCAAGCAACTGAACTCATTTTCAGGATGAGAATTTTGATGAACACTGAATTTATTTTGATGAACACTGAATTCATTTTGATGAAAATTTTGATGAACCTTTTGATGAATACATCATTTTGACTTCAGTGTTGAGAAATTTAACAGTTTCATTGAATTGAGAAATGTGTGTTTGAAACTTTTGAAAATAGTATGAAACTTTTGGAAATTTATAACTTATCCAATAAACATGGATACTTTCATTATAGGACATATATGTTGATTAACAGTAGGACATATCAAAATTTAGCATGTTCAAATCTATTTTGATAATTTTGACATATATGTTGATATGTCCTGTTAACAGTAGGAATTTTGATATGTCCTATAATTGAGATAATTTTTGACATATATGTTCAAAATTTAGCATAACAGTAGGACAGTTCAAATATTCTCAACATTGATACCGTCATTATCAAAATAGGCATGTTTTCTCATGGATAAGAGTAGACTAGAAATAGATATGAGATTAAGAGATGCTAAAATAAATTTCAGTTTGAAAATGCTAAAAACTGATAATGCTCATATTTGAACATGCTAAAAACTGATAATGTTCATATTTGAAATCATTAAATAATGTTCATATTTGAAATGTCATTCAAATGGCTTTAGCTCAACTCATTACATTTAATTTCATTGTCCTGTTAATTTGGTTGGACTAATATTTGCTTCACTCATTTGAATTGCTCAATCTTCACTCATTTTTATTCATATGAATTGCTAAAGAATTAAGTCCAATTGTTTGCATGTGTAATTTCTAACTATTTTGGTTTAACTATTTGCAGGACAAATTAATCATGGATAGCACCCTCCACTAACTGAGAAACTTTTGCCATTTTCTGAAGAACTCACCACTTTTGTTTGAAAATACACCAAGCTTGCAGGCCAAGGTATTTCTCATTGGTCCTCCTCAACGGGTTTTATAGTAAATTTTAGAACCTTTGGGAAATGAATACTAAACAATTTGATATTCTTGCTTCAAAGGGGTTTATAGTAAATGAATACTGAATGAGTTTGCATGTGAGTTTGAATGATAAAGCAAACTTGGCTAACTAAATTTGATACTTAAAGCTATTTTGTCCTGTGAAATGAATTGCTATTTTGTCATGTGAAATGAAATTGTCATTCATTTAGGCTAAAAGAAAAGATGAGTTCTTGATGAATACTGCCACCGGAAATTGCAATGGATTCATATGTCCTGTGTGAGAGAATAAACTATTTGAAATGTTGAGCAAACCATTCAGAATGAAATATTTGAACTATTTGAACTATGTGCTATGTTGAGAGAATGAACTATTTGAAGCACATGTTGGGACATTTGAATACATATGCTTTTATGAAATGTGCTTATCAAATTCAAGCCTCACAGTGTGTTATCAAATTCAATACATATGAGTTCAATCTGGAATGAATGTGCTTAAGTTAAATTTAATTTGGGCATTTGAATCTGGGCTCATCAAAAACATATGAGTTCAAATACAAATTGCTAAAGCAAATTCATTCAAGTTCAAATGCAAAATGCTAAATACAGATTCAAATGCTAAAGAAATTCATTCCATATAAATTCAAGCCTCAAAGTGTGTTATCAAATTCATTCCATCAAATGCTTAGTTATTCCAGTTCAAATTCAAAGTGCTAAATACAGATTTGATGTATTTGAGTCTGGGCTCATCAAATGCTAAAGAAATTCATTCCATATAAATTCAAGCTTCATATAAATACTTGATGTTAAATGTCAGATTGAACTCTTATGTATTTGAACTCATATGTATCCTGTCATATTCATATAAATACTTGCCGAAATTTCAATAACTTTAATTTGGGAATTTGAATTTGGATGAACTGAAATGAAAAGTTAATGTGCACCTGTATTGATGGGCATTTGCTTTAGCATTTGATGAACTGAAATGAAAAGGTAAAGCAACTGCCCAGATTCATATAAATACTTGATGAACTGAAATCTGGGCATTTGATGAACTGAAATGCAAAGGTAAAGCATTTGCTTTAGCCTCAAAACCTTGTTTGTTTTGATTAGCTTTGTTAATGTGCAAAGTTAGTTAATGTATGTTTTGCACCTGTGGGTTTCATTTCAATAACTTTAATTTGGGCATTCATTTCAGTTCATATAAATACTTGATGTTAAATCATGTCATATTCATACAAATACATATGAGTTCAAGTGCCCAAATTATATGAACTGAAATGAATTTGAACTCATTAGTTATTTTAAACTTATTTATGTTATTGTTAGTTCATGGCATGCTATGATATTGTTAACTCATCAATGACATATCATAGCATATGCATAGGGTGATCCTGTATTCAAATGAACACACATGATTGGTGGGTGATCCTGTATAATGCAGCTAATGATATTTAACACAGATTATTCATAGCTATGATATTTCCAGTTAATGTGATCAAAGTGTGACATTTAACATGATTGGTGGGTGATCCTGTATGCTATGTCACCCACCAATCATATGCTATAATATCCTATGCTATGTGCAATTTAACAGGATCACCCACCAACCATACATGTTATCATAGCAGGTTAACAGATTATACCGGATATCATAGGATCTGTTAAATGCCATACCATACATGATCACCCACCAATCATCGGATCACCCACCAATCCTGTTAAATGACACAGCATAGCATAGCAAATGCATATCTGCATTATACCAAGGCTGTTAACTATCATGTGGGTTAACAATATCATAGCATATGCATAGGGTTAACTGGAAAAAAAGTGATGCTATGAAATTTGGCATGTTAGACTAAAAAAATTGATGATATGCATAGGGTTCACCGCTATTCCACCAAAACAAAGAATTAAACACCAAATTATGTGTTCAATTTTTTTGTGTTCTTCATGTTTTGAAGATGGAATTTGAAGATGAACCAAATTTTAAGTTATGTGAGAACTGAAATGTGTTGAATTAGTTGGATATTTATTGAGTTCAAAAGATTTAAACACAAAATTCTGTGTTCATTTTTTTGTTATATCAAATTGCCATCTTCAAATTTGGTTCTTGGTTAAAAACTTGGATGTACTTAACGCCCTTCAAAATTGGATATACTATGTTCACATAACTCAAAATTTGGTTCTTCAAATTCCATCTTCTCAAACAGCTATGTAATACTGAAATTTTGTACTCCTGGAATGAAATTAACTTTGAGAACCTGCTATAACATGCTCATTTCAATGCAAGTATAGCAAATGAATACTTGAATACTCCAAGCAAGCATATCAAAGTATATCTAAGCTTGAATACTTGAATACTTGAATACTTGAATGAGAAAAACCTTTGAATGATAAAGTTATTTTGAAAGAGAAAAACCTTTGAATGATGGCTAAAAAATGTTTGAATGCTGGCTAAAAAATGTTTGACATAGAAAGCAAAAGAAAGCAAAAGAAACTAACTTGGTATGAAGCAAGGCTGTTTATTTTTTGATTTATTATACATGTTGAGAGCCTCTCAAGATTAAATTCATAGTGGACCTAAAATTATGTGAGTAATTAAACAATGTGAGAACTAAAATCTCTTGAGGTGACCTAAATTTTGGGAACAAGAACAAGAATAACGAAACATATCTCACGCTCTGACTTTTGACGGTGTACTTGATATACCTCAAATAACACCAGCCGTGACAACTTCTCCGGTTGAACAAGAAGAGCCTGTCTCAGCCTCGCGTAACGATATGATTTTCAGACAAGTTCCTGGACCATCTGTCAGGTCATTATCAACCTGCCTGTACATAAAATCTTTTCTCCTCCCATGTATTTTAGTTGTGTTTATTTTTGTGTTTAAATTTGGATAGGGCTTTAGCCCAACACAAAAGGAGAGAACGAGAACAAGAACAACGAAACATATCTCATGCTCTGACTTCTGACGGTGTACTTGATATACCTCAAATAACACCAGCCGTGACAACTTCTCCGGTTGAACAAGAAGAGCCTGTCTCAGCCTCGTGTAACGATATGATTTCGGGACAAGTTCCTGGACCATCTGTCAGGTCATTATCAACCCGCCTGTACATAAAATCTTTTCTCCTCCCATGTATTTTAGTTGTGTTTATTTTTGTGTTTAAATTTGGATAGGGCTTTAGTCCAACGAAAAAGGAGAGAACGAGAACAAGAACAACGAAACATATCTCACGCTCTGACTTCTGACGGTGTACTTGATATACCTCAAATAACACCAGCCGTGACAACTTCTCCGGTTGAACAAGAAGAGCCTGTCTCAGCCTCGCGTAACGATATGATTTCCGGACAAGTTCCTAGACCATCTGTCAGGTCATTATCAACCCGCCTATACATAAAATCTTTTCTCCTCCCATGTATTTTAGTTGTGTTTATTTTTGTATTTAAATTTGGATAGGTCTTTAGCCCAACGCAAAAGGAGAGAACGAGAACAAGAACAATGAAACATATCTCACGCTCTGACTTCTGACGGTGTACTTGATATACCTCAAATAACACCAGCCGTGACAACTTCTCCGGTTGAACAAGAAGAGCCTGTCTCAGCCTCTCGTAACGATATGATTTCTGGACACGTTCCTGGATCATCTGTCAGGTCATTATCAACCAGCCTATACATAAAATCTTTTCTCCTCCCATGTATTTTAGTTGTGTTTATTTTTGTGTTTAAATTTGGATAGGGCTTTAGCCCAACGCAAAAGGAGAGAACGAGAACAAGAACAACGAAACATATCTCACGCTCTGACTTCTGACGGTGTACTTGATATACCTCAAATAACACCAGCCGTGACAACTTCTCCGGTTGACCACGAAGATGCTGTCTCAGACTCGTGTAATGATATGATTTCCGGACAAGTTCCTAGACCATCTGTCTGGTCATTATCAACCCGCCTGTACATAAAATCTTTTCTCCTCCCATGTATTTTAGTTGTGTTTATTTTTGTGTTTAAATTTGGATAGGGCTTTAGCCCAACGCAAAAGGAGAGAACGAGAACAAGAACAACAAAACATATCTCACGCTCTGACTTCTGACGGTGTACTTGATATACCTCAAATAACACTAGCCATGACAACTTCTCCGGTTGACCACGAAGATGATGTCTCAGACTCGCGTAACGATATGATTTCCGGACAAGTTCCTGGACCATCTGTCAGTACATTATCAACCCGCCTGTACATAAAATCTTTTCTCCTCCCATGTATTTTAGTTGTGTTTATTTTTGTGTTTAAATTTGGATAGGGCTTTAGCTCAACGCAAAAGGAGAAAATGAGAACAAATACAAGCAAACACATCTCGCTATATGACTCCTACCAGTGTACTCGATATGCCTTAAAGCACATATGCAGTACCAATCTCCCGTTGAACATGAAGATGAGGTCTCAGCCTTGCACAACGATACGATATGTGCTAAAGATGATGAACCATCTGCCAGGTTATTATTCATAAGAGCTACTTTGCCTTAATGTAACTTAATTTTATTTAATTATTATGGTTTTATTTTGGCTAGGTGTTTAGCTCAATGTCAAAGGAGAGAACGGAAAAAAGTTCAACGAAACATACCTCGATATATGACTCCTATCTGTATACCTGAAATAACACCTGGATTAACAACTTCTCCAGTTGCACAAGAAGACGCTGGCTCATCCTCGATCTTCCGATGTCGGTCAACTCAGCATGGCTCTGGTCCACCAACTCAGGTTGATTTTGGTCGGCACTATCTTAGATTAATGAACATTCCATGCCCTCATTGTTCAGCCTTACACTGGTTGGATGAACAGTTATCGAAGTTAACTTTGAGAACACATCTTTTTGGAACATGTTGTTTGTAAGGAAAAGTAAAATTGCCAAAACTTAATGAACCCCCTCCAGCACTTCGAGAATTATATGATGGTGACAGTGAGGCATCAAAATCATTTCAAATGTATACTCGGGAGTATAATGCAGCTAATGCATTTACTAGCCTTGGTGTGACAATGGATCAAAGATTGATTGCTGGCAGAGGCCCGAACATATTTACTATTCATGGAGAATTACGCCATCGAACAAGATCACTTCTGCCCCAACCGGATCAAACAGCAAGTTATTGTCAACTTTACATATATGATCCGGATTCTGCTATGGAGTTTCGAAGTAATAGAAATCCACATTTGAGCAAGGATGTCTTACAAATTATTCAAAATTGTTTATCGGGCATAAATCCATTCATCAAACTAGATTGTCAGGCGTATTCTATTTTATCTCAAGCAGATTCATGTGGTCATGATCTTCCTGTATATCTGCATTACAATTCAAACAAGGATCGTCGCCGTTATAACCTCCCAACCGTAGATGAGATTGCGGTTATTTTACCTGGCGATGGCTATCGACCTTCCAGGATGCGAGATATAGTTTTACATCTTCGAGGAAATCGTCAATTAATGCAAATCAATGAGACTCATCCTGCATACTTACCATTACACTACGTCTTATTATTTCCTGATGGTCAGCTTGGATGGGAACCTGAGTTGAAGCAGTGGGATTCAGTTCAAAACATATCCTCAAGTAGACGCCTGACCATGTGTGAGTTTTATAGCTATCATCTATTTGAAAGACAGAACGAGTATTCTTCAATTTTGAGAGCTGGAAAGTTATTCTAGGAGTTCATAGTTGATGCTTGGGCAGCAATTGAGCAACATCGTTTGAAATTCATCAAACTTAATCAACGGAAACTCCGCTCAGAGCTCTATCAGGGTCTTGCAGATATCGATGCATATGCCAGATGCGACCAAATTGGACATCGCATGATACTTCCTTCATCTTTCACTGGCAGTGCACGTCACATGTTTGAAATATTTCAAGACTCGATGGCTATCACACGTTATAACCAGCACCCGGATATTTTTCTTACCATGACCGCAAATCCAAAGTGGACAGAAATTACTTCAGCTCTACTGCCCAATCAAAAGGCTACCGACCGTCCAGATTTAGTCGCACGTGTATTTGAGTTAAAAAGAAACGCTTTGATGAAGGAGATTGATGGCAATAATGTATTTGGAAAGAAAGTAGCACATGTATTTACAATTGAATTTCAGAAACGGGGTCTTCCACATATGCATGCTCTTTTCTTTCTTCGTGGACCCGATAAGATTCATACATGTGATCAAGTGGATAGAATTGTATGTGCTGAATTTCCTGATCCTGCTCAAGATCCTGCATTATTCGATACTGTGTCAAAATGTATGGTACATGGACCATGTGGTGCTCGGAATCCAAATGCTTCATGTATGGAAAATGGTAAGTGTACTAAGAAATACCCTCGAAATTATGCAGATGCAACAACCTTGGATCGTGATGGATATCCTATTTACCGTCGTCGTAGTAATGGGCATCAATATACTGTAAGGGGGCATCAGGTTGATAACCGAGATGTTGTGCCGCACAACAGGTATCTCTCAAGGCGCTTTAACTGCCACATTAATGTCGAAGTTTGTGCCGGGGTCAGATGTGTGAAGTACATTCATAAGTATATTTATAAAGGTCATGATCGGACCACAATGGTATTGTGCGTAGTAAATGAGATCCAACAATACCTTGATGCAAGATATATTGGACCACCTGAGGCTGCCTGGCGAATATTTGAGCATCCTTTGCATCAAGAGATTCCGTCAGTTCAAAGATTGATACTTCATTTACCAGGGCAACACAGTGTTATTTTTGATCCAGATGAAGATGTAGATGCAATAAGGTCTAGGGCTGAAAATGATAAGACAACTTTGACTGAATTTTTTACATGTTGCGCTTTACATGAGTCTGCACATGATCTCACATATCAAGAATTTCCTCAAAAGTTTGTGTGGCATTCGTCAACAAAGGTCTGGACTCCAAGACAATCTGGATATGCAATTGGCAGAATATATTTTGCCTCCCCTAATTCTGGTGAGAGATTTTATCTACGGTTGCTACTAACAGTTGTTAAAGGGCCAACATCGTGGGAAAATTTACGCACATTCTATTCTATCGAGTACCCTACATTCAAAGCAACATGTATTGCAAGAGGTCTTCTTGAAGATGATTCCGAGTGGAGACAATGTCTTTCCGAGGCTTCAATTATGAAAACAGGATATCAATTACGAAGACTGTTTTGTATTATTCTTATCGAATGTGTGCCGATCGACCCCCTTGCATTATGGAATGAATTTTCAATGCACATTTGCGATGATCTTCCACATAAATTACAAACTTTATTTGCAATTTCTACCCCAACTCAAGGCCAACTTGAAGATTATGGATAATTCCTTAATAATGAATTGCTTAAGGAGTACAGTAAGTGTCTATCCGACTTTCCACCAATGCCACTTCCTGCTGGAGATTGGAATGCAATTGTTGGCAATAGATTGTTGCATGAACATCAGGAACTTATAAATAAAGCAAACAATTGGATGCACAAAAAGACATTGATTGCCTCAATGATGCACAACGCAATGCTTATTCAGCAATTACTTCATCAGTATTTGAAAATAAAGGTACTACGTTCTTCTTGAGCGGCGGTGTTGGAACTGGAAAGACTTTTTTGTACAATGCAATAGCAACAATGTTGCGTAGTCTTAGAAATATAGTTATCACCGTCGCGTCTTCCGGTATTGCATCATTGCTACTTAGTGGAGGTCGGACTGCACATTCCACATTTCGTATCCCGTTAGATGTGCATGATACTTCAATTTGTAATTTTAGCAAGCAATCCATGCAAGCTCAATTATTCAGAAACACAAAACTTATAATATGGGATGAAGTACCTATGCAACATCGACACTGTGTTGAGGCAGTGGATCGATCGTTACAAGATATGTGTGATAACCCCAGAGCATTTGGTGGTATTACTGTTGTTCTTGGTGGGGATTTCCGACAAATCTTGCCCGTCATACCAAAGGGGGTTCGAGAAGAAATTGTTGGTGCCTCATTGAGACGATCTGTATTATGGTGCTCTGTACAAGTTTTGATCTTGGATCAAAATATGCGGTTAAATAACTCATCTGTTGAGAATGCAAATTTTGCAAAATTTATTTTGGAGGTATTTTATTTCATGCCTAATTTAATTTTACTTACTATTTTTTTCTTAGCCATTCCTTAACTAAAATTATATCTATATGTATTAGGTTGGGACAAATCCTACAGAAGTGATAGAACTTCCTTCTAACATATTCAGGTGCAAGGATTTAAACGAGTTAATACTTCGAATTTATCCGCAGCTTGATATTGAGGGTGCAGTGACTCCGGCATACCTTACTGAACGAATAATTCTTTCTGCACGGAATGATGATGTTACTTTTAAAAATGCTGCTGCATTAAACATTTTTCCGGGACAGAAGATTACGTATCAAGCTGCAGACAGTTTTTCTGAAAATGATGAAACCGATCCAACCATTATGAATAGATATCCAACTGAGTACATAAACTCTTTGGATCCTCCTTGGTTGCCATAATTTACACTTGAGCTTAAGGTTGGTTGTCCTATTATTTTATTACGAAATATTGCACCTAAAGACGTGCTCTGCAATGTCACTCGATTGATGGTTGTCAGATGTGCATCACGTGTCATTGAAGCTCAAATTTTAAATGGGGATAAAGCCGGTTGTTTTGTGTTTATTCCAAGAATATCTTTGTCTCCATCGGCTACAGAATTACCTTTTCATATGACAAGAAGGTAGTTTCCTGTCCGTGTGACATATGCTATGACGATTAATAAAGCCCAAGGACAATCTGTAAAATTTGTTGGAGTTGATTTGCGGACCCCAGTTTTCAGTCATGGACATCTTTATGTTGCACTTTCAAGGTGCACATCTTTTGATCGTGTATGTGTCCTTCTTCAGCCCAACATAAATAACACAGAAAACATCGTTTACCTAGAAGTTCTGCTATGATTTCCAATGTATGATAAAAATTGGATGTAAGTTTTTAACTTTCTTTCTTTACATTGTTTTATTTATATTATTTGTTTAAATGATCTTTTAAAAAATTATTATTGATTGTTGTCTAACATGCAGGTATATCATTATCATACGTTACCAAGCTTTAAAATGTGGACCCACATTACCATATATGGCAGGGTAAGAAATTTTTTCCTTTCCTACATTTCATTGCATGACTTAATAGTTTTCGGTATGCATTGTTTGATAAAATATATTGGTTTGTATTTTTATATAGATAGATGATGATGCAGATTTGGCGAAAACTGTAAGTTTCTTATCATAATTCTACATTATATTTTTAATCTACTATGTTTGCATTAACATTTTTCTTCTCAAAGGTTCTGTTACTTCAAAACAATCACATAAATGTCAAGCTACGGGGTTATATCGGATTTTGGTTTGATAAGGTATGCATACCGTTACAAACATTCCCATTTTGAAATTAAAAATTAGTGACTGTTTATTATTATTATTATTTCCAGCAAATTGCTAAAAGAACTTTACAAGCAATGGCGACGAGTCACATTGAAGACAAAGCAATCTTCTTTTCCGAGGTAATATAAAAATCTTAGATTTTGTTTTTCAAAATATCCTGTTCATTGACCATCCAAATACCTTTTTTGTTATAGAAGTGGAAGATGGTTCTTGCCGAGCTTGCTTGGTTCCAGAAAGCACGCCATCCACCACTCCAATGAAAAAAGGTAAATAAATGTATAAATTTAAAATTTTCCATATTATCAAATATATATTAATTTTTCTAAGAAATTTATGTTATTAATTTATCTAGGTTATTGCTCATCCTATTAACTCTCCACTTTGGATTGAGCTTGACACGCCATCTTTTTATAATGTGATGATGAAAAGGTTTTCTGCTTAAACATGATGAAGGTAATAAAAGTGAGTTGTACAAAGTAATTAGATATATCTTCGTTTCTAATTTTTGTATTCTAATCTATGATTTTATTTTTTATTTTCAGGACACACAGCACTAGCTTCATATGTAAATTTTGTTGGTTTTAAATGCCTGTGTGAGAGATGGTGAGAGATGGTGTTTTTGAAGTTGGACTGCATGGTTCAATCCAAAATGTATTTTTGTGTATATTTGTTCATAGTTAAGGGTTTTTTCTTTTAGCATATAGTTTAGGTTGTGAGATATTATAAGTCGATGTATTTAGCCCACAAGCATATCCATAAAGATGAAAAGGAAATCGAAAAAATCTTTGCCAGCTTCAGCCAAACAACACTCTCTTCATCCCGTTGTCTATCATATGCTTTAGATAAATGAACAGAACTTGTGAATCATGAAGTCTCAATTTTGGGGTGAATGTTGTTTGAATTTGCTCCCCTTTTTAACTAAAGCATGTCACTGATATTGTTTGAATATGGAGATGTATAAATACTATGAATTAACTTTTAGACCTGCTTTAGCTCGTTTTTTGTTTTTAACATTTGATTATGTTTCTGTTGGCTAACGATAATATTGGTTTGCTTCTCCATGGGTTAAAATGTGGAGAGTTACAAAGAGGCCATGTCATAATTAATATTAGAAAACAATTTGTCGGCCAATTTCTCTACATTGTATCATTGGCTATAAAAATTTCTAATTTAATGGAGAAATGTTCTGTTTGATTTTAAAATCATGAAATGTGTTCTTTTTCTTATCATGTGTATGTTACAGATGCCATTAATAGATTAAATTATGATTTTTTGTTTAGATTATTGGACATTAGAATTAGTTCATAGGCCAATTAGACATTAGAATGTTACAGATGAGTTATCATGGGCTAGAAAATTCTCTTTTATGCATTAATCATTTCATTATAGCTGGTTCCTTGGTTTATCTCGATTTAGTTGCTTCGGTACGCAGCGAACTACTAGCTAACTAGGGATCGCTCCAATGACGGTATGATTCCAGGCTCTGGTTTTTTCCGATGCCATATCACTAAATCTTTCTCTGACTATTTCTCATCATTGTATCATAGGCTTAAAATCATGAAATATGTGTTCTTTTTTCTTATTCAAATTCTTTTAAACTGTGTTTGTTACAGATGCTTTAGAATGCCTATTTTTTCAATAAAATTATTTGAACATGGATATCTACAACTCGATCGATACTGATAACTGGTGAATAATTTCCAAACGATTGAAATCAAATTCTTGATGCTTTGTTTAGGTTTTTATGGAGAACTTTAAATTTTGGGTTGTTTTATTTGGCAATTCTGTTCATTTTGGTTTATAGAGCAAGGATTTTATTGTTTTTAAATGTGAAATACCAATCGTTGATGTCAAATTCTTGACGCTGTAATTTGAGAGTAGATGACGACGTGGTATTTGAATTGCTTGAAGTGAATTTTAAGGAATTATGATGAAATATATTGTCTTAATGTTGACACCTAGAGAAATTTTTTTTGATTTGATGTAGTTTTGGGTGTTACAATATGCATGTCTATAGTTAAAACTTGACGTGAGGTGTATGTTCTGCTGGTTACATGGATGGTGGTTCGTGTAGAGAAGACGATGAGCGATCTCTTGATCAGGACGGACTAGACGATGCGACTTGATCAATATTGATCACAGGTGAATAATTTCAAAATGATTGAAATTTCTTGGGATGAGCTAAATTATGGGTGATCTAAGATTTTGTGGGGGAATCGTAAATGAATCGCGCCGAAGGCGCCCGCTAAATTATTTTAACTAATTTGTTGTTCTGCACCAAAGGCGTCCGCGCCGAATTTGTTGTTCCGTGCTGAAGGTGCATGCGCCGATTTCGTTGTTCCACGACGAATGCGTCCGTGTCGCTAAATATTTTTACGCTAATTTGTTGTTCCGCACAATTTTGACCGTGGAAATAATTTTTTGGGGAACAAAGATTTTGCGGGGGAAAATCTTAATTGAACCGTGCCCGCGGGCATGGGGTTTGACTAGTATATATATATATATATATATATATATATATATATATATATATATATATATATATTATATATATATGAGGTTGAGGGGGATGAGCAGCAGGTGTAGGAAATTTCCTACACAGGCCCTCCAAAAACCTCATTTTACATAATTTTTTTTTAAAATTATTTGGGGTTATTATACATGTTCTAAAACCCCAAAACCCCAAATATGGGTGAACCCTAGAGGGATTTGACCATTGATCCACTCGTTACAAAAAGTTCTATTGTTCCGAACCCGTTGAATTTGCAACAAGCAGATCGATGGTCAAGAAATATTGGATTCACTTGATTTTTGATAGTTATATAATCCATATTAAGTAGAAAAAGATGAATGGTGTTGATCTTCAAAAAAATGATGGAAAATGACGTTTTGGAGGGATGGTGTAGGAAATTTCCTACACCGGCTGCTCATTTCCCTTTATATATATATATATATATATATATATATATATATATATATATATATATATATATATATATATATATATATATATATATATATATATATATATATATATATAGTAATGGTATCATACGCCATATGAGGTAAAGCCTCATATGCCCCCTCACATGAAGCAACCAAGTACAAGCCCACATGAGCTTGTACTTGGTTGTACCCAGTTGCTTTATGTGAGAGGGCGGCTTTGCCTCATATGGCATATGATACCCATTATATATATATATATGTATGTATATATAGAATAATGGGTATCATACATCATATGAGAGAGGGCCTCATATGCCATCTCACATAAAGCAATCAAGTACAAGCCCATGGGCTTGTACTTGGTTATACCTGCCCCCTTTATGTGAGAGGAATTGTTTCATGTGATGTCAGCAATTCGGGGGGTTAAAAACAATTTTTTTAAATTTTTTTTGCAGTGTGTTCTATAACTTGTCAACTAGATCTTCACCAATTTTCAAGTCAATCCAACACCATTTGAGCCTCCGTTCATCCATTTCAAAAACGTTGCGCTGACAGTTCGGAATTCTGGAGCAGGTTCTTTTGAAATGGATGAATGGAAGCTCAAACGGTGTTGGATCGACTTGAAAATTAGTGGGGAGCTAGTTAACAAGTTGTAGAATACACTGCAAAAAAATGTTTTTAAAAAAATTGTTTTAACTCCCCTAATTGCTCATAGCACAGAAAAAATTCATGTGCTGTCAGCACACCTACATATTCATATATATATATATATATATATATATATACATATACATATATATATGTGTATATATATGTATATACATACATGTATGTATACATGTATACATACATGTATGTATATATGTATACATACATGTATGTATACATGTATACATACATGTATGTATACATGTATACATACATGTATGTATATACATATATACACACACACACACATATATATGTATATATATATATATATATATGAATATGTAGGTGTGCTGACAGTGCATGAATTTTTTCCTGCACTGTCAGCAATTTGGGCCATTAAAAACAATTTTTTTTAATTTATTTTTTGCAGTTGGTTCTTCAACTTGTTGGTTAGCTCCCCACTAAATTTCAAGCCAATCCAACACCATTTGAGCCTCCGTTCATGCGTTTCAAAAACATTGCGCTGACAGTTCGGAATTCTGGAGCGGTTTTTTGAAACGCATAAACCGAAGATCAAATGGTGTTGGATTGGCTTGAAATTTGGTGGGGAGCTAACCAACAAGGTGAAGAACCAACTGCAAAAATAATTTAAATTTTTTTTGTTGATGGCCCAAATCGTTGACACGCAGGAAAAAATTCATGCGCTGTCAGAACAAATACATATTTCTTATATATATATATATATATATATATATATATATATATATTATATACTAGAAATTACCCGTGCACCAAGTGCACGGAATAAAAAAAACCCCCACGAACAGGGCACGGTACACACGCATAACCGAAAAGGGGTGAAAATTGTGGGTGTGTGCCAACAACGTCGGGGGTAAAAGGGGAGCAAGTATGTAAATAATACGGCTAAAAGGCATTTTAACCGTGCACAAAGTGTACCCACACCCCAAAAACCAACCCACACCTCAGGACACGGGACCCACACTGTGTTTTGATGAGTGCTAAACCGGGTGAAAATGAGAAGAATGGGTTTGAGTGTGTGTATTGTCTTGGGGTTTTTGATTTTTTGGATTGGGTGTGTGATTTTGTGTGTTTGGGTTTGGTTGTGTTTTGGGGGGTTGGGTGAGGTTTTGGGGTTTTTGAGTGTTGGGTTTTTTGAGGTTGTCCTATGTGGCGATGTGACATTGCCACATGTGAAAAATTCAAAAACATTCCTCAAATGACATTGCTACTCCTTCGCTGGATACGGTTGACTCTGAGTCTCGTCTCATTTTTGAGAACTGGGGGCTTGTTTGACCCCCTGGGTTAGTGTGTTACTATAATTTTTCTTTCTCATTTCTGACGGTCCTTGTACTTGGCTGTCCTTGATGCTGGTGACTGCTTTAGCCTCTCCTAGCATCGTTCAACCTGTTGCTACATCGGCCGTTGTGGTTACTTGTACATTCTTTTTGCATGAATATACATACTCACTTACCTTTCAATATATGCATACATACATACATTTATACATACATATACATGTATATTTTTTTGGAGAATATGCTTTGCGTCTTTATTGATCTCACGAAAAAATTACAAGGCTCTCACGAGTGGAAGAAGGATGTTTTTATAGTGGGCTAAGGCACAGGCGCCATCACCCAACCAATACTTAACACCTTCCGCTACCCGTAGAGCCAAATTAGAAAACAAAAGTACATGAAAATACAGCCTAGCCTAATAGGCCCCAATTTGAAGGGATAGTACCATCATCATCCTGCTCCCAAGCCACATGCCTCAAGGCAATTCTGACATCATCAGCTATGTTATCAAACAGCAGAGTCTGCATCTGACTAGAAACTTCAAAAATTCTCCTGTTGCGCTCTCTCCAGATGTGCCAGATTAATGCAGCTAAAACCGTCTTGACCAACTTACCCACATTGTTCTTAGCATGAAACTGCGAAAGAATCAAATCACCAATTCCTGATAAAGAGGTTGGCAAGGTAGTGGTGATCCCCATTTTAAGAAAGATCCTGCAAAGGAGGTAATTAGTATAACTGCACTCAAAAAATATATGATTCATATCTTCATGAATATTGTCAGAGCATAAGATACAGTAAGGAGAAGTATGGACTCCCCATTGAACGAGCTTGTCACGGGTGAGAAGTTTCTCGTGGAAAGCTCGCAAAAAAGTGATGGCCATCTTGGGGATGTGTCCTTGGAACCAGACCACTTTGTAGTAAGGAAAGAGAGGCTTTATGACCCGCGAACCATCCCATGCATTGATGTCACGACCCGCTTCCCTAAAATGGAGGCGAGGCGTGATGAGGCCCACTCAGGCTGGGAGCTGTGAGGCTCTCAGCCTGTAAAGCATCTAGAAATACCACGCAGATCCCTGTAATGTGAGACGAAACAAAGACAAGAATAATAGAAAGAGACGAATAATAAATAATCAATCTCAGATGTCCAAATAAAAGTTCAACAACCACCAGAAAAGCCACCAGGCTAACAAAAGAGTCTAAAAGGCCCAGCATGGCCAACAAGGAAAGCAACTAACAAGATGGTGCTACTCACCGACAAGCTACAACAACTAACAAAGAAACTGCGGAGGGAACTAAGACTGGTCACAGGTGTCCTCGTACTCAACGTCAGCTGCGGAATCAGGCACGAACTCCACGAACTCGTCGCCCTCAACTACAGACTCTGGCTTAGCAACTAACGTGCGACACCCAAAGAGAAGGGGCACATGTCAGCAAAGTCTACAAGACTTTGTGCAAGGAAACTAGCAGAAAAGTAAAGGCAACCTAGCAATTCTAAAGTATGGTATGACATGACATTTATATAATGAGTGCAGCAAGTAAAGTAAACATCAGTTATGACATGGCATACATGATAGCATGGCAGATAAAAACATGGCATGGAAACAAATAACATGACATGGAAACAAGTAAACATTCACAAGGAATGTCCTAGTCTAGTAGCACGTTGTGCACATGGATTACACCTTTTGGCTAGAGAGGCTATACGGGCCAACTTTTACACTCAAGTGATCGCTTATCCCTACCCCTCCACGTGTATCGGGCATTGGTTTTTAACCAACACATGTGGCCCGCTTCTGGATCACGAGCCAGGAAGTGTTTTTAACAAGTATGGCGTAGGGTTATGCCCGCATAGCAGGTGCCTAACCGGAAACAAGGATTGTACAAGTATTTTGTAGCGTGTGCTACGACGCAACATGTAAATCAGATGACATGTAAAAATGCAAATGCATGTCAGATATTTAAATAAAAATGCGTACCGTTAGAGAAATTAAACGTGATAGGCAAATGCATGACATGACATGACAAAAGGCAGTTCTAGCTTCGTTGTCAAGCTAGAAATTGAAATTGCGCCTAGACCGCTATCATTTCACGGTCTAGTCTCTTTTACGCTAAAAGCAAGGAAATGGCCTAAAGCATGGCCTAAAACAAGGTTGGCAAGTTTCACTTGCCTGGTACCGAGGTTGTTGATCGACGAGAGTCGTCTCAAAAATCGCTATTCTACGGGGATGGGTCACTGTTATGGCAAGACAGAAAATCAGAATTGGATGATCTAATCCAGATTTGTACTGGAATCCTACAACGTCTAGTAATCCATTTTTATTAGGTTTTCTAATTTATAGTGTGGGTTATGGAAAGATTAAGGGTAGATCACTAACTGTATATGAAGAGGAAGAAACGACGATCAAAGACGCCTACGAATCTGCAGGTAGGAGAGGATCTCAATGTATCCGGATTGCCGTCGCCAAATCTGATCGAGCACGACAACGGAAGAAGCGATCCCAAAAAACTACGGCTGAAGAGATCTGCTGGCGGCTGAGATATAACAAATCTGGAGATGGGAGAATGAAGGGGAAAACTGGAGCAAAAAGGAGAAGGGGGGGGGGGTTTAGAGTCGGCCGTCGGCTTGTAGGGTGGTTACCGGCGCAATGGGGGGTGAGAGGGAGCACGGGAGGATGAGGTAAGGCAAGAGGAAGATGGGGGATGATTGGGGAAGAAGGTCGGCTAAGAAAAGTGAGAGAAGAAGTGAAGAAAATATAGAGTTCAAATAGAAAGAACAAGCGGCGGCTGCAACTTAACCTAGGGTTTCTGTGTAGATTAGTCGGTCAGTGAAGAGTGGTCGACCGATTAGTTTGGGAACTAGTCGGTCGGTCGTCCAACTGAAACCGACTAAAAGGCAAACTGAGAACAGGGTCAATACAGGGTAGACAGATTTAGTCGGTCTGTGAAGGCTCGTCAACCGACTAGTTTAGAAATTAGTCGGTCGGTGAATGTTCATTGACCGACTAAGGGTTGAATATGATAGACAATAAGTACTGAGAGTTAGTCGGTCTGAGAAGAAACTCTAACCGACTAGTTTCACAACTAGTCGGTCGATAGTCGTTCTTTGACCGACTAACTGTAAACAGTAACTCGTCTGTCAGAAAGATCTCTGAATTAGTCGGTCTGAGAACAAGTTCTAACCGACTAGTTTCAAAACTAGTCGGTCGATGGATGTGCTTAGACCGACTAAGTGGAAATAGTAACTCAGCTGGAATAATCAAGATGAACTAGTCGGTTCCTGAAGAGTTGCCGACCGACTAGATTGCAATCTAGTCGGTTGGTTCTCCTCCTTGAACCAACTAAGAGTCATGAAAAGTCTCGAATTGAAGCGCGAAGCTTCGGGAAGATTCCTATGGCTTCTAAGATCAACCTAGCTCTAAGATATTGACGCTATGAAGCTCATCGTAAAAATACTTACTCCAAGCCCATCATGATATGCAACAGAAAGTAGAAGATCAGAAAGAACTGAAAGAAAACATCCAACAGGGGAAAAACACACATGGAAGAGAACAACCATAATATATATATATAATATGCAATACTTAGACAAAAACCAGTCATTACAATTGAGAAGAGAAGGAGACTTAGTAACCCAAGACCAAGAGTCAACGCCAGCGGACAAATTCACCCCATTAATAATGTGGCGCACGGGAATAAGAGAACTGCTATTTGTCCACCCCTCATCAGACCAATAATCGCTAACCATATTTCCCTCCTCCCCAGCAGGAACATCATAAGTATCACTGAGGGGCCCACAGGGGAGCCAATTATCATACCAGAAGAGTGTAGAAGTACCATCTCTGACATTTCGCTTAGTGAGTTTTTTAGTGAACTTACGACAATGAAGAATGAATTTCCAGGTGCCAGATTGCATTGGATGAGCCTTGGCCTGAAACAATCCCGTATTACTCATATACTGATTCCTCATATGAGAGGCCCAAATACCTCTATGCGTAAGCATGCGCCATGTCATTTTAACTCCATAACAAGTGTTAAGCTCAGTGAAATTTCTGATCCCCACCCCCCTTCTTGCTTGGGAGCACACAAATCATTACAGGCCCATAAATGATTTCTCCCCCAAATAAATTTTCTGCAAATGGAAGTAAGAGTACATAGAACAGACTTGGGCATGCGGAAAGCCTGCATCCAAAAACTAACCATGCCATAGATAACAGATTTAACCAGCTCAATACGTCCAGCTATGGAAAGTAAAGATGAGGACCACCCCTGCAACCCGCTCTTGCATTTGTCAATCAGACGACCATACATAGAAGCATAAGGATACTTAGGAGACAGAGGGGGCCAAGATACGTGGATAGGGATTGCACACGCCAAATACCCAAGATATCTGCAAGACTACCAGGCCCTTTGGTGCCTTTGCTAAAAATGACGGCACTTTTACTCCAATTAACATCAAGGCCAGTAAAGGATTTAAACACAGTGAGAAGATCTCTAAGCCCCTTAAAAGATTTAGGGTTGGCCCGACAGAAACCAACAAGTCATCAGCAAAAAGAAGGTGAGTGACTGCCCCAACTCTATGCATAGGCAATATGTTTCGAGAAGTATTGGCCTTGGCCATGAGTAAGGAAAAAGCCTCCATAATGATCACAAAGAGGTAGGGGGAAAGCGGGTCTCCTTTCTTAGCCCCCTATTAGATTGGAACATACCATATGGAGAATCATTTATCATGACGAAGAAGGAAGGAGTGGAAACACACTCGCAAATCCAGCTTATAAATTTGTGTTTGAACCCCATCTGATGTAACATATAATAGACGAATTCTCTGTTAACGCTATCAAAGGCTTTCCGCAAGTCCAATTTAAGGCATGCCCGAGAACCCATAGGATTATTAAAACCCCTTATATGCTCATGAGCAAGCAGCGCACAATCAGCCAGTAACCGGTCTTGAAGAAAGGCCGCTTGATTAGGTGAAATGAGCTCAATAATGGCTCTACTCAAGCGATTGCATAGAATCTTGCTTATGATCTTATAAAGAACATTGCAGCATGATATCGGTCTGTAGTCTCCAAGCCCAAAAGCATTGGCACTCTTAGGAACAAGAGTGAGAAAAGTGTGGTTTATCTGCCGAAAATTTTTCCCCGAATTGAAAAAATTGAGGATAGCAATGGTGACATCATTGCCCATAACATCCCAAGAATTTTGGTAGAAAAACCCATTGAAACCATCAGGACCAGGGGCTTTGTCAGCCCCAATTTGAAACACTGCATTTTTAACTTCCTCAGCATACACAGGTCTCTCAACCCAATCAACAGCATTTTTAGTAAGAACTCTTTTGGTGATAAGACAAGGAAAGACCCTCCAGTAATCATTCTGATTATATAAGCTAGAGTAGAACTCAGGCGCATCAACTTTAAGCAACTCAATAGAATCATTCTGAGAACCATCAACAGAGATAAGGTGCCCAAGATTATTATGGCTTTGCCTGGCCCTCATGGCAGTATAGAAGAACCGAGAGTTCCGGTCACCAAGTTGAAGCCAATCTTGCCTACTTTTTTGTTTTAGAATGGATTCTTCAATATCTATAGCATCAGCGAGCTATTTAATAAGGCCATTCTCTTTCTTTTGTAACTCAGTACATAACCCCAGATTGGGATTGTTTTGAATGATATCAAGCTCGGCACGGATTTTAGCAACATCATTGGCATCTCTAAAAGACGCCACAAATCTCTTAAGACCCATTTTCAGATTCTTAAGTTTAGCAACAAGTCTAATCATCGGGCAACCACTAACCCTGAAGTGCCAATGCTCCTTCAGTACATCAAGGAACTCAGGGCTACGATGCCAAGCATTGAAGAATTTGAAAGGCTTAGGGTCAGTCCCCCCCACCTGATGGGTATGAATGATAAGAATGGAATGATCACTAGAACCACCAGCGCTATATTCACAATAAGAGGATGTGAGCACATCCATCCAAGAACTATTGCAGAAAGATCTATTCAGCGTAGCAGCAATACACCGTTGCCCAATACTACGATTAGTCCAACTCAGAGTATTGCCGATAGTTTTAAGCTCTATAAGGGCGCTAGTATTAATGAAATCATTAAATTCGTCATCAATGTGACCCTCAATCAACCTACCCCCCACTTTATCCATGGAATATCTGACACAGTTGAAGTCCCCCCTATAATCCAAGGGGTGCTTCTATAATTGGAGACGGCAACCACAATATCTTTCCAAAGATTTCTGCGATCTTGATAAGAGTTGGAAGCGTAGACCATAGTCATCATCATAGAAAAACCCGCACTGTTAATGCACTTCATGGAGATATGTTGAGCTGTCATCTCATCGGCCAAGCAATTCCAAACAACGGGATTATACATAACAACAATGCGCCCGTTAGGATGAGAGGATCGATTATCAATAGACATCCAATCCTTAGGGAAGAATTTAAGAATTCTATGAGCATTATTGCCAGCAACTTTGGTTTCAAGAAGACCAACTATAGAGGGAGCATGCTTACGAACCCGGAATTTGAGCTCATTATGCCTAGTGACATTATTAAGCCACTGGGTATTCCAAATGAGCAAAGTCATTGAATGGAGGGAGAAGGATGCCTATCATCCTTATTGATTCTAGAGCTTTTATGGGTGCCCTTTAAAGAGGTATCTCCCCCGTTGCTCTTTGGCTTCTTCCGTTCCTTACTTTTTTGTTTCAATTCCGCTTGCTCCTCATGCCAAGCTTCATTGATGATAGTCATATCATCAGGCTCTTCATCTGAGTCTATGGTGTCATTTGAATTATTAAGAAGGGAGGCTCCTTGCCGAGCCTTATTCACCCTTCTTAAAACATTAAATGGAATGTTGTCAAATGTCTTGGGCTTGCTATTGTCGGGGGATGCCGTCGTCTTAGTGCTTAAGTTGGGTGAGTGGGGCTTGGCGTGTGCCATGTGCCCTGAGGACTCTGAGACCCCCGACCCCTCCCCCCCATCTTCATTAGAGATACATCCCTCCTTATTACACGGGTCACCATTCACCCCCTCATAGCTAGTCGCAGCCAGCATATTCTCTTTATCATACATCAGATTTCCAGTAGCGGAGGCCAAAGAATCCTCTCCCATCTTTATAGCGATAACGCTAACCGCTTCAGTTCCTGGAGTAGAAGGCCGCTGCTCCTTACCCCCGCTGCTCCCGCTTTTGAATCCTTGTATTTGCTGTCTATCCCCGAACAAGGCCGTTGAAGTAGTAGGCCGCTGCTCCAATCTGTTACATCCCAAGCTACTGCTGGACGCAGCCAGATTTACATCACCCGTGCCCTTCCCCTCTTTACAAATATACATGCGAGCAATCCCATCGCCTTCGCTCCCAGTACTTATCCCCTTCTCCATATTACAAATTATCCTCTCCTGATTTACATCTCCTATCTCCTTATTACATTTATCCAATCCACCAGACTAACAATCGTCTGGGTCTTCACCTTGCCTTCAGGATTTTCCCGCGCCCCCTATTACAAGTTTCCTTCCCCGTATTAACATCAACCTCAGTACATGACCACACCCCTTTATTACAATCCTCCAGCTCCTCCAGATTAACAGACATATGGGTAACAGCCACACCTTCGGGGCCCCCATCAACCTCTAGCCTAACAGAAGCCAGAATATCCTTCTCCCTCTCAACATTTTTCGCGGCAGGACACTGCCCCAAACTATGCCCAAAACATATACAATTGACACAGCCGGGGGGGGCTCACATTCATACCTGACTCCTACGTCGATCGACGCTTTATCACCAAGCTGCACGAAGATGGACCTTGGGAGAGTATCTTCAGCTTTAACCTCTATCAAACATCTGGCATAGGAGAGCCTCTCCAGTCTCGCCGTCGCGTGATCTAAACAGATGGGGACGCCGACGACACTAGCAATGGCATTGAGAATGCGAATGGTCCATAAATTGGTGGGGAGATTGGGAAACTGGACCCAGATAGGCACCACCGTGAGCAGATCCCGTTCAAACCCCGCCTCCGCGCTCCACCTCTGCAACACGACGAGCCTCCCGTCGAATAGCCAAGGGCCACCGTGAAGAACAGCTTCACTGTCTTCTTTGGACTCAAAGCAAAAGAAGAAGAAGCGATTCTCTCAAGAAAAAATGTTTACCTCGCCTTTGATCCTCCATGTTCGCATCGCCCAAGCCTTAATTTGACCGTAATAGGGGATGTTGCCCACAATGTACCCAACGACGGTATTCTCCCAGCGTTCCACACCCTCTGCCAACATTTCTTCAGAGAGTATAGCAATCGCGACTCCATCATCATCAATTTCTGGCGGTATAAATGTCTTACTCAGAGAGTTGGACATATTCTTGGTGCTAGAGCAAACTTCAGACCATGACTTCTTCTCTGCATTGGCACTGATCTTCAGCGGGATCTTCGGCCTCAGCGCCATTCTCTCGAACACTTTGTGTGCATCAATCCTCTTCCCAGCTTTTTCCTCCAGATTCGTTGCAGCATCTCGCTTAGAGCCTTGCGTAGGAGGTTTACTGTTCTTCTTCCCTACCTCCTTCCATCCTCCAGTAGTAGCTTCATTCTCCATTGTGAACGGAGCACCGTCCAACAGCAGGACAAAGCAGTAGTCAGGGTGGAAAAAACACAAGCAAAAAAACGACCAAATCTAGGATCCTGAATGACTCACCCTAGGATCAAGATCTATAACAGATCTTGATCCTACAATCGGAATGAGCTCAAGGTCAGAAATCTCCAAGGGAGCACATCAGCCACCCCGTACTGGAGCTCAGCAACCACCCCGAGTCTCAGTTGTACCAATCACCAATCGAAGAAGAAAAGCGATTAGGGACAACAAACTCAAGATAATCACCGGAGAAAACATCATTCAATAGACTTACCATCGGATCGAGATCTCACAGCAAGATCTCCATCCGTCTAAGGGAGGTGGGTGGACTGCTACTCATCGATCCAGGCCTTTGCCTCATCTGCAGGGTAAGGAGCATTCTAAGTTACTTCATCAAGTTAATGGACCATCTAAGGTACTTGATAATATGCCTGTAAGACCACAGTTGTCTTATTCGGTCAATCCTACTGTTGATAAGAGATCCTGGGTTGACATCTGTGCTTCTAGACGCAAGTATGCTGACCCCTTGGTGATGTCCCTAGTACCCCCTATCATCAGAGAGGTAGGTATGGCGAAGGTAAAGGTTGCTTCGCCAATGATTGATATTGGTGCTTCCAAATGGGAAAATACTCTTGTGGGGTATGTATTGGGGGATATCCCCTACTTCGGACAAATCAAGGCTTGGACGGAGAGGCTATGGAGGATTAAAGGGGGTCTACGAATATTTTCTCGAGAAAATGGGTATTTCTACTTCATGTTTGAGAAAGCGGAAGACCGTGATAGTATTTTGCACGGGGGGCCATGGCTATTTGATGGGAGGCTAGTTGTTTTACAAAAATGGTTGCCCACTACACAACATGGGCGTGACATCCTCACTGCCGTCCCAGTGTGGGTCCAATTTCATAATTTGCCATTGAGTATGTGGACTCTGGATATCCTTAATATTATTGCTAGCGGAGTAGGGAACCCAATTTGTCTTGACAAGGCAACTGCAAATTTAGACAGGATATCTTATGCCCGTTGTTTGGTCGAAGTTGATGCTAGTCTTCCTCTTCAAAGAAGTGTCCTGGTCAAGTTGGATGACCTATCCTCGATCCCAATTGATGTCAAGTATGAGGGGGAACCACCCCGGTGCAACAGATGCGTTTCTTTTGGTCATATAGGCTCTCAATGCCCACTACCTCCTGCTGATAAGGAGCAACCTTCAATCCAACGCACTAATTCTTTACTTAATGAGAAATTTGATCTTAGTAAGATCACAGAGGTAGTCAACCCTACTGCGAATACAGAGGAAGTTAATCCATGCAGAGTTGTTGTCACTCAAGCTATAAGTCCTCAAGCACAGGGCCTGGAAATGACTCAGAGCCTCTCCGTCCTGCAATCTCCTGCTCATGCTACTAGTGCTGATGTTATTACTCACCTTACTCCAGGCGAGAGTAGTGGTACAGCAGAGTTGAATGATGCTACCCATGCTGGGACCACTGAGTTAGGTGAAATAGCTTCCTCTGCTGCCCTTAAAGAGCCCCAGGCAGTAGGCCGTATCTCCTCACCAACTACTTCCGAACCTTCGCTTCTGCTTGTGACGGATGATTTGGATGTCCCTGAGCTGCAGCCCCCTCCAAATCCAACTGTCCATAACGTTGACTGGGACGTTGAGCATGCTTTGTTGAGGGACAGTCCTCGGCAGTCTCCATCTAAACATCCTATAGTCTCTTCATCTACAGTCAGGCGTAGCTCCAGAATTTCGGCCTCTTCCAGTGCCTTACCCCCTAATCAGTTGTAAATGTCTGTTTACTTTTGGAATTCAAGGGGCCTTAATAATACATCAAGACGTGCTGATCTGAAGTTTAGACTGCGTAAGTTTCAACCCTCTATAGTTTGCTTACTTGAGACAAAAGTTGAAGCAAATAATTCCTACAGAATTGATAAATGTTTTGGGAAAGATTGGGTGAATATTGACAACAGGAATCTGCATAAAGGGGGGCGCATCGTTATATATTATAACACTTCTGTTTGGAGTTGTTCAATTATTTCAGCATCCACCCAACACCTTACCTCTTTATTTAAAAACTCCTCTGGGTTAGTCATTGGACTTTCTGCTATCTATGGTCTAAACCTGGCTACTTCGAGAATCCCCCTTTGGGCTGACATTATCTCGGATTCCAATAAACTGTGTAATTTGCCTTGGCTAGTGGGAGGGGACTTCAACTGCATCCGGGTTTCTAAAGAAAAATTGGGGGGCCGTGCTCCTGATCCTTCAAGCATGGATGCTTTCAACTTATGTATTGGACTCAGCCGGCTCGTCGAATTGAAAAACATTGGCCATAGCTATAGCTGGAATAATAAGCGTATTGGGCCGGGCCGTATCTCTGCTAAGCTAGATCGTGTTCTTTGTAACACTGCTTGGATTAATCTATTACCGCAATCATACGAGGAGTTCACTACAGCTGGCACTAGTGACCATTCAGCAATTATTGTGTATCTCCTTGCTAAGGTAAGCTCCTACCCTAAGCCATTTAAATTTTTTAACTCTTGGGCCTCCCTCCATGGCTTCCACGAATTGGTGCGTTCAAACTGGGGTGGCCGACCTGGTATTGCTGACTTGGCCAGACTTGCACTCTACCTTAAAAATTTAAAGTCAACTCTGAAATCCTGGGTTATTCTGCAAAGGGATTCTCTTAGCGTTCATAAATGTAGGCAACAATTGGAGGATATTCAAAGTGATCCTTCTCTCCATCATGATTTAAGATTGCAAGAATTTGAGAAGCTTGCCTCTTCCCATCTTGCACATGCCCTAGATGTTGAAGAAGAGGACTTGAGGCAAAAAAGTCGACAGAACTGGTTAACCTTGGGTGACAGAAACTCGAAATTCTTTTATTCTTCTATGAAGGCTAGACAGTCCCATAACAACCTTTATCACTTTATCAATGCTAGTGGAGATGGATGCTCGGGTACTGAAGCTCTTAGAAAAGAAGCCCCCCTCTTCTTCAAGAATCTTTATACTCAGGATAATTACTGGAATGTTTTCCCCAACCTTACTCCTAAGCGGAAACTCAATTGAAGCCTCCTCTTGGTTGGATAGAACAGTCTCTGGATCTGAAATCAAGAATGCTGTCTTCCAAATTGGGAAGGACAAAGCCCCTGGACCAGATGGGTACAATGCTTTCTTTTTCCAGCAGGAATGGGAGGTGGTTGGCAGTGATGTAATCTCAGGAATCTCTTCATTTTTCAGCTCTGGCACCATGATACCTCATATTAATCACACTTTTTTGACGCTGGTTCCCAAAAATGCTAACGCTTCAGGGCTAAGTGACTACAGGCCTATCTCATGCTGCAACGTTCTTTATAAAATCATTAGTAAGGTATTATGCAACATGCTACAGTATGTCATATGTGATCTGATCTCCCCCAATCAGGTGGCTTTTCTAAAAGAGAGGCAACTGGCTGATTGCTCGCTTATAGCCCACGAGCAAATCCGAGATTTCAGCAATCGAATGGGTTCCAGAACATGTATTAAATTGGATCTTCGGAAGGCTTTTGATAGGGTGAATCGAAGTCTCATTTTCTACCTCCTGCACCGGATGGGTTTCGGTGTCAAATTTATAAACTGGATTTCGGAGTGCATCACTACCCCAATGTTCTCTGTTCTTATCGATGGCTCTCCTGTTGATTATTTCCCATCAAACTGTGGGCTTCGCCAAGGTGATCCTCTATCCCCTTATCTCTTTGTACTTGTGATGGAGTCTTTTTCACTACTCATGGCTAGAGCTGAAACTACTCGTTCCATTGAACCGCTTAGACGAGTAGGATCAATTTCCCATTTACTCTTTGCGGATGACCTATTGGTTTTCTGTCGTGCTAATTCACGATCTATTAATGGGCTTAAGGATCTGCTCACTACTTTTAATTATTACTCTGGGCTTCAAATTAATTGGGAGAAAAGTTCAGCAATTTTTAGTAAAGGAGTTCGTAATCCCCGTGGTCTGGCGGATATCCTTGGAATTAAAATGGTTACCTCTTTTACTACCTACCTAGGATTGCCACTCTCATCAAATTATCCTAAAGCCTCTTTGTATGGCCGCCTGGTTGATAAGTGCAAAAAGAGGTTGCTCGGTTGGTCTTCGTCGCTCCTTTCTACTTCTGGTAAAATTGAGCTGGTTCGTACTGTTATCCATGGGATGGTATCTTTCTGGATGCAAGTTTATCATTTCCCTCCTTCAGTTATTCGCACTATTAATGCCGCTTGCAGGAAGTTCATTTGGGGATCGTTTAACTGTTGGGCTTGGAAGGACCTCTGTACGCCTAAGAAGGAGGGAGGCGTAGGTTTGCGGCTTCTTGATGATCTTAGCGTTGCTTCTGGAATCCGTCTTACTTGGCGAGTTCTTGCCACAGATGGGATCTGGGCAAAATTCATGAGACAAAATTATGCGGAGATAAATAATAAATTCTACATTGCTAAGGCGCTCCCTTCTCAATTGGGTACCTGGAAGTTCCTACTCAGAAATCGTTTTGTCTCTCAAAAATTGATAAAGCGTGTTGTTGGTGATGGCACATCTACTTCTTTTTGGTATGATAATTGGCACCCTAAAGGACCCCTTTGTCTCCTTCATCCTCCTCCTCCTGGGGCCAAAAATCATCTTGTATCAGATTATTGGTCTAACGGCACTTGGAAGTCAACTCCTGATATTCGGCCATTTATGAGTGAGCTCAGTAGCATTACCCTGACTACATCTCCTGACCGCTGGAATTGGTCACTAGCTCCGAACTTCTCTTTCAAATCAGCCTGGGAAAATGCTCGGACACCTGGGGAAGCTTTCAAGTATGCTGGCATTGTTTGGTACCCCCTTAATGTTCCGAAAATGAGCCTATGTTTACTTCGGGCCCTCCGTAATAAGTTGCCAACTAAGGACCGGTTAGTCAAGTGGGGTATTAGCCTTGACAAAGTCTGCATCTTGTGCGATAATCAGGCCACTGAAAATATTACCCACTTGTTCTTTGAATGCAATTATTCAAGATATATCCTTGCCAGAAGCTTGCTTAAGCTTGGTTACTCAGGGCCTACACCGACTTCCCTCCAGGATACTTGTGACTTATTCCTTGCTCGTTATTCCAAACCTGACCCCGTTGGTAAGTTGGCTAGGGCAGTCCTATCTTCTATGGTTTGGCACATTTGGAAGCAGCGGAATAAGCGGATTTTTGAGAGTAAGCCTGTAGAGAAAACTAAACTATTTGACGACATTGCCTCAGACGTTGTCATCTCCTTGCGGAACATGGATATGGAGTGTATTACGGACTTCTCCCCTTTCTCCAACTGGGGTTTCATTGATGCCGGATAAATTGTTTATTCCAGTATTTTTTTAAGAGTAGGGTGTCTTGTTTTGTTTTTGGTCTATATGAGTTTCGGTTTGCCTAGTCAGTCTCAGTTGATAGTGGGATGTAGAGGGTGACGGCGCCTGTGCCCTATCCCCCCTCTTGCTGCTAACTTCTGTAGCTAACTAGTGTTAATATTGTACATATTTGATGTGTAAATAAAGATGGAATTTACTTGCCAAAAAAAAATATATGACGAGTAAGTGTGTACCTTACTAAAAATATGAGTGTTTTTCGGAGAAGCTCCTGGGGCGATTCCGGCGTTAGGGATGCTGGCCATGGAAACTTCAATGGATCTCAACCATCGGCCACAGAATCTCAATCTTTGGATGCCGCAGCTGAGATTGGTGACGTTGGGGGTTGGCAACGTGTAAGGAGAAAGAAGCAAGACATCAGGACGGAAGGCCGACCAAATCTCAGGCTTGGTGACCGCCAGCGTAAGTTCCCCCCTGACATTAGGAGATTTGCACCTAATCGTAACCAACCTGGTGGTTCTCTATTGAGGAACTACAAGGTTGGCTTATCTCAGGTTGAATTTTCCCAAAGTGTAGGAAAGGTGTTTGACAAAATGGGGAATAGACCTAGTCCACCTATATCAATTAATCCTAACGCTTCCAAGACTACTTGGTCTGACATATGTGCCAATAGGCGAACATATGGAGAATCTGTAGGCATGACATTGGTGCCACCAAAAATCCGTGATGACGGAACCTGTGTTGCACGAGTTAGTAATTCACTATTGGAGAAGGGAGGAGAAAAATGGCTATTTACTCTTGTGGGATACGTGTTGGGGGATGTACCATACTTTGGGCAGATTCAAGCTTGGGTGGAGCGGCTATGGAAGCCTAAGAGGAGGATCCAAATCTATAGCAAGGAGAATGGGGTTTTCTACTTCAGATTTGAGGATAAGGAGGATTGTGAGAGGATACTTCATGGGGGTCCGTGGCTTTTTGATGGCCGTCTTGTGGTACTTAAACTCTGGAGTCCAATGATACTGCATGATCGAGATATTCTCACCTCTGTCCCGGTGTGGGTGCAGTTGCATGGGGTTCCTCTGAATATGTGGAATATCCCAGTACTAAATATACTTGCTTCAGTAATTGGAACCCCGCTGTGCCTGGATCATGCCACAGCAAAACTGGAGCGTATTACCTACGCAAGATGTTTAGTAGAAGTGGATGCCAAGAGGTCATTACCTAAAGTCGTGGATGTGGAACTTGATGATGGGACTGTTCTAGCCATTGATGCAGGGCCGGTTTTAGCATAAGGCAACTCAAGCCCACGCTTTAGGCCTCTAAATTCGAGAGGCCTCAAAATTTCCAGTTCTCCGGCCTATTTTCCTTTTTGAACGCTCAAATTAGAAGGCCCACAGCCCGCATCAAATTTACCATTGCAGCACGCCAGCATTTGGATGTGGGGCCCAGCTTGAGAGGCCTCATCACTTGAAAACATTTATCAAGTTAGCCTGCGGCCATTCACTCAATCAAGTACAGTTGTTGAAAATTGGAAATTGAGAACTTAATTGTTGCGTTGGAGCAAAAACCCTAAGCCTGAGTCCTCCGGAGTCCGAATCACTCACTCACTACGCCCATTCATCTCCCTCTCTCCCTCTCTCTTTGGCTCTGTGGCTGTGCCTCTCCCGCTCTCCGTATCGGCGCCGCGCGGCGAGGCTCTCCGAAATCTGAAGACCAACGACCGAGCACGCAGATCGCTGGCGTGCCGCTCTCCGACTCCGATCTCCGTCGATCCGGATTCCGACGAGTTGACGACTGCGAGTGCGAGTCGATCCATCTCTCTCCTCTTTCGAGTTCCGATCTGCGATCCAATTTGGGGGTTTTTCCTTAAAGGTAATATTTTTTATTTTTATTTTAATCTGGGTAATTGAATTGGAACGAAAGATTAGATTTTTAGTTTAATTGTTAGTTGTTATTTGTTATTTGTTAATTGTTAGTTAATTTTTAATGTATCTGTGTAATTGTTAATTGTTAATTTTAATTAAAAATTAGTTTTTTTGGGGATGATTTGATTCATTTGAATCTGCTGAATGAATTATGAAAACACTTATTTATTGTGAATGAATCTGCTAAAAACACTAATTGTGAATGAAAACACTTATTTATTGTGAATGAATTATGAAAACACTGATTATGAAAACACTTATTTATTGTGAATGAATTATGAAAACACTATTTAATTGTTAGTTGTGAATGAATCTGCTGAAAACACTTATTTATTGAAATTACGTAATTAATCAAAGCAGCCCAAATACTTATTTATTTTCACTCATATGCAATCCCCAAACACTTATTTTTTTGTTTTTTTCCAAGGTACCAGATGTCCAGAGGCTAATTCATGCGATGTTTTTTGTTTTTTCCAATGTACCAGACCAAATGATAATTATTCTATTGTATTGTTTTCGCTAATTATACTCTAAGTATACTCTGTTTTTATTTACCAAATGATTAACAAATGTTTATATGTTTTGTTTTCGCAGTTTACTAAATACATTGATCAGATCAGCTAGAAAAAGAGGAGATTGATTCAGACCGGAGACCTCATTCTTATATCTCAGGTCATATCTTTCCGGAATAAAGCCTTTAAGTATTGATCTTTGTGCATCGATTATTTTTTTAGCTATTTATTCTATTGTGTTTTATTTCAACAATGTCTACTAGAAAATTTGCAAGTGGATATGAAAAACTAAAGAAGAAAAAAAAAGTTGAACAATTACTTCAATCTCAAAAAGGAGCTCTTGATAAGTTTATGATTAACAAGCAAAATGAGACATCTTCTTCAAGAGATGAAATAACAATTGAGGAAGAATTAGTAGACATTGTAGAGGATATTGTGGGTAAAGATGATCATATAACACCAACAGAAAATACTCCAACGGTTAATGAGGAAAACAAAGATAACCCAAAAGATGTGATAAATTTTATAACTGTTGAAGATATTTATGACCCTGGAAATTGGAAAACTATTGATGGGAAGTTAGAGATATATTGATAGAAAGAGGTCCTATTCGAGAGTGCAATTTAGATTTTCCAGTTGATGTGCTTAATAGACACTTTTCAATCACTTTTTATACTAGGAAATTAGCAAATGGAGAAACATATGATAGAAAATGGCTTGTGTACTCTAAAGTAAAGGATAAAGTATATTGTTTTTGTTGCAAGTTGTTTAGTTCAAAAATTTGTACTAGCCTACTTGTGAATGAAGGAACAAATGATTGGAGAAACCTTAGTGCTAAGCTCAAAACTCATGAAACAAGCCACGAACATATAACTAACATGAGTAAATGGGTTGATGTAGAGAAGAGATTTAAGAAAAATGAGACAATTGACAAAACCATTCAAGAGAATATCAACAAAGAAAAGGAGCATTGGAAACAATTGTTATTGAGGATTATATCTGTGGTTAAACATCTTGCGAAATGTAATCTTGCATTTCATGGGAAGAATGAGAGGATCTATGAACCTAGTAATGGAAACTTTTTGAGCATAATTGAGATGATTGCAGAATTTGATCCTGTGATGCAAGAACACGTTAGACGAATACAACATGGTGAGGTTCATAATCATTATTTGAGTCATGGCATACAAAATGAATTGATAGAATGTTTAGCTTCTGAAGTTAAACAAGTAATAATAAAAAAAGTGAAACAAGCAAGATATTTTTCTGTCATACTTGATTGTACTCCCGATGCAAGCCATCAAGAACAAATGACTCTTATAATACGATGTGTGAATACTTCAGTAAGTCCAATTAAAATTGAGGAGTACTTTTTAGAATTTTTGAAAGTAGATGATACATCTGGAAAAGGTCTTTTTGATGTACTTGTTGGTGCTTTAGAAGTGCATACCCTTGATGTAAGTGACATAAGAGGTCAAGGCTATGACAATGGATCAAACATGAAAGGAAAACACCAAGGCATGCAAAAGAGGCTTCTAGATATAAATCCCCGAGCATTTTATACACCATGTGGTTGTCATAATCTTAATCTTGTGTTATGTGATGTGGCTAATTCATGCGCCAGAGCTTTATCTTTTTTTTGGTGTGGTGCAACGTATATATTGTATATTTTCTTCTTCTACAAAAAGGTGGAAGGTCTTGCAAGACCACGTGCCTAAGTTTACTGTTAAACAATTATCTAATACTCGTTGGGAAAGTCGAATTGAAAGTGTAAAGGCCATAAAATTCCAAGCTCCAAACATAAGGGATGCTCTTTTTGAATTAGCAAATGTTAGTGATGATGCTAAAACAAAAAGTGAAGCAAATTCTTTAGCCAAATATGAGATAGAAGACTTTGAATTTCTTTTGTCCATGAATATTTGGTATGATATATTGTTTGCAGTAAATATTGTGAGTAAAAACTTACAATCTAAAGATATGCATCTTGACATTGCTATTGATCAATTAAAAGGTCTTATTTCTTACTTTGAAAAATATAGGGAGAATGGGTTTGAGTCTGCCATGAAGGATACAAAAGAAATTGCAAAAGAATTAGATGTTGAACCCAAGTTCCGTGAGAAACGTGTGATTCATAGAAAGAAAAGATTTGATGAGAATAATGATGATGAGGTTAGACTTTCAGTTGAAAAATCTTTTCGAATCGAGTTATTCCTACATATAGTTGATTAAGTTATTGTTTCAATTAAAATAAGGTTTGAACAATTTGTGGCATATGAAAAGATATTTGGATTTTTATTTGATTTAGAAAAATGTTCAAAGGAATGTATTTTGAAGAGCCGTTGCATAGATCTTGAAATATTTTTGAAAGTCGGTGAACATTCTGATATTGATGGGTGTGATCTTTTTTCAGAGTTAAGAGTCCTAAAAGAAGTTTTACCTGCAGAAATTAATACTCCAATTTTGATTTTAGATTATGTTAATAAGACAGATTCTTTTCCTAATACAAGCATTGCATATAGGATACTGTTGACCGTTCTAGTAACAGTTGCTTCGGCGGAAAGAAGTTTTTCCAAGTTGAAAATACTAAAAACATATTTAAGATCAACCATGACTCAAGATAGGTTAAATGGGTTGAGTATTCTTTCAATTGAGACAGAGATACTTGAAAGTCTTGAATATAAACCTTTGATAAAAAACTTTGCTTCTCAAAAAGCTAGAAAAATGTTCAAATAACCTGATCTTTGTTTCCTTTAAGTTTAAGATCGTAACATGCTTGATTTGGGAGTGGATAATGTCCTTTTAAATTCAGTTATATTAATGCTCTTAAAATTTTTTGCTTTAATCCTTAGGCCTCATATTTTTGATTCGCTTTAGGCCTTATTTATGCTTGAACCGGCCCTGCATTGATGTTAAATTCGAGGGTGAACCGCCAAGGTGTACCCATTGTGTTTACTTCGGACATTCTGATGTACAATGCCCGCTGCAAACCATCAAGAAAACTGCTCAACCCAAGGGTAAAGAAATCTTGCATGAACCAGTTATACAAGGAAGCAATGCTGAATCTGGGCAATGTTCAAATACGGGCCAGGTTGTTTTGGTGCAAAACGTATCAGTGAATATAGGGAAGAAACAACATTTTGATAGTACCAATGGTCAAACCAATCCTGGAGGGAAACATGCTATTCATGGCAGCATCAAGTTGCGGAAGCTGGGACAAGCTTTGCGAATTATCCAAATCTTGATTCCAAGACCTAAAGCCAATCATGAAGCAGGAAATGTAACTTACCCTGAGAACAGCCCTACACTGCCCCTGGATGTTTCCGGTGCATCTTATGACACTCAAAACATAGAGTGCCTTAAATCACATTCTGGGCCACCAACTCCCACGCCTGAGGATACAAGGTTGGTAGATGGATCCATCCGGCCACCAGCTAATGAACATTGTGTGACATCACCTACACAAGCGCGGGATGAGGGAAGAACACTGCCGACAAATCAGCAGGATGAGCAAGCTGGGTTAATTGATTTTAATGCTGTGCAGGATCAGCAAACAGGTAACATGCAGTCTGATATTGGAGATTTCCCGGAGGAACCTACATATGAGAACCCTGAGTGGACTATTGAGCGCGGAATTCTGATTGATGAAGCAGCAGCTAGGAAGTCTAAGAAGCAGGGATGCTCAATCTCAGGACCGAGTACAACGACTAGGAAGAGCATCAGGTTGCAGGAAGGAAGTCAGGTGCGACAATCAAACTCTATTAATCGATGACTATGTTGATATGGAATACAAGAGGACTAAACAACGCAGTGAGGCGTCGGGATCTTAGGGATAGAATTAAGAAGATGAAGCCTTCAGCTATAATTCTGTTGGAGACTAAACTAAAGACAGACATGATCAACAGTAGGTCTTGTTTTCTTAAGAGTTGGCAAACTATCGACAATTTTAGCCTGCATAAGGGTGGGAAAATTCTCATGGGCTTTGATCGCATCATTTGGCGTGTAATGCCAATTTCAGTTTCATCACAACATATCACAGTACGTGTATGCAATGTGGGGGGGGGGGTTTGAATTTGCATTAACTGGTGTTTACGGGAGTAATGCCTTAATGGAAAGGAAGGAGTTATGGGAGAAACTTGAGGATGATGCTCGGAACCTAAATAATGTTGCATGGTTGGTAGGAGGGGACTTTAACTGTGTATTATATGTGAAAGAAAAGATAGGAGGCCGTAGACTGGATGCTTCCATGTTAAATGACTTCAATATATGTATTTCTACTTGCCGTTTGCAAGAGCTCAAGACTTCCGGATCACAGCTGAGTTGGAATAATAATAGAAAAGGCAAGGATCGCATCGCAGCAAAACTGGATCGCGTTCTATGCAACGAAGCTTGGCTGGACAAGCTTCCGGATTCCTTTGTCTCTTATTTAGATCCACACACAAGTGATCATTCTCCGATGCTTGTAAATCTCCATCCCCAGGTACAATCTGACGCTAAGCATTTTAAATTTTTCAACCATTGGGTGCGTCTGTCAGGGTACCAAGATGTTTTTCTAGCGTCCTGGAATCTTTATGGCCGTGGGTCTCCTATGTTCCGTTTGGCTTCTAAATTGCGTGAACTTAAAACAAAGCTTCGCTCGTGGGCACTTACTCATCAAGCTAGCAACGCAATTGGCCAGTGCCGCAGCCAGTTAGAGGTTATAAGGAAACAGAAGTTAATTCATTTTGACCTGGATCTGCAAATGAGGGAGAATAAATTATCAAAGGAGCTTGCTGAGTTATTGGGGCATGAAGAAGAGATGTACAGGCAGAAAAGCAGACAAGACTGGCTAAACCTGGGAGATAGGAATACAAAATTCTTTTATAATGCTATGAGATCAAGGCATGGTCATAACAATTTATTGCATTTGGTGGATGAAAATGGGGTCCAATGCAAATCTTATGATGAGCTTAAATCTGAGGCGGCTAAATATTTTGAAGATCTTTACAATCAAACCAATTATTGGAGAGTTTTTCCAAATATTATTCCTAAAAGAAAGGTGAAATCTGAAGCAGCCAGGTGGTTGGAAAGAGAGGTATCGGCTGAGGAAATAAAAGAGGCGGTATTCCAAATCAATGCTGATAAGGCACCTGGCCCAGATGGGTATAATGGATACTTTTACCAATACAATTGGAATTTTATTGCAGATGATGTTATAAGTGCAGTACAATCTTTTTTCAAAGAGGGCTATCTACTTCGCCAATGTAACCACACCTTTTTAACTTTGGTTCCTAAATGTACAAATGCGAGCAATCTTGGTGATTACAGGCCGATTGCATGTTGCAATGTTATCTACAAAATCATAAGCAAAATCATTTACAACAGACGTAAAAAGATTATCCATGCCCTGATTTCCCCTAATCAGGTGGCTTTTCTTCATGGAAGGCTCCTCTCAGATAGTACCCTACTAGCACATGAACAGATCAGAGACTTCAGCAATCCTATGGGATCTAGGGCTTGCCTGAAACTGGATCTCAGGAAAGCTTTTGACAGTGTAAATAGAGAGTTCGTCTATTTTATACTTCACCAAATGGGGTTTGGTCATACTTTCATCAGCTGGATTAGGGAGTGCATATCAACAACATCTTACTCGGTGATGGTGAATGGTTCCCCGATGGGCTTCTTTGAGGGCAACAGAGGGCTGAGACAGGGTGATCCTCTATCGCCATATTTATTTGTCATTGTCATGGAAGCGTTCTCTCTTCTGCTGGAGAAGGCACTTACCAAGGGAAGTATTCAGCCCATGCGAAGGACGGGAGCAGTTTCACATCTTCTCTTTACAGATGATTTGCTGGTATTCTGTAAAGCTAATTTCAAATCCTTCCAGGGCCTCTTGAATTTGCTAGAGGAATTTAAATGCTTCACGAGACTTGATATGAATTGGGGCAAGAGCATTGCTATGTTCAGCAAGGGGACTAATAATCCAGGGGCCCTTACTGAATATCTGGGAGCTAAACATGCGCACACTATCACTACTTATCTGGGGCTTCCTCTGTCTTCTAAATATCCTAAAAGCTGCATGTATAGTCGGTTAATTGATAAGTGCAGGAAGCGAATGAACGGAAGGGCTTCAACTTCCCTTTCCATATCTGGGCAGATAGAGTTGGTAAGATCTGTTATTTACGGAATGATTGCTTTTTGGGCTCAGGTCTACAGAATTCCAACTACGGTGTTGCGCTCTTTGACATCTTTGTGCAGAAGGTTCATCTGGGGGAATGTTAATACTTGGGCTTGGTCAGACACTTGCAAACCCAAGAATGAAGGTGGAATTGGTTTAAGGCTCCTTAAGGACATTAACATGGCATCAGGTTTAAAGCTTACATGGAGATTGTTAAAGGCCAGAGGTTTATGGGCTGAGTGCACAGTAAGTACAAAGATACAAAGGCATTCTATGAAGTGAAGGGATCGGCAACTCAATCTGGAACCTGGAAGTTCCTACTCAAATGCAGGGAGCACTCGCGGAAGCTTATTGTACGTAAAGTCGGAGATGGAAATGAAACACTTTTTTGGCACGACAATTGGCTACCATGTGGTCCACTTAACAACTTTTTCCCGGTCCCTGATGGTGCTAGTAGAAAACGAGTTAGTGAATATTGAGGGGGGGGGGTCTATCATGGGTCGATGATGAGGCAATACAAGATATAAAGCCTTTACTTCAGAATGTAAATCTAAGTGCGGGGGCTGACACTTGGGAATGGAAACTTGGTCCGATCTTCAGGTTCAAAGATGTGTGGGAAAATGTGCGAATCAAATCGCCTCCGTTTCGGTTCTTCAAGCTAATATGGTTTAGCAAGCATGTACAGTTACTCTTCTCCGAGCATTTAAAGGTAAGCTTCTCACAAATGACAGATTGGCTGATTGGGGTGTTCAAGCATCCCCCTACTGTGAGCTTTGTGCGGAAAACACGATGGAGACAATTGAACACATATTTTTCTGATGCCAATATTCAAATTATTTGCAGTCCGGGCTTTATTGAAGCTTGGAATCAATATGCCGCAAATTGAAACTCTCAAGGATGTTGGTGAGGTTTTTCTGGAAAAATTTGCGAAAACTGGATCACTCAGCCGGCTAGCAAAAACAGTATTTGCGGCAGTTGTTTGGCACTTGTGGCGGGAGCGCAACAGGCACGTTTTTGAGAGAACGCGGAAGCCGAAGACAGTTCTTTTTGACGAAATTTCTGCAGACGTACGAGTGGCTCTCCATGATGAAGAAGGGGATGGGGTTGAAGCGGCTGGGGTGTTAATGAACTGGGACATACTTGATACCGGCTAAACATCCTGTAATTTTTGGGCCTCATTTTTTACATCATTTAGATTGGGGTAGAGTCTATTGTAATGGTTGTGGTTGGTTTATAGAAGCTGGATTTGGTAGTGTAGAGTGACGACGCATGTGTCCTATCCTCGACCTATTAATATCAGTGTATATGACCCCCACGTTGTAACATATGTACAATTGGTAATATATTCAGTAGTTTATCTTTCAAAAAAAGTGTGTACCTTTATTAAAGACCAAAACGATACAAAACATCCCCTAGGGGGGCTTGGTGACAGTTAAAAAGAGAGGGGAGAAGGCACAAGCGCCGTCACCCACTACAATCTAAATCCATCCAAGATACTCACATGGGCTAAATATGTATAAAAAGGATTCATTTATACAATGCATCAAACATCTAAAAATCCCCAATTTGAGAATGTGATAACTGCCGAGGGGTGGTCTCGATCAATATCTCGAAGAGCTATAAATACATCCACCGCAATAGTCTCAAAGAGAGCAGTGTTTATATATATATATATATATATATATACTAGTCATAACCCGTGCCCGTGTGCACGGTTCATTTATGATTTTCCACCGCAAAATCTTTGTTCCCCAAAAAATTATTTCCACAGCAAAAATTTCATGTAACAATAATTTATTGTAAAAATATTTAGCAGCACGTGCGCTTTCGGTGCAGAACAACAAATTCGGCACAGGCGCCTTCGATGTGGAACAACGAATTTGACGTAGAACAAAAAATTCGACGCGGAATAACAAATTAGCTTTAAAAAGGGTGCCTTCGACCATTGGAACATACTTCTAAGCTTCTTTATTATATTAGCATTAAGTTCATTGTCATGACCGATGAACAATTCGATTTCTAGCAATCTATAAGAGTGCTAAAAAGTCATTTAAATCTCTCAAAAGGTAACCAAGCCTTTCAGTTTCTAATTGATCATATTCCGCTAATGATCTCAGTATAGATACAGTAAAGATATTGGTTTGCTAATTTACAGGGTAAAGCTAGCAAATAGAGCAGGATGTTTCTTTATTCCAGCACGTGTTACTACTGTCCTTTAGAGCAACTTGATTGTTATCTTGATGGGCTAAAATCAACTTGATTACATAAAAGCTGTATCAAACATTCGTAAATCTCTTAGCACTCTGGATGAGATTTGTCCCTTGCCATGAACTCATACACAATACCAAACACCTCAATGGAACTGCAACCAGAAGTCATTTCCACTCCGATGTACTTCATCTGCATCCTCGCCTTGCTGGCTTCATCCCTTGCACGCTTCTTTTATTAGGCCATGACTTTGTCTCGATAATGATAGAGAATAAAATAAAAAAATAGATTTTCCAAAAGAGATGTGAATTCAAATGAAATAGTTGCACAAATGCCTCCGGTCATTTGTGACGTTTCAGAGAGAGTACCAACAACCATTGTAAAAGAGATGCAAAAAATTGGCTTGCTAATAATAGAATCTGAACCTCTACAGAAGGTATTGAAACAAATTCTTACACTTTTGTGTGCTTTAAACTGGAACAAATTCTACCACATTCTTTCCAAAATTTATAAACAAAACTGCAACGAATCTCGTAACTCACCAGATCTCACCTGATCTCGTAGCTTTTTTCCAGTGTTGCTATGAAAACAGAAGCTGTTACAAAGAATGGTATTCAAATTCCACTAAATTCATTCCTACAATTTTTTAGCAGCTGACTCGCTTGGGTTTCCAATGCAGCGGACCAAATATCAGGTTGTAAGCACTGGCATTTGCAAGCACCGTTGATTGGCTTCACTGGGATATTGGCCTCATGTGGCCAAATCCTCGCTCTTTGACATTGGCTGCCAGATTGGTTGTGGCTTCACCACTTATGGTTATAGATGTCTGACGTATGCAAGCTACTCGGTGAGAGAGGGATAATGATATCCGACGTACGTAAGCTACTCACTCCTTGGATGTGGCTACTGTTGCTTTTGCAACTTATTTAGATTGATGCATGTTAGCATTTAAAACACCCCCCTCATTATTTGTTTGGATCATTTTAGTATTCATCACCTCCATTTAATGTCAACATTACGTAACTGGTTTGAACATTCTACTTACTCGTTCAAGCAAATAAATTTCATCAAGTGTCCTTAAGAACAACCACCCAAATCCAAAGACATCAGCTTTTTCTGTGAGATGCCATCTCATACATACTCTGGTGCAAGATATACTGGCTATACATAGTCTGGTGCAAAATATTAGTAAACTAATCTAGATCTTATAAAAGAAAAGGTATATGTAACCTCGCACAAAAATGCATCTTTTAGCAGCAAGCTTCTGTTATTAAGTGAGGTGTTTGGTATCTAGATTTGTGAACTAATCATATCAAATGCATCTTTTATTAAGTGTATAGTTTCTTGTAAAATAATCTTAACAAATGCATCTTAACTAATCATATCTGTTAACAAACATATGAATTTACTTCACTCAAGTTGATTAAGTGAATAGATTGGCAAAATTGAAACAAATCTAAATATCAGGAAACTAATCATTACTTCTGTTAATTTACACCAAAGATAGCTCTTTTGGGTTGAAGCAACAAATTATTTAATAACCAGTATTATCAAAACCTGTGTCCCATTTAAAAATCACATGTAACTATGCAATTTGAGAGCAACACATATTATCAAAACTCCAAAAATGAAACTATTTAATACTGTTTCAACTAATGATAAAATCTAAGATGCACTTTTTATACAGATCACACCGAACCTCCATTTTATATCAAATTACAAACAACCCAGTCTATTCACCAGTTCAAAATGAAATTCTTTCAGATCACTTAAGAGTGCTCGATTAAATATCGGTGGTTAATTGCCATGTCCCCAATTTTAGATCAGATTAGGATCACTCGTACATCATTTCAACCGCAGATAAGTCATAGGTCCGCATGTGAACATCTAACATCAAGCTACCAACAAAAAAATATTTTTTAATTATTCATTTAGATCCAGATCGAAGAGAAAGAAACCCAATAACCCATTTCAATATTGAAGGCGAAGCATCGATTAAAAAATGGAATGAAAAATAGGGAAGACCTTCAGGTCATCAACAGAGAAAAGGCCGCGAAGGATGCACTCCTTGAGCCCAGTTCCTTGCATGATGATGTCATACTCTTCATCCATGGCGATCGAGATTAAAGAGAAAGACTTAGCAACTTTGGGTTGAAGCAAAGAGTGTAACGGCCGCTTTCCGACCGTTCGTATTTTCTGCTCGTACGAATCTTTTCGTGTGCATATTTTATTTGGCACTTTCTTAGATTCGGTATATACGATGTGATATGCCGTTGGGACCGTATGGAAGTATAGATTTTTATAGTAATTTTTGGGAACGTCATTTCATGGCTCGTTTTCTCGCAAAACAGCTTTAAAGGGAAGGGCGTTTTGGTCTTTTGGCTTCAACGCTCAGTTCTTGATTTTATAATAATTTTCGGTAGGATTAGCACGTGGCCAGACCCCGTAACCCCGTACTTCTCGTCTCTGTAATCGTCCCGGTATTTTCAGATTATTTTTCCGATGCCCGTAGGGGGACTTATCCCCTAATCAATTTCCAACCCTTAATTAACCCTTAATCAGTTTGAAATTTGAATTAAACCAAATACCAAAATATATTCCTACGTATTAAGGGATATGATATCAGCCACTATTGGCACCTCCTCTTTTCCTTAACTCTTCTCTCCCTATCTCTATCTCTCTCCCACAATATCTTTAAACTCTATTGGTATTTAGCATATGTTTCATCTCCTTAAAACCAACCCATGCGAAATCTCTAGGGCAAACAAAAACCTAGCATCCGCAATTATTCCTATCTTACTCCAGCCGCCACGGCAGCCCCCAAGCCCCCACCACCGGCCACCACCTTCTCCTCCTCCTCCTCCTCCTCCATCTCCACCTCCCAAAGAGCTCCAAAAACCATGAGATAACCCAAGTTTTGGCCGAAATTCTGTGCACAGCCACACCGCCGGAAAGACAGGCGCCAGCTGGCCATCCGCCGTCGCCAGGGACGGGCACCACCGCCGTTTAACTCCTCTCTGACCCCCCGATCATCTCCAACTCCCCTCACCTTTTTCCCACGTCTCGATCTCCTCGAAAACCCCGTGGAACATAGATCTAGCCGCTGTTTTTGACAGTTTGCGTGCCGCCACTTCAAACTCGCACCCACCGATCATCCGGCCACCTACGACGACCACCCTACCACCGTTGGACTCCTAGCGAACCCCTCTATCATCTGCAATTTCACTTTTCCTTTTCCCACATCTCTAACACCTGGAAAATCCATTGAAACCAAGCCCAGTTGCTGTTTTTGACAGATCTGTGCGCTTAACTTTGACGCCGGTGCACGACCACCTCCGACCACTTCCGATAACCACTCCACCACCATTGGCTTTCTCTTGAAGTCCTTTAGCTTTTACAATTTTCCGTTGTCTCTGTTCATCGTTGGTTTTCCGTTGAGACGCGCGACAACGAACGTTGCACGAATCTGTGGTCTTCGACTTCTCACGGCCACCCACCGCCGTACGCTCACGCATCGGCCTCCCACCGGGCCGAGCAACTCCCTCTGAACCCCTTCAACTACTGGCAGTCCCCTTGGACCCTGGAAGTTCATGTGCGTTGCTGTGCACATGTGTTTTTCCCCGACGTCGTTGCCGTCGTGAAGATCCGTTGCGCTACCTACAATGGGAAGGAGATCGCCGCTAAGCTCGCTGTTTTCAAGCCATCGCCTTGCTGTCCAGAGGTGCCTCGCTATGCTACCCACAGCTGAGGAGTTCCAGATGACGTTGACGCTTCACCGTTCAGACCCAACTTCCGCTATTTGAACGACGTCAAGAGGTTGGTTCCCCTAACGAGTAGTAAAACCCACACCGTAGCTCATCAAAAACCTAATCTAAAATTGGTCAACATGAACTAAAGTTATTTTCTACATCTTTAAAATGTTGTCCACCATACAAAATCGACGAAGGAACTGAATTTTTGTGCATATAGGATAGACGTCGATCTAGACCAAACGAATCATCAAAAGATGTGACTTTTTGACTGTTAGGATAGTTCCGTCAAATTTAGAAACAAACCATAATAGGATTGACAAAGAGCACATTTGACATCGTCGTTATCCTGTTTCAGACGGACCATTGCCGACGCGATGCTTCGACGAGATGCTCCGGACAGATGACGCTCTCGCCACCGCAGGCAAGTGTTTACACTTGTACTCGTACGGCCACGTTTAGGCCATCTCTTTCTTAGGATGTTAGAGTACATTTAAGGGAACCGGATGTGAAATGATAGCGTCCGGAACCCCCCTTGACAGGTTAGACTTGACGACGAAGTCTAAGCACAACAACAACAACAACTGACACCTTAGGGTTATTCTATGTGTTCGTGCTTGTGGACACCCTAGAATGAACATCTCCTCAACTCTGTCATGTCATGTCACAAAAACCTACATGTGTTTCAGGTGCCCTCCATGCGAGGGTGATCTCCGGTTGTCTTGTCTTGAGCACTTTGGGTGGAAGAAGGTTGAGCGTTCCCTCGGCTTGGCGGGTTTGGCCAACCACAAATCGAAAGGCGTGAATCTCTCTTGTCACCCTCAGTCTTGTCTTGTCTTGAGTTGTGCACTAGGTTGAGTGTTCCCTCTGTTGAGAAGGTGCTGGCCGCCTTCTAACCGAAAGGCGTGAACCTCAGTGACACACTTCTTATCTTGTCTTATGCCGTGCACTAGGTTGAGCGTTCACTCGGTACAGACCGAAAGGCGTGAACCTCGGTGACACACTTCTTGTCTTGTCTTGTCCCGTGCACTGGGTTGAGCGTTCCCTTTGTACAGACCGAAAGGGGTGAACCTCAGTGACACACTTCTTGTCTTGTCTTGTCCCGTGCACTAGGTTGAGCATTCCCTCGGTACAGACCGAAAGGCGTGAACTTTCATGACACACACGGTACTTCTTGTCATGTTCTGTCCCGTCTAGTTTAGTCCCGTAGCTGGTAGCGCACGCTACGGCTACTGTCTGTCTTGTTTACTTCCTGCACCGTTTTACTTTCTGTCATGTCATAACCCCTGCATGTTAATCAACCAGTAAAATGTTGATCTTAAATCATATTACACTTGCAGTAGAGTCTAACTTTTTCTTGTAGACTTTACCTGATGTACAGTTCATTTTCTCTTGGGTGCTATACATCAGGTGTTGAGCCAGAGCACGTGGACGAGCCGGACATTCCTGAGTACGTGGAGCCAGAGGACGACGACCTGGAGTACGTACCTGACGAGGACCAGCCTTAGATGTCCTCACCGTTGCAGTTCAGAGTTTTTCCTGCTTTCTAGTTCGGGTGCGTAGCACCGTTTACTTTTCTGCCTTGGTTGGGTGCTTGCACCAGTAGTTTACTTTCTGTGTTGTTGCCATGCTGGGCATTACTTCCTTTATTAGACTCTTGTACTTCTGGATATCTTGATGGAATAAAATGAATGCATTTCCTTTCAGTACTTTCTATTGTTACGAATTTAATAAATGCAAGAACCTAAAATCTTTTAAAATGGTACCCCTACAGACGCTTATTGGATCCGAGCTTCACAGCTCCGGCCCAAGCGGGCCTTAGTCACGCTTCGCCTCCTCAGTTTTGGGAAGCGGGGCGTCACAGGTTTTAGTGGTGGCCCATGCAGGTCTTTTAATTATAAAAGTTCGTAGAAATAGTATTACTCGCATTCATTTTTATTATCCAGTTATCGTGCACGAGTCTAATTTGGGTCTTTCTTGTCAATAGGATGGCAGGAAGACGCAATACCCGAGCCGGGAGCTCAACGGATGGAGTTCCGGGAAACTAGGGCGGTGAATTCCGTCTGTTTCTGGGCCTCATGAGGGAGATGCTGGATGTTCAGCATCAATTGGTTCCGTAATCCTATCAGGCTGCTCGAGCCGTCCAGGCTCCACCACCGCCACCTGCCCCGAGAGCTGCTCCTGGCGTGAAGCAGTTCAATGAGCTTCAGTCGAAGACTTTTTCTGGGAAGGAAGGACCGTTAGGTGCTGATGAGTGGATCCAAAGCACAGAAGGGAAGCTGGTAGCTGCGAAGATCCCTTAGGATACCCGAGTTGAGATAGTGAAGATGTAGCTGACTGAGAATGCTAGGAACTGGTGGCACATTGAGGAGAGGTGCCTGCAGAAGCCAGTGGAGTGGAAGACCTTCAAGTCGATGTTCAAGGAGAAGTATTTCCCGAAGGCTGTAAAGAGGGAGCTTTTGAGCCGATTTATGGATCTGAAGCAAGGGGATATGACCGTCGATGAGTACGAGGCAGAGTTGTTTTGTCCCTCATATGGTGAAGAAGAAAGAGAATCGAGCTGATCGGGTTCGTCAGGGACTACGTCCGAAGATTCAAGCTTCCATGTCCTCGGCAGATTTTTCGACCATGGGAGCTGTGCTGAATGGCACCAGGAATCATGAGATCGTGGCACGTCTACCTGATCCTTCTGATGATGGAGGAAAGTGACGGATGGAACAGCATATGCCTTCTGCTAGGTCTATAGGGGGACTAGTTCAGTCAGTGCCTTTCAAGAAGCCAGGAACACCTGCTCAGAGCCAGACCAAAGAGCGATGTCTTTTCTATGGCAAGCTGGTACATCGTCAGAACGATTGCAGGAAGAGGCAGGGTTTGTGTCTGACGTGTGGAGCCGCCACAAACGTCACTAAAGATTGCCCGAGGTATCACCATGTAGAGGGCAGAGCACCAGCCCCACTGCAGAGTAGAGCACCTGCCCCTACCCAGAGAGGAGCTGTTGTCTGTGGAGCATAAGTCATGACGATAGTGGATGGCGTCATTCCAGGTAAATCCATAGTTTTAGTCTTTCATATTATAGTTTAGCTTATTTTTGGCTGTTTATGTATGTTTCAAAACTTTTTGTTTCCTTTCAAATCAAATCTTTAAAGTTTCTAAACTAGCACACAAAGATCACACCCCTTATCCTCCCTCGTCCAATACCACGACTCCACATGTTTTCCTAATGTTTTATAATATGTCATAGGCCTTAAACTTCCTTTCTTTTCTTTCCCTCTTCGGGAGTGTTATTTTTTTATTGTTATGATGTTGTTAGTACTAGCTATTTTGTTATAGGGTTATGTTTGCGGGTAGGCTCGAGTGAGATGAGATATGTTGTATCAGTGATTAGTTGATTTTGAATAACAAGGATATTAGATACGATTTCTTTGGATGAAAAGAACGAGGTGTCCAAGACTTATTAATGATACCAATATGTAACGGACTCGATGGGGACTCTGGATGAATGAAATTATATACATGGAGATGAGAGCTTATCAGACCTGAAACTTGGACGAGTGGTAGATAGGAGTAGCTGTGAAGGTATAATGTGTTTTAGAGTGATCATGAAATGAGTAGGGCATTTAAAGCATCGAAGGTTTGACTATAGGTTGGGGTGAGAAGACATTGGGAGTAACACGACATGTTGAGATGAATGGATAGTTAGGAAGCCAGATTTTATATGATTGGGAGATTAGATGATATGTGTAAGGATAAAGGTGGTTTGATAGTTCATTGATTATGGAGAATAGATTTATGAGTCGATATGATGGATGATATATTGGGGACGAGATGATTGATGACTGTAGACGATAATGTGGATTTATAGTTAAGTGCTAGGGTGTGATTCTAGTTGTAGCATTAGCTAGTGGAGAGACAAGTTATGACAGATTATTTGAGGAACGATGTTTAGAGTTATGAGATTAGCGATCATTATGTGTAGATATGAAAGTTGTAGGCCTAAGTGTTTATAGATATTATTACTATTACTATAAGTGATTTCGAGGGCGGAATCATTTCTAAGGTGGGTAGAATGTAACGGCCGCTTTCCGACCGTTCGTATTTTCTGCGCGTACGACTCTTTTCGTGTGCATATTTTATTTGGCACTTTCTTGGATTCGGTATATACGATGTGATATGCCGTTGGGACCGTAAGGAAGTGTCGATTTTCATAGTAATTTTTGGGAACATCATTTCACGGCTCGTTTTCTCGTGAAACAGCTTTGAAGGGAAGGGTGTTTTGGTCTTTTGGCTTCAATGCTCAGTTCTTGATTTTATAATAATTTTTGGTAGGATTAGCACGTGGACAGACCCTATAGCCCCGTACTTCTCGTCTCTGCGATCGTCCCGGTATTTTCGGATTATTTTTCCGATGCCCGTAGGGGGACTTATCCCCTAATCAATTTCCAACCCTTAATTAACCCTTAATCAGTTTGAAATTTGAATTAAACCAAATCCCTAAATATATTCCTATGTATTAAGGGATATGATATCAGCCAATATTGGCACCTCCTCTTTTCCTAAACTCCATTCTCCCTATCTCTATCTCTCTCCCACAATATCTTTAAACTCTATTGGTATTTAGCATATGTTTCATCTCCTTAAAACCAACCCATGCAAAATCTCTAGGGCAAACAAAAACCTAGCAGCCGCCATTATTCCTCTCCTCCTCCAGCTGCCACGGCAGTCCCCAAGCCCCCACCACCGGCCACCACCTTCTCCTCCTCCTTCTCCTCCATCTCCTCCTCCCAAAGAGCTCCAAAACCCATGAGATAACCCAAGGTTTGGCCGAAATTCAGTGCACAGCCACACCACCGGAAAGACGGGCGCCCGCCGGCCATCCGACGATGACGACAACAACAACAACCACTGTTCAACTCCTCTCTGACCCCCCGATCATTCCAACTCCCCTTACCCTTTTCCCACGTCTCAATCTCCTCGAAAACCCCTTGGAGCTCAGATCTAGCCGCTGTTTTTGACAGTTTACGTGCCGCCAGTTCAAACTCGCGCCCACCGGTCATCCGGCCACCTATGACAACCACCCTACCACCGTTGGACTCCTATCGAACTCCTCTATCAGTAGAAATTTCCCTTTTCCTTTTCCCTCATATCTAGCTCCTGAAAAATCTGTCGAAACCAAGCCCAGTTGCTGTTTTTGACAGATCTGTGCGCTGAACTTCGACGCCGGTGCACGACCACCTCCGACCACTTCCAGCGACCACTCCACCACCGTTGACTTTCTCTTGAAGTCCTTTAGTTTCTGCAATTTTCCGTTGGCTCTGTTCATTGTTTTTTTTCCGCTGAGACGTGCGACAACGAACGTTGCACGAATCTGTGCTCTTCGACTTCTCACGGCCACCCACCGCCATATGCTCACGACGTTGGCCACCCACCGGGCTGAGCAACTCCCTCTGAACCCCTTCAACTATCAGCAGTCCCCTTGGACCCTTGAAGTTTACGTGCGTCACCATGCACATGTGTTTTTACCCGATGTCGTCGTCGTCGTGAAGATCCGTTGTGCTACCCGCAACGAGAAGGATATCACCGCTAAGCTCGCTACTTTTGAGCCATCGCCTCACTGTCCAAAGATGCCTCACTACGATACCCATGGCCGAGGAGTTCCAGACAACACCGACGCTTCGCCGTTCAGACCTGACTTTCGCTTTTTGAACGACGTCAAGAGGTTGGTTCCCCTAAGGAGCAGTAAAACCCACACCGTAGCTCATCAAAAACCTAATCTAAAATTGGTCAATGTGAACTAAAGTTATTTTCTGCATCTTTAAAATGTTGTCCACCGTAGAAAATCTACGAACGAACTGAATTTCTGTGCATATAGGATAGAAGTCGATCTAGACCGAACGAATCATCAAAAGACGTGACTTTTTGACTGTTAGGGTAGTTCCGTCAAATTTAGAAACAAACCATAATAGGATTGACAAAGAGCGTGATTTGACATCGCCATTATCCTGTTTCAGACGGACCATTTCCGACGAGACGCTTCGACGAGACGCTCCGAACAGAAGACGCTCTCGACACCGCAGGAAAGTGTTTACACTTGTACTCGTATGGCCATGTTTAGGCCATCACTTTCTTAGGATGTTAGAGTACATTTAAGAGAACCGGACGTGAAATGATAGCGTCCGGGACCCCCGTTGACAGCTTAGACTTGACGATGAAGTCTAAGCACAACAACAACAACAACAACTGACACCTTAGGGTTATTCTGTGTGTGCGTGCATGTGGACACCCTAGAATGAACATCTCCTCAACTCTGTCATGTCATGTCACAAAAACCTACGTGTGTTTCAGGTGCCCTCCATGCGAGGGTGATCTCCGGTTGTCTTGTCTTGAGCACTTTGGGTGGAGGAAGGTTGAGCGTTCCCTCGGCTTGGCGGGTTTGGCCAACCACAAATCGAAAGGCGTGAATCTCTCTTGTCACCCTCAGTCTTGTCTTGTCTCGATTTGTGCACTAGGTTGAGTGTTCCCTCGGTTGAGAAGGTGTTGGCTGCCTTCTAACCGAAAGGCGTGAACCTCAGTGACACACTTCTTGTCTTGTCTTGTCCCGTGCACTAGGTTGAGTGTTCCCTTGGTACAGACCGAAAGGCGTGAACCTCTGTGACACACTTCTTATCTTGTCTTGTCCCGTGCACTAGGTTGAGCGTTCCCTTGGTACAGACCGAAAGGCGTGAACCTCAGTGACACACTTCTTGTCTTGTCTTGTCCCGTGCACTAGGTTGAGCCTTCCCTCAGTACAGACCGAAAGGCGTGAACTTTCGTGACATACACGGTACTTCTTGTCATGATCTGTCCCGTCTAGTTTAGTCTCGTAGCTGGTAGCGCATGCTACGGCTACTGTCTGTCTCGTTTACTTCCTGCACCGTTTTACTTTCTGTCATGTCATAACCACTGCATGTTAATCACCCAGTAAAATGTTACTCTTAAATCATATTACACTTGCAGTAGAGTCTAACTTTTTCTTGTAGACTTTACCTGACGTACAGTTCCTTTTCTCTTGGGTGCTGTACGTCAGGTGTTGAGCCAGAGTACATGGACGAGCCGGACATTCCTGAGTATGTGGAGCCAGATGACGTCAACCAGTAGTACGTACCTGACGAGGACCAGCCTTAGAGGTCCCTCACTGTTGCTGTTCAGAGTTTTTCTTGCTTTCTAGTTCGGGTGCGTAGCACCGTTTACTTTTCTGCCTAGGTTGGGTGCTTGCACCAGTAGTTTACTTTCTGCGTTGTTTCCATGCTGGGCATTACTTCCTTTATTAGACTCTTGTACTTCTGGATATCTTGATGGAATAAAATGAATGCATTTCCTTTCAGTACTTTCTGTTGTTACGAATTTTATAAATGCAAGAACCTGGAATCTTTTAAAATAGTACCCCTACAGATGCTTATTGGATCTGAGCTTCACAGCTCCGGCCCAAGCGGGCATTAGTCACGCTTCACCTCCGCAGTTTTGGGAAGCGGGGCATGACAGGTTTTAGTGGTGGCCCATGCAGGTCTTGTAATTATAAAATTTAGCAGCAATAGTATTACTCGCATTCATTTTTATTATCCAGTTATCGTGCACTAGTCTAATTTGGGTCTTCCTTGTCAATAGGATGGCAGGAAGACGCAATACCCGAGCCAGGAGCTCAACAGATGGAGTTCCAGGAGACCAGGGCGGTGAATTCCGTCAGTTTCTGGGCCTCATGAGGGAGATGCTGGACGTTCAACATCAATTGGTTCAGCAATCCCATCAGGCTTCCCGAGCCGTCCCGGCTCCACCGCCGCCACCTACCCCGAGAGCTGCTCCTGGAGTGACACAGTTCAATGAGCTTCAACCGAAGACTTTTTCTGGGAAGGAAGGACCGTTAGGTGCTGATGAGTGGATCCAGAGCACAGAAGAGAAGCTGGTAGCTGTGAAGATCCCTGAGGATACCCGAGTTTAGATAGCAAAGATGCAACTGACTGAGAATGCTAGGAACTGGTGGCGCATTGAGGAGAGGCGCCTGTAGAAGCCAGTGGAGTGGAAGACCTTCAAGTCGATGTTCAAGGAGAATTATTTCCTCAAGGCTACAAAGAGGGAGCTTTTGAACCGATTTGTGGATCTGAAGTAAGGGGCCATGACCATCGATGAGTACGAGGCAGAGTTCGAGATGCTGAGTCGCTTTTCCCCTCATATGGTGAAGAAGGAAGAGAACCGAGATGATCGGTTTCGTCAGGGACTGTGTTCGAAGATTGAAGCTTCCATGTCCTCGACAGTTTTTCGAACATGGGAGTTGTGCTGAATGCCGCCAGGAATCATGAGATCGTGACACGTCTACCTGATCCTTTTGATGTGGAGGAAAGCGACCGATGGAACAACATAGGCCTTCTGCTAGGTCTATAGGGGGACCAGTTCAGCCAGTGCCTTTCAAGATTATTTTTTTCGATGCCCCGTGCTTCTCGTCTCTGCGATCGTCCTGATATTTTCGGATTATTTTTTCGATGCCCGTAGTGGGACTTATCCCCTAATCAATTTCCAACCCTTAATTAACCCTTAATCAGTTTGAAATTTGAATTAAACCAAATCCCTAAATATATTCCTACGTATTAAGGGATATGATATCAGCCACTATTGGCACCTCATCTTTTCCTTAACTCCACTCTCCCTATCTCTATCTCTCTCCCACAATATCATTAAACTCTATTGGTATTTAGCATATGTTTCATCTCCTTAAAACCAACCCATGCGAAATCTCTAGGGCAAACAAAAACCTAGCAGCCGCCATTATTCCTCTCCTCCTCCAGCTGCCACGGCACCCCCAAGCCCCCACCACCGGCCACAACCTTCTCCTCCTCCTTCTCCTCCATCTCCTCCTCCCAAAGAGCTCCAAAACCCATGAGATAACCCAAGTTTTGGCCGAAATTCTATGCACAGCCACACCGTCGGAAAGACGGGCACCCGTCGGTGATCCGTCACCGCCAGCGACGATCACCACCGCCATTCAACTCTTCTTTGACCCTCCTATCATCTCCAACTCCCCTTACCCTTTTCCCATATCTCGATCTCCTCGAAAACCCCGTGGAACTCTGATCTAGCCGCTGTTTTTTGACAGTTTGCACGCCCCCACTTCAAACTCGCGCCTACCAGTCATCTGGCCACCTACGATGACCAACCTACCACCGTTGGACTCCTATCGAACCCCTCTATCATTTGCAATTTCCCTTTTCCTTTTCCCACATCTCTAGCTCCTGGAAACCAAGCCCAGCTACTGTTTTTGACAGATCTGTGCGCTGAACTTCGACGCCGACGCACGACCACCTCCGACCACTTCCGGCAACCACTCCAACATAGTTGGATTCCTCTTGAAGTCTTTTAGCTTTTACAATTTTCCGATGTCTCTGTTCATCGTTGGTTTTCCGCTGAGACGCGTGACAACGAATGTTGCACGAATCTGTGCTCTTCGACTTCTCACAGCCACCCACCGCCGTACGCTCATGCTGTTGGCCACCCACCAGGCCGAGCAACTCTTGCTAAACCTCTTCAACTATCAACAGCCCCTTTGGACCCTTGAAGTTCATGTGGGTCGCCGTGCACATGTGTTTTTACCCGACGTCGTCGTCGTCGTGAAGATCCGTTGCGCTACCCACAACGGGAAGGAGATCGCCACTAAGCTCGCTGTTTTTGTTCCATCACCTCGCTGTTCAGAGGTGCCTCGCTGTGCTATCCACGGCTGAGGAGTTCCAGACGACGCCGATGCTTCGTCGTTCAGACCCGACTTCCGCTTTTTGAACGACGTCAAGATGTTGGTTCCCCTAAGGAGCAGTAAAACCTACACTGTAGCTCATCAAAAACCTAATCTAAAATTGGTCAAAGTGAACTAAAGTTATTTTCTGCATCTTTAAAATGTTGTCCACTATAGAAAATCGACAAACGAGCTGAATTTCTGTGCATATAGTTTAGACGTCGATCTAGACCGAACGAATCATCAAAAGACGTGACTTTTTGACTGTTAGGGTAGTCCCGTCAAATTTAGAAACACACCATAATAGGATTGACAAAGAGCATGATTTGACATCGCCGTTATCCTGTTTCAGACGGACCATTGCCGACGAGACGCTTCGACGAGATGCTCCGGACAGATGACGCTCTCGCCACCGCAGGCAAGTGTTTACACTTGTACTTGTACGGCCACGTTTAGGCCATCTCTTTCTTAGAATGTGAGAGGAAATTTAAGAGAACCAGACGTGAAATGATAGCGTCTGGGATCCCACTTGACAGCTTAGACTTGACGACAACAATAACAACTGATACCCTAGGGTTATTCTGTGTTTGCGTGCGTGTGGACACCCTAGAATGAACATCTCCTCAGCTCTGTCATGTCATGTCACAAAAGCCTATGGGCGTTTCAGGTGCCCTCCATGCGATGGTGATCTCCGGTTGTCTTGTCTTGAGCACTTTGGGTGGAGGAAGGTTGAGCGTTCCCTCGGCTTGGCGGGTTTGGCCACCCACAAACCGAAAGGCGTGAATCTCTCTTGGCACCCTCAGTCTTGTCTTGTCTCGATTTGTGCACTAGGTTGAGCGTTCCCTCGGTTGGGAAGGTTCTGGCCGTCTTCTAACCGAAAGGCGTGAACCTCAGTGACACACTTCTTGTCTTGTCTTGTCACGTGCACTAGGTTGAGCGTTCTCTCGGTACAGACCCAAAGGCGTGAACTTCAGTGACACACTTCTTGTCTTGTCTTGTCCCGTGCACTAGGTTGAGCGTTCCTTTGGTACAGACCGAAAGGCGTGAACCTCAGTGACACACTTCTTGTCTTGTCTTGTCCCGTGCACTAGGTTGAGCCTTCCCTCGGTACAGACCGAAAGGCGTGAACTTTCGTGACATACACAGTACTTCTTGTCATGTTCTGTCCCGTCTAGTTTAGTCTCGTAGCTGGTAGCGCATGCTACGGCTACTGTCTGTCTCGTTTACTTCCTGCACCGTTTTACTTTCTGTCATGTCATAACCACTGCATGTTAATCACCCAGTAAAATGTTGCTCTTAAATCATATTACACTTGCAGTAGAGTCTAACTTTTTCTTGTATACTTTACCTGACGTACAGTTCCTTTTCTCTTGGGTGCTGTACGTCAGGTGTTGAGCCAGAGCACATGGACGAGCCAGACATTCCTGAGTACGTGGAGCCAGAGGACGTCGACCAGGAGTACGTACCTGACGAGGACCAGCCTTAGAGGTCCCTCACCGTTGCAGTTCAGAGTTTTTCCTGCTTTCTAGTTCGGGTGCGTAGCACCGTTTACTTTTCTGCCTAGGTTGGGTGCTTGCACCAATAGTTTACTTTCTGCATTGTTGCCATGCTGGGCATTACTTCCTTTATTTGACTCTTGTACTTCTGGATATCTTGATGGAATAAAATGAATGCATTTCCTTTCAGTACTTTCTGTTGTTACGAATTTTATAAATGCAAGAACCTGGAATCTTTTAAAATGGTACCCATACAGACGCTTATTGGGTCCGAGCTTCACAGCTTCGGCCCATGCGGACCTTAGTCACGCTTCGCCTCCGTAGTTTTGGAAAGCGGGGCATGACAAAGAGACCGCTGAAGAAAAAGGTTTGCTGACATTTAATGGGACCTTGTAAGGTTACATCTATTAACTCCTCTTTACCAACCGTACCTCTTGATAGATGTGTGGCGAGCCCAAGTGATACTTCGAGCAACTTAACACCTGCTCAACAGAAAAAGAGTATAAGAATAATTATATGTAATAATTAATGTAGTTCAAGAACTGAGAGATCTTACCATAGGAATAGCAGCAGCAACTCCCCTCAGGTGTAAAAGGCATTCGGCACCATCGAAAGCGCACAGATTCTTCAAGATTCTGAAAGAACTGATTGCTTCTCTTGATGGTATATTCACAAGTTTTATCATTTTGCTGCTACATGCCTTCCAATAAACTTGCTGTTCATACATGACACTGCAATTGTCTTGGATCACCTTTTTTCCTCATGTCTGCTTTTCTGCTCTAAAAGTTAGATAAAATGATTTTATGCCTTTTAAAAAATATGTATGACATGCAACTCTTATTATTTCTTTTTCAAGCTCTATCCAAATCCTTATTAAACATCTATCTCATTTATTGGATCGTTAATTTCTGCCTTTAGCCTAAGTGTTCCCAATTATATAGATTGGCATTAAGTACAAAAAAAGTATAGAAGCAGCACCAACATCAGACCTGGGAATAAACATGAATTTATAGCTATTGATGTACAAATTTTATATGACAAATTGCTCCTTCGCTTTAAATAATTGTTCACGAAAATTTTCGTTTTTCACCATATTCTGAACTCAAAATTCATTCCTGCCAAAGTTTCAACATTAGACTGTTCATACCGAGCACCGAGATTTATATAGAGCTTCAAAATATAAAGAAGGAACGTGAAAAATGAAGATCTTCAAATCAAAAGACAGCTTCGCACAATGGTAAATACATTAAAATCATCACTACATCTTCAAATTCAGAATTTTATCTTTCCAAATTTGCCATTACGATTTTTTTTTTAAAACCTCACCTTTCTTTGAAGACGATGGCAAGGATGGATTAATCGCTGCGATAGAAGCGAGAGATGCATGATAATCTCCTTGTCCATTTGATAGTAACACGACTTGATCGTCCTTAGGGTTCCTCTTGCTCCTCTTGTTCTGGCGCTCCTCTTGTTGAAGAATCTTGCCTTTGTCGAATGTGAATCTTCGCTCTAGGGCTTCTAGTGCCCATTTCTTCTGGTCAGAGATAGGCGACGGCATCCCAACTTCGACCTTTCCCATCTCCCTCCTCGCCTTCGCCACTTCGGCTCTCAGCTTCTCCATTTTCTCCATCAACTCGTCCCGATCCTTTAGAAGCTTCTCGACGTCCGATCTCACCACGGCCAGCTGAGCCCTCAGCTCATCTGCTCTCCTCACCTGCTCCTCCTCAGCCCTCAGCAGCGTTCGTAGAGTTATGTGACCTTGGCATTGGACTCGGATTGGAATTGGACAACGGAGTCGAAGAGAAGGCGTCAGTCATGGAGAGAGGCAAGGTCGCGAGGCAGAACAATCTCCCCCCTCAGCCTTTCCTTCTCGCCCTCGACTCGAGTGCGAACATTGGATCCGCTGCAACCCCCATCGGCAACCCCCAGAATTTGGTTATAGCCGTCCAAAGCGGGATCTCTTTCGGGCAATTCCTGGTGGGCATCCTCCCTGCCATGGTCGTCGGCGTGTTCGCAAACATCGTCATTCTCCTCTGCTTCTTCTGGAAGCCGCTGTCGATCGAGACGGACGAAGAAGCGACAGGGGCACGGACAGATCTGCTTTCGAAAGACGATGTCGCTTCTCATCGGTTCTCTCCTGCGACAATGTCCCACCTCACTTCCTTGAGTTTCCACGAACATAGTTTTGAGGCCGATGCTATTATTCAGAGCCTGCCATCACACAGATCAGAGGCCCCAAGTGTTGCGGGCCGTGAGGTGCCGTCGACTGGTTCGAAAGAGGCAGCAGGGGACCAAGGAGACGATGGGGGCATTAGGTGATAAGGAGCCGGATGTGAGAAACACCGGCAGTGGATAGAGAGAGGGCGCACCTGTCGGTCAGAAGGGGAGGACAACCTTCCCTGAAATATAGCCTCAGCAGCTCCTTCACCATCCCTCCGGTAGCACCAACCCTAAAAAACAAAAATCCAATCAGCACAAAGGTTACTCAAGGAAATCTAGACGAACCTTGCAGATGATGAATCGTCCTCCTCTTCTTCTAGCCCCTCCATTGCTCTCTTGGGAAAGATCTCAGCAATCAAATGGCTGTTGCTATCCAAAAAAAATCCCTGTGCTCTCCCCCAAAAGCAGACTTGCTTTCTAAGTCAAATGGCAGGTTACGAAAAGAAATGGGACCCACAAAACTCAAAAATACAAACCATTCATCTCAATTTTTAATCCCAACCATTCATCATTCAAGATTAAATCCTGGCCCTCTTTCTATCAACCGGTTTGTCCTAGTCAGCTTGTCCTAATCTGCCCTAGAATTCAAAAATCAATGTCAAATGTATTATATATATATACACACACATGCTCTAAACGTAAGAAAAATGACTCTAAAACAGTTTAAAAACATTTTTAAACGAATCCTAAGTGTGTGAATGTGTGTGTGTGTGTGTAAGAAAAATGACTCTAAAACAGTTTAAAAACATTTTTAAATGAATTCTAAGTGTGTGAATGTGTGAGTGTGTGAGCTTCAAGCATGACTTTAACAAGCTATGACGATAAGTAAAAAGTCACATTAAAAAGATAGCTTTTACATAAAAGTCCCTTGATCCAAGCTTCATACTCCAAGATACTCATCTAGCTTCCTTTGATCTTTAGTTTTATTGAACTCACTCCTAGCTTTGAGTACCTCTTGATTTTCCTTAAGTTATTCTTCCTGCACCCATAGATGTTAGATGACATGTTTACTAATCATCAAAACTACATGAGATGATACTCAATAACTTAATATAAACTCCTTGCTACATGTCATTCTCTCACAAATAAAATTGATCAGAACTCTTGTGATTGGTCCCATACATCACATGTACATGAAGATTATTCTTTCTTTTCTTGTGAGAGGTTGTCAACTGTGTGCGAATCTGACAGCCTGATTCCAACGAGCATGATCATATCGTGTTCTAGGTATGGTAGGGATGCTAGCCACACATACCAACCCTCGTTTAGGAACCATCATTGTTTGGTTAGACTGGAATCTTTATGAACCAAATCCTGGGTCTTACAGTGACATATTATGAGCAGTCTGATCCCTTCGTTTTAGACTATGTTGCTAAGGTGTCTAGGGTATGGCTTCTTGTCAAACCCAATTACACCATATACCCAGAGTGAAATGCGATCCCATAGTTTGAGTTTCGATACAACTTTTCACAGTGCCAAGTTTATCTATTTGGCTTAGCCGTGGACTTAGCTATGGATTGCATTCGAGTCTGTGTGACATTAACCTCCCATGCCAGAGGAGAAGAATCCCATGTTGATGGCCACCCCATTCGCACACGTCCAAATATTCCTAAAGAGTACCTACACATGAAGTGTAACATTGAAGTTCAGTAAAAGCCTAAGTATCCACGTGCAAGGTCTTTTAGCTCATCTCAGGTTATAAGGACTATGCATAACTTACTATCACCTGAGAGCTTTCTGTTGACAGTCAGAATATGAGTACCGTGTAGAAGCATCTCAGCAAAAGCTTGCATCAAAATATTGCAACTCCTAAGTGCAGGAGGTCAAGAAGTAATATATCCAGTAAGTCCGGAGTCAAATCCACAGGGACAAGTCGTTCTGCAATATCGCAAGTTCAAATGATTATTGAAGGGTATTGGTGAGAAGAGTACCGTCTCAACTACAAAATTTGGTGGGATAGATGGGAAAATTGGGGGGGGGGGGTTTGATCTAGAATTCACTAAAGTTGGATGGCCAGAGAGAGAGAGAGAGAGAGAGAGAGAGAGAGAGAGAGAGAGAGAGAGAGAGAGATATGTATTCTATAAAATAGGGATGTTATCATGGGGTTTTGGATATGGGTTTTTGTATAAGAGATTTTGGTTATGAGATAATGGATAAGAGAATGTGGGTTTGTGTATTGTTGTATAGAAAATGGTGAAGAGATAATGGATAAGAGAATTTGGTTAAGAGATAATGTATAAGAGAATTTGGTTATGTGTAATTGGGTATGTTTGTGATATAGATTTTGTATATGGGGTATGAGAAATTGAGAGATGAGATATTGGAATCATTTTAGCTTTTGAAACCCATATCTTTTAAATTTTGATCACATCCTCTACGATGTGATGATGTTTTATTTTAAAATTTTGAAAACCTTAACAAAATACGAACGCAACCCAAGCTCTATGATTTTTGGAGGGAATTAATGGAGGGAAGTAAGGGAGGGAAAAAAATTTGATCACATCTCTGCTTAGATCATACATGAGGGGGTTTCTTTGTATATGGAGAGAAGAAGATCTTGCGCTGAAGAGAATTTTGCGCTGAAGAGAATTTTGCGCTGAAGAGAATTTTGCAGCTCCTCAAGAAACGTAGAGCACATCGAAGAGCAAGAATAGGATTTTGCTGGCACATCGAAGAGCAAGCAGAGCAAGAAGAGAATCCTCATCTACCTCCTCACCATCATCTTCTACCTCCACATCGGTGAGTTCTTCCTCTTCACCACAATATTTTTGTTTCGTTTGATTTATTTCACCCTCTTCTCCTCAATCCCATTGCAGAGCTTAGAGCTTCATCACGTTGCAGAGCTTAGAGCAACCTCAGCACCTCAACCCTTGGTGAGCTTTGTGACACTCTCCACAATTTTTTTTGTTTCGTTTGATTTATTTCACCATCTTCTTCCCAAACCCATTGCAGAGCTTAGAGCTTCATCACGTTGTAGAGCTTAGACCAACCTCAGCACCTCAACCCTTGGTGAGCTTTGTGAGTTTGAGAGCTTCATCACGTCAACCCTTGGTGAGCTTTTATGTGAATGTTGCTTAAAAATTTCAGTTGAAAGAGAAACATGTTATATAGATTTTTGTATATGGGGTATGTGAATGTTGGTCTGCAGTTGAAAGAGAATAATTTCAGTTGAATTTGGTTAAAAAATTTCATTTTTTCATCAAGTTTTAATTTTTAGTTTCAAGGTTTCGTTTTGAATGCGAAACATTTCAGTTGAATGAGAAAAATTTCAATTTGATTATTTAAGCAACTCTTATCTATTTCCTCATAACAAAAGCTCATTTCAAGCTGGGCTCATCAAACATTTCATTTCAGCAAATACATCAATTTTGTGATTAGCAATTTTCAAGCTAAATGAAATGTTTGATGTGCAAAGACAAAAATGTTTGCTTATCAAATACAAAACTGGAATGTAATTTTCTTCATTTAGAAAATACATCAATGTTTGAAATGTTTGCTATGCTTGCTATGTTTGAAATGTTTGCTAATTTCATTCAGTTTTGCTAATTTCATTTTGATATGTTTGAAATGTTTGAAATGTTTGAATGAGCAAATACATTTCATTTCAGAAAATGTTTGATGAGCAAATACAAAACTGGAATGAAACATTTTTGTATTTGCTAAATGAAGAAAATTTCAAGCTCATTTAAGCAACTCTTATCCATTCTCAAAATGAAATGAAATTTTCAAACCAATGACAAAATTTTGTGCTTATTTTTCAAACCAATATTCAATTTTGAACCTTGAATGAATTTCATTTTAGTCAAAAGACTGAAATTTTGCCTGAACTTGAAAATGAGCATAACTAACATGAATATTGAATATTGAACCTTGCATTTTGAAATTGAAATGACTATTGAACCTTGAATTTTTTTATGGATTTCAAAATTTTGGATTGGTAGTTGCAATATTGAACCTAGAATAATCAGCATAGGAAAAATTCAAATTGGCAGTTGCAATTTAAAAATTTCAGTCAAGGTTCAATATTAATTTTTAATTGGATTGGCTTTTTCAAAATTTCAGTCAAGGTTGGATGAATTGAAAAATATTTGAAAAATATGATTACATCCAACATCAGTCCCATGAATGTTCATTTGTGACATGCCCAAATCTAAATGAAAGTTAGATCAATGTTTATTTGTATGATCATGTATTCAACTTCAAACTGCTTTTTTTCAATATGATTTAAATTTCAATATCAAGCTGAAAAAAATTCAAATAGCATATTAGAAATTTGATATGTTATTAGAAATTCAAATACCAAATATCATTCAAATAGCATATTAGACATTTGATATGTTATACCATGAACATGAGTTTATACCATGAAAAAATTCAAATGAGCTAATGAGCTAATGTATTTTTGATATTATACATGCAAAACTTGAATGAATATTTAAAATATGAGCTAATGAGCTAATATCCTGTTTCAGCCAACTCTTATACATTCATTTTTCAGTCATGTTTCAAAATGATCTAATGTAATTTCTAATATCATGTTTTCTCATGGATAAGAGTTGACTGAAAAATGAGCAAAATTGAATTGAAACTTGACATTATATTAGCTCATTAGCTCATTAGCTCATTTTGAAACATGACTCATTTTGAACTGCAGGATAAATGTGAATGCTGGTCCTGCCAATTTGAGTGAGTCATGTATTTGTAATATGACAGGATATTTGAGTTATGCTCACAGATAGGACATTTGAGTCAAATATCCTGTCATATTTGAGTGAGTCATGTATTTAGAAATATGACAGGATATTTCTAATATGACAGGATATTTAAGTCCTGCCAATTAGAAATATGAATGTTGGCAATATTTGAGTTAGTCATGTATTTCTAATACAAAGTGAGTCATGTTTGCTATATAAATTCAAAGTGAGTCATGTATTTCTAATATGACAGGATAAACGTGAATGTTGGTACTATTCAACTGTAGGAATAACATTATATAAATATGAATCTGGGCTCATTTTGAAATGAGTCATAACTCAGACCAAAATGAGTCATTGTTATTAGAAATTAGTCATAACTGCAGTTCAAAATGGGCTATAATTCAAAATGGGCTCATTTTAAATGTTGGTCTGAGTTATAATTCAAATTCAAATTCTAATTAGTCATAACTGCAGTTCATGTAGGATCCTGCCAAAACAGAGTTAGGATCGATAAATAAAGTTGAGACTTACGCTTGCGTATGCGGCACGATAGTCTCGGAACTTTGCCTTCGGATTCGCCATGACGGATCAAGTCTTCTCACGAATGGAGTAAGGCTACTAAATCCACAATCTAAATCTCTACTTTAGATTAAGAACTTGGATAGAGGGAGAGGAAGTATTTCGGCAGAGCTTCGCTAGAATGAAAATGCATGCAAGAATGCCATGCAAAAGTGTAACCAAAATGGCTAACCCTTGGGTCTTATTTATAGCCCCCAAGGTAGTTATTTTAGGATCAATTGTTCCTTTGGAACAATTTAACTAAGGTGTACCATCGTACATGGCATATTATAAGCTTAAGTTGTACCATATGCATGGTACAATATAAGCTTAAGATATTACCCCTTTATTAGCCATATGTCGCATGCACTTATGCACACATAATGCGACTTTCCCATTAATCTAGAGATCCTCTCCGCAAGGGAACATATTCCCTTTGCGCACGACTTCGTGTACGCGACGTTCGAGGTCCGTATTCCCTCGTACATCCCCTACAAGGGTGTACTAACGTCTTCCATATCCAACATCTCCCACTCACACTTGAGGGGATTGTAAGAGAACTTCTTTCTCTTAGTTCTTTCATCTATCATACCGAGAAATAGACCGTGCGACCGTCATGCGCGTAGAGTCTGTTGTTGTGCACTTGTTAGAGATACACAACGACCTCGAAGGTGCAAAGTTGAGTAGTTCAACGCATGCTTTACCCTAGATTATTTCTTCACATTTCTTATACTTTATATTCAACAATTGAATCCCATCTGGATTACAATTGGCTGGCCAGCTTTGAATCATTAAAGTCCAAATGCGAATATGAAATCAATCTTCCTCTTCTTGCGAACCTTCTGATCTTGACTTGATTCGCTTTTCTAACGTGCCCCGCCGAGCCGAATTATCATAGCCCATTAGCAACACGCTAAGATAGCGATCATCTCGTCAAATCTAAAGGAACCAATTGGAGTCCTTGAGGGTAAGAGTTAAGACCCGTATGGCCTTTGAGTCTCACATAATAGCAAACACTATTGCTACTAACTCAGTGGTCGAAATGCATACGTGGTATGAACACGTATTACAACATCACTCCTTTCCCATGGAGAGTATGTCTTAATGATGTTGTACGGATGAAAGATCAGACACCACAGTGCCTATCTTTTGAGTCCCCTTACTACTCATGAAATATTCCCGGACTCTCATCCTGCATAAGACAGATAGGATTTAAAAAATCCTATGAGATATCTTTCAAATATCCTTGTGATATAGATCTCAGATCTTTTGTAAGCATCCATATGATGCAGATCTTTCATTCGACTATCTTGTTTAAGTCACGACTCTAAATCATTTAATGATTTTGACTTTAAACTAGTCTCATCTCTATCTTATCCATCTGATAAGATAAGGCGGTTTCTCATGTGAGAGAGCCAACCTTAATCTGTCCGACATACACACAATATAATAGCTGAGACTTAAACACAAATGTACATAAAATCATTTGTAAGAAACTTGTATGCAAATTAAAATTTGATCTTCTATAGACATGGGAAATATTATATGATACAGCTCAGCACCTACGCATTCCCATAGATGATAAGTGTTTGAAAAAACACATCTCTGGGGATCGCCTTAGTAAGGGGATCCGCTATCATCTTATGCGTGGATATGTATCCTATGTCTACTTCCTTCCGTTTGTCATAGTTCTTCGCAAACTTGAATCGAATATCAATGTGTTTGGTCTTATAAGGATCTTTGACATAGGCAATCGAAGCTTGACTATCACTGTATATAGGAACAATGCTTGAGTCAGTGGCATCCGTCAGCCTGTCTAAGAATTTCCTAAGCCAAACAGCTTCTTGGACCGCCATGCCGAATGCTACAAATAGCATAATGCATAGTCCGTAGTCCCTTTGAGGTACCTTAATATCCTCTTCACCGCTTTCCAGTGTGCCTGTCCTGGGTTGGATTGGTAACGGCTTACCATACCAACAGCATAGCAAATGTCCGGTCTGGTACACATCATGGCGTACATCAGACTCCTGACAGCACTGGAGTATGGAACCTTTTCCATAGCTTTCTTTTGGATCTTTGGGACACATTTCCAAACATAGACCCTCGCCTTTGGAGGTAAAAACGCACGACAGGAGAGAAAAATCTCTTCGTAGTTTATTCCTTCCTGTTGCGTGAAACCTTTCGCAACAAGGCGAGCTTTATATTTCTCGATGGAGCCATCAGCCTTATGCTTGATTTTGAGAACCCACTTGTTCCCAATAGCTCTACGTCCCTTAGGTAAATCAACCAAGTCCCAGACTTGGTTTGTTTTCATGGATTGAAATTCTTCTTCCATCGCCGCTATCCATTTATCTTTAGCAGGGCATGTGACGTCCTGTTTGAAATTTACAGGTTCGTCATCATCTTGTAGTAATGTCATGAATTTTTGAGGAAATTCATCCTCAAATCTCAGAGGTGTTAGCCTCGTTCGATTACTACGTCTTGCTTGAGTTTGATCACTCCCACTTGGAATGATATCACTCCCACTTGGAATAACATCCCTCCCACTCGGAATAGGATTGGTATCGTTCGTATCATTCATAGGTGAAGTTTGAAACGTATTTTCTTCTTCACCAAGAATTCTCCCACTCGAACGTTCCGATCCTTCTTGATCCCAAGTCTCAAACAAGGATAAGTCTTGACTTATCTCACCCTGTCTTGGAAACTCATTTTCCAAGAAGACAACATCCCTCGATTCGAATTCTATAAGACCCCCATTGTCCTCTTGACCGACGAAAGCATATCCTTTGGAGTTTTCAGCGTATCGGATGAAGATACACTTCCTCCCACGTGGCCCAAGTTTGCCATATTTGTGAGAGGATAAATGTGCATAAGAGGCACAACCCCAAGGTTTTAGAATGCTTAAGTCTGGAGTTCTATTGTTCCACAACTCATAAGGAGTAGAACTTACCGACTTCGAGGGTACACGGTTTAAGATGAATGCTGCCGTCAATAATGCATCACCCCAAAAGGTGATAGGCAAATTTGCCTGAGACATCATTGATCGGACCATTTCTATCAATGTCCTATTTCTTCTTTCCGCAACACCGTTTTGTTGCGGAGTATAAGACATAGTTATTTGATGAACTATGCCTTTTTCATCACAGAGTTCCTTAAAACTCGTTGATTTGATATTCTCCACCCTGATCGGTTCGCAAGACCTTTATCTTGCGATCTAGTTGATTTTCCACTAAACTCATATAGTTTTTGAAGCAAGTTAAAGCTTCATGTTTGTGGGAAATCAAATAAATGTGACCGAAACGGGTGAAGTCATCAATGAATGTGATGAAATAGGACTTCCCGCGTCTTGTCTTAACATTCATTGGACCGTAAATGTCCGAATGGATAAGCTGTAATGGAACTTCGGCCCTTGTGCCAGTTCCAAACGGCTTGCGACAAGTTTTCCCTACAAGACAATGTTCGCAAGTTGACATTTCAACTTTTGAAACATTAGATAGCAAGCCACTTTTGGCAAGTCTATCCATTCTAGTTGGTCCAATATGACCAAGTCTTGCATGCCAACAAATGATCTCAGATTCAGAGTTAGAAGCATTTGTCAAATGGAAACTTTCATTAATGGAAGAAGAATCATCATACATTGTATTTAAAACAATTAATCCATTAAAAACATTACCAGACCCAATTAAAGAACTATTACAAACAAGGTCAACCTTTTGTTTATAGAACCTCCATTCATAATCTAAAGACATTAACATAACCACGGATACGATATTCCTTCTAATATCTGGAGCAAAGAGGACGTCGTGCAATAATAAAGTCCGGCCGTTGTCGAGAACTAGCTTGCATGTTCCGACGCCTTTGACTTCAACACGAGTGTTGTTGCCGACGTATATCCACTTTGTTCCTTGAGTTATCTTTCGATACTCTACGAAGAACCTTCTGTCCTTCGCTACGTGGTCTGTGGCCCCTGAATCAATCAACCAAAAATAGTTAGATTCAGCAAGAAAGACGGAACTAGAAACACATATGTAACTAGCCCTACAAGTTACCTTGTCACTTCCATCCGTACATGTACGGGCGAAGTGACCGTACTTGTCGCACTTAAAGCACTTGATCTTCTTCAAGTTTTTTCTTCTTTGAGTGCACATTCTTTTGCCACTTTTTGTTCTTAGTCTTCTTTGAGGTTTCCGGTTCTTGCTTTCGTTCGTTCACAAACCTTAAGCGTTTATTCTTCCGCTTATTTCCTCCATGTGAGGAACTAGCGGCCACGTGCACTTCTGCACTTGGTTTTGCGGCTTGAATCCGCTCTTCCTCGAGTTCGAGGTGTTTCGATACATCGCTTAAAGTTTTAATGCACTCATTATGAGTGAGGTGCATTTTCATGTTATCCCAGCTGTCTGGGAGTGAACGAATGACTGCTTGGATCTGCTGTTCGTCAGACAGCTTAACACCTGCATCCTTTAATTCAGATATGAGATTCGCCATGTGGCGGAGATGCGTTTTCATAGAATGATCTCGCCGCATTTTGTACGAATCAAATTGAATATTTAAGGAGCGGAGTTTGGTAACCGAAGTTCCACCAAACTTTATTTCTAGCTCAGACCATATGTCTTTGGCTAGATCGAATTCCCGAAATAAACGCATTATGTCATTTTCCATTGCGGACAGTAACGTAATACGTGCTATTTTGTTCTTTCGAGTCCAAGTCTCATAAGCTTCCCGGTCCCTCTTGTGTTGGACCGTATTGCCCAACTCAGGTTCTTCCATTATGTTTTGGAGTGTTTCAAGCACATCTTGCTCCTCCAAAACATATTGGATTTTAATTGACCAAAGTTTATAATTGTCGCCGTTGAGCTTTTCACCTTTGTTAAGCTCTGCGACAATGTTCTTAGAAGCGGTAGACATATTCGATTCAAAAAAACTGCAAAGAAAATGAAAAACACGATCAAAATTCTATGCATAAAGTTTCGATTCTTTAAACACTTGATAAGTTCCTTGGATGCGTTGAAATGTTACTCTAGAATCAAGAAGTTCACTACGTTCCCAACTACCATCTAGAAGTAACTTTCAAAGTATCCCTCTTACTTATCTCAAGTAAAAAGAAATCAGAAATGATACCCGTATGGTACCAGCAGCGGAAAAATACTTTTGAAAAACATATCTTTCAAAATAGAATAGGTGAGAGTTTGCGCAAAGAATTTTAGCGCAACAATTACCAAGCCACGAGACCTGTTCTACACACCCATGGGTTAGATAACCATGGCCGGATCGTGGTAGGACTTGGAATTCTAAATTGCGCTATCCCGATTAAGGACGGGACATAACCTATTTGAAAATACCTTTTTCAAAAAAAAAAATTTGAAAAACACATTGGCTAATCTCCGTAGAGTAGAGCACAACGTTATAAGTTCATTGGCTAATCTCCATAGAGTAGAGCACAATGACATGGCTAATCTCGCATGAAGTAGAGCATTACGGCTAATCTTCAAGGAGTAGAGCACTACGGCTAATCTCGCATGAAGTAGAGCACTACGGCTAGTCTTCAAGGAGTAGAGCCTTTTGACACCCCGTATGGGCTAGTCGGCACGTTCAAATTCGACCAAGGCCTTCTGCCGGATTGGTCGACCAAAACAACAAAATTGGTCGACCAATAATTTGGTCTCCAACTTCTCTCGGCCAGGGCCTCTGCCCTGGCCGAGGCTTGGCCAATGGCCGGCCAGGGCCGGCCATGCCCTGGCCTCTGCCAGGGCCGGCCAGGCCGGCAGGCCGTGGCCGAGGCCGGCCATTGCCGGCCTGGCTTTGGCCGGCCACTACCGGCTTGGCCATGGACGGCCATGGCTTGGCCATGGCCGGTCATGGCCAAGGCCATTTTGGGCATTGGCCGGCCATGGCCCCTTTGGCCATGGCCGGCCACCCCCTTTGAATGGGGTTGCCGCACACACTCCTCCCCCTTGATGGGGTGGTCGCCGGTGGTTATTGGCCGTAGCCAACCCCCTTCGCTTGGGGAGGGGGGTGCATGGCCTTCATAGCCCATTTGGCCATGGTGCACATGCACCAAATTTCATCTTTCCCAATGGAAATAACTACCACCTTCTTCCTCGATGAAGCACCCGTTCGTCGATGAAGCACCCGTTCGTCGAGAAATTAGTTATTTCCTAATGGCCGTGTGCCAAAAATGAATAACATACTACGTGAACGGTCGGTTCTTCCCGTCACGGAGAGTTCCTACCATATCCGTAATGATAGGAGACCCTAACGTGAAAAGAACAACCGCTGCGTTCTCTCCGTCACGAAGCGTTCCTACCATATCCGTAATGGTAGGAGACCCATTCGTGAAAAAGACAACGACTTGTTCATAGTTTCGACGGGGCGGCGGTTTGACCGGGGCGAACCCGTATGGCTCTGATACCAATGTAGGATCCTGCCAAAACAGAGTTAGGATCGATAAATAAAGTTGAGACTTACGCTTGCGTATGCGGCACGGTAGTCTCGGAACTTTGCCTTCGGATTCGCCACGACGGATCGAGTCTTCTCACGAACGGAGTAAGCCTACTAAATCCACAATCTAAATCTCTACTTTAGATTAAGAACTTGGATAGAGGGAGAGGAAGTATTTCGGCAGAGCTTCGCTAGAATGAAAATGCATGCAAGAATGCCATGCAAAAGTGTAACCAAAATGGCTAACCCTTGGGTCTTATTTATAGCCCCCAAGGTAGTTATTTTAGGATCAATTGTTCCTTTGGAACAATTTAACTAAGGTGTACCATCGTACATGGCATATTATAAGCTTAAGTTGTACCATATGCATGGTACAATATAAGCTTAAGATATTACCCCTTTATTAGCCATATGTCGCATGCACTTATGCACACATAATGCGACTTTCCCATTAATCTAGAGATCCTCTCCGCAAGGGAACATATTCCCTTTGCGCACGACTTCGTGTACGCGACGTTCGAGGTCCGTATTCCCTCGTACATCCCCTACAAGGGTGTACTAACGTCTTCCATATCCAACAGTTCAAAATGTGAATAATAACTCAGTTATAAGTCACAGTTATGCAGTTCGAAATTACTCATTGTGAATCTGGGCTAATTTATAATTCACAATTAAAATGAGTTATTTATTTCCTGTCATTTACATTTATATTCATGTTGAATAGGACCAACATTCACAATTATAATGATTCTAATTTATATTCATGTTTCAATACCTTTAATTTGGGCATTTGAATCTGGGCTCATCAAATACATTTGAGTTCAAATACAAATTGCTAAAGCAAATTCATTCCAGTTCAAATACAAATTGCTAAATACAGATTTGATGTATTTGAATCTGGGTATGAAGCAAAGTGTGTGGAATGAATGTGCTTATCAAATTCAAGCCTCACAGTGTGTTATCAAATTCAATACATATGAGTTCAATCTGGAATGAATGTGCTTAAGTTAACATTAATTTGGGCATTTGAATCTGGGCTCATCAAAAACATATGAGTTCAAATACAAATTGCTAAAGTAAATTCATTCAAGTTCAAATACAAAATGCTAAATACAGATTCAAATGCTAAAGAAATTCATTCCATATAAATTCAAGCTCACAGTGTGTTATCAAATTCATTCCATCAAATGCTTAGTTATTCCAGTTCAAATACAAATTGCTAAATACAGATTTGATGTATTTGAATCTGGGCTCATCAAATGCTAAAGAAATTCATTCCATATAAATTCAAGCTTCATATAAATACTTGATGTTAAATGTCAGATTGAACTCATATGTATTTGAACTCATATGTATCCTGTCATATTCATATAAATACTTGATGAAATTTCAATAACTTTAATTTGGGCATTTGAATTTGGATGAACGAGAATGAAAAGTTAATGTGCACCTGTATTGATGGGCATTTGCTTTAGCATTTGATGAACTGAAATGAAAAGCTAAAGCAAATGCCCAGATTCATATAAATACTTGATGAACTGAAATCTGGGCATTTGATGAACTGAAATGAAAAGCTAAAGCATTTGCTTTAGCCTCAAAACCATTTATGTTTTGATTTTCTTTGTTAATGTGCAAAGTTAGTTAATGTATGTTTTGCACCGGTGGGTTTCATTTCAATACCTTTAATTTGGGCATTCATTTCAGTTCATACTTGATGTTAAATCCCGTCATATTCATACAAATACATATGAGTTCAGGTGCCCAAATTATATGAACTGAAATGAATTTGAACTCATTAGTTATTTTAAACTTCTTTCTGTTTTTGTGCTCAACTGAATAATAACATATCTCATCGACTATCTTGGTATGAAGAAACTAAAGAAAGCAAAAGAAACTAACTTGGTATGAAGCAAAGATGTTTATTTTTTGATTTATTATACATGTTGAGAGCCTCTCAAGATTAAATTCATAGTGGACACTTGAAAGATTTTTGGAGTAAATGAGTTTTAGTTGATCAAGCAGTAAATGATTTTTGGAGTTTGTTAATGGAGTATTGCTTTACAATTGCTTTACACTGAATGGATACCAAATACCAAATACCAAATACACTGAATGGAGTATTGCTTTACAATTCGATTCATGTTAATGGAATATTGTTAATGGAGTATTGCTTTACAATTGGATTCTGTAACAGATACTAAATACACTATAAAAACAATACTCCAATAAACAATACTCCATGAATACATGTTAATTTGAATGAGCTATTTGAGTTTTAAAGTGTACAGTGTAAAATATAATTGGAATTGCTATAAAAAACAGGTTTTTACAGTGTACAGTGTAAAATATAATTGGAATTGCTATAAAAACCTGGTTAATTTGAATGAGCTATTTGAGTTTTACAGTGTACAGTGTAAACTGTAAATAGTTCTATTTATTTTATTCATTTAGTCATTCTTTAAAAAAATTATTTATCGACTGTTGTCTACCATACAGGTACACCATTATCAAACAACCCCCAGCTGCATAATGTGGATTGGCATCACTATATATGGCAATGTAAGAAATTTTTAAATTCAGTAAAAATCATTTTTGGCATTATTATTTCTTTCAATATGAATCGTTCAATATGAATGGTTAGCTAAAATATTTGTTTGTATTTTTATATACAGGTGGATGCAGATTTGTATAAAACTGTAAGTCTTTAATCATACCTTTTTACAAAATATTTTATTTCATTTCATTTGATTTCTTAATATTTTTTGTTCTTATAGGTTGTGTTACTTGCTCAAAATAATATAGCTGTCAAGTTGCGTGATTATATAAGAATTTGGTGGGACAAGGTATGCTGACCAATAAATAAGTTATCATTTTCATATTAAGACTTTTTAAGTCAGTAAATTATTAGTATTAGTATTATTTTCAGCACAAAAAGAATTGTAGATGCACAGGTGACATGGAATATTGATGCACCCGAAACATGTGTTATGGAGGCAATGTAAAGAAATATTAGAATTTTATTCCCACAATATCATTTTCATTGAATATCAACATAATATCATTTGTGTTATAGAATTGGAAGTTAGTTCTTAAGGAGCTTGATTAGGTCCATAAAGCACCTCCACCTATGCTCCCCCCGCATAAGGTAAAAACGTTTTAAGTTTAAATTATTAATGTTATCACATATTTCTTTATTTCTCTAACCAATTTATGTTTGTAATTTACCTAGGTTATTGTGCATCCAGATGACACACGATGTTGGATTGAGATTGGCACGTAATCCTTTTATAATGTAATGAAGAGGAAGTTTCCTGTTGAACTATGATGGATTGCGTATTAACAGCTTTGATGTAACATATGTATTTTTGATGTAACAAATGTAAATATTTATTATGGTGCTACTTGGCTTAGACTAATAGAACTCGATCTACATTACGTTTGTGTAACATTATTAAGGTGCTACTTTTTGATGTTAGAAATGTAAATTTCAATAGTTGCTTGCATGATGTTTTTACTTCACCAATTTCAATTGTTTTCATGGTTGGATGTGATTTGGGGGAACGTGGTGACATGGCTAATGCACATAATCTGATAAATGCTGCTAACTTCCGCACTCCTAGGTTTTGGTGACATGGCTAATTTTTACGTCCATCTCTATTTTTCTGTTTGTTCATGTATCTTAATACTGTAACATGTTTTTTAGCTTCCATCTTTATAGAATATTTTGTCTAAAAAATGTGGGGTAAATGCAACTAACTTTACGAAAAAATTTAGAAACGAAATACATATTGGGGGACTAACATTTTTGTCAGTGACTAAAAATTTTGTGAGTAATTAAACAATGTGAGAACTAAAATCTCTTGAGGTTACCTAAATTTTGGGGAACTAAGACTTTGATTGGGGAACTAAGATTTTGAGGGGGGATTTCTAAAATGAATCATGTACACAATTTCAGGGGAACTAAGATTTTGAGGGGAGAATATCTAAAATGAATCGTGCCCACATTTTCGGGGGAACTAAGATTTTGAGGGGGAAATATCCAAATTGAACCATGCCCTCGGGCATGGGTCATAGACTAGTTTGTATATATATATATATATATATATATATATATATATATATGAGGATTTGCATGTGTTATGGGTTCATCTAGGACAAGTGCTAGTCATGATTCCAATTGTTTACGGGTGTTTTCTCACCACAGCTCGTTGACCGTCGGCTGTATGGTCAACGTGGTCAAGGGGCCGACTTGGGGGTCCCTTGGGTTCGCCGAGCCTGCTTGTTCTCGGCGCTGCAAAGCCGAGGGGTAGCCTCGGCTCGGTGAATCGCGCTCGGCTTCGGCTGAATCGTGCTCGGCCTCGGTCGGATCCGTGTCGAGGGGTAGCCTCGGCACCTTGCAAGTGAGATGACGCCTGAGCAGCCGTCCTCCTGACGACTGTGATGGGGGTAGCCGACCGACGCTGAGGGGTAGCCTTGGCGCCTCGGATGTCTTCTTCCTGGACAGATGAGGAAACTCGTCAGGGAGGCCGGACCTAGGTTCCGGCCAAATCCCCTCCGATGCCTAAGTCAGATCAGGGTCTGAAAGGGTACTCGACGGGGGAGATCCGGCTTGCAAGGAAGCCGGAACGTCAACCCAGGCGGCGCGAGTAAAGGGGGAGGGTGGAATATGGAGTGGCGAAATCCTAGGTCATTGATGGAGTACCTCTCTGTTGATTACCTGAGTTTCCATCCCCTTCTCCGTCGTCCTGGCCTTCCCCTTATAGGGTCTTCCATGATTGCCCCACGTCCTGCCTCCTCTCACGTCCTCCCGATCCGCCTCCGCCTCCTCCCCCTCGTGTGTAGTGGAGGGGTGGCCCATTAACGGGTCCGTTAATGGCCATCATGGGATCACGGATTCAGGGGGGCGGTTAATCCGGCCGAATGGGGGCTAGTCGGGTGCCCCCGAGGGCGAATTGGCTGGGCCTTCAGCCCCGTCCGTGGGCTCCCTTCGGGCGGGCCTGTCTTCTCTAGTGGGCTTCTCCTTTGAGGTCGGGCCGTGGGCCGTTGTAATTCGGGCTCGTTGATATTAGTCGTAACAATTGCCCCCATCGCCCGGACCGTTCGGCTTCCGTCGGTTCGGTTCGGGTGATGTGACTCTTTCATGATCCGACGGGTGCGTCAGTCGAGGCTCCGCTATTAAATGGATGTCATTATTACCGCTCCGTTTGAACTTCCGCTGGTGCAGTTTTCGAAGCATCGCCGCCGTTTTGATGTCGCCACGTGCCCCTTGCATTCATCCCCACTGTGTGCAGGGTCATTCAAAGGGCATCAGGAAAGGAGCGCCGACATCAGTTGAACTCCCTCGGCCAGATTTTCCTTCAGCATCTCCTTTTTCTAATACTGCTCCAACACCTCGTCATGTCGTCTTCTCCTGCCCCCGGTTCGGGTCGTCCAGAGGATGCAGTCCACCTTGACTCGTCTGATAGCCCCGGCTCGGCGGTTGGTAGTCAGGAGGGTGACCCCTCGGTGGTGCCTCCGGAGGTTCTGGGATGTCCTTCTTCCTTCGTGCCACCTCCACCGGAGATGTGCGCGACCACTACCTTCTACCCCCATACTTCATCCGGGCCCCTGAGCCTAACGAGCGGATCTGCTTTCCGGGCCCGAAGGCGGTCGGGGTGTACGAGGTGTGCTTCCGATTCGGGCTTCGGTTCCCCCTTCATCCTTTCATCATTGAGTTTCTGCGTGCTCATCGCGTGGCCCTATGCCAGTTCTGCCCCAACGCGATCGGGCTCGTCACCGGGTTCGCCGTGCTTTGCCTTCAGAAGGGGGTGGTCCCCTCTCCCCGACTCTTCTCCCAATTTTATCGTCTGAGCCGCCATCAGTCGGGGGCCTGGATTTACATTAGCGCTCGGCCCTCGAAGAGCCTGATACTGGGGCTGCCGAGCTCCGTCAAGCTCTGGAAGGGGGAGTACCTCTTCGTTGTCGGCCCGTCGGATATGGATTTCCCAACTTACTGGAGCGCCGACGTGATGCTGGCACCGGAGCTGGGTGACCCGACTTCGGCTGAACTCGAGACCGTGGAGGCCCTGTTGGCGATCCCACCGGGCGATCGGAAGGTCTCTGTTCTCTTTTTTGACCTCAACCTGTGGAAGATAACGTGGCCTGCTAGTGAGTTTTGCCGCCCTTCATCGCTCCAGAGATAATGCTCCGAGGCCACTGTTCTGTGGCTGATAGGGTTGGTTAATGATGACTTTTCCCTGCGCAGGTGGGTTTCCCTCCAGTTCTTCGGCCCTTCCTCCTCCAGTCGGGATTCTGGACCCCGCCTCTCGGAGAGGGGATCATGTGCTGGCAGTCCGGAAGAAACAACGTGTTGACCGCTCGGCGGCTGGTGCCGAGAAGTCGAAGAGGAAGGTCCCCTCTTCCTCTCAGCATGGCGTCCCTAAGAAGGCCCGCACCCTCGTCGGGGAGGTTAGTACTTCATCGCCCCCGTGCCGGGATCTGTCATCCTCGGCCGAGGTGGTCTGGCCATGGGCTGCCCCCTCATCTCCGCGGCCTGGACCTCTTCCTGATATATACGAGCGGTATCTAGGTGCGTTCCGCTCCGCCCCTACTGATTTACCTCCGGGGGAGGATGATCCTCTCTGTCCTCGCTTCCCCGTAAGAGCGGGTGAGTCGGTCTTCTTCGGCTACGACGTGGCGGCACGGGTGGCTGAGAACTGCAGTCTCTCCGCGGACCGAGCTGCCTTGGACGAGATCTGTGGCGACCGTCTGGCCGCTTTCGTGGTACAAGCCGGCCAACAGGTGGGGTTTCTTCCCTAACCCAGTCTTTTGCTGCTATCTTCTACTTACTCCCGCCTCTCTTGTGTAGCTGTCCTCCGTTGGGCTTTCGATGAGGCGCCAATTTGTGGCTCTCTCCAAGGCCAAGGCAGACACGGCGCCAGTTCCCGGGGCCCGGGAAGGCGAGGAGGAGGCCGATCTCATGTCCAAGGCACTCGTGAAGTCCTTGGAGTCTCGCGTGGCCGAGCTTTCCTCTGCCCTGGAGAAGTCGGACCAGGAAAAAGCCTTAGCTCTGGTCGGGAAGTCCAAGGCCGAGGAGCGGATTGCCGCGCTCACCGAGGCCTCTGGCGCGGCAGCTACGGCAGGTGCCGATCCGGCCCCTTTCATCACGGCCGATGCTCAGGAACTCAATGCCCTGCTGGAGGCGGCGGAAGAGCGGGAGAGGGCCTACCTATCCCAGCTTAACGCGAGATCGAAAGAGATCGAACTGATCCGATCTAACCACCAACAACAGGTGGCTACTCTCGAGGGTCGGATCCGCGAGCTAGAGGGCGTGGACCTTGCTAAGGTCGCCGAGGATGCTGTGAAGGAATACTCTCTTTCCTTCACCTCCAAGGCCCTGTGCTCGGCGTTCGAGAAGGGATTCGCCCGCTGCCAAGACGAGGTTCGAAAGAGGTTCCAGCTTGCAGAGATCAACTTTGAGGAGCTTCAGGCATACTCTGATGAGGAGGAAGAGATCCTAGAGCGGCCAGGCGCTCCTCCCGTCGACGGTCTTGAAGGGGTTCTCCAAGGAGACGAGTGAGGGAATGTTTAGACCTGTAGCCTGGTCCTTAAATTTTTCAGGACCAGGGTTTTGGGTGTAGCCCCTTGTATCTCCCGAAAGTAAAGTATCTTTTTCTTACTTGTAATTGCTCCCCTCCTTCCTAGGCCCCTTTTGAGTTCTGACGGAGAAGAGTCGGCGCTTCTGCCGGGGGTGTTGTCCCCCAGGTCGGTTGGCGTGCCGACGGGCCGAGGGAGTTTCCCTCGGCTCGGTTACTCATGCAGCCGTATCGAGGAAGTTGCTCCCGGCTTAGTTGGCATGCCGACGGGCCGAGGGAGTTGCCCTCGGCTCGGTAAATCATGCAGCCATATCGGGGGAGTTGCCCCCGGCTCAGTTGGCGTGCCGACAGGCCGAGGGAGTTACCCTCGGCTCGGTTAATCGTGCATCCGTAGCGGGGGAGTTGCCCCCGGCTCAGTTGGCGTGCCGACGGGCCGAGGGAGTTGCCCTCGGCTCGGTAAATCGTGCAGCCATATCGGGGGAGTTGCCCCCGGCTCAGTTGGCGTGCCGACGGGCCGAGGGAGTTGCCCTCGGCTCGGTTAATCGTGCAGCCGTAGCGGGGGAGTTGCCCCAGCTCAGTTGGCGTGCCGACGGGCCGAGGGAGTTGCCCTCGGCTCGGTAAATCGTGCAGCCATATAGGGGGAGTTGCCCCGGCTCAGTTGGCTAGTCGGCCTGGGGAGCGACCCCACGTCTTGTGACTAGCCGCTGAGGTCGACCTCTGAGGTCATCCTTTCGACTGACCCGCCCGGGGAGTTGCCCCTGGCTTAACGGTCGGTCGGTCCGCCGGTCCGCGGGGGGAGTTGCCCCCAGCCTTACAATCGGTTTGAGTCGTTTCATTCGATGGGAGGGCTATCCTCGCCTAGTGGCTGGCCCACCCCGGGGTTCGGCCCCGGGAGTTTCCCGACCAGGCGAATCACGGAGGGGGGACCAGCCTGTTTGGGGGTCGTCCCTTGTCTTTGCGTGGTGCCACCCGGACACTCCCTTGGCGGGGTCCCCCCTCTCTAGGAGGTTTTTCGCAGCCATGCCATAAAAGGAAAGTAAGATCAAATCAGTTTATTGAGCATGGGGGGAAAAGAGTTACATTCGCGGGTGATCCCGTAAGCTTTACTGGTAATACTTGCGTAGATGCTCAGCATTCCAAGAATGGGTGAGGGCCTTTCCCTCCGGGGTTGCTAGCCGATAGGCAGCGGGTCCTAGAACTTCGATCACCTGGTAGGGAACTTCCCACTTGGCTTCCAGCTTCCCTTTGCGTGCGACCTCTGGGCAGAAGATCGCCTTTCTAAGGACCAAGTCCACTTGGCGGAAACTCCGCTCCTTGACGCGGGAATTGTAGTAGAGCGCCACCTTTTGCTTCTGGCGGATGATGGTGGCCAAGGCCTGTTCTCGTCGTTCACCCAGGAGCTCCAAGCCGAGCTCCAAACCCTCGACGTTTCTTTCCTCGTCGAAATGTCGGATGCGGAGGGATTCCTCGCCCACCTCGACCGGGACCACTGCTTCGGCGCCATAGGTGAGCATGAATGGGGTCTCACCCGTGGCTTGTTTGTGGGTCGTACGGTAAGACCAGAGTATCCCGGGAAGCTCTTGTCACGCCCCGCTGCCCAAAATAGGGAGGGTCGGCGTGACAAGCCGCGGTATTAGAGTACCAAGCGCTAAAGTACACACCAAAGTCACGCAGGCCACTGCAAACGCTGAGGAAACACAGGCAGTAAAGTACAGACTGAACGATTAACAAAACAGTACACCTCCAACACAGAAAGATAGTACAAGACACTACAACACAGGCAGTAAGGTAAAATACGACGAACAGAACATCCAAGAGTCACAGAGAACCGCTACTACATGGCCAGTACCGCACAAGTCCACTGTACAACCCCAACAGCAAAAGCTCCCACAAAAGTACAACTCAACCCTACGGGGTACAAAGGGAACAGGAGTACAACACTGCGTTCATCACATACACACAACCCAAGACTACACCACGCGAACCACACTAACCACAACACTACAGACCCTGCTGAGACGAGCTGCCCTCCGGGGTCTCCACTCCCGGGCCCGCCGCCAGAGAACCAGTGCCTGGACCTGTAGGGGGGAGGACACGTCACAGCGTGCCCAGTAGGAACTCCACAACTCTACTACTCTAATCATAGTGCACAACAAGGAATCACAACAAAGGAAAATGCATCACATTCCAGAGTTACTGTTTTTTTCTTTATAGGTTAGTTTTCATGCATGAATTCGAAACCTCAGTAACGGGTCAGACATCGGGGACTGGACCTCACCCGGTAAAGTGGGTGGAATGCTACGACTTCCTGAGACAAGCTCTTACGAAAGAAGCCGTTCACCAACACAACCAACCTCAACCACAACCGCACCAACTCCCCGCCGCTGAGGGCTCGTCGGGAGTGGCCCACAACTCAGCAGTCCATCCCCCGCAAGCTCACTCGTTACCTTGGTTTCCCCAACCCCTCCTAGGACACTCACCTACTTCGAGTGGAACGAGAACACCCTAGGTTGTCTTTTAACTAATCATTAAACCTAGAGTATGAAGCATGTAAAATGAGATCCAATGCATTCTTTTCATCGGAATGTTCACAACAACTTGCGAGCTTCATAAGCCATGAACATAAACATCCATTTCCAAACTTGCAACATAAAGTAGCATACCCATAGACAGCACTTGATCACTGATGAATCCACATTAGCGATATGTTCCGAAGTAAACCAAAACAATAATCTAGTCATTAGCAAACAATGCAATTTTGCTGAAATTTCGTCAACAGTCACAACATCAATGATTAACAGCCATTTCCAGTGAGAATTAAACAAAACTTACTGAATGAAAGTTGTCGATATGGCAGTTTTGAGTTCACATATAAAATTTCATGCAAAACTATGGGGTATGTGATTTATGGTGAATTATTTGGTAAAGTATGTCAAAACTGTTCTGCAGACAGATTTCTGTGTCTGTGTTCAAAGCCAATTTTGGGCATATTCTAGCCAGAATTTCGACATAAGAGTCCAATGGACTTTGAGAAAAACTTGTTAGCTTTCTAACAAGACCAAAATCAACAAATTCCAAGATGTGTGCAGGTAGTGGTGCTCATTTTACTGAAATGTGTACAGCTTGACAGAATTCCTGGCATGTTGCACAATTCGAATTTTTACCCCAACTTCCAGTTCGAATTTGGAGAAGTTGTGAACATGAAAGTTGTTCATAACTACGGATTAAACAACATAAAATTTTTTTGGAGCATTTCTAATAGCCATGTAATCCCAGCACTTATCTAAAGTTTCAGCAAATTGTCAAGCATGCAACAAGAATACTAGCTCTACAACACTCTCCCAAAATTTCAGAGAAAACTCATACGTATAAGATACTTTCGAGCATCTATAATTAGGGAAGGAGAGTGAAGAGTTTCTACCTCTTTGGAGCTTCAAATGGTGCCTTAGGTTTGCAAGAACCCTCCTCCAATCTTGGATTTCCTCCTCCTCCTCTTCCTCTTCTCCTTTCTCTCTTCTTCTTCTTCCTCTCTTCTTTCTTTTTCAAATTAGCCCTCCTAATTACAAGTTTGCCATTGCAAATATCTTACTTCCCTTTTGCACAATAACGCCTTCACTTAAAGAAATTTGTCTTAAGCCCAATCTTGCAATGATACCCTCATTTGGGTATAAATGAAAAATCGAGGGGCAATTTGCAAATCTCTCCACTCCCCGGGATTGGTGTGCACATGTACGAGAAACTTGGGTCAATTTAACGATTACTTAGTATTTGCACACTAGGGTTGTTACACCCCACCCTCCTTAGAAAAATTTCCGTCCTCGGAAATTTAGCAAATTCAGGAGAGCAGTTATTTACATACAATACCCAACAACTGTAGAAAATATAAGATACTACAGTCATTGCTCAAACAGGTACGGGTATTTCTCTTGCCTCTCATCTACTCGATCCCAAGTTGACTCTCCCGTAGACTCTTGCAGCCACATGACCCGCACCAAGTCAATGGTCTTCTTCTTCAACGTCTTCTGCCTCCGGTCCAAAATGGCCACTGGTTGCTGCTCATATGTGAGATCCGACCGTACTTCTATCTCGGAGAAATCTACAACATGTTTGGGATCTCCCACATATCTTCTGAGTTGAGACACATTGATGACATTATGCACACCTTCGAGGGCCGGTGGCAATGCTAGCCGATACGCAACTTCACCGACCTTAGCGGAAATCTCGAACGGACCAATGTATCTAGGACTCAGCTTCCCACGTTTGCCAAATCGGATGGTCCCACGAACCGGTGAAATTCTTAGGAACACATAATCCCCTGGCTGAAATTCCAAGGGTCTCCGCTTTGTATCAGCCCAGTGCTTATAACGGTCCTGCGCGATGCGCAGATTCTCTCTGACTGTCCGCACCACATCTGTTGTTGCCGCCACCAAGTCTGGTCCTAAAAACTCCCTGTCTCCAACGTCATCCCAACTTAAAGGAGACCTACACTGCCTTCCATACAGAGCTGCGAAGGGAGCAATGCCAATACTTGCTTGATTACTGTTATTGTATGCGAACTCGACTAGATGCAGATGGTCCTCCCACGAACCCTTGAAATCAAGCATACAAGCTCGCAACATATCTTCAAGAATTTGAATGGTCCTTTTCGACTGTCCATCAGTCTGAGGATGATACGAAGTACTGAAATTCAGACGCGTCCCCAGACTAGCCTGTAAACTCTTCCAGAAATGTGAGGTGAATCTGCTATCCCTATCGGATACTATACTCACTGGGACTCCATACAGTTTCAAGATCTCCTCCATATATCTCTTAGCCAGATTCTCTGTTGACTGTCCAACTCGGAACGGAATAAAATGTGTCGTCTTGGTCAATCGATCTACGATGACCCAAATCACATCATTGCCCCTAGTCGTCCGAGGTAAACCAGTCACAAAGTCCATGGTCACATGCTCCCACTTTCATTCTGGAATGGGGAGAGGCTTCAAAAATCCTGCAGTTCTCTGGTGCTCAGCCTTCACCTGCTGGCAAACCAAGCAGGACGCCACACTCTTGGCTACACTCTTCTTCATTCCTGACCACCAATAATACTGCTTCAAATCTCGGTACATTTTGGTCCCTCCAGGATGGATAGAATATGGGGAACTATGTGCCTCCTTTAATAGTTCCTCCCGAATCTCGCCACTTGGCACACAAACCCGGTTCCCAAATCTCAACAACCCATCTTCGTGAATACGAAAATCGGTCCGAAGTCCAGCTTCCACGTGCTCTCGAATCCTCTTCAACTTAGCATCCCCTGACTGAGCTGCCTTAATCCTGTTCACTAAATCAGACTGGATCTGCAGTCCCATCATAACAGTCTTCTCTCCTGGGAGTACAATTTCTATTCCCATCTGTCGGATTGCCCACCGAAGTTGTGGTCGAGAGGTTAGCTTCATTACGGCGGGTAATCTACTAAGAGCATCTGGCACCACATTCACCTTCCCAGGATGGTATAGCAGATCAACATCATACTCAGCCATTAATTCCAACCGTCGTCGTTGTCTCATATTAAGCTCCTTCTGAGTGAACACATACTTTAGACTCTTATGGTCAGTGTATATCTTCACGTGTTCACCTAGCAAGAAATGTCTCCACAATTTCAAAGCCAGAATCACTGCTGCCAATTCCAGGTCATGAGTGGGATAGTTCAGTTCATGCTCCTTCAACAATCTGGAAGCATATGCCACCACTCGCCCGTGTTGATGAAGGACACAGCCTAGTCCTCTACCAGACGCGTCACAGAAAACTTCAAATCCACCCGAACGGTCAGGGATAGCTAAGATCAGAGCAGTGGTCAACCGATGCTTCAGCTCTTCGAACGCACGCTGGCATTCCTTCGACCAGACATACGCAACATCCTTCTTCGTCAAATGAGTCAAAGGCGAGGCAAACTTCGAGAAATCCTTAATGAACTTCCGATAGTACCCAGCCAACCCCAAAAAGCTTCGAATCTCTGTGACTGTCCGAGGTATAGGCCAACCTTCTACTGCGGCCACCTTCTCAGGATCAACAGACACTCTGTCTCCAGAGACTATGTGTCCAAGAAACGCAACCTTGGTCAACCAAAATTGGCACTTGCTGAACTTAGCGTACAATCGGTGCTGCCTGAGGGTATTCAAAACCATCCGCAGATGCTCAGCATGTTCATCCTCATTCTTTGAGTAAACCAGGATGTCATCGATAAATACCACCACAAACTTATCTAAATACTCGAAGAAGATCTGATTCATCAGCCTCATGAAAGTAGCTGGGGCATTCGTCACTCAAAAAGGCATCACTAGAAACTTATATTGATCGTATCGAGTACGGAATGCGGTCTTTGGGACATCAGATTCTCTCACCTTCACTTGGTGATACCCACTTCGCAAATCTAGCTTAGAATACACACGGGATCCACCAAGCTGATCAAAAATATCATCGATCCGGGGAAGCGGGTACTTATCCCTCACCGTCACCTTATTCAATTCCCGGTAATCAATGCACATCCTCCGAGATCCATCCTTCTTGTTCACAAGCAACACTGGCGCTCCCCACGGTGACACACTTTGGCGAATCAATCCCCTATCTGCTAAATCAGTCAACTGATTGCGGAGCTCAGCTAACTCCGACGGGGCCATACGGTATGGAGCCTTCGCTATCGGTTGAGCGCCTGGAATCAGATCAATAGTAAACTCCAGGGACCTATCTGGGGGTAATCCAAAGATGTCATCTGGAAAGATGTCAGGAAATTCTTCAACAACCCTTGGTAACACGGGCTCTGCTTCCATGTCCAAATACTCCACGACCGTAGCTCGAAACTTCAAGGGCTCAAGCTCGCTACTACCATCCCAAAACTCAAACTCTGGATGGTCAGGGATTCGAAAAACTACCCTCCTTAGTCTACAGTCTATGTTAGCATAGAACATCCCCAACCAATCCATTCCAAACACTGCCTCATAGTCCGGTTACTCAATCACCAAAAATTCTGCATACAACTCTCGTCCCCCGATCTCAACAGGACAGTTCCGTATCCCAGAGACACTACAAATAACCCCATTTCCGGTGTGAACATTCCAACTAGCAGCAAAGGTGTCAACTACTATGGAGTGTTGTGTCACAAACTTCTTCGACAGAAAACAATGTGACGCTCCAGTGTCAAATAAGGACATAGCAGGGTAGGAGGCTACTTTAACAATACCTAAGTATCACAACAATAAAACTCAGCCAACTAGCTAAATAGAATAACTGAGGCTCAAATCTAATAGACTGCATAGGAGCAAGATTCATACCGGTGATCACTCGACTAGCACCCTCCGAAGTCTCTACTGGGGTCATGGTGTACTGCTGCCGCCTCGGTGGAGGAACTGCCCCTGGTTCCCTCGTCGCTGCTGGGGAGGTGGAGGGGGTCCTCTCGGTGCAGACGGTCTCGATCCTGACGGTGCCGGAAGGGCAAGCCGCTGTGGCGGTGGTGGAAGAGGTCTCTGCTGTGTAGGCCGGACAGCTGCTGACGCCGGCGGCACCGGGGCATGACCCGACTGTGGGCAAAATCTGCTGATGTGTCTCGGCTGTCCACATGTATAACACCTGGCATTCGTAACTCGGCAGTCTCTCTGCACATGCCCTGGCTTCCCGCATCTGTAGCATGAAGGTCCCTTCTGTGCCGGAGGTGGAGCCCCCAGTCGCTTGAATGTCACCCGCTGAACTGGGCCAGGTGCAGTCCTCTGCTGAGCAGCTGGTCTCCCACCACTGGCTGGTGGCCTCCCCACACTCCGTAGGTGGGTCTCATGCTGTCTGGCAGCCCGCAGTACGGCCTCCTGAGTCAATAACTCCTGAGTAGACATGGCCGCCCGAAACTCTACGTCTAGTCCCTTGCGGAATCGCCTGGCTCTGATGGCATCTGTCGCTACAAGCTCTGGCGCGTACTTGCTGAGCAACGAGAACTCTGCATCATACTCATCCACCGTCCTCCCATCCTGAGTCAAATGCTCAAATCTCTGCCTCAACTTATCCTTCGCTGCCTCTGGAAGGAACTTGGCCTCAAACAACTCCCGAAAGGTCTCCCAAGCAATGTTCCCCTTCAGTCGCCTCTCCTGAGCCTCCCACCAGTCTCTAGCTTGATGGGTCAACTGTCGCCTCACCAACTCTACCCAACCGTCTCGGGGATACCGACACATCGTCAGATCATCCTCAGTGTGCCGCAGCCACTCATCTACCTCGAGGCTACTCTCCCTGCCCGAGAAGTATCGCGGACGCAGTGTCCAGAACTCCTTGTAGCTCGGCGGCTTCGGTGCCACTGCCCTCTCCTCCATCTGACCCATGTGCTCTAAAATGCCCATCAGGACCTTAGCCATCAGGGCTGACTCTGAGGTCCTGTCACCTGAAGACTGCACATCACCAGCTGGGCCAATCCCACCATCGGATGTTCCGGTCCCGCCGGAACTCCCGTTCCCACCTTCCATCTGCAGGCGAGAAACAGAACAAATGCATTAGTGTCGTGTACTGAAATTTTGGAGCCTTACCGGTGTTCCCCTTACGCGTATCACAGTGGGCACGGACCTGCATGGGCCACCACAAAACCTGTCACGCCCCGCTGCCCAAAATAGGGAGGGTCGGCGTGACAAGCCGCGGTATTAGAGTACCAAACGCTAAAGTACACACCAAAGTCACGCAGGCCACTGCAAACGCTGAGGAAAAACAGGCAGTAAAGTACAGATTGAACGATTAACAGAACAGTACAGCTCCAATACAGAAAGATAGTACAAGACACTACAACACAGGCAGTAAGGTAAAATACGACGAACAGAACATCCAAGAGTCACAGAGCACCGATACTACATGGCCAGTACCACACAAGTCCACTGTACAACCCCAACAGCAAAAGCTCCCACAAAAGTACAACTCAACCCTACGGGGTACAAAGGGAACATTGGTACAACACTGCGTTCATCACACACACACACAACCCAAGACTACACCACGCGACCCACACTAACCACAACACTACGGACCCTGCTGAGACGAGCTGCCCTCCAGGGTCTCCACTCTCGGGCCCGCCGCCAGAGAACCAGTGCCTGGACCTGTAGGGGGGAGGACACGTCACAGCGTGCCCAGTAGGAACTCCACAACTCTACTACTCTAATCATAGTGCACAACAAGGAATCACACCAAAGGAAAAGGCATCACATTCCAGAGTTACTGTTTTTTTTCTTTATAGGTTAGTTTTCATGCATGAATTCGAAACCTCAGTAACGGGTCAGACATCGGGGACTGGACCTCACCCGGTAAAGTGGGTGGAATGCTACGACTTCCTGAGACAAGCTCTTACGAAAGAAGCCGTTCACCAACACAACCAACCTCAACCACAACCGCACCAACTCCCCGCCGCTGAGGGCTCGTCGGGAGTGGCCCACAACTCAGCAGTCCATCCCCCGCATGCTCACTCGTTACCTTGGTTTCCCCAACCCCTCCTAGGGCACTCACCCACTTCGAGTGGAACGAGAACACCCTAGGTTGTCTTTTAACTAATCATTAAACCTAGAGTATGAAGCATGTAAAATGAGATCCAATGCATTCTTTTCATCGGAATGTTCACAACAACTTGCGAGCTTCATAAGCCATGAACATAAACATCCATTTCCAAACTTGCAACATAAAGTAGCATACCCATAGATAGCACTTGATCACTGATGAATCCACATTAGCGATATGTTCCGAAGTAAACCAAAACAATAATCTAGTCATTAGCAAACAATGCAATTTTGCTGAAATTTCATCAACAGTCACAACATCAATGATTAACAGCCATTTCCAGTGAGAATTAAACAAAACTTACTGAATGAAAGTTGTCGATATGGCAGTTTTGAGTTCACATATAAAATTTCATGCAAAACTATGGGGTATGTGATTTATGGTGAATTATTTGGTAAAGTATGTCAAAACTGTTCTGCAGACAGATTTCTGTGTCTGTGTTCAAAGCCAATTTTGGGCATATTCTAGCCAGAATTTCGACATAAGAGTCCAATGGACTTTGAGAAAAACTTGTTAGCTTTCTAACAAGACCAAAATCAACAAATTCCAAGATGTGTGCAGGTAGTGGTGCTCATTTTACTGAAATGTGTACAGCTTGACAGAATTCCTGACATGTTGCACAATTCGAATTTTTACCCCAACTTCCAGTTCAAATTTGGAGAAGTTGTGAACATGAAAGTTGTTCATAACTACGGATTAAACAACATAAAATTTTTTTGGAGCATTTCTAATAGCCATGTAATCCCAGCACTTATCTAAAGTTTCAACAAAATTGTCAAGCATGCAACAAGAATCCTAGCTCTACAACACTCTCCCAAAATTTCAGAGAAAACTCATACGTATAAGATACTTTCGAGCATCTATAATTAGGGAAGGAGAGTGAAGAGTTTCTACCTCTTTGGAGCTTCAAATGGTGCCTTAGGTTTGCAAGAACCCTCCTCCAATCTTGGATTTCCTCCTCCTCCTCTTCCTCTTCTCCTTTCTCTCTTCTTCTTCTTCCTCTCTTCTCTTTTTCAAATTAGCCCTCCTAATTACAAGTTTGCCATTGCAAATATCTTACTTCCCTTTTGCACAATAACGCCTTCACTTAAAGAAATTTGTCTTAAGCCCAATCTTGCAATGATACCCTCATTTGGGTATAAATGAAAAATCGAGGGGCAATTTGCAAATCTCTCCACTCCCCGGGATTGGTGTGCACATGTACGAGAAACTTGGGTCAATTTAACGATTACTTAGTATTTGCACACTAGGGTTGTTACAGCTCTTCAGGCCACTTTCCTTCGGCGCCTTCTACTTTCTTGCGGAGGGGTTCTATGATGCATTTATTGGCGGCCTCGGCCATCCCGTTGGTCTGGGGGTGCGCCTCCGAGACGAAGAGTAACTTGATCTTCCATTCGGCGCAGAAGTCTTTAAACCCAGCTGAGTCGAATTGATTTCCATTGTCGGTGATGATGGCGCGGGGGATTCCGAATCTGGAGATGATGAAGTTCCATATGAAGCTCTTTTCCTTCTTCCAGGTGATTGAGGCTAGAGGTTCGGCTTCAATCCATTTGGTGAAGTAGTCCACGGCCACGATCAGGTATTTCCTTTGCCCTCGGCCCGTCGTGAATGGTCCCAGGATATCGAGCCCCCACTTTGCAAAAGGTATTGTGCTGATGATTGGGATGAGCTCTGAAGGGGGAATGGTCCCGGTGCTGGAGAACCTTTGGCATTCCTGGCACCTCTGGACATACTCTGTCGCGTCGCGTATCAGGGTCGGCCAGTAGTATCCTTGCCGCAAGATCTTCTGGGCGATTGTTGTGCCTCCATGGTGGTTCCCACAGGTCCCCTCGTGCACTTCCCTGATGACGTAGTCAGCTTCCTGGGGGCCGAGGCACTTAAGGTAGGGGAGGACGTCAGTCTTTGTCTACGGTCTTCTGTAGAGGGCTCCTTCGTGCATCACATACCGGAGCGCCTTCCTCTCCAAGGTTCGACGTTCTTCCACATCGGTCGGTGTTTCCAGATGGGTGAGGTATCGGATGATTGGGTCCATCCATGTGGGGTCTCCGTCAATCGCCATTACCTCCTTCTCTTCCGTGCTGGGGCTCCTGAGGTTTTCTATATAGACGGTGCGACCCAACTCCCTGGGCGAGGAGGAAGCGAGCTTGGACAGAGCGTCTGCTCGGGCATTCTCCGACCGCGGGAGGTGAAGGGTCTCGGCCCTTTTGAATTTGGACATCTCAGTCTTGGCCGTGGCCAGGTAGTCCTGCATCGTCTCTTCGTGTGCCTCGTAGCTCCCTTGCAGCTGGTTGATGATGAGCTTCGAGTCACTAAGGAGCCGTATGTACTCAGCTCCGAGTTCTCGGGCCAGCCTCAAGCCGTTTATCGCGGCCTCATACTCGGCCACGTTGTTGGTGGCCGGGAACTCGAACCTAAGCACGTATTCGACGACGTTCCCCTCGGGAGACCGAATCATGATCCCGGCTCCGCTCCCAGCCCGGGTCGTCGAGCCGTCCACGTGAATAATGTAGTGCACCTGTCGGGCACTGCACACGTACTAGAGGGGGGGTGAATAGTACTTTTAAATAATAGGGAGAGTTATTCCTAATTATCGTGCAATTAACAAACAACAATGCAGAATAACAACGATCAACAAGAATAAATGCAAACGCAAACAAATGGTTTAATGGGTTCGAATCCACCCAAGTCTCCCCGACTTGTTCCCGGTGATCCTACGTCCCAACCACCCGGATCCCCTCCGGATACTTGAGTTAGAAACCCTAACTCAAGATTTCCAATATGCCCACTTGCAAAAACCTCGCAAGTGCAAACTAACTACAAACGATGTCCGTGAATCCCACAACCCGAGATCACGCAAACTCTCACAACCGAGAGTATACAATTCAAATAACGAATGTAAATGAAATGAAATGCTTACCAACAAAATACATATGCCTTGAGTATTCTTACCAAATTAGGGCAAGGGGGATTTTGATGGTGGAAGATGGCACCAAACCCTAGCTTCAAGAAGATGACCAGCAATGGAAGCTTAGGGTGGAGATGGTGACCTAGAATCAAGCTTCTAGCTTGAATGGCTCACAATGGAGAGAATCTCTCTTGAGGATTTAGGGCTCAAGAACTTGAGGGAGAGATTCTTGTGAGAAGAGAGAGCTTGGAAATAGAGTTGATTGTTCTTCTCTTTTGATCTGAAAATATCTCTAATATATTGCTTAACCCCTTCAAGAAATGAATCAGGATTCTATTTATAGGGGCAAGGAAAAACGAGTTCAAAAAGATCCCAAAGGCTCTTTTCTGAAGCTGGTTAGTCGATCAAAGAAGGATTCCCGACCGACTAGATCACAATCTAGTCGGTCGGTCAATGAGCATGGACCGACTAACGAGTTGACAGCCAAGATAGAAAAGTTCACGGTCAATATGAACTAGTCGGTCTAAGAAGACTTGCCGACCGACTAGTTGGACAACTAATCGGTCGGTCAGTGTTCTTTGACCGACTAAGAGATGAAACTCAAAGGATGGAAACAAGTTTAACTAGTCGGTCTAAGAACAATGTCTAACCGACTAGTTTCTCAACTAGTCGATCGACAGATGTGCTTTGACCGACTAAGTGTAAACAGTGGCTCAGGCTGAAATTGGGAGATGAAAACTAGTCAGTCTGAGAAGGATTCCTAACCGACTAGATCGTCATCTAGTCGGTCGGTGAGCCTTCTTGGACCGACTAACTGTAAACAGTAGATAGCCAATATTGAGCAAGGGCATCTAGTCGGTTCATGAAGGATTGTCGACCGACTAGATCGTCATCTAGTCGGTTGGTTCTCCTACTTGAACCAACTAAGATGCTTCGGAAGCCGAGGGAAGAAGCGCGAAGCTTCGGGAAAGTTCATATGGGCTTCTAAGATAATCCTAGCTCTAAGATATTAGCGAAATGAAGATTATAATGTAAGTCCTACTCAAGGCTTAACATTCTAAGTAAAGAAGCTAGAAGACTATAAATAAACCTTGACGATCTGTCTTCATAAGCTTCAATCTTCATTCTTGACTTCACTAAAGGTCCTTGAGCTTAAACGAAGCTTCAGGCACACGATCACGCGTATTGAGAAGTCTTGAGACGTCGCTTGAGATGAACGTATTCTTTTGGCGACGATCTCCATAACTGCGCTCACAAATAGTTAGTACACGATATTTATGTTTGCTCATCATCAAAACCAAATCCAGGGAATCAATACTCAACAAATAATCCATGTGTCCTGGTCGCCTGAGTGGCCAGCCGAGTTGATGTCAGTCATAAGTAAGTACAAAGGTTGGTTCGTTACCGTTTCCGAGACGTCTCCTGGCGTGAGGGTCCTTTCTTCTATGGTACACTCGGCGATGAAGTCAGCTAGGGCCTGCCCTTTGATGGCCGTACGGGACTTGAATCACAGGTCGAATTCACTCAACTCGACCCCCCAGTTCAGCATCCTTCCCATGCGGTCAAACCTTTTGAGGTTCTGTTCCAACTGGGAATCGGTTAGGACCAGTATCGTGTGAGCCTGGAAGTAGGGTCGGAGCCGCCTGGCTGAGAGGACGAGGGCATATGCTAGCTTCTCTATTGGCGTGTACCGCCCCTCAGCGTCTTTCAAGATGCGACTGGTGTAGTATACCGGCCTCTGCACCCCCATCGTCTTCCTGGATCAGCACCGAGCTCACCGGTTCCATTGTGCAGGCTAAATAGAGGCTCAACGATTCCCCCTCTCGCGGCTTGGAGAGGAGTGGTGGGCTGCGGAGGTATTCCTTGAGATCGACGAAGGCTCAGGAGCAGTCCTCATCCCATGGAATTGTCTTCCTCTCGTCGGCTGGCACGGCGATTGCCTTCCTCAGAGTTTTGAAGAACGGGAGAGATCTTTCCGCCGACCGGGACAGAAATTGCCCGAGGGCGGCGATGCGGCCATTTAACCTCTGCAGCTCCTTGATGGTTGTCGGCTCCCGCATGTTGATCAGTGCCTCAATTTTGTCGGGGTTGGCCTCGATCCCGCGATTGGTGATCATGAATCCCAGGAACTTACCGGATCTCACGCCGAACGTGCATTTCGCGGGATTGAGCCGAATATTGTACCTTCGTAGCCGTTCGAAGGTTTCCCTTAGGTCGGCGATGTGGTCAGCGGGATCCTTCGACTTCACCAGTATGTCATCAACGTAGACCTCCAGGTTTCTTCCAATCTGGGAGTCGAACACCTTGTTGACCATTCTTTGGTAGGTTGCCCCCGCGTTCTTCAATCCAAAGGGCATTTTCTTGTAGCAGAAGGTCCCTCGGTCCGTTGTGAAAGCCGTCATCTCTTCATCATCAGGATCCATCTGGACCTGGTTGTACCCAGAGTAGGCGTCCATGAAGCTGAGCATCTCGTATCCCAAGGCGTTGTCTACGATGTGGTCGATCCACGGCAGTGGATAGCTGTCCTTGGGACAGGCTTTGTTGAGGTCGCTAAAATCCACACACATCCGCCACTTCCCGTTGGGTTTTCTGACCATTACCACGTTGGACAGCCATTTGGGGTACCAGACTTCTCGGATGAAACCGGCGTCGAGGAGTCGCTCTACTTCATCAGAGGTTGCCTTCATATTTTCATCACCTAGATTCCGCTTCTTCTGTCGGACGGGTCTGAAGTTGGGGTCGGCGTTCAATCGGTGAACGATCACTCGGGGATCAACGCCAGGCATGTCTTCGGCCGACCATGCGAAGACGTCCAGGTTGGCCTCCAGGCATTCGACCAGCTTGCGCTTCGAGTCAGGATCCAGCCCTGACCCAATGGAGACGAATCTCCCCTCGACGTTCGTAACCGAGATCTGCTCTTGTTCTCCCGCAGGGGTGGGTCTCGGTCCATGCCTCAGGTCGAGTGAGGCCATGGGATCGCCAGGCCCTCCGACGACCTTCTCGTCTGTCAAGTGGTAGCAGATCTTCTCTCCCTTCGTGTCGCCGTTGATTTGTCCGACCCCCCTTGGGGTCTGAAACCTGATCGTCTGGTGGAGCGTTGAGACCACCGCGTCGATAGCGTTGAGGAGGGGGCGGCCGATGATCCCATTGTACGCTGAGCCGACCTTCAGCATAATGAATTCCACCGTCAGCGTCACCGAATCGGGTGCTCCCCCTAGCATGACCGGGAGGTGGATCGCCCCGATGATAGGTGTAGAATGTCCCGTGAAACCCACCACGGGCCCCGTGCATGGCTCCAAGTCTTCGCCACGTAGCCCCATCCTTTCCAAAGTCGATGTGAAGAGGATGTCGCACGAGCTGCCGGTGTCGACTAGTAGCCGTCGCACCACGGAGGTATCTACGATCAGGGACACCACCAGCGCTTCGCTCGATCCCGGCTTTTCCCATGTTATCTCGATCCTACTGCCCCGGGAAGCTAGCGATCGGCCGCCGGTCTCCTCAACACTGTCCTCTGCTCGATCCAAGCTCGCCGCCCGGTTCGCGTGCCTGGGAGGCATGGCCTCGCTCCGCTTGCCACGGGGTAGGTCAGTGCCCACCACCGGGGTCGCGCCTCTTATTGGTGTGGTTGTTTTACGTGGGTGTTCTTTCGTTCCCACAGACGGTGCCAGATGTTTACGGGTGTTTTCTCACCACAGCTCGTTGATCGTCGGCTGTATGGTCAACGTGGTCAAGGGGCCGACTTGGGGGTCCCTTGGGTTCGCCGAGCCTGCTTGTTCTCGGTGCTGCAGAGCTGAGGGGTAGCCTCGGCTCGGTGAATCGCGCTTGGCTTCGGCTGAATCGTGCTCAGCCTCGGTCGGATCCGCGTCGAGGGGTAGCCTCGGCGCCTTGCAAGTGAGATGACGCCTGAGCAGCCGTCCTCCTGACGACTGCGATGGGGGTAGCCGACCGACGCTGAGGGGTAGCCTCGGCGCCTCGGATGTCTTCTTCCTGGACAGATGAGGAAACTCGTCAGGGAGGCCGGACCTAGGTTCCGGCCAAATCCCCTCTGATGCCTAAGTCAGATCAGGGTCTGAAAGGGTACTCGGCGGGGGAGATCCGGCTTGCAAGGAAGCCGGAACGTCAACCCAGGCAACGCGAGTAAAGGGGGAGGGTGGAATATGGAGTGGCGAAAGCCTAGGTCGTTGATGGAGTACCTCTCTGTTGATTACCTGAGTTTACATCCCCTTCTCCGTCGTCTTGGCCTTCCCCTTATAGGGTCTTCCGTGATTGCCCCACGTCCTGCCTCCTCTCACGTCCTCCCGATCCGCCTCCGCCTCCTCCCCCTCGTGCGTAGTGGAGGGGTGGCCCATTAACGGGTCTGTTAATGGCCATCATGGGATCGCGGATTCAGGGGGGGGGCGGTTAATCCGGTCGAATGGGGGCTAGTCGGGTGCCCCCGAGGGCGAATTGGCTGGGCCTTCAGCCCCGTCCGTGGGCTCCCTTCGGGCGGTCCTTTCTTCTCCAGTGGGCTTCTCCTTTGAGGTCGGGCCGTGGGCCGTTGTAATTTGGGCTCGTTGATATTAGTCGTAACACCAATGTTCCTAAATATAACTCATTAATGGATTCCTTTTAGGGCTTGCACCATCGGAAGGTACCCTAATGGAGGATAAGCTCAAATTATGACTAAATTACGGATCCATATCGGGCTTGTGCAATCGGATGATAAATCAATTAAATCAATAACTGGTTGCATCGTAAATGATCTATCATGTCATCAATCCCATGACATTAAAACAAATCAAGAGGAGCCTCTTGGATTAATCCCCCTTAGATCATAGCCCTATCAGGTGATCAACACACAAATGTTGGGATTAATGGCACAATAATCTAAGAATTAAAGTGTGTAAGAGAATCAAGAAATTATAACATCACAAAAGCCCTAAAATTAAACACAACATACACAAAGCTAAATCTAGTTTATCATAGTAATAATGGAAACATTTTCAGTCAAAAAATATCATTCAAATCATTATTACAATACAACTGAGACAAAAATACCCAAGAGAGAGAGTGAGATCAAATCTGCAAGCTATTGAAGAAGATGAAACCCTTAAACCCTCTCTTGAGCTCATCCAAACCCTAGCTCCAATGGCTTCCCCAAGATTTAGATACACAAAAGATGTGAAAATAATCCCCAAGGACTCGTATTTATACTACCCACCCATTTAAATCATGGCCATTGATTACAAGATCTGACCGTTGAAAATAGAATGGGTTTGGCTGAAAAATTGCTTCAAAAATCGCCAAAACTGCATCTATGCAGTTAGAAGTCTAGACAGTCAACATCAGGCATCTAATAAGTATTCTTCAAACGTCTAATGAGTAACTATATGACGCCTGAGTGACACTGGCTGTAATTTTTTTCCAACTATATGTTTTGTGTAGTTCTGGGCGCCGACTGCATCAGACGTCTAGTTGAGAGCCTTCAGACATTTAGAGAACACAACCTTGGTGTCTGGAGCTCATTTTACAGATGCCTAGATAGTGCCAAACTCCCAGACGTTTGGAGCCTAACTCCCAGACGTCTGGAGTATCCGATATATCAATATAACTGTTTTGCATTCAAAATATTATAGAAAATAGCCCCGATCTCAGAAAATTCGCTAAAATTTCCGTTGGAATAGGGAGATCACGATGTTCAATTGAAAAATAAGGGAAGATAAAAACAAGCCATAAAAATTGCATTTTGTGCAAAAATAGATATGCAGTAATATTTCATGATATCATGAAAATGCTTGTATTGGAGCTAAAATGAACAGAAAATATGCACGAAATGCTAACAAAACATGGGAGAAATTGTACAATTTTCTCCTAGAATCACACCCACCAACTAGCTTTTTGCTAGTCCTTAGCAAAATAAGTGACAAATTCAGATTCTTTATACAAAGCATATCAAACTCTCTCCATTGGCCATACCACAACATGTATCATCATTTTCCAACATAGGATGATACATAATATGCACACCATGAAAAAACACAAGCTCTAAGACATTTTCTATATCACACTTTTAATTAGTAGAATAAAGATCGATGTATGCATGAATCAAAAGCAAGTGATAATGTCATAGCATGGTTATATAGATCTCTCAAGGAAATAGCAATCACAACACATCCATCGTTTCTTGACTCATGGACATTTGCTAGCTTTATTCAGGTTATTTTATTCATTCTTTTTCTTTCACTTTTTTCACTTTTTTACTTTATTGTTTTGTGCACTCCTTCATACTCCATCTTTTGGCATGAATCCCTAATGCTTCTTGAGACACGAGGACCCGGCTACTCAACAAGAGTTGGAAGAACGATGCATCTTATTCATTGTTTTCTCATATTTTTAAAACATGAAATAGCAAGTCAAATGACCACTCCTCTGTACTAAATTGAACAAGTTGTTATCTAATTCCTTGTAGATCACCAACCACTCTATTCTATAAAAAATACCATGATCCATGCATCGTGTGGAGTTATAAGAGAAAAAACTAATTGTAGCCGTTTCGAGAATACATATCATGGAAAATATGAACGTAATTTATAAAAGACAAATTAAAATATCATTATATGTGGAAAACACACTCCATGTCATGTTATAGCTAATTTCAAGATTTTGAACAAACAATAATAATCCGAATAGGGCACGCCAATATACACAAGAGACTAGGCAACAAGCTAGTTGGCTAGGTTGGAGGAAAAGATAATATGCATGTACAATGATTGGATGATGTACTTAAAAAAATTCTAAGCATAAGCTAAACAACTAAAAGTCCTACAACTGCCTAATACTTTTCCCCCACCTAAGGAGAAACATTGCCCTCAATGTTGAAAGAGTAATAGGATTATTAAAAAGAAACTAACCTAGAAAGCATTAAAAAATGCACATAAATAAATATTTACACTGCTGGAAAGAACACACTGTGGTCAAAAGGTGGATCGCAGATCTTTATTGGTGAATGAAACTGTAGCTCTTTACGCTCCTTAGCGAGCGTCTTCCATCTACAAGCAACTTTGGATCCCAACAACACAACCATGAGAGCTCTCTCCTTAAATTCTTCTAATGTGACCTGCGAGAGAGAGGTTGTGTTAGTCCAAAGTAGGCATCGTTACCTTTCAATGAAGTTTTTAAAAATATGTTCATTAAAATAAATTAACGAATTTAAAGCATAGTGGCGAATACTCCCTATAAAGATTGCACCATCCTCGATATGATGCTCATCCACGGGAGAAAGGAATGAAGGATTTTGGGAAAGAACCGAAGGAGGGAAAAGTTCAGGCTCCACCAAAATGATCACTGAGCTCATGTCCCGACTTGTGTCCTCCTCCTATTCATTCAAAATTGTTCACTCGTCCTCTCCCTCTTTGCACACAACTCCTGCAAGAGATGAAGAATCTAAATCAGATATTTGAAATTATTGTGTGGTTTGATTACCTTCTTCCAAGCTAGATGCTAGCAATGCAAGACTCGCTATGATTTACTGATTTTGCTAGATCTGAGTCTGCATGCTATGTTGAAATTGTTGGGATTGAGCCTCCTGTGGCTGAATGACCTGTTGAAGTTCCTCACCCAAGGGTTGTAAGGGTATGTCTATGCTTTTCTCTCCTTGATCAAGGCATGCTTCAGTGTCATCGCAATAAGGCGCTAATGGCTCACTTACTAGAGTCCCATACAATGGTCGTGCAATATCCTCCATGGACTTTAGGTAGTCCTAAGCATCTTCAGACGTCATGTTAAGGAAAGCTCCATTATCTAACATCGCCATGAAATCTTGCATCTCCTCATGCAATCCTGCTTAAAAGAACTGGAAGAGATGGGCCACCGTAAATTCATGATGTGGACAACCACTTAATAAATCCGTGAACCTTCTCCAGGCCAGATAGACGGATTCACCATCTTTTTTAGCCAAGCCAGAAATTTTGAGCTTCATTGACCTGGAACCGTGCAAAGAAGAGGAATGTGCATCATATAAGAAATTTGTGCCGTTAAAGTCCATGTTTTTTTGAATTTTTTTAAAAAGAAAATGAAAATTAGAATAAACAAAGGTCTCACTAAATGAAAACTAAGATCATAAAAGACTCTAACACTAAAGAGATGGACAAATCTAACCAAAACTTTGAAAATCAATCAAAAATGTGAATTGTAGAAACCGTTGTCTTTGACAACGGTGCCAAAAACTTGCTTGCCTCAAAATAATGCAACTCCCAAGCACAGGAGGTCAAGAAGTAATAAATCTGGTGAGTCCGGAGTCGAATCCATATGGACAAGTCATTCTACAATCTCGCAAGTTCTATCGATTATGGAAGGGTACTGGTTAGAAGATTACCGTCTCAACTACAAAATTTGATGGGATAGATGGGAAAATTGGGGGTTTTGATCTAGGATTCACTAAAGTTGGATGGCCAATAGGAGAGAGATAGATAGGAGGATTTGCATGTGTTATGGGTTCATCTAGGGCAAATGCTATTCATGATTCCAATGTTTCTAAATATAACTCAGTGTTGTATCCCTTTTAGGGCTTGCACCACCGGAACATACCCAAATGGGTGATATGATCAAAGTATGAATCAATTACAGATCCCTATTGGGCTTGCGTAGTCGGATGATAAAGCAATTAAATCGGTAACGGGTTGCATCGTAAGTGATTTATCAAGTCATCGATCCCATGGCATTAAAAAAAATCAAGAGGGGCCTCTCGGATTAATCCCCCTTGGATCATAGCCCTATCGGGTGATCAACACACAAGTGTTGGGATTAATGGCATAATAAATCTAAGGATTGAAGTGTGCAAGAGAATCAAGAAATCATAACATCACAAAAGCCCTAAATTAACCACAACACACAGAAAAAGCTAGATCTAGTTCATCATAACAATAAAGGAAACATTTTAAATCAAAAATATCATGCAAATCATTATTACAATGCAATTAAAACAAAAATTCATAAGAGAAAGAGAGAGATCAATTCTGAAAGCTACTGAAGAAGATGAAACCCTCAAACACTCTCTGGAGCTCTTCCATACCCTAGATCCAATGGTTTCTCCAAGTATTAGATCCACCAAAGATGTGAAACTAAGCCTTAAGGACTCATATTTACACTACCTAAAACCCATTTAAATCATGGCCCTTGATTACACGATCTGACAGTTGAAAATAGAATGTGTTCGACTGAAAAATGCTTCAGAAATCGCCAAAACTACATTTGTGCTCTTTGAAGTCTAGACAATTAAAATCAGATGACTAATAAGTCTTCTTCTGATGTCTAATGAGTAACTATCAGATGCTTGAGTGGCACTAGCCATAATATTTTCCAACTCTCTGTTTTGTGTAGTTCTGGGTGCCGACTGCATCAGACGTCTGGTTGAGAGCCTTCAGACGTTTAGAGAACAACTCCTCGGTGTCTGGAGCTCATTTTCCAGATGCTTAGAGGGTGCTAAAATCCCAAACATCTGGAGCCTAACTCCCAGAGTCAAGAGTATTCGATATATCAATATAGCTGTTTTGCCTTCAAAAAATTGCAGAAAATAGCCCCAAGCTCAGAAAAATCTGCAAAAATATCCTTGGAACTAGGAGATCGCCACCTTCAACTTAAAAAAATAATAAAAAAGACAAAAATAAGCCATAAAATTTCATTTAGTGCAAAAATAGATATGCTCTAATATTTCATGATATTAAAAAAATGAACGTATTGGAGCCAAAATGAACACAAAATATGCATGAAATGTAACCAAAACATGGGAGAAATTATATAATTTTCTTCTAGATTTAGCTAGTCGTTCTTGTGAACTTGTTCCCCCAACAAGCACATATCGTTATCTCACGATGTCTCCACATTAAGTGGCTATGAGGCCAGCCACTACCATCCAATGGTTGAGCTCAACGCACAATGGTTTATCCAGAATACCGATATCCATTTCTCGATATTCCTATGACTAGAAATTGTTTAGGAGTCATGCTTATTAGAAACCCGGGCCTCATTATCATGATGTCATCATGATCCTAATGTTCTTAACGAATCAACTCTCCAACAAGGGAGCCAAATGCCTCAAATAGAGGGCTTCTGCAACCACCACTTACTAGGAATTTTCAACACAACCAAAGACCAACCTCACCGGTGAGAACCTCAACACTTGAGGCTTTTTAACCAAATACAAATTACAGCAAAAACCAACAACTTACCACAACACACTTGTATGGATTTATAAACGTTTCTTGGTGAAGAATTCTTACAATCTTCACATAGCCAAATAAGTAAAGCTTTTTGTCAAGTGGACGTGGTTAAGGAAAATCTCTTTGAACTCAAGAATAAAGAAGATTAAAGCACTTAGAGATCAAAAGAAAAATTTAATTTTGATATCAAAATATTCAAGATGGTGCTTGAAATGATTCACAATTAGTAAAGGACAAGATGCTTAAAAGCTTCAAGAGAAAATTTAAAACAAATGCCTTGAAAACTTTTGAGAGCTTAAGAGAGTTTAGAAAGCTTGAAAGCATAGATTATATGCTTATTAAGTCTTGCAAAAACTCCCAGCACTCTCAGTATAAATAGTGAACAAAAAACTGTTGAAAACAGTTCCCTAAAATGCACTCCCAACGGAAAAATTGACAGCTTTTTGTAAAATACGGAAATATATTTTTTCAGTCTGTTAGGCCAAAGTAGTCGACTCATATACAGTCGAAAGTCTATAGTCAACTATTTTTGGGGATAGAACAAATTCAATGTTTTCCAAAGAAAAGCAGTCGACTCCTACTCAGCAAGTAGTCGACTATTATTTTGATATATGGAAAAACATCTAGAAATAGTTTCAAAAAGCATTATAATCTTTTAAAAATATTTTCTAAATAATTTAAGAAGCTTAAAAATATTATTTCAGTGTGTAAGATTAAACTAAAAGCTTTAACATTCTAAGACAAGTTTACAAAAATGGTACACTACTCACACAATTTTTGGAGTCTTGGTGTCTTCTGTTGGCTTGACCACTTATCTTGAAGTCTTGCACCTCCACAAATCCTTAAATGTGCTTCAAATCTTCAATGTTGAAATCCACTCAATAGGTTCATCAAAATTCATGCTCTTGATTCCATATCTTCATTGTCCTTAAGCTTGAGATGACCATTGATGACTTGGATTCATATACTCACAAATCATCTCACAAAACATCATCAGCAACACTTATTGTTTGCTTATCATCAAATCTAACTTAGGGGTGATGCAATAACCAACAATACTGACCTCTCATATCAGGAGAAATGAATTCCATATCGACCATCACCTTCATTAACATGCTTTAGACTATACTTAGTAAGTACATAGAAACGACTGCATCATCATTGCTTAATAAAAGCCAAAGTATAGTACTCCCACTTGCAAAGTACTTTAACACATCTCATGTCTAAAGACTAACCTACACCAGTCGCCACTTAAAAGCTTCTATTGATACTTAGAGTACGTTGCCATGTAGAAGCTTTTCAACGAGTCGTTTTATGAAATTTTTCTCCAATAAGCACATACACACTATCTCATGATGTCTCCACATCAAATGGCTGTAAGACCATCATTTATTATCTCAATGGTAAAGATCAGTGCATATTGGTTTTTTTAAAATATTAATGTCATGTTTATATATTCTTACAGTCAAGAACATTCTAGATTGCACTTAAGTAGATTGATTAGGTCCCATTATCATAATCTTACTATGATCATAATGTTCTCATATAATCCAAAGATTTTATCTATACAATTATGTATTAATATGTGTGGGTGTGGGTGTGGGTGTGGGTGGGTGGGTGGGTGGGTGGGTGGGTGGGTGTGTGTGTCATTGACTTAAATGATACCATATATCATACTATTATTTTGAACAATATGTGTCAATTACAATAATTATCTTTATGGCACACATTTTTCAATACAAGGATATCTCCATTTAATCACAAGAAAAGGCAATTATGGTAGTATATAGTTGAAGGCCCGCATTACCAATTTAACACGTATTTGCCTTTAATGAAGAAGCAGATGTCTCAATGGACACAAAGATCCCAAAGAAACTTCAATTTCTTGGTATAGCAAAAAAGAGCATCCACACAAACATCAGGCCACTTGTTGGTGCCCAGGATCATTACCTTCCAGCCTTCGCTACTTTTCCATAACATCATTTCTCTCAATCGAGAGCTATATAAGGTGAAGAAACACCTTTATATGTCAAAGATAATGCTATCAAGGATGCTTTCAATCTTAAATAAAAGATTCTCAACCTTTAGAAGAAAATGAACTTTATGAAGGCTTAAGTACTTGCTTTATCATTAGAGGATAAGAGTTAATTGTAAGGAAATACTGTTAGGATTTAAAATAATTTAAAAACATACAGAAGACTAAAACATCAGAATTTTTTTAACCTAGTAGAGAACACCCAAAATGTGCTGTAAAAAATCATGAATTTAAATGCTTGAGAAAGAAAAAAATCTTTATGCAGATCCTAAAACATACATTTAAACTTCAGTAATACATGTGGATCCAAAAACTCTTTAGGTGAAGATCCCAATCTATTTTCACTAACCAGGCATGGTAGAAGTTTCACCTGATGATGAAGCCCCTATATGATTCTTAAGACCTCTAAGAACTCGAAGCCAGCCCACTATGCTTTGTTGGTGTAGGGGAGGAGGAGAAGGAGAAGGAAAAACTTTTATGTAGAGTGAAAAATTCTCCGTAAGAAAGGTTTTAATTTATCTCTTAAGATATCTCGGATGCTAGATCTTTGATCTCTTATTTGGAGGTATTATTGGTGTATTAAGAGGGGATGGGAGGACCCCTTTATAGAGTGTGAAGGGTCATTCAAATCTAAGTCACATTTGGAATTCAAGTTGGAATCCAACTCTATCCCTAAACACGTAATTGGAAGAAGGCTTGTTCATGAGGTTTTCTAATCACAATTGGATTCTAGATTTAAATCCTAATCTTATCTTAAAACAAGATGTGATTATTAAACCAAAACTCCTAGACAAGTAATAACTTTTAGAAATTAATGCTAGCGTTAATCCCTTTGAATTTGGGTTTGTTTTAGATTCAACTCTTAGATTAAACTCATACCCAAATAGTAAACCCTAACTAGGATTTATATAGGTCAGCTATTAGTCGACTAACAAATCCTGTTAGTTGATTAATGGTCTAAACCGAAACACTTCGGTTTCTTGTGTCATGTTGGTTCACTAATGCATGACCATTATTTGACTAAACTATGTTAGTTGACTAATAGACATTCATTGGTAGACTAATGACTACCAAAACGCCATTAGTAGACTAATGAATCGACTAGCCTTTCGTAAGGATTTGGTTTAAAGTTTTTCCCCTCATTTCTTTAACTAAAATATACATAACTCTTTACGAACATTTCTTACAGACATTCATAACTCCTTGCGACATATTTTTTACCTTTTGAATAAGTTGATCATAACTCTTTATGATCGATCTTGTATATCTTATATACATTCAGTTTCTTTTTTTTATTTTCGTGATGAGCCACCATCGATGTGAGATTTTAAAAGCACAATTCCTACTCTGACAGTGATTCAGTTATACTCTATGATTATTTTAAATATATAACAGTAACACTAGCTGCATAAAGACCACCTATTTTGAAATCATCATTATCTAGTTGGTCTAAGACTAGAGTCTCCTTTGATTAAATGTGTGCCTGTAAGTGATAGCTACCTTACAGTCTTGTCCATTCATCAAAATTTTGTTGCAAAGATGCCTAGGGTACATGAAACTGTCAAATCCTATTAGCACCTTAAGGCATGAATCATATATGTGATCCCCTAATCTGTTTGGTGAAATTTGTTACTATTAATAACTTATCCACTCTACCTTGGCCAAGGATTTACATTGGATCCATTTCGATCATATACGACACTAGCCTCCCATACTGTAGGAGACAAATCCCTTCTTGACAGGCACATCCCTTCACTTGTTTCGGTCTACTCCCAATAAGAACCTGTTAGGTTTTGGTAGACCCTCAGGGCATAAAATCTATGTCCATCCTAAGTCGGACGGACAACTAAAGTAGAGTTAAGCAGCGGAATAAAATCATTAAACAATTTAATGACAGCCCTAAGGATTAACATAAACCCTAACCAGGAAAATCTACTGTCTTGGGGTGGGTCTGACCAACCCTAAAGACAGATCTTAACTACTGCAACATATATATAATCATAAAAATAAAAACAGACATACCCGTTATTTCGTTTCCACAGAAAGCGAAGCGTCGTTTTCAGCAACTTGTCTTTGACCACCCGAAGCGAGCCGACACCGCACCTCCGAGCCAACCACTTGCTGAAGAAAGTTTCACTTGAGAAGGACCCACGTCAAATACTTTGGATCTGATCCAAACCTCCTCATCATCTTTCTAGGACATGAATGGAGGAATGGAAGAATTTATAGGAGGAGGGAATGCTTATTTAGTCTAAGTTTAGGTGTGCTCAAACTTTTTGGAGCTACTCGAAATCAAAGACTTGGTGCAAATCCAAAGGGAAGGCTCAGTCCCTATTTATATAGAGAGCCTGCCTCCTTTCTCATCTCACGAGCGATGTGTGACTGAATTAAATTGAGGGGAAAATCAATTGCAAGTTTGCCATCCACAAAGGCCAAACTTCAACGAATTATTCATCCCTCACCGTTGAGAAGGATATCATATATAAAAAAGAAGAGCACTGAATGGTGAACGCATAGGAAAAAATGGTAATCAATTTCGAGTTCGTTTGACCCCTCAAACGAACGTTCAAAGTTATCCCAAAATCATGTTTTTTGCAAAAACACAACCGTTGAATTAAAACCAGGGTTTCTCAAACCTTGGGCCCCACTCGTGGGGCCCACCCCAGGGTTAGGCATGCCTAACAGGCCTGCCTGCCCGGGCGGGCCAGGCGCCCACCCGAGGGGGCCGGGCGCCTGCCAGCTCGGGCGGGCCCTGACTCGCCTGCCTGGACGAGCTGGGCACCTGCCTGCTCGGGCGGGCCTGGCCCAGCCTACCCAATGTGGTTGGGCTGGGCCAGAACTAGGCTAGAGCCCAGTTCTGGCCTTCTCGGCCTTTATTTGTGATGTTTAGTTTCTTTTTGGACCGTTTTCAGATCGGTTTGAACACAGGTTTTGACCGGGACTTTCCCAAAGCCCATGTAACCTATTTCTATGCCTTTATTATATAAAATATGCGTGCAAACATTTAACGACATATTTTAAATCCTATTGCACCATATGCAATAATTCCTCATTGCATTATTCCAATGCTTATATCGCAAACCTTTTGTGACACAATTAATTCCCATTTAAATTTTCTTAGACTTTATTGTCATAAACCCTTTATGCCATTAATTATTCCCGTTCAACTGAGTGCACTCCTCCTTTATCCTTTCTATTACTAAGACGCAAATCCTACTCGGTGTGAGATCTTACATCCTGACCCTATTACAAGTTAGGGCTTGAAACCCCTAGACGATAGTGACCACGAGCAACAAGTGTTGTTCCTATTTCGGTATCATAATTACGTGATTGATCCATTGACTTAAGTGTCATCGGGATCACTCTGACTGTGCCTGTGATGAATACCGCAGTTTTAGTCCCTTTGCCTTAACATACCCTAGGGTAAGGTAAACTGTCAATCCTAACAGCTTGCACTGGTCAGTATCCTCCAGTCTTTGGTATGTCCATGTCGTACTTTCTACAACATACCCGACCGAGGTTTTCACTAAGAACCGTACTGAGCCTATGAAACTAACTTCCCATGGACAGAAGAGACGAATCCTATCTTGATCACTACTCACCTCGTATGCTTCAAGTGTCACCCAACCTAAGACCTTTTAACAGGCATTGTATCAAAGCTAGACCATAGATCTAAGTGACACCGTTCACGCTTAGGTTCATACAATGGCCTCAAGTCTTAAGGACTAACTTGCATATCATCACTAGAGAATTATCAATGCCAGTTTAGTTAATGTTAATCATTTGATAACTCTTTATAGGGTCGTTCAGTGAACAATGAGCACCGGTGTCTTATCTCTGACTTCGCCAGGTTGAATTATTATGAGATCATCACCTTTTTGGTTAAGACAAAGGCACAATGGTCTGTCCGATGTGTCGATATCCTTTTCTCGACACATCTATGACATAAATGCTTTAAGACTCAAATTCCCATCGGTTAGATACTTCCCATAATCGAAATCTCTATCTAGATATATGTATGACCTTGCTTGAAGTCTAAGGAAATTATCCAAGTATTTAAAAAATTTCAGTCATATATACTATGATAATTAGTACCATTTAAATTCGAGTAAGATGTTCTACAGATAAATTGCGTAGATGGCACATATCTTCCAACAGAACCTAGCAGTGGTCACTTTCGTCATTGTTCTGTAAAATCCTAAGCATATCCCTCCCATGTATAAGGTCTTTAGCACGTCTCAGATCAAGGGACTAAGTGCACGAACTGTCGCCTAAAAGCTTCTATTGACATGCTATTAGAATATGATTACTGTAAAAAACCTTCTTGACAAGTTGTTATGATGCACTTACTCTCTAACATGCACATGCGCATTGTCTCATGATGTCCCCACATCGAGTATCTATGCGATCAAATACTACCATTACTATGGTAAAGATTAGTACACACTGGTCTATCCAGAATATCAATTTGTCCCATCTTGATATGTCTATGACCAGGAATATTTAAGAATCATGCTTAAGCAGTTCCATTAAGCCTCATTAGCATGATCTCATCATGATCCTAATGTTCTCACATAATTATAAGGACTTTATCCATGCAATCACAGCATAACAACAAACATTGGCGATGGTATTAAAGAATTAAATAGATAAAGAATCACCAAATAGCATACTATTATTTTAAACAAGATGTTTTTACAATAACAATAATATTCTGAAGGACATATATATTCCAATATGAACATGATGCAAGCTTTCCAAAAATGATGCACTCATCCAAGAAATGAAGAGGGGATCAGATGAACGTAGAACCAAACATAGAAGTTGAATATCTATTGGAAGTTGCAAGGGAAATTTCCAGGCTATTTACCAATGACATTAAGCGGTAAATTTAAAGGACACTATTATGGATAAATATGATGGCATCAACTCCTTTAGTATTTGAGTAGGAATTAGGCTTTGTGTGATAAGAATGTTGATCTTTAAGCTAACCGGTTTCTTAGGTGTAGACTCTATCAACCAAATTGAGTGGTACTCGTGCAAGGCCCAAGCCTCTATAAGGAAGACCTCTTATCTAATAATGAGTCTGAGGAGGGAGACCCAAACATAATCAGTATGATCCCAACACTTATGTAAATGAAGAGCCTTATGTCGAAGTGCCCCCAAACTCACAACAATCACTAGTACAAAAAAACGCTTGCATAGCGCTTTTTTTTACACTTGGATAGCGCTTTTAAGCGCTATCCAAGCTACCGCTATGGTAGCTTGGATAGCGCTTTTATAAGCGCTATCGTAGTGGTTTACTAAGATAGCGCTTATAAAAGCGCTATCCAAGCTACCGCTATGGTAGCTTGGATAGCGTTTTTAAGCGCTATCTTAGTGGTATACTCAATATTTGAACTGGCCGTGCTAAAAACCATTAGCCACGGCCAGTCCGTGGCTAATACGCATTAGCCACGGACTAGCCGTGGCTAATGTATATTAGCCACGGTTTGGCCGTGGCTAATGTTTATTTTTTTTTAAAAAAAAGAAAAGCAAAAATTAAAATTCCCAATTATGTTCACGAATTATTGATTACATTTAGTCACAATACTCATACACCAACTAAACCATACTTAAAAGCAGCAATGCATCAAGGACAACTTGTTAGTTCTGTTAAAAAAAATATCTATATAATAATCTATTAATTTGTGCGATGAAACAAATACAAAAATTTACAATAATGGTACACGTGTCATCGTGTTGGTAAGAAAAAAGAGCAAGTCCTACACTGAGACAGCAGCGAGCAGGCTGAGGCTCCTGTTGAATGCTTTTTGTGCCGATAACAACAGTACTTGCAAGGGGGCTTTCATCTCTCAGGCCAAGTCTTTAGGCAGCATGTGTGCCAAGCTTCTTAACAGCGTGAGAGACCTGCAAGGAGCCATGCAATGGGAGATGCCTCCGTTCAAATTCTTGCCTCCATGTGTCCGACCACCGTCCGAGAGGCTTTAAGCGATAGAGACGTCTCTAAGAGGCATGGAGATGGCCCTCTCTTCAACCACCTCATCTCCTCTCAAGCTCAAAGATGACATCATCAAGCTCCAAACTACGATGAGCCTCAAAATCAGGGGTGTTACCAACCCCAAGTCCAAAAACGATGACGACATGGACAAAGCACTTCGATCCCTTCACGATTCTCTTGTCCAGCTTGTCATTTGTGTAGTATATGTTACTGCAAATATTGTATGTAACAATTGTATAAGCTTTCTAATTTAAAACAGATTAACGAATCAATCAAGATGTACCTAGCACACGCAATCAGCTGAATCACAGATCCAAACACAAGGAAAGTGCAGTTGAATGCCAACCCTACATTCCTCCCGTGCTTGCCCAGTAACCCATCTAGCACCTCAAACCACTGTTTAACCAAACCCATGTAAGAATTTGCCTAATTGAAGGAAAAAAGATTGGAGTTTTTGTTACCTGAATGACATGATTCCTGAAATTTGCCTTCTCTCTCTCCTTCCTGGTTCTGTACTCAACATACAAAAAAGCTTATCAAGAAAAAAAGATTGAAGGTTAGAATTCTTGTGATGTTGGGCATGATGTTTGGGAAAACCAAGCACCCAGAGATGTTTGTGCTATTGGTTTGTCTTGTTCTCTAATTATTATGTTTGCACCCCGAATAGACATTTGAATGAAACAGGGTCATGAATCTTGTCTACAAACAAACATTTTCTTCTGGGCCATCAGGGAAGTACTTGACATTTTCAATGCCAGCGGACTCTCTAGAGTATTTTTGTGCTTTGCCAAGTGTTCTTCTACCAAATATATTCAATATTCTATAAAATTTGTTGTTGCCTTGAAGTAAGGTGGTTTATTTTCCTGTTAGGATGCCCCCTTTTGTTAACTATGTTGTTTGTTATTGTGTTTTGCTATGCCACACGAAATGTTTGGAACAAGCCAGTGACTCCGTGATACAGAGATCACTATTCTGAAATTAGCACCATAAGACACCCGATGCTGTACTTTCCAATTGCCAAAATTTTTATCTTCTACACAAACACAAACAAACACACACACACACACACACACACACACACACACATTAAGATATCTATCTTTTGTGATTCCCTAAAATCACGAGTATTAGAAACTATGCTTCTAGCCATGATATGCAAGCTCCAGCTATTACGGGACGAGTGAGCTAACAGTACATTTTAGCCTGTTATTTTCGTTGAAATGGTAAAGATATGATGAAATTAGCATTAGATTTTGAAGGCCCCACACCAAAGTTTATACTTGCAGACATGTGCATGACTCAAATGGTTAAAGATGGGTTGTTAGTTTTTATATAACAACTCAAATACGACCGACTGATGCATACCGGATGGATGTAAGAACACAGGTATCTAATCTTATTCTAAGCCAGTATTACCGTTTGCCATCGTTTAGTTGTTTAAAAGCAATAGAAAATGCAAATATAATCCCAGCTAGTCAATGTTCAGTTCAAACATGGCATCCTATTGCTTTATACGGAGTAAATTGACACACGATGGACTCAGTATTATGTTATCCTGGCAAGTAATTATGTTATGCTGACCAATAGCACAAACAAATGTCTCTGAGATCTTAGATGTTAGATAATAGACAAGTTTAACATATGGTTTGTACTTTTTTATTAATTCAGAAATATTGCATAAAAAGTTTCTAAAGATAAATCATCAAGATAATAACCAATATAATTTATACAAGATTTATGTTGCTCATATAACCAAATCAGCACAGGCAAAGTGGGCATGGAGTACATATAACAGCATCATACCCGTGAGTCCAAGGAAGTGTTTTATCAAACCTAAAACAAACAAACAAACAAGCCTTTTGTTATGCTCAAGTGACAAAGGATAAGAAAAGAGAAAGTTGATGACAGAAATGATGAGGACAAATTGGAAGGATTAAAGAAAGGAGATCAGTGCTATTTAATTGATGGCTACAGATACCTGTTGCAAGGGAAATGCTGCTCAGAGTCATTCTGGCAGATCCCCTTCCACCTTGCTGGGATAGGCCCCATTCCCTCATACTTAAAGCTCTCTGATTCTGGCCACACACATAATCATAAAGAAAAAAAATTAAATAAACTAATTGATAAATTCAATAAATATGATATTTAAATAGATTTGAAAATTGATTGGTCAAATCAAAGTTTCAGTGAGAACATACTTTGGGCAGCCAATTTTAAGAGTTTGGGTTCTATGCACTTTGACATTTATGATGTTCTGGAACAAACAAACAAAGAAAATTATAGTTTCTAGAGAAAATTGCTCAGATTAATTCAAACCCAGTAAGAACAATGATAAAAACTTGTGAATTTATTATTAGAAAAAGTCAAAATGGGTTGTTAAAATTTGGTGTTTGATTTGTTAATAAAATTTGAAACTGTTCAACGTTGGGACCATAAATCAAAATGAAGACATATGAGTTTATTATAGCCTATCCCATAAAATTATCATCAATGGGTTTGAATATGTTTACATTAGAAGGTACACAGTTGATAATCAGTATCAAATAGATGAAGACCGCGATTAAACCACAGAGCAACCATAGAGTGTACGTTTTCATTCATCTATCTACGACATAAAAAAGATCATATAAATTGGAAGTCACCAAATATATATTTACCATGGAACTAGAAGAAATAAATAAATAAAAGGTTTAGGATGTATGTCCCAGATATCAACATTGTTTGCAAATTAAATTTTCACCATATTCATATTCGGATATTAATCCCTACAGGATGGAGCCTATGCAGTATCTCTAAAGAAAAGAATATCCCGTTATTCTCTAACATCCATTAAGCATCATGCAAATTAATAAGAGCTTTTGGATTGTATGTACCTTTGGACCTTGAACATTTGAGTCAGGTGTCTTATTTTTGGAAGTGAATGAATCATTGTCTTTGTAAACTGACATGTACTGTGCCATTGGAAGTGTGTAAAGATGTTATAAACATAGTTGAAGAACATACTAGAACACGGTCTTAGGGCTCCAGACCACTGGTATTTCTGAGCGGATGATGTTGAGCACATCTCGATATCCAGACCACTGGTATTTCTGAGGGCTCCAGCCTTCCACAATTCCCCACCAACAATCAACAATCACCCCGGCAACGTGTAAGGCCTTCAGATGCGTTAATTCTTGTCGCAAAGCTTCAGGATCAACCAATTGGCAGTAATTGTTGATCATGCCCGTCTACAAAAGCAAAAACAATGAAACGATTAAAACAAGAACAGAAATTGAGAATAGCATCTCGGCTAGACTATGCAATATCACTTCCAACAAGCTTTATTGTTAAGAAGACGAATAATCATTTGCATGTGATATAGTAATACTGTTATGGTATGTTCTCAATCTATAATCTCATGTGGTACTTGATTCTTTTATGGTTATGTTTATGTTGGGGTTTGAGTGTGTTTCTTTTCGGCAGCTTAGTCTTAGATATGGCTATCAATTCATGGAAACTGCAAATACAAGGGAAAACAACGTTGGCAGTTCTTCTTTATATGCTTAAGTTTTGGGGGTAATATCCATGTGATTGAGATGACAATTAGCCTACCAGCTTTTGGGCTTGCAACCATTGTTTCTTTTGATACCTACCAACCTTTTGTGTAACATTGGATTTGCAAATCCAATTTCATACAACAGAATTTGAACTTGGAGGCTTTATGCTTTATTGCCAGAGGTACAGATGAGACTGAGTATATACAGAGATTGATGTTTAGACAATGCCTCATAGAATTGTGGAGTTATTTTCCAATTTGCAGTATTTGGTTGGATTCTAATGATTCATGTAAAATTCCATTTAATGCTTGACCGAAGATAATCCAAAGTTCCGAATTGCAATTGGAGAAAAATGGGCACAATTGAAAGTTTGACTTGCAACATGGAGTTGATTCATTGCAGAAGTTCAAAATTTGACGCTTCTCATATATAATAGAAGGCAGTAGGATAGTGTGAGGCTCTATGTTCGATTTACTGAATTGGAATTCACTCATTTCAAGAGATAATTCGAATTCACTGTTTTTAGAGGTGAATTGGTATTTATTAGGGAATTTGAATTGCTCAACTTCAAACTAACCAAACAAGGGCAAGATACATGAATTGCAATTTACGTTAACCAAACAGGTTCTAAAGGGATATTCACACACCATAACAAGTCACCCTTGAGGAACCATTTAGAAATGAAAATTTTGAAAAGTGGTTAGTCATATTTAAGGTTGTAAGGAAGTTATAAATTGGAAAGCTTTTTGAATAACATTACGATAGGTACCAATTGCTCCATGATAGTACAAGGTTAAACTGAATGACCAAAATGGAGGTATACCAACCAGCCAATTGGCCTCAGGGTTTCATGGCATGGTGGTTCTTTTCTCATGTTTGCTCAATCGAGAGTACAAATCATTTTCATATCAACTTATGGAACTTTTTTTGATCCCTTTGCCATATTCATAGTTAGCAAAACTGTATATGTCAAAATAGTGGAATGGAAAATATTCATATTCAAATATGGAGGCGAGACACAATACAGTTAAAATATGTCAAAATAGCTGAGGTTAAAATTGAATAGCTAATAAATTGTGTCTAAAATGTTTTGGTCCCAAATAACCTATGTAGAAAACACCATATGTGAGTCAAGTTCTACTTTCCAGTCACATAAACATTGACCATGTAAATCTTTTGTGTAAACTCAAAGTTGTGCAACATCTGTTTCTTTTATGTATATGTAATAAATATTTATCAATCACTGTTTCAGAAATTATTTGAATTAAGATAATATCTTTATTTGACAAGTTTGCACTGAAAAAGCTGGATGGAAGAAAAGAATATATACACCAACTAGAAAATTTGAAATAAAAGGCTTTTGTTGTTGTCATGTTATAAATTTCACAATGGATGTTGTTGTACCCCAACCTGAGTTGGGTTTCTATTGTTACATACTAAGTTGTATATGTATTTCTCATAATCTTGTAATACTGGGTAATATTAATCAGTTCCCTGTTTAGTTCCCTGTTTACTGGCCCTATTTGCACCGTGTGTTTTGGTGCAGGATGTGATGAATGATCAAAGAAAGTAATGCCTGAGCCATGTTGCTGGCAATGCAGATGAGTGCACTATATGCGCAGGCATCGGCAGATGTCACGAACATGGACTAATAAAAGGAAATGATTAATACACCAAGGGGTGGCAAGAAAATAACTAACAAAAGGATATAGATCAGAGGATGTCGTAGACCTTACATGTAAATCTATGTTCTCTCTGAGCGTACATTTTATTCATCATATAAGATATGGACATGATATTTACGCAATACACAACATTTAAGAATTACCGTATTAAAGCAAGTAAATTATTACCCTCTGATCCTGATGATGAAGAGAAGCTTGGCTTCAGAACTAACATAAAACCCTCCCTTCAACCTCGCCTCACGTTTCAATCGGATCAGTTCCTTCTCCTAAAATCCAAACCTCATTCCACAAGTCAGCAACACAAGCTAAACTAAAACAAAACAAGATGCAATTTTTAACAACTAAACCCGATATAAAACAAAACAAAAGAGATATCATGGTGATACCTGAGTCTCGTACTCCTTAGCGTGCTGCTGAGCTCTGCTGAAGATGAGCTTCCTGTTCTCCCTATCATTCTTCTTCTTCTCGATCGCATCCTGCTTCTTAGCGAGGGCCCGCTCCTCTGCCCTCTTCCTCTTCTTGAGGACAGACTCGGGGATCACTGCCTTCGATTCTACAGCGGCTATCCGTCCCTCTGCAAATAGCAAAACGGAAAATTACCTAATTTTAGCAAACGCTATAATCTCGAATGTATGATGAGAGAGAATAACACAAACACTATAAATTTTTATTTTTTTCTCTTACCCTTTGTTTTGCTGCCGGTATCCTTGGGATCTCAGAAATGGCAATATGATTTTAAGAGAGGGATTTTGGTGCTAGGGTTTCGGTATGAAGCCGAAGGACACTGAAGCATCCGACGGCTGAGTTTCGAGAAATGCGTGAAAGAATATGTGCAGTTGGATGGTGGTGGAGGCAGAGGAGGGAGGCGACGAGGGAGTGGAGGGTGATGTCAGAGGAGACGACGACGAGGTCGCTGTTGGGGTTGTCGAGGCGATCGGCGATGATCTGCACTTCTTGTGAGTGGAGATCGGAGGGGAGATCGCTAGTGTGGCGCGGTAATTTCATCGAGGAGGTTGTTGAATGTCGAGGAGATCGGCGATGATCGTCGAGGAGGTCGCTGTTGGGGTTTGAAATTTGAGGCATAGACAAAAAAACATTGGGAGACCGCGGGATTATTTCATCGCTCGCCCGCCCTCGACAAGCCCCAATTTTTGTTTAAGCGCTATCTAACAGAATATATATATCTATATTTTTTAATAAAAATTCTTATGTAACGATTAGTACCATAGCGCTAACAAAAAGCGCTATACAAGATATTACTTGAATAGCGCTTTAACAAAAAGTGCTATCTAAGTGATTTTTACCTTAATTTTGATTTATGTTTATTTTCTATAAGTGCAGAAGCGCTATACAAGAGCTCACTTATATAGCGCTTTTTAAAAGCGCTATCTAAGTGGCGTTACCCAAGCCAAAATCTGTAGTAGTGAATAGGTTTTTGTTCCTCCTACGAGTAGATGAGCACATGATGTTGGTGTCTAGGGTAAGGATGTTTCTAATGTCACAGTGAAACCATTAACCAGATATGATGCCTTTATGAAATTGATGGACACAGTGATGGAATATGAACTATATGCCTTGGTCCCTCTTGAGACACCAACCGAACCCCTGTGTGATGGGTTTGGCCATTGAATGCCATGCTACTCTCCTTAACAGAGTAAAACTTTGCATTTCTTGTATTTTCTTGCAACATTTTGTTAGAAATCCTAGGGATGAAAAGCTCCATATTGTTATGAATGTGGGAGACCTTTGGTCTCTGCTCACTAACCATCCACCATTACACCCACTTAGTAGTGGGTGTCCCTTGGGTTCTAGATGATGTAACACATATATGAATGGTTATATGTATGACTATGGCTTAGATTATTAGCTACTTCTTCCGATTCTCAACACGTTATCAGCACAATAATGCTCTGAAGATTTTTTTTCGCGACGGCTCAAGAGGGAGACGATGCGCGGAAGCACGCGGAAGCTCTGCCGGATTGTTACGGAAAAGTTTTCGTAAGACGATGCCAATGCTTCGTAGGACATGCACAGATCTAGAGGTATTTCTAGATTTAATCAAATTTCTTTTTCTGATGATCATGGTGATTTCTGTCCTAGATCTAGTTTTATTTAGATCAAAAGAATTTTCATGCACTATATCTAATTTTCTAGATCTAAAACATGATTAAGAAGCTAGAGATCTAATTACAAAATAAAAATAAAAACAAAAATATTGTTCAAAAATCTTGTTGATGTGTTTTGTAGGACAATGTCTTCGTGATGTCCAATCGTAAATCAAAATATCTAGTGCTACAAGTAGATTTTAGGTTATGTTCTGATCTAGTAGTTGTCATTGTTTTTGCTGCTGTTGGCGGTATCGTCTTCTCCTTTTTAGGTCAGCCGGCTTTTGTTGGCTATCTCATTGCTGATCTCTTATTGGACCTGGAGGTCTAAATTTTCATCAGCAAAATAGTGCAACTATGATCACAGGCTTTCCTACCTTGGCAAATATATGCATTCCTCAACCGAATGGTTTAATGAAATTTTATATGCACTAATTTCGAAAAACACTTCTCATTTGCAGTGACCAAGAACGGTCGCCTGTAACTTTTAAGAATAATTGGTTTCTTCATCTACTCAATATTTAGGCTAGCTTATAGTTGAACTTATTACACTTGGTTATTTGTGTGTTCTTAGTGTCATCTGCAAAAAAAGAGAAGTATTTTTCATTTCAAGTATTATGAGGTGCATTTTGGAAAGGATTTTTTTATGTATGTTAGACTCTTCTACCTCTGAAATATTGGTGGTTCATTAGATAATAGACATGTCTATTTGTCTCTGAGACTAACACATGCATAATCCTTTATCCATGTAAAAAACATAATTTTTTATGAGTAGTCTTTGTGACCTTGGTATTAGGACTTTTAGTAGCCATTATGATTGTAAAAGACTCTTGGTATCCATCTTAATCTACATATATGATCTATGTCCTCCCTGACCTTTGGTTTCCGGGTGTTGACCTGAAGCCCAGGGCCAGCCTGTGGGCCTCAGGCTATAAACCTTACAGAAAAATCCAAAAAATTACAGAAAATTCTGGAAAATTCTGAAAAATAATAGAAAAATCAGGGAATAAAATGGGAAGGGATTGATAGCATAAATGTTTTTGGGGGCATATGTTGCATGTGGGTTTCAATAATATATGTTTTCGGGTTTGTTCAGTTTTAATTTTTTTTTGAACATGACCCGATTGACTCTGTGCATACCGCGGGCGGCCCGTAGCCCATGCTTCCACCACATACCTCACCAAAATTTCTTTTTTTGGGTTTAAAGTCGCACGAAATTCTTGGGGACGGGTCATATAAATCAAGGCATCTTAATAACAAACTATTAATGCACAACTTGACTATAATACTCTGCATACATCACTTAGTTTTTCCGCATGGATATAATAAATTCATATGTTTTCATATGTATTACCTATGATGAATGCTCTATATATCTGCACGATATGTAAAACAATTCATGCATTTATGATCACATATATAAATTATGTATTATGTCACACAAATAAATAAATCTTCAAAAGTTTAAAAATCATATCTATATCTGACAATTGAACCTGAAGTTCAAATTTTTATGTCAACACCCTTTTGCACAAATAAAATGAAAATAAAAAATACGAGGAATTATGCGAAAACCATTTATGTGATCTTCTTAAAGATATGCATTTCGCGGTATATAGATCTTGCAGATCTACGGTCTATATAGACCAATATGGACACCCGAAGTATGCCATAACATCGCTAACTCTTTAGAGTAATGTCACTTTATAAGGAGAGATTCTTGAATCTAGCCATAAGTATAAGCTTACTCCTGAAGTCGTGGCTTAATACATAAGTGAGAAATAATTTATGACATTCGCACCCACGTATTTAATCCCCTTAAGCATGTTTCTCTATCCACATAAAAACTGAATGACTCAAGAAAATAATGGCCTGAAAACCATATAGGAGCATTCACATGGACTTTCAAAAGTCCCACATAAATTTTAAAATTGGAAGTATAGAAACAAGCTCATTCCCTTGAATATGTCTCTTTAGAGATACTAATATTCATTCTTCCTTGTAAATAACAATATGGAAGAGTGAAAACTGGAGAAGTTCTGAATAAAAATGAGAAAGGGAAGATATGATATACCTTGACATTGAGTAAACAATGGCAAACCAATATCAGACCAGAAGTTCTGATAATACCCATAATGCTTTTATAACATGAATGTGCATTAACTTATGCCATATAAAAATATATACATATCTAGTCTAAACGACGAAAGTTGATAGAACTTATGTATACTTAGCTACTCCCGAGGACAAATAAACTTTGAAAACAAATTTAATCTGTTTCCATAACATAATTCTTAATGAGTATAGTTGTAGACGTATGCTTTCAAAAATATTTAACCCTAATAATAGTCCAATTGAAAACTATTTTTTGGACGTCTACTTGAGATTCAGATTTTACAAACTTGAATACTCTATTGAGGATGCCCAGTACTCTCAAAAATCAATAAAAGAAACTTACCAAGTTTCGATGGATATTCGTCAAAACGAAATCCCTAATTAATGACTCAAGAAATCAATGAAGCCTGAAGCTTTGTTCCACTATGATCCGCGTAATAGTCAATTTGAAGATGCAATCCGTCACAGTTAGAACACAGTTCACCTATTATCGAACAAAATTAACTTGAGCATTTTAATGGACTTTCATAAGTCCCACATAAATTCGAAAAGAGGAAGACAATGGAACACCAGAAGTGTCCAGAATCGTCCAACTATTAACTTTAGAACGATAGAATATGCCACCCTCGATTGATGTTGCAAGACATCATTAACTAATCTTATAATTCTGAAGAACACAAAGTTTCTTAAGAAGGGTGCGTTATCATTATCCCATTTAATGAGAAAAATAATTACGAGATCATCTCCACTACACGTGGACATTGACTCTCAAAACTTCATCTAATAGAATTTAAGATGATATATTTACTATCATCATTAAATTAATAAGACCTCCGAGATCTTGAGAGTACTTGAGGGATTTAAGTGGACTTATCCACTCCCTACATAGGGCTGATGATGTGTCTTAGTGTACTCATCCATATATCCTCTAAAAATGGTCATAATCAAACCTATTATTCAACCTCAGTCCAGGTTTTTCAAAGCATATAGGACACATTACTAAATGGCGGGAACATTGGATAACACTGGGAAATCAAACACTATTTACAGCTGGAATAAAGTTGAACACCCTGAAGTCTGTGTTCCCACCCAAAATGGGTTATATGAATAAATCATTAAAATGATTTAAACGGTTTACTCATCTGTTAAAAATTCAGTTGATGTTGATTGCATGTAGACATGCAATTACAATGCAAACAATCACAACGCTTCCTTAGAACCTATTTATATGGGCCTGATCACCCCATATAAACAGTTTATGAGAACTCCTAACGGGAAAGCGTTTAGAGCACATCTTAAAGATTGTGTCATAATGAGTATACATCCACATATTACCACTATAAACCATCAAAATGCAGTCTTAGAACTATTTATCGGAAGTAATTACACCGGATAAATAGATTCTGAGCACTCCGAACAGCAGAAGCATTTAGAGCACATCTAATAGATTGTGCCTTGATGGGTTTTATTTAGAGAATCGATAGTGAAGATTAGATCATGAAGATCCTTCACATTCAGATCTAAATTTCCAGTATTAGGTTCAATATGGATATTACACTAATCCTTAAGCTTTAAGCTTAGTTGACCATTTCAAATATCATGAATAGTGATGTGATCCTGAAGATCCACACCAATGAAACTGCTAAACAGTTATCAGACAAAGTTACTGACAATATAAATATTGTTAAAATCACATATCCCTGCTGCTAAAAATCCAACTAGGATTGACATCCCAAAAATAATGGATGCAATCCACCTGTAGCAGAAGTGGATGTCCTCAATGAATTAGAGTACATACCATGGGCTCCAAAGAGAGGAAACTCTTGGAGACTTTTAAACAATACGACCACAGGAAAGTGAGCTCATCTCCATATCCTCTCCCTTTCTAGAACCTCTAAAAGAGATGAATCTGGAATAAATTGAAGAATTACTGTATACTGTACGTACATGGGGAGCGGTTTGGATAAAAAACACACTTGTCGACAACTTATTCACGTTTTATTTTGCCACTAAATGTGATAATTATCAATATCGTTCCACACTCCATTGCCTGAAGCAAATGTATAGATTGGCCAAAAATGTGGAACAATGCAATAATAAGCTTAGCTGGACTCGCTTATGAAACGTAAAGTGTTTGGACCAGAAGTCCGGATATCAATAGATATCAAACCTGTGGGCATAATTAGTATTGAATAAACACAAATAATAAATAAATAAAATCGTTTGCTATTAGCAACATGATATAGCTTAGAGGCTCATTTCGCTGAAACCAGAAAGTAATCAAGTAAGATGAGCTTGACTCACTTACAATAAAACTGATGCATCATATTCCATGGTTATGTTTGCGAAAATCCTGCGGCTGTCAAAAGAAAATTTTGGATTTTTTGCTGCTATAGATGTTGTGACAGCATACCCTTATGTATTTATTCCTAATTTTCTTACTTGCCTGAATAGACTCTGAGACGTCTATTCTATGGAAATATATAAAATTCAACCAATAAAGTTCCTTATCAAAATAAGGACTCCTACTAAAGGTTGTCTTTGCATCTTTAAAGGAGCAAAGAAAATGATTTGAGATTATAATTGCAAACAACTCAAATCTCATCGGATCTCCTAAAGAGAAAACCGAAATATCTGGTTAAGCATTACTATCATATATGATATGAAAGACCTATGCAAAAATAGCTTGGTTTACAGACTATCATCCAGAAGATGAAACACTCATCTAGAAGATGAACACATCATCCAGAAGATGAAACACTCAACCAGAAGATGAACACACCATTCAGAAGATAAAACACACCAGATGAAACTATCTTCCTGCAGATGACAACATCATCCAGAAGATGATCATCCAGAAGATGAAAATAGCATCCAGAAGATGAAAATCATGTGATATTTAACTTCATAAACTCGAAGTTGATGAAGAAACATGGACAATTGTAATCCATTTAAATACACATATTGGTTGTATGTATATACATAATGACCCCTTCCGTTCGCTGGAAGAGGGGAAGGATATCATAGGTCCTGAAGTGCCTTACTTGAGTTTCTTTGGTACACTCCTTTATCTGGCATACTGCACACACCCTATATTACATTGGCAGTAACTCTGTTAGCCAGATACAGTGCAACGCCTGCAGCACACCACTGGACCGGAGCTACGCAACTTCTCCGCTACCTCCAAGGGTCAATATTATAAAGGATTATCCTCCATGTTAAATATATCTGCAAATGCAGGTACTAAATCATCGCGATGACCACCTCAAAGGACACATGCACGTACTCAAGTACGTTGAAATACGGAGCTGAAACTTCATTTGGAATTACACAAGCTGATCAAACAAGAGAGTATAGCTATGAAACTCTACCCCTAGAGTTAATCATAGGCTATAAATAGCATGGGATTTTTCTCAGGATTTATAGAGATTGTTTGAAGTTCAAATACGGGGAAATACAAGAAAATACTGAGTATACAAAGAAGAAACTTTTTCTACAAGAGGTGAAATGAAGTGAAAATATTCTCACATGTCAATATGAAGCTATGGGATTTTTGAGAATTATTTCAGAATTTTTGGGATTTATTTGATGCCAAAATACGCAAGAATACAGTGAAAATACTCAGCAAATACGGCATACGGTACTGTTCATTTATACGCCTCATCGCAGAATTAAATCGACCGACGTGGCGCAATCCTGGCCGTCCATCCGCGCATCTGACGGCCGCTCGAAGCGGGCGACGTGGCTTCTTCAACGCCGCTCGATCAGCATCGAACGGTCACCAACCAATCGACGAAGTCGCGGATGGCGGGCGCCGCTGAGTCAGCCGCGGGCGACGTGGCTTAATCACAGCCGTTGGATCTCCATCCGACGGTCAAAATGCTGCCGACTTCGAGTCAACAAAGGCGGGCGGCTCGTCAGCGGAGGCGGGCGCTGAACGCTGAATCCGAGCGGCGACGTGGGCGAATCTCGAGCGTCCATCTTCGATCCAACGGCTGCCGACAAGCCGCTTTAGCGGATGGAGAAATTAATGCGGGTTTGACCCGCGAAGCCGCCGAGCTGCGGATCCCCTCGCACAGTGCACAGACCCGTTAACACAATCCTATATATACCCATGTACATCTCTTTACATTTTAATCAATAAGTGGAGTTCTAGAGATCCAAATTGAGTTCCGCAAGAAGCGTTGCAACCGTGACTTCATCCCCGACGCAGTGATAGCAAGTTGAGCAGCTAGTTCCTCCTGTGCAGAAAATGAGATCACTTTGAGTGAGGAACTTCTACCGACTACTTCCACGGGGACAGCGACTACTTCTTTCTACAGACATCCGATCATCATTCCGTAAGAAGCGTTGCGAAGCTACTGATGTGCTGAAAGACGACAACCAGAGAGATCTTCACAAATGAGCTTTCTAAACTCTTGATCTTATTTATTTGTGAAGCTTATTAATGTTTTGATCAGCATTTCTGTAATATAATTTCTTCCGTTATTTGGGATTCTGGGAACCAAACTTGTTGGGGCAAGTTGGGTTGGGGAGTGATACTTGTATGTTTCTTTTTGGCTTTGGTGAGCTTGAGTTGGTCTGACAGGTTGGTGTTGGTGCACCAATCTAAGGGAGATTGTAACTTCTTAAAGAAACAGTATAAGTGATTACTCATTGGGGTGGACGTAGGTCATGGGGACCGAACCACGTTAAATTCTGTGTCTTCTGTGAATGCTTTGATTGTCTGATTCCTAAACTGCATGCTGTAAACTAGGCTTAATTTTTATCTTGCGATAATTTGGTCAAAGGCCTATTCACCCCCCCTCTAGGCCTTATTTAGATCCTACAAGTGGTATCAGAGCTCCAGGCCTGGCCATTTGAGTCTAGTTCATAATGAATACATATGATTCAGCATTCGCTGAAGGACAGTCTACAGTTAGACCACCCAAATTTAATGGGACTGATTTTGCTTACTGGAAAGCTAGGATGAAAATTTTCTTAGTCTCTTCAGATCTTGAAATTTGGAAAATTGTTGCTAAAGGCTATCACCCACCTACAATCAAAATTGAAGATATTGATGTACCAAAACCAGAAGATAAATGGGATGATAACGATAATAAACTTTATGCTCTGAATGGTAAAGCTATGAATGCAATTATCTGTGCACTTGACAGAACTGAGTTTAACCGTATATCTCATTGTCTTACTGCGCAGGAAATCTGGAACACTCTCGAAGTCACTCACGAAGGAACCTCTCAGGTGAAGGAGTCCAGATTAGCGCTGCTGAGCTCAGAGTACGATGGTTTCCACATGCTACCCAGGAGAATCCATCAAGGACATGTACACTCGCTTCACCGACATCGTATACAACTCAAAAGCCTTGGGAAAGTCTTACGACAGCATCGACCTCATTCGGAAAATCCTAAGAGCGCTTCCTAGTTCCTTCCGACCTAAAAGTGACGGCCATCCAAGAAGCTAGAGATCTCACTAAGCTGAAGCTGTGATGATCTGATTGGGAATCTGTTATCCCATGAGCTGGAACTCAAAACCGTCGAGACAAGAGAAAAAGGTGAGGCTAAACCTTTAAAGACCATCGCTCTCAAAGCCGAAGAAAGTGACAAAGAAGATCTCGACGAGGAACATGCACTGATGGTCAGAGGATTCCGACGCTTCATCAGAACTCCTGCCGGAAAATCTGAAATGGCAAAAAGGTTCAATCGTTTTAATAAGTTTAATCCTTTGAATTCCTCGTCTGAACAGAATACTACTAAAAGTGTTCAATGTTTCAACTGCAAGAAATTTGGACATTTCATGAAAAACTGTCCAACAAAGAACGCGTCATCCGAAGCCAAAGGGAAATCATTTGCTGGTAACATGGGATGATGACGATGAAGACGAACCACAAAACGAAGTAGCGCAATCATCACTTTGCCTAATAGGTGAAAGCGACACGAACAAGGTAAGAGATGAATTTTTCTTTACCAGAATTAATGAACATTTGTGAAAAACATGAATTCAGAAATTACTTCTCTTGAATCCTCTATAGAAAATTATAAAGAAATGAATTTCCAACTACAGCAAGAAAATTATAATGTTTTGCAAAATGAAATAAAATTGAAAAATGAAATTGCATCGCTCAAAATTACCATTGAAAAACTCAAAGGAAAATCTAGTATTACTGAAGCTATACCTTGTCAGACTTGTGCTTCATTAAAGCTAGAAATTAAGAATGGTAATGAAAAGATTGTTGGCCTAAATAAAAGAATAGAAACTCTCGCTAAAAATGAAGATAATGTTAGAAAGAGTTTTATAAATAAAAGTGTCATGCTAGTAAATGAAAACATCTTTTTGAAATCCAAAGTCTCTGATTTAGAACTGAGTATCAGAAAATTTGGTGTAGGAAGGAAATCACTAGACATCATTCTTGGATACCAGTCAATCAAAAACGATAAACAAGGACTAGGATTTGGAAATGTTTATAATGAAAACATGATAAAAGAAAAATCATTACATCAAGAAAAAGAAACGGAACGCCAAATGTTATACATGTGGTTCTTTTGAGCATTTATATAGAAATTGTCGTTATAAGAACCAAAACATGAAGTTCAAACAAGTATGGGTTCCGAAAGGTACTATGACTAACCATTGTGGACCTATTTGGCTACCCAGGTCACACATACCCTTGTTCTTCTTATGTGTAGGGACTCAGCGTGGCTAAGGAACAACTGTGTGAGTGGTATTTGGATTTCAGGCTGCTCAAGACACATGACAGGGAACAGCGACAAGTTCCTTAGCCTCGTGAAGCAAGAAGGAGGAAGTGTTACATTAGGGGACAACGGCAAGTGCAAGGTAATGGGTAAAGGTATTGTTGGCAACAATACTTTTAAAATTTCTGACGTCCTCTGGGTTGAAAATCTCAAACACAACCTCATCTCCATAAGCCAACTCTGTGACAAAGGTATGAAAGTACTTTTTGATGAGAAAATTTGTAAAATTTATGACTCGGTCACAGGTAATACCCTCTTCATAGCCAATAGGAAAAATAATGTTTATACAATAATAATTGAAGAAATGACAATTGCTAAATGTTTGATTGGCAGGGAGGAGGAGGCTATACTATGGCACCGGAGACTATCACATGCCAGCATGAAGTTGCTACATAAGCTGGAGAATAAAAACCTGGTCCGGGTCTTGCCACATCAACAGTACGAGAATGGTAAGTTGTGTGTTGCATGCACAAAAGGTAAGCAAACTAGATCCACTTTCACGGGAATTCGGGAAGTTACCACTTCACGAGTCCTAGAATTGATTCATATGGATTTGTTTGGGCCTACCGATGTTGCTAGCCTCAATGGAAAGAGATTTTGTTTTGTTTTGATCGATGATTTTTCTAGATATACATGGGTTTACTTCTTAGCCAAGAAATCGGATTCCTTTGAAAATTTCCAAAATTTTTGTAATCAAGTTTCAAATGAGAAAAATCTCTCAATTATGAAAATTAGAAGTGATCACGGTGGTGAATTTGAAAACTCTGTTTTTGAAAACTTCTGTTTGGAAAAAGGGATCTTACATGAATTTTCTTCTCCTAGAACACCTCAACAAAACGGGGGTGGTCGAAAGAAAGAATCGAACTTTAAAAGAGATGGCAAGAAGCATGCTTAATGATTATTCTCTTCCTATGTATTTTTGGGCCGAAGCAGTGAATACAGCCTGCTATGTTTGCAACAGGGTTATGCTTAGACCTTTAATGAACAAAACATCCTATGAACTGTGGCATGGCAAGACTCCTAACATTTCATATTTCAGAGTATTTGGATGCAGGTGTTTCATTTTAAACACAGGAGATCAGCTGGGGACATTTGAATCCAAATCAGACGAAGGAGTGTTCGTAGGATATTCATCAAGGAGCAAAGCATACAGGATCTACAATAAACGAACCTTAACTGTTGTTGAGTCAATTAATGTGAAATTTGATGAAGCTGAAATAGATCTTTTAAATTGCAGGGAAACTGAAGATGCAGACAAGGAAACTACAGAGCCTGAAAACATAGCTGAACCATCTGAAGGCCAAAAGGAAGCTGAACCAGAAGTAACACAAGGACATAGACTGAAAGAGGAGAGCTCAGGTTCAAATCCACATCATCCACCTGAGCTGATCATGGGGACTCCTACGGAAGGTATACGCACTCGATCCACTTTCAATAACTTGTGTGCCTTATGCATTCATGGTGACCTCATTTCTGAAATTGAACCTAAGAACGTTGAAATCGCTTTAACTGATGAAAGTTGGGTTATGGCCATGCATGATGAGATTAATCAGTTTGATAGAAATAATGTTTGGACATTAGTGCCCCGACCTGATAATTACCCAATTGTTGGCACTAAATGGATTTTCAAAAACAAACTTGATGAATCTGGAAATGTAATCAGAAATAAGGCAAGATTAGTGGCCAAAGGATATAACCAGATTGAGGGAATTGATTGTGATGAAACTTTTGCACCCGTTGCTAGATTAGAAGCCATTAGAATATTACTAGGCTTTTGCAAGTTTCAAAGGTTTTAAATTGAAGCAAATGGATGTGAAAAGTGCATTTTTAAATGGTTATTTGAAAGAAGATGTTTTTGTTGAACAACCCCCCTGGTTTTGAAAGTCATAGTTTTCCAAATCACGTTTACAAGTTGCAAAAGGCTTTGTATGGTCTGAAGCAAGCTCCCAGAGCTTGGTACGACCGTCTCAGTTCATATCTTTTGGAAAATAACTTTAAAAAGGGTAGTGCAGACAACACTTTGTTAATCTTGCATGAACAGGATCATTTTCTTATTGTTCAGATTTATGTGGACGATATTATTTACGGTGCTACTAATGATCTTTTATGCCAAAAGTTTGAAAAGGTTATGCAGGATCAATTTGAGATGAGTCTGGTCGGAGAGTTGAAATACTTTTTGGGCTTTCAAGTAAGACAAACTGGAGATGGCATATATGTTTCACAAACCAAGTACATAAAAGAACTGTTGAAGAAATTTGGGATGGAAAATGCAAAGCCAATGCGAACTCCAATGAGTCCGACGACGAAGCTTGAAAAGGATGACAAAGGTATAAATGTGGACCAAAAGCTTTATCGAGGTATGATTGGGTCCTTACTCTATTTAACTGCATCTAGACCAGACATCATGTTTTCTGTCTGTTTGTGTGCACGATTTCAAGCCTGTCCAAAAGAATCACATTTGATAGCCATTAAGAGGATTTTTCGATATCTTATTCACACTCCTACACTTGGACTATGGTATCCCTCTTGTGGTAATCTTAATTTGGTTGGCTATGCTGATGCTGATTATGCTGGTAGTATGATTGATAGAAAGAGCACTAGTGGAACATGTTTTATGCTAGGACATTCATTGGTTTCTTGGTCTAGTCGTAAGCAGAACAGTGTTGCTTTGTCCACTACTGAAGCTGAGTATATTGCCCTTGGCAGTTGCTGTGCCCAAGTACTTTGGATGATGCAAACCCTGTCTGACTACGGCTTGGATCTTAGAAAAGTTCCATTACGATGTGATAGTAAGAGTGCTATAGATCTTTCTAATAATCCTGTTCATCACTCTCGGACAAAACACATAGATGTCAGACATCATTTTCTTAGAGATCATTTGGCAAAAGAGGATGTATCCATTGAATATATTTTCTACTGATTCTCAGTTGGCAGATATCTTTACAAAACCTTTGCCAGAAGATCGTTTTTGTCGTCTACGTCTAGAACTGGGCATTATTGATTATATTTAGAGTGAAAATATTATTTGGTGTGCTTTTATTGTTTTTGTGTGGTATGCTACAAAAAGAAAAATAAAAAAAAAATGAAAAAGAAAAATAAATAAAAAAAAAAGAAAAAGAAAAATATAAACAGAAAGGGAAAGTGAATTGTCTATCTCCTCCTTTTGCATTTTTTTTTCATCAGAATCAACTTTAAATGCAAAACATATGTCTTATGGATTTTGAATTTTATATTCTTAACAATGCTTGCATTCAAAGACTACATGCTTAATTAGGTCATATTCATTAATGAGTAACTAACGTTTTTCATCATCCAATCACACTTACACAGATCAATATGTTTTTTGATATGGATTTGAAATATTGAATAAGAAAAGTGGTTGTTGGTGGACTAATTTATGTTTTAATGGGATATGATGTTTCAAGGCATGGGTAAAAAGAAAAGCTATCATCAAAATATACGTGTATAAGAAGAATAGCAAGACGAGTGTCTTCAAAATATATACACAGAGCTTCGTATGAAAAATGGATACGATTCATGTCCTTGATACTACCCTTGGACATCCAACTTATGCTATAAATGTCATTTTTTTAGCGTTGGTGTTAAGTCCGTCAAGCACTGCCATTTCACATTTAAAAATCCTTCTCGGTCATGTTTGGAATTGGTATCTTGAACTCATATTACATGAGAAGGGGAAACTCACTCTTTGATGTTCATATATTCAGTGGAAAAGATGGTTATGACAGGTTGTATTCCTTATTACCTTTCCATATGTACTAAACATTTGATCATCACACTTGAGCACGGAGATGAATTCTGCTAGTTATGATTTGGTGATTATTGCTTATTTATTCCTTGTGGTCATCGATGTATTGTCTGTTGTTTTGCTTTATAATGTTCACTTTTCCATTCATCATATGCAATTTCATATTTTTTTTTGATGAAAACAAAGGGGGAGAGAAATATTAAGATTGAGCATGTCAATAGGGGGAGCATATCATGGGGAGCATGTTAATAGGGGGAGCATGTCAATAGGGGGAGCATATCATGCCATTCATGCTCATATTCATTGCTTCACACACTCACACACTTCACACATTTTTGATGTAATCTTAATGTCTGGTTTGTTCTCATCAAAAGGGGGAGATTGTTGGAAACAGCATCCTAACCTATGTTTGATGATAACAAACCCTACTGAACTGTTCTAAATATGTTTGTTGAGTGTGTCACAGGTCCCTATAGTCATGATTGCTCAGGTTACACATGCACGTACTCAAGTACGTTGAAATACGGAGCTGAAACTTCATTTGGAATTACACAAGCTGATCAAACAAGAGAGTATAGCTATGAAACTCTACCCTAGAGTTAATCATAGGCTATAAATAGCATGGGATTTTTCTCAGGATTTATGGAGATTGTTTGAAGTTCAAATACGGGGAAATACAAGAAAATACTGAGTATACAAAGAAGAAACTTTTTCTACAAGAGGTGAAATGAAGTGAAAATATTCTCACATGTCAATATGAAGCTATGGGATTTTTGAGAATTATTTCAGAATTTTTGGGATTTATTTGATGCCAAAATACGCAAGAATACAGTGAAAATACTCAGCAAATACGGCATACGGTACTGTTCATTTATACGCCTCATCGCAGAATTAAATCGACCGACGTGGCGCAATCCTGGCCGTCCATCGCGCATCTGACGGCCGCCTCGAAGCGGGCGACGTGGCTTCTTCAACCGCCGCTCGATCAGCATCGAACGGTCACCAACCAATCGACGAAGTCGCGGATGGCGGGCGCCGCTGAGTCAGCCGCGGGCGACGTGGCTTAATCACAGCCGTTGGATCTCCATCCGACGGTCAAAATGCTGCCGACTTCGAGTCAACAAAGGCGGGCGGCTCGTCAGCGGAGGCGGGCGCTGAACGCTGAATCCGAGCGGCGACGTGGGCGAATCTCGAGCGTCCATCTTCGATCCAACGGCTGCCGACAAGCCGCTTTAGCGGATGGAGAAATTAATGCGGGTTTGACCCGCGAAGCCGCCGAGCTGCGGATCCCCTCGCACAGTGCACAGACCCGTTAACACAATCCTATATATACCCATGTACATCTCTTTACATTTTAATCAATAAGTGGAGTTCTAGAGATCCAAATTGAGTTCCGCAAGAAGCGTTGCAACCGTGACTTCATCCCCGACGCAGTGATAGCAAGTTGAGCAGCTAGTTCCTCCTGTGCAGAAAATGAGATCACTTTGAGTGAGGAACTTCTACCGACTACTTCCACGGGGACAGCGACTACTTCTTCTACAGACATCCGATCATCATTCCGTAAGAAGCGTTGCGAAGCTACTGATGTGCTGAAAGACGACAACCAGAGAGATCTTCACAAATGAGCTTTCTAAACTCTTGATCTTATTTATTTGTGAAGTTATTAATGTTTTGATCAGCATTTCTGTAATATAATTTCTTCCGTTATTTGGGATTCTGGGAACCAAACTTGTTGGGGCAAGTTGGGTTGGGGAGTGATACTTGTATGTTTCTTTTTGGCTTTGGTGAGCTTGAGTTGGTCTGACAGGTTGGTGTTGGTGCACCAATCTAAGGGAGATTGTAACTTCTTAAAGAAAACAGTATAAGTGATTACTCATTGGGGTGGACGTAGGTCATGGGGACCGAACCACGTTAAATTCTGTGTCTTCTGTGAATGCTTTGATTGTCTGATTCCTAAACTGCATGCTGTAAACTAGGCTTAATTTTTATCTTGCGATAATTTGGTCAAAGGCCTATTCACCCCCCCTCTAGGCCTTATTTAGATCCTACAATGACCACCTCATAGGACATGCCACGTCCTAGAAGTCTGCAAAGCATGCAACTAAGGCAACATCATCCTACCATTCTGAGAAGCTCATCATCCAAGAAGCAAATCGAGAGTATGCACAGCTATGCCCTGAAGTACCTCGCAGACACAGTGACGACTGAGTCAAAGACTTGAGACATGGAGCTACCTACCCAGTCTGTAGACCATTCCATTTTCCTATCTCATCTTTGAGAAGGCTACATCAAAGGCTATGAGACAGAGCACACCTCTTCAGAGGAGCTCTCTTAGATTCAGTAGCTACCATATATGAGCGATACTTGTATAGATGAGCAATGCTTGTATTTTATATTTATTCTCGAAATGTTGTAGATAAGATTGATGTATAGATGCATAGGAGATCTATCAGGCCTGAAGCTTGTACAGATTAGGGGGAGTCACTTGTGTATTGTACTCTTTTTTCTTAAGCTGCTGGTTTTTCCCACTGGATTTTTCATAGCTATGGTTTTAACGAGGCAAACGCGGTAACTCTGGATCCAGCAGTATCCATCCCACATTAGCATATTGGATCATGAAGAATTCATATGCTAAGAATGGATGGATATGGGGGAGTGTTATGAATGTGGGAGACCTTTGGTCTCTACCCACTAACCATCCACCATTACACCCACTTAGTAGTGGGTGTCCCTTGGGTTCTAGATGATGTAACCCCTATATGAATGGTTATATGTATGGCTATGGCTTAAACCATTAACTACTTCTTCCGATTCTCAACACATATGTCGTTTAAGTTTTGTATGTTTCACTTTATGAGTTTCCTGCTTGCTTTCCTTCCAATGGCGATCGTAGAATTTGCTACATTTTAAATCACGTGCTTTCTTTGTGCCTGGGAGGGGTTGTCCCTCAAGACTAGAATTGAGTAGACATTATAAATAATAATGTAAGTGTAAAGTCGAAACATTTGTTTATTGTTAGCGATTGTGCCACCCGTTAGGACTTTTTTAATTCATCCATATACATCTAACTTATATGTAATTCCATGTAAGTTATATGACTTATCATATACGATGATATATTTTAGGTTTGCATTACCCTTCAACCCTACATGGCATGATATCCCATAGTTTGCATCATATTTCAGGCCCCATCTTTTATTGCATAAGACAATATCCCTTAGGCTTGCATTAGATCTTTCAAGTTGCGGGACTTATTGCAAAGGCTGATATCCAGGACGTTTCCACCATCTTTCAAGTCACATGACTAATAACATATGGTGATATCTCCTAAGTTCATACCATCTTTTACGTTGCAAGACTTAGCATGTATAATAATATCCCTTACTTTCATACAATCTTTCAAGTCTCGAAACTTATCACATATGGTGATATCCCTTAGGTTGGACAATCTTTTAGGCTACAACATAGAGATATTCCTTTTCCCCCGAAAAAGAGATGTCCTAGTCAATTTTGAGGTCATTGCCATTGAGTCTATTTGTTCTACATATGTAGAAATTATAGTAAAAGACATGCCATCATATGCAACATACTAAATAGGAAATTATTTCTTTTAAAACAAAAAAGAAATGGAGTTAATGCTCACTCATTACATTGGCGTTTGTCCTTCATACTAATAGTGTTTATTGAGGTGGGTGATATTTTAAAGGTCTGTGATCCTTTCTTTGCCCAACATCTCCAATATATGAGTGCTAGTACTTTGCATTGTAGCAACATTACAAGCGTTCTCATTCTTTTTTAAATCGAATTTACCTTTTCTTAGAACAAAGTCCCCTTAGGAAAAGGCCTAGGACCTCATTCTTGCATTGCAGTGCCTCTTTATTTTTTTGTCACATCGCTACCAGATGGTGGAAAACTTTATTTTTGATACCTAATGTTAAGTCAATGGATGTCTTAAGTCTATTCTTTTTCATCCCCTTGTCTAAAGGGATGATGTGGGGGTGATTCCATCTCTAGTTCTGAGGGCACAACAATGTCCTAACCACATGCAAACATAGAAGGTGTTTCTTGTATTGAATGTTTATATGTCAATTTATATGACTATATGATTTCTAAAAGCTTTCCTGACTATTTTTTCTTCATGTTTTTGTCCACTTTCTTCAAAATGCAATTATTATTTTGTTTGTATCTTTAGCCAACTCGTTAGATTGTGGATGCGTAATAGAGATCTTCCACTTCTTGCATAATCCATGTAATATAACATCATTAATCTGTGCCATTGATCATCACTATACATTTATGCACTCTGAACTGATACTTGATATTCTTTCGAATAATGTTTTGGACATTCTTTTCTAGTTTAATAACCAAGGCTCCGGCTTCAATTCTAATTTATGGCGTAATCGAAGACCGTAAGTATATATTGTCTCTGTCTCGGCATTGGAGTAAGGGATCAAGTAGATCTAGCCCAATTGAGCAAATGTGACTGGTTTAACCAAAGGAGTCAACTCCAAAATAGGTGCACCATCCTTTTTAACAATCCTTAGACTGGTCTCACACTCAAATTCCAACTTATCAGTATCTTTCAGCATTATCAACTAGTAGATACTCTTCTCAAGGCATTCTAGGTAATTGCACTCGCCCCTTCATGCATTCTGCATGCAAAGACTAGACAAGAAAATTTAAGAAAGGTTGGGATAACTCTTGACCTATGATCTTCCGACAACCAAGTCAGTCATATATTCAATCACATTGAGCATTGTATAGTAGTGTTTTCTTGCATACAAGTACATGTCGAATTTTGGCCAAGCACGGGGGTGGGGGTTATGTGTGTGTAAATAGTAAGGAAGGTCTAAGTGGATGATGTGTACGTAAACAACTTTGTTTTTGATACCTTATGCTAAGTCAAGGGAGGTTTTAAGTCTATTCTTTTTCACCCCCTTGTCTAAGTGGATGATGTGGGTCGATTCCATCTCTAGTTCTGGGGTACGTCGAATTCCTAACCATATTCAAACATAAAAGGTGTTTCTTGTATTGAATGCTTATATGTCATTCTATATGACTATATGATTTCTAAAAAGCGTGCCTGACTAGTTTTTCTTCATGTTTTGTCCACTTTCTTCAAAATGTCAATATTATTTTGTTTGTATCTTTAGCCAACTCGTTAGATTGTGGGTGTGTAATAGAGAAAAAGTGCAAATAGAACTTCCAGTTCTTGCATAATCCATGTAATGTAGCATCATCAATCTCTGCCATTGATCATCACAATACATTTATACACGCTGAACTGATAAATGATATTCTACTAAATAATGTTTTGGATATTCTTTTCTAGTTTAATAGCCAAGGCTTCGGCTTGAATCTAATTTATGATGTAATCAAAGACTGTGAGTATATATGTCTCTGTCTCGGCATTGGAGTAAGGGTTCAAGTAGAATCTAGCCCAATTAAGCAAATGTGACTGGTTTAACCAAATGAGTCAACTCTAAAATAGGTGCACCGGCCTTTTTAGCAATTCTTAGACTGGTCTCACACTCAAATACCATCTCATCAGTATCTTTCAACATTATCAACTAGTAGATACTTTTCTTGAGGCATTCTAGGTAATTGCACTCGCCCTTTCATGCATTCTGCATGCAAAGACTTGTTAAGAAAAGTTAGGAAAGGACTCTTGACCTAAGATTTGTCGATAACCAAGTCAGTCACATATTCAATCGTAATTGACATCGTATATTAGTGTTTTCCTGCATACATGTACATCAGCTGATCCAGCAGAGTCATCATCCTGCACCACCTGCGCCACCCCCACCTCGAGCTGAGCCCGGAGCGAAGCAATTTCGGGAGCTGAACCCGAAGAGCTTTCCTGGGAGAGAAGGCCTGTTAGCAGCATAAGAATGGGCCCGAACCACAGAAGAGGACCTGAGTCTTGCCCGTATTGACCAGCCAGGCTGGGTAGAAGTTAACAAGAAACAGCTGACTAGAAACGCTCGGAACTGGTGGGACATTGAAGAAGCTCGTCTTATCAAGCCCATCAACTGGACCATGTTTCTAGAGCGTTTCGATGCTCAATATTTTTCTCGATCAGCCAAGAGGGAACTGCAGCAACGTTTTGTCAACCTGGAACAAGGTAATCGGGCTGTTGACGAATACGAGTCGGAATTTTCGATGCTTAGTCGATTTGTCCCACATCTGGTGGAAGATCCCGAAGACTGTGATTATCAGTTTCTCCAGGGACTAGACTGGGAAATTCAGGCTTCAATGTCTTCGACGAATTCGACTACACATCAGGAAGTGTTGGATGCTGCTAAGAATCATGAACTTATTGTGAAGCGTAAGAAGGCGCTTCAGATTGGAGGGAGTAGGCGCCTACTGGAGCCACCCAAGGGCAACCTCTGACCTACTCAAACTGCACAGTTCAAGAGGCCTACTACCCCGGCCAACAATCGACCCCAGCTAGTGTGCTTCCACTGCTAGCTGATGGGTCATGTCAAGAAGGATTGCAGGGAGCTACTGAATCATTGCCTGATATGTGAAGCATCTACGAGTTGTTCGCAGATTTTATAATAGTCGACATGCCAAACTTCGATGCGATATTCGGCATGGATTGGTTAGGAAATTTCTACACTACCATTGATTGTCACAATAAGAAATTAGTGTTTGAAATCCTTGATCATCCTGTGTTTGAATTCATGAGCAAAGATCGTCCACTTGGGCATATCAAGTTTCGGGCTAAGCTGAACGAACTAATCATTGCATCGATGCTAGTTGAGCCCAAGAAACCTAGAGTGGTTCGAGACTTTGTAGACTTATTTCCTAAAGATATTTTAGGATTACCGCCCGATCGAGCTCTAGAATTCATTATCGACATTATGCCGAACACTCAACCTATTTCGAAGGCACCTTATCGCATGGCTCCTGCTGAACTGGAAGAACTTCGGAAACAACTCGACGACCTGTTGCAGAAGGGATTGAATCATCCCAGCGTATCTCCTTGGGGTGTGCCAGTTATTTTGGTCAAGAAGAAGGATGGGTTGAGAAGGATATGTGTGGATTATCGAGAACTGAATAAGGTAACCATAAAGAACAAGTACCCGCTGTCACGCATTGACGACATCTTCGATCAACTTGGCGAATCGCGAGTATTCTCTAAGCTGGATCTCCGTAGTGGTTATCATCAAGTGAAGGTCAGAAGTGAAGACATCCCGAAGACGACATTCCAGACTAAGCATGGGCACTATGAATTTGTAGTCATGACATTCGGTGTGACTAACGCCCCAGCAATATTCATGAACCTTATGCACTTAATCTTCTATGAGTTCTTGGATAAGTTCGTGGTGATCTTCATCGACGACTTCTTGGTCTAATCGAAGGATGAAGAAGAGCATGCCTAGCATCTGCAGATTGTATTGGAGACCTTGCGACATCATCGGTTATACGCCAAGTACAGCAAGTGTGAATTTTGGCTAGACCGAGTCGCTTTTCTTGGGCATGAGGTATCAGGAGATGGTATCTCTATCGATCCGGAGAAGGTCATTTCAGTCAGGAACTGGCCAACTCCTCGATCAGCTACCGACATCAGGAGTTTCCTAGGATTGGCGGGTTATTACCGTCGACTCATCAAGGACTTCTCGAAGATTGCCGAGCCTATGACCTGCCTAACGAGGAAGGATGTCAAGTATGTATGGTCAGATTCTTGTGAGCAGGCGTTTAGGATATTGAAGGCCAAGCTGACGACTGCACCAATGTTAGCTATACCAGACAGAACTGGAGGATTTGAAGTCTTCTGTGACGCATCTGGCAAGGGCCTTGGATGTGTCCTGCATCAGTATGGTCATGTGGTCGCATATGCTTCTCGACAGTTGAAGATTCACGGGAAGAATTATCCGACTCACGACCTAGAGTTGGCTGCTGTCATCTTTGCTATGAAGATTTGGAGGAATTTTATTTTGAGCGAGCAAGTCAAGATCTACACCGACCACAAGAGCCTGAAGTATATTTTCTATCAGAAGGAGCTTAATATGAGGCATTGCAGATGGTCGGAGCTTATGGCGGATTATGACATCGACCTCCAGTATCATCCAAGGAAGGTGAATGTCGTACCAGATGCATTAAGCAGATTACCAGCAATCATGGCTCTCTCAGCTCAATAGAGACTTCAGCAGGCTATACGTGAGATGTAGGTTGAATTTATTTTACCCGGGACTTCTGCATCATTGATGAATATGCAAGTTTAGTCACTATCGTAGATCGAATTAAAGCTACTTAGACTGGAGATGCGAAGTTACGGAAGATCATGGAGCAAGTCGAAGCTGGACTTCAGACGGATTTTCTGATTCATGAGGATGGTTCTTTGAGGTATGGTAGTAGGGTTTGTGTGCCTTCTGGTGATATCAGAGATGAACTATTGAATGAAGCGCACAACTCTCCTTACTCTACTCATCCTAGCGGCACCAAGATGTACAAGGATCTTTGTCTAAATTTTTGGTGGTATGGAATGAAGAGAAGCGTGGCTCGAAGTGTTGCTAATTGCCTTGTGTGTCAGCAAGTGAAGGCTGAACATCATCGCATTGCTGGACAGCTTCAACCCCTACCGATTCCAGAGTGGAAATGGCAGCACATTACTATGGATTTCGTGACTGGACTACCTCGGAGTATTAAGCAGAATGTTGCGATTTGGGTGACTGTTAACCGATTAACCAAATCAGCACATTTCATACCCTTTCGAGTAGGGCAATCTACGGAAATACTTGCTAAGAAGTATATGGAGGTAATGATCTATCTTATACCTTTAAAACTTCCTTCTAGTATATGTTGTGATGTGATCGATAATCGTGCAGGAGATTGTTCGATTGCACGGAGTTCCTGTGAGCATCGTCTCTTACCGGGACATTAGATTCGCATCTCAGTTTTGGAAGAGTCTGCAATCCAATTTGGGTATCAGTCTGAGTTTCAGCACTGCGTATTACCCACAGACGGATGGCCAATCAAAGCGTACCATCCATATATTGGAGGACATGTTGCGAGCCTGTATGCAGGATTTCAAAGGCTCGTGGAAAGATCATATACACTTGGTAGAGTTTTCCTACAACAATAGCTACCAAGCTAGATTTGGCATGGCACCATTCGCAGCACTCTATGGAAGGAAGTGTCGATCCCTGCTGAGTTGGGATGACATTGGTGATCGAGAATTATTGGGCCCAGAGATGATTGCTGAAACAGTGGATGTAGTGCGTAACATCAGAGACAAGTTACTCATTGCACAAGACTGGTACAAGCATTGGGCTGATGCCAAGCGTCGTCACTTGGAATTTCAACCAAGAGAGCATGTTTTCCTGAAGATATCTCCAAATCGAGGAGTGATACATTTTGGGAGACAAGGCAAGCTCAGTCCAAGGTTCGTTGGACCATTTGATGTGCTAAAGCGAGTTGGAGAGGTAGCTTATCACCTAGCTCCACTGCCATCATTGGAGGGAGTACATAATGTTTTCTAGGTCTCCCAGTTGTGTCGTTATATCAGTGATCCTACGCATGTGGTTGATCATTCGGAGATCACGGTGTGACCAGACTTTACCTATGAGCAACAACCAGTTCAGATTCTTGATCGACGTTAGAAGGCGCTCAAGAATAAGGTCGTCGAGCTCGTGAGAGTGATGTGGCGACATGACTCGCCAGGAGAATCTACCTGAGAGCGGGAGGATGAGATGCAAGGACATTACCCCTACCTTTTCCATGCACTGTAGAGAATTTCGGGGACGAAATTATTCTAAGGAGGGTAGGATGTAATAGCTTGTATTATAGTCGTATTTTGATTATTGTGTGCCTGTATTTCTTTTACTTCGTTCATCCAAATATTTTCGTCCGAGTGATTTTCGTCCACATGTCGACACGAGCGCGTCTCTATTTTTAGTTTTTGTAGTAGCGTAACTATTTGCCTTTTTGGACCTAACTAATTATTACTGGCTAAGATTAAATTACAGATTTACTAAATTACTTTCCCCTAACAAATTCTCCCAACCCCACACCCTTCAACGCCTCCTTCTTCCTTTGGCAGGTGAGATCCATGCATTCAGGATCTCAATTCATCTCCTCCCCCACATCCAGCCTTCCTCTTTAAGCTATCTCCTCCCACCATTGTTCTTAAACAACAGCAACAACATCGTTAGCAATCCCATCACGCTGCAATCCCATCTCGCTGCAAACTTCCTCCCCACCTCCGTCTTCCTTCATGAAACCCAAAATCAGCCATTTCCTCTCCTCCATTCAACCCAAATCAACAAATCAGAACCAAAACCACAAAGTGGGAATCATATTGATTCAAAATCTGATATCAACCCAACCCAAGTCAACCCAAATTGAAACCAATTTCACCATCCCTCACTCCCCCTCCCAGATCTCGCATGCATGCACGTCGACCCTCGGATCGCCGCCTGCTACCCCGTGCCCTATCGCCGGAGCCCAGGCCGTCGCCGCCTGCCCGAGCCGTCGCCGTCGTGCCCAGGCTGCTGTTGCCGTGCCCAGGCCCCCGAACCGCTGATCTGTCGCATCCCAACAACGTGCGCCTGCCTAGGCCGCCACACCCCGTAGACCCACCCCAGCGCCGTGCGCCCACCCATCGCCGTGCCCCGATCCACCGTCGCCGCACCCCGATCCGCCTCGCCGTGCCCCGAATCGCCGAGCCCCGATCTGCCCCACCGCGCCCCACTGGATCTTCACCGTGACCCCCAAAGCACCGCTACCCCCGCTGCGCTGATACGCCGCCGCGTCGCACCGATCCGCCGCCCCTTGCACCGATCCCCTCTGTAAGCAACGAAAAGAAAAGGGGGGGGGGGGGGATAAGAAGAGACAGTTAAGAGATCAGAGGGGTAAGTTGATATTTATTATAAGTTATATAAGTTAAAATGTATACTGTTAGTCAAAGTTATTAAGTTAATATTTAGAGTAATATAAAGTTATAGTTATATTAGTTTAAAGATTATAAAAGTTAGTTTAAGTTATTTTTTTTAAAGTTATATTTTTAAGTTATGTAACTTGTTTTAAGTTAATAATTAAGTATTAATTAAAGTTAGTAAAGTTAAGTTAGTATAAAGTTATTAATAATTAAGTTGTTATATTAATCATTGTTAGTTTAAGTTGTAAATTAATTTCTGTTATAGTGTTAGTTTAGGTGATTAAGTTAATAATTAACGTTAGTCCTTAAGTTAATGTTACTTTTAGTAAGTTAGTTTAAAATATTTTAACTGGTTGATAACCATTAGCTTGATATCACAAATCTATTGATGCAGATAAAACACGCCTTATGATACGACCACCTGGACACCCAAACCAACATCAAGGCAAGTATTTTACAGTAAATGAATGCAACCTGAACTGTGCAAAATTAGTGCTAAATTCCCTTTTGATACGCGTGTCAAGCTAAACTGCATACTTTCATTATATTAGAAGTTTTCTGGTTTAAGTAGACACGTAATAATGTTGTTTGTTTAGAACACATAACTGTTCGCTTTCTCATCAATGGGCACGTTATGTAAATGTTGCTGTTTGGAACAATTCACTATACGCCTGCTATCTAGTTAAATTAACCTTAATATCTGCAGGTTAGCAAAACACACTCATCGGACAAAGGGTAAGACACAGCCCTTGAAACATATATGTGGAACCATCGAATAAAGATGGGATGAAACCATCGAATATAGATGGGGTAGAACCTAGTCGGTGACTAGAAAGACACTTTGGGTGGGGTTGGTTCATGTAGTAGAGTCCGTAAATGTTGCTTGAACATCTTACAGCTACCTCCAAGCCACACTAATGGAGACAAGCATCGTGGCCATCTTCCCGGTTAGGAGTGGTAAGAAGCATCATGGTAAACCCCCGATGATAGGGTGTATCGAGAACATTTACCTACTCAGACATGGACTTATCATGAGCACAAATAATCAAATACTCCACATTAAACTGTTTTACTCTTGAACTGCAAATCCATGCATGATCGTACTTTACTTTCTGCACTTATTATTCATAACTGTGTACTAACGCTCTTTAGTCCTCTCTTAGTTATTCTTCGTTTCATTACTTTAAATAACTTGCCGAGCTTATCGATGATATATATTTCAATGTATTTATGAAATATATGTTAGGTTCAGAGATAGAGTACCTCGAGGACTCTACTTTTGAGGATCCTATCTTAGAAGTGGACCCAGCTGATCAAAGCTACGAGGATGCTGAGATCCTCCCAGCGGAAGACTAGAGTGGGCTATTTCTATTCAGTTTTATTATTTAAATTGTTGTTTTCAGTGTGTTTGCTTTCAGCAGATTGTACGGTCATGCTAGGCCTTAATTGCTTGTGTAGTTTGCTTTGGACGCTGGCATTTGAAATGTAATGACTATTTATGCTGCTTCTAAGAAATTCGCATGCAGAGACTTGCTTTTGCTAATTAACGCTTATTGTGCTTAAGTCAAAGAAGAAAGAAAAAAATAAGTATCTCTTCTTTGCTTTAAGCACATGCGGACCCGCTCGTGTTCTCGCTCCCAAATATAATGGAAAGCGGGGGCGTGACACGATTCCATCTTTAGTTCTGGGTTATGTCGACTTCCTTACTATATTCAAACATAAAAGGTGTTTCTTGTATATAAAGCTTATATGTCATTCTATATAACTATATGATTTCTAAATGCTTGCCTTACTAGTTTTTCTTCATGTTTTTGTACAGTTTCTTCAAAATGTCAATATTATTTTGTTTGTATCTTTAACCAACTCGTTAGATTGTGGGTGCATAATAGAGAAAAAGTGCAAATAGATCTTCCAGTTCTTGCATAATCCATGTAATATAGCACCATCAATCTCTGCCATTGATCATAATAATTCATTTATGCACGCTGAACTGATAACTGATATTCTTCCAAATAATGTTTTGGTTATTCTTTTCTAGTTTAATAGCCAAGACTTCGACTTCAATCTAATTTATGACGTAATCAAAGACCGTGAGTATATAATGTCTCTGTCTCGGTATTGGAGTAAGGGATCAAGTAGAATCAAGCCCAACTAAGCAAATGTGAGTGGTTTAGCCAAAGGAGTCAACTCTAAAATAGGTGCACCATCCTTTTTAGCAATCCTTACACTGGTCTCACACTTAAATACCATCTCATCAATATATTTCAACATTATCAACTAGTAGATACTTTTCTTAAGGCGTTCTAAGTAATTGCACTCGCCCCCTTCATGCATTCTGCATGCAAAAGACTTGACAAGAAAAGCTAGGAAAAGTTGGGATGACTCTTGACCTAAGATCTGTCAATATCCAAGTCAGTCACATATTCAATCGCAATAAGCATTGTATATTAGTGTTTTCTTGCATACCTGTAAATGCAGAATTTTGGGCCTGTACCGGGGGGGGGGGGGGGGGGGGGGGGGGGGTGGTGGTGGTGGTGGTTGAGTGTGTAAAGAGTAAGGAAGGTTTAAGTGGATGATGTGGGTGTGTTAATAGTAAACAAATTTGTTTTTTATACCTTTTGCTAATTCAAGGGAGGGTTTAAGTCTATTCTTTTTCATCCCCTTGTCCAAAAGGATGATGTGGGTCGATTCCATCTCTAGTTCTGGGGGTACGTCAACTTCCTAACCATATGCAAACATACAAGGCTTTCTTGTATTGAATTCTTATCTGTCATTCTATATGACTATATGATTTCTAAAAGCTTGCCTGACTAGCTTTTCTTCATGTTTTTGTCCACTTTCTTCAAAATGTCAATATTATTTTGTTTGTATCTTAAGCCAACTCGTTAGATTGTGGGTGCGTAATAGAGAAAAGTGCAAATAGAACGTCCACTTCTTACATAATCCATGCAATATAGCATAATCAAGTTGTGCCATTAATAATCACAATTCATTTATGCATGCTGAACTGATAACTGATTTTCTTCCAAATAATGTTTTGGACATTCTTTTCTAGTTTAATAGCCAAGGCTTCGACTTCAATCTTATTTATGACGTAATCAAAGACCGTAAGTAAATAATGTCTCTTTCTCGGCATTGGAGTAATGGATCAAGTAGATCTAGCCCAATTGAGCAAATGTGACTGATTTAACCAAAGGAGTCAACTCCAAAATAGGTGTAACATCTTTTTTTAGCAATCTTTAGACTGGTCTTACACTCAAATATCATCTCATCAGTATCTTTCAGCATTACCAACTACTGGATATTTTTCTCAAGACGTTCTTGGTAATTGCATTCGCCTCTTTTCGCATTCTGCATGCAAAGAATTGACAAGAAAAGTTGGGAAAGGTTGGGATAACTCTTGACATATGATCTTCCGACAACCAAGTCAGTCACATATTCAATCACAATGAGCACTGAACATTAGTGTTTTCTTGCTTACTTGTCCATGCAGGATTTTGGCCCTTCCGGGGGGGGGGGGGGGGGGGGGGGGGGGGGGGGGGGGTTATGTTTGTAAAGAGTAACTTAATTTTTTCTTGTAAGTATGCATCCATACTAAACCTGATAGAATTTGCTTCATGAAAATATTCAATTCCAGTGAGGATTGTTTGAAACAGTAGCCATCTCAAATGGGCTTTAACGACATGTCGACCCCATTGGGCTGTTGCAAACAACAACCTAGCCAGTAAGTCATGGGCCATACAATATAGTACGCTTTAATTCCTTTTTACCAAAACGCTTGAAGGAATAGAGTAGGCGATATGCGTGGAAACCCCCAAAATACTCTAAATTTGCGAAAAATATCATAAAAACATGGGGCTCCATTTTCATAAACCTAAATAAATAAAGAGTTTAATGGGAATCAGGTGGCCAAGGAGGATTTTCCTCCTTGGTCTACCACCGGCCAAGCCCTCCCCATATGTTTTTGAATTTTTTTTCCAATATGCTCTACAGCTTATGGATGATTATCACACCAAAAATCAAGGGATTCTAATACTTTTTGCCCATCGATCAACCCGATCGATGTGCAAAAAGTGTAAGAATCACTTGATTTGTCGTGTGGTGATCATCCATAAAGTGTAGAATGTATTGGAAAAAAAATTTCAAACAAAATATGAGGGGGGTCTTGGCCGGTGATGGACCGATGAAGAAAATCATTCTTGGCCACCTGATTCCCGTTAAACTCATAAAGACTTATGACTAGACAGCTACTGAGGCTATTATTATGTAGGCTATTTACAATATAAACCTCCATAGTTTCTTCTTCGTTGTAACTATCTTAAACAAAAATCTTAACTCTGGATTAATTTTGAATTTAAACATAGGTAGATTCACACCAAATGTGGACACAAATTAAAGGCAAACTTATGAAGAGACGAGCGGTGGTGGCTGGAGGAAGCGGAGGACACTTGAGGCCATTGTCCTGTCCAAATCCTCGGTGCGCATGCATGCTAGATTTCAAATACAAATATAACAAGCAACCACCGCTCATCTCAATCCTCTATCCTGTTGCTCAAATTTCTTCCGATCACCACAGAAGTTAATTGCTATAGTTGACAAAGTTAATTATTGTGTAATACATCGGTGAAGCTTGAATTGAAACGTAGACAACAAGAAATTGTCTGCATACTGAACAAAAGCCACGCCAAAAATCAACCACTTCTTGAATTCTCGTGTATAAAAACCCCCCTTCTGATTCCTTCAGGCACAGTACACCACCCAGTTTCAATCAATGGCCTGCCATTACCTCTTTCTCGAAGTCTGCATCCTCGCTTCCGCTTTGGTCGCAACCATCTCTGCCGAAAGCTTCTCGACCGACGTCGATTTCTCGGGACAGGCCAAAGTGCTGGAAAATGGAAGGCAACTGGAGCTCACCCTCGACTCATCCGGGGGAGCCCAAGTCCAATCCAAGCAGCAGTTCATCTATGGACGATTCGACATGCAGATCAAGGCTATGCCTGGCCACTCCGCTGGCACCGTCACCTCCTTCTTCGTACGTACTAATACTTATTACTAATTAAAGTAACATATCCCTACATATTTTTCACGTGATATATTCTCTGTGTTGCAGCTTCAATCGCCGCGACCCAACAACGACGAGATGGACTTCGAGCTGTTGGGGAATGTAACAGGAGAGCCCTACATACTGCACACCAACGTGTGGACCAACGGACACGGCGACAGGGAGCAGCAAATCTACCTATGGTTTGATCCGAGGGCCGACTTCCACAACTACACCTTCATCTGGAATCCCCACAACATACTGTTAAGTGCAACCTATATTTTTATGATCTATGTATGTTGTACGGACAGCTTTAGATTCACATGTATATATATGTACAGGTGGTTGGTCGATGGAATACCAGTCAGGGTGTTCAAGAACGCAGGGGGGCTGCCGTACCTGAGCAGCCAGCCGCTGCGCACCTACGCCGCGCTGTGGAACGGAGACGAGTGGGCTACGAGGAAGGGGCAGGTGAAGATCGACTGGAGCAAGGGGCCGTACGTGGCAAACTACCGCAGCTACTACACCAATGCCTGCGTGGCCTCGGACGGCGGCTCGCAGCAATGCTCGTCGGGTAGAGACCAGTGGTGGGGTTGGGCTTGGAGTGAAGCCGAGGCAGCCAAGCTCAGATGGGTGAGGGAGAAGTACCTGGTATATGACTACTGCCAGGACACCTATCGCTTCCCGCAAGGGTTCCCACCAGAGTGCGCCATTAACATGTAGCCTTTACAGCTGCAATGTTGTACAACATGCCAACCGTGTTACTCTCAGAACCCGAAGAAAATAAGGGAATAAGGATGCTAATCTATTTGGAATGAATGAGCTTTTTTCCGTCTCTTTTGTTTTCGTCTGGTTTGTACCTCGTTTCATTTCATTTCATTTCATTTGAAATGAATGAGCTTTTTTCCTTCTATCTTCTTTTGTGTCCGCAAGGGAATAAAAAAAAGAAATAACAAACATCTCAATGTTAAGAATGGGCTTTTGTAGGCCCATAGAGAGCCCACTTGTGTTTCGGGTATCCACCCATTATGTAATCGTAATCCTATAAATACAGGGCTAAGTGTTCAGTAGCCAATACCTTCATAACACACGTTATCAGCACGCTCGTCAGCTGAGCCGAAACTCTGCCGACGGACGAATCGCGAGGATGCGGATTGCGCCTCTTTCTCCAAACTGTGCTAGATCCGGCAGGTAGGATCTAGTTGTAATCATCTATATTCCCTATGTTACGACTAATATGGACCAGCCCGAATTACAACCGCCCACGACCCAACCGCAAAGGAGACGCCCACTAGAGAAGGCGGGCCCGCCCGGAAGGGCCCACGGACGGGGCTAAAGGCCCAGCCACTTCGCCCTCGGGGGCATCCGACTAGCCCCCATTCGGCCAGATTAACCGCCCCTCGGAATCAGCGATCCCATAATGGCAATTAACGGACCCGTTAATGGGCCACCCCTCCACTACGCACAAGAGGGAGGAGGCGGAGGCGGATCGTGGGGACGTGAGAGGAGGCGGGATGTGTGGCAATCACGAGGGACCCTATAAGGGGAAGGCCAGAACGACGGGCATGAAATTCAACGGTTTAACGTTAAAAATCAAATTATTTATGATAAAGAACGTCGATTCAAAGATTAAAAATTGTATTTTTACAATAAAAATCTATTTTTTCCCTCTGAAATTTATGGATCTAGAGGGATTGACGTCCCCTCCTCGCGCGTGCGACCATGTACGGCCTGCAGCCGCCCTCTCGCGCCCACCGTGTGCCTCGCCAGGCGGTCGGTCGCCTCCCGCACGCGCTCGCCGCGCTCGTCGCCCGCGCCGCCCGCGCGCGCTCGCTACATGTGCCGCCTGCGCGCGCCTCGCCGCAAGCACCCCTCGCGCGCCTCGGTGGGTGGCCTGTCGCCGCCCACACTCGCTCGCTGCAAGCGCCCGTCGCTTGTGCGCCCGTCGCGCGCGTTGCCTGCGCGCGGCCACTGTGCGTGCTGCCCACGCGCACCCTCCGTGAACTGCAGTCGCCCTGCACCCGCCTTGACGTGCGCACCGCCGCGACTGCAGCTGCCCCACACACACCGCCCGGCCTGCAACCGCTAACCCGTGTCGCGCCGCCGTGACCTGCAGCCGCCCCGCGCTCGCTGCCGACTTTGCCCCCCTCCCCTCGCGACGCCCCCGTTTGCGTCCATCGCAACAAAACCTTAATTAGTAACTGATAACAGATATTCTTCCAAATAATGTTTTGGACATTCTTTTCTTATTTAATAGCCAAGGCTTCGGCTTCAATCTAATTTATGACGTAATCAAAGACTGTAAGTATATAATGTCTCTTTCTCGGCATTGGAGTAGGGGATCAAGTAGATCTAGCCCAATTGAGCAAATGTGATTGGTTTAATCAAAGGAGTCAACACCAAAATAGGTGCACCATCCCTTTTAGCAATCCTTAGACTGGTCTCACACTCAAATTCCATCTTATCAGTATCTTTCAGCAGTATCAACTAGTAGATACTTTTCTCAAGGTGTTCTAGGTAATTGCATTTGCCCCTTCATGCATTCTGCATGCAAAGACTCGACAAGAAAAGTTAAGAAATGTTGGGACAACTCTTGACCTATGTTCTTCAGATAACCATGTCAGTCGCATATTCAATCACAATGAGCATTGTATATTAGTTTTTTCTTGCTTACCTACACATTTTGGGGCGCCTGGGGGGGGGGATGTATGTTAAGAGTAACTTAATTTTTTCGTGTAAGTATGCATCCATATTAAACCTGATAGAATTTGCTTCATGAAAATATTCAATTCCAGTGCGGATTGTTTGAAAGAGTAGCCATCTCATATAGGCTTTAATGACATGTTGACCCCATTGGGCTGTTGCAACCAACAATCTAGCAGTAAGTCATGGGCCATACAATATAGTACGCTTTAATTCCTTTTTACCAAAACGCTTTAAGGAATAGAGTAGGCGATATGCGTGGAAACCCCCAAAATTCTTTAAATTTGCGAAAAATATCATAGAAACATGGGGTTCCATTTGCTTAAACCTAAAAAAATAAAGAGTTTAATGTGAATCAGGTAGCCAAGGAGGATTTTTGACGCACCACGAACTTACACCTAAATTCCACCTAGTAGTGTCACGGTCGCTAGGCGTAGTATGGCTCTTAGGTGTCAGCTCTGGGCTCTATCACAAGCGGACGGTGTCAAATTATAGTATTAAAGATGTCGGATCCCACAGGGAGGGTGACAGTGTATTTGAGGTCTCATATTATTTTTAGATTTCGAAGTGAGATAGCTTGGTCTTAGGAATCACCGCTAAGACCGTCGGAGATTGATGTTGGAATTGGATCCTTACGTTGCATTAGGTTTAGGGGATTAGTCTCTCAATTCATACCACTCTCGTGGGTTAGAATTTCAAGGAATTTCGGTGGCTCTCATTGACGCAATGGCGGTATCCGTTAATGTAGCGATATAGTTCGTCGGTGGATCCCCTCAAGGCACGAGCCGCACGTGGTCACGAGCCCTGGTTGGATCCACTAATTTCCCCATTTAAATCCCAAGGATACTCCTTAAGCTCATCAATTCCACCGACCGTGGGCATGATCTCAGTATGAGTTATCCTAGGGATTCGGATGAATCGACCAAAATACTCTTCCTTATTCCCAATACAACCTAGAGATCCAGATCTACATCTCCTTCCTAAATTCTTAGGGCTAACCCATCAACCCTATAGGAGACTACTGACACATGGTGAATTTAACGAAAAAAAATCCAATTTTTATAAGAGAAAACATTGTAGTAATTGGATTAAGCGTGAAATGAATAGCTTACTTGCCGAAGACGAGAAAGAATAATAACCAATAATAATCCAAGTAGATTCCAGAACGCAAGAGCAATTGATCTTCCAAAAACAATTCAATTATCCCCAACAAAATAGGTTTCCATCTACGAATCGTTTCTAATCCCCTCTCCTCTCCAAAACTAATTCAAAAACATACAAAGAATGAGCTCCCCAGATCACGTCTCTCAGATCCGCACTTCACTCCCCAGCTGCGTGCATCAGACGGGCCCATGAAAATAATTCCAAAATTAGCATGTACTGTCGCCGACCGAGTCACTGACTCGGTCGAGCAGAAGCTTGCTTGGTCGGGCTGCTCAGTCGAGCAGCCCACCTACTCGGTCGAGTCTGTCAGTGGCTCGAGTTTCTTCAAAGATTGTCGTTCTGTCTACTCGGCCCGCATGGGCCTTGATCGGTCGAGTCGCCATCTCACTCGGTCAAGCAAGTCCTGCTCGGTCGAGCAGGACCCGGATGGTGGACCTTCAAAAAGAATAGAAGTTGCTCGACCGAGCACCACACTGCTCGGTCAAGTCAGATACGTATCAGCTTCTCTCGTGCATCAGCTCGACCGAACAGCCAACTCTGCTCGGTCGAGTCGCCTGGGAAAATCTCACAGCAGCTCCTCTCTCTTGCTAGGTCCTCCTCCACTCCTCCCACAAGCCTTCGATCTTCGACGAACTCCTGTGGAGCTTCGCCAACGGGCTCAAAGGCATGCCGGATGTGTCCATATCCAAAATTGGTCCCGAATCGCTCCAAAATCCCTGAAAATCCACAAAACTCTACGAAACTCGAATATGGCGTTAGAATTGCAATATCGTAGGAAAATGCGGGATTTGGATGCGAATATGGCATGAAATGCAATGGAATGATTCTATGAAAAGATGGAAAATATGGATACATCAAAATCCCCCAAGCTTACCTCTTACTCGTCCTCGAGGAAGACGAATACTACGTATGCCGGGCGATAAACAAAAGGAATAAAAATAAAAGAGGATAGAGATGGAAGGAGGGTGCTAAAGTTGTTCAATCAGATCTCAAGCCTCAGTAGTATATCACGATGCTTCGAATGGTAAAAACACATGTTAATGGCATTTTCAAGTTTTACTAATCATATGGCTAGCATGTAATAAAGGCAAAAAAACAGGGATCTTCTAAAATAATACCATCAACTCATATCAATCTCATGCAGTCCATAGCGTCTAGTATAAAAAGAGTTAGCAATGCACTTTTCAACAATAGATACAAGTGGACATAGAAAATCACACCAACATGCAATAAATAATGGAAGGAATCATGCTATTCAAATATTCACTTCGAATCACGAAAAATCTCCAAAACTAAAATATTTTGTAAAGTTCAAGCATTATCGAATCTCCCCGTTGTGCACCGTCTTCACTCTAATGTTATACTCACTCATATGATCAAATGGTTCACCCTCCAAGCTTAGCTTGAGGCGTCACATCTAGGAATAGGATATGAAAATTTTTGTCTTTTCCTAAATATTTGTAGTAGCTTCTAATAAAAGGATATAAAAAAAAATTTATTTCCTTCTTTTCTCTTTTTTCTTTTCTTTTTCTCTTTTTCACACATTTTTTTTTCTCTTTTTCTCTTTTTTATCTTTTTCTTTCTTTTTCATTTCATTTTATTTACAAGCTAATTTTTTTTTCTTTTTGGGATCTTTTTGGGATCTTTTTGGGAAGTGAATGCGGTGAAAGTAGCTGTGGGGGGTGAAACCAAATGATATGTGGAGAACAATAAAGATATGTGGAGAAGGAAAGTTAATATATCACTCAGTTCACTCATCAGAGGTGTACAACGCTTCGATATAATAATACTCTAACTAAACTCATAGCTAGCATGGATATTTTCATTCATCTTAATGAAAACTGAAAAGCATGCGGTAATAGCACAATAATATGAAGCATGCAAACAGAAGTGAATGAGATAGCAAATAGGTGTTCCAAATGTTCTAATGATGCTTGAACCTAGGTGCATTACCTAACAAAGCACATACTAGATACTGTTTCATACACTCAATTTCAATTCATATCGGGCATTAAATTAGAGAGATCATCAAGAGAATATGCATGCATATAAATAGTAAAACTGAAACTACCCTAAATAGCATGTCATCAAATATAAGCACCATGAGTAGCTACTGAGGGCAATAAGAAGCATCATCATGCAGAACAGCCTTAGCAAAAAAATAAAAAGGGCAGAGGAAACAACAGAATGAGAACAGGCATGCATGCATGACAAAAAGTGAAAAACATGATGCTAAATGAGAAAAAAGGTAAAAAGGTGGAAAAGGGTGGAAAAGTAAACGAAAAAGCTGAAAAGGGAAGAAAAATAAAAAATAAAACAATAGCGCTCATCCCCCATGCTAAACCCAGCAGTGTCCTCACTGCCGAGAAAATGCTAGTATGTGGGAGAAGATGCTAGAAAGGGTGGGCGGGTGAGGGGATAGAAAAGGGATAGAAAATAAAACTGGGCAGAAGAAATAAAACGTGATATGATGCAATGATAAAAAGGTGATGCATATGCATGAAATGATGCATGATGGGTCCTCCCCCAAGCTGTGTAAGACCAGGGCCCCGAAGAGACAGATGTGCACAACATAATATGAGGGAAGCAAAAAGTGTGTCGGGATAGCATCAAGCAGGGCACCACATTTTGTCGGTGGTGAAGGGTCCCCCTGCTGTGGACCAGGTAAAGCAGCAGCTGGCTATGGCTCGGCAAATGGGTCGGCCCGCCAGTGCATGATCATGTTTCGGATAACAGGGAGGTCATGCTCAACGGACTGTTGAGTTGTGCGCCTCCATGATTTAGGAACAGTAGTAAGCCGGCAAACTGGTTGCCCTGGTCACTGTCCCGAAAGCTAACGTCATATGCAGAGTCATGGAGTTATAGACGCTCGAGAGGGGTTGGGTGTTGGTTGCCAGGGGTGCGGGGGCGGAAGATGTAATTTTAGCCTGTATGGATCAATACACTATAGGGGATGTGAATAGTGTATATAATAAAAATTGTTGCAAATAAAACGTTACTGATATTTGCAAAGATGGCACAGAAATGAAATGACAAGTATTGAAAAAATCAATCGCAAAAACAAAGATGTATCCTGGTTCGGATCCTCCTGATCCTAGTCCAGTCATCTACTCCCAGTAGAGATTTTCAATCCACTATAATTACTTGACCCGCAAGCACCAACTTAAAAAATGGCGACACTCCCCGTGTCCGAAACTTTGTACAATCTCTCTTCAAGAGATCCAAATAACTTTGTAATGAAAAAAAAGAGAATAAACACCTTATAGCCTTGTAATGAATATGTAATATGAATTCAAAGGATTGGTGTTTAAAAGAGAAACTTCAATGTTTCAAGATATATAATGGTGAAACACAATTGAAGTTCTTCTGTTCTTAAACGAAAAAAGAGAAATCTAATGATTTCTTCTTACAAATAAGAAAAGAACAAATTTTCCAAAAAGTGTTGAAATCCAAGTTCTTCTGTTCTTAAACGAAGAGAGAAATCTAATGATTTCTTCTTACAAATAAGAAAAGAACAACTAATGGCTGAAAGCTTAAGAATATCAGAGGCTTGATTTCAACAAAAATACAATTTAAAGAAGAGGAAAGTGTGTGTCTTGAAAGAGAGCGTCTACCCCTCTATATATAGTGTTTTGGAATGGTTGAGAAGTTCCAATGACGTTGGAAAACGGTTATAAACGGCTCTGGGAAGTTTGGGCATCAAACGGCTAGTTTTGTGTTTGGTCGACCAAAAAACAAAATTGGTCAACCAAAATTTAGAGAAGGAATTTTGACCGTTGGAGAGCAGTTTCAGAATCTACATGGTCAAGTGAGTTTGCTCTAGAAATCACATAGTCAAATTCGAAGATTAAAAATTGGTCTGCCAATTTTCTGAGTACTAATTTTCGAAATTGGAAAGTGTAGAACTCTGAGTAATGGAACCTAGGAGACTAAGATATAGTATCACAAGGCTTTGTAACTCTAAAAAGTAAATTTTACATTGATTACATAAAAGCCGTAGATAAGACTGCATCTGAATCTGAATCTGAGAAGCTTCTTTGCAGGGGATCATTATCAAGTGATTATATATCCAAGTCGTGGATGTAAGGTGCCTTTGTCTTTCCAACTTCATGAACTATGATATATCCGTTTGAATATGCATGAAGATATCTGAATGTGTGGAACTCAGCATGTATTTGTAACTGCATTGATAGAGTTAGTAGCACTGAATATGTTTGTCATATCAAAACCATATGTAAATAAAAATATGGAATTATGAAATACCAACATTCTCCCCCTTTTTGATGATGACAAAAATGTAAATATATATCTTTAGATTTGGACATATATGGTATACTCCCCCTGAATATGTGGAACTTGTGAATACTCCCCCTGAGTAGATGGAATATATTCTCCTCCTTTGGAATCCTCAAAAAGAGGCAAATAAAAGTTGAGGTAAGAAAACACAACCTAAAAATAAAAAATATGGGCGACTTGTTTAAAGAGAATTGTCGGCCAAATAAGGGGCATACAGCCCAAAAAAAATAGATAGGCCATTATTACAAAGAATGGGACATGGCAAAGCAAGCAAGAGCTAATGTATTGCTTGTAACAGAAAGAAATGCGGCCTTATGAGTGCGGCTTTATGAGTGCAGAGACTTAACCACTGACTTCATTGAAATAGTGACAAAAATAAAAACAACAATGACATATCAATTCGGCAAGAATTATGACATATGAAGCACGAATGTTTGTATGTGTGCGTAATGTTGATATGAAACAATTTGATTTGTGTATGCGCGCCCATCGTACCTACAGAAGAAAACATGTTTGGAGGAAAAAATAATAGTTGGTTTATTTAAGAAGAATAATGCTAGATATTATTGATTAAAAAATGGAGTGAATATCTGTTGGTGAGTGGAACCAAAATTTCGAAGCAGCTGTTATATCAGAGAAATATCCAGTGGTAATTGATTGAAGCAGACATGCATGATATTAGCCTTAAAAAATTGGTTGCAATTGTATGATATCATTGCTTAAAAATGAATATTTGAGGATGTCCTTCATATCATGTAGGAAGCAATGAACAACAGCATCATGTTTGATTTAAATAGCAAAAAAAAGAGAACAGAATTTATATCGCAACAAAGTAGGCAATTGAGCCACAAAGAAATATACAGAACCAATGTTAATACATACTAGATATTCAAGAATGTGTCATAAGTCGAATTCACTAATAATTCCCAAATTTCTTCGAAGCTTAATAAAAGTCTCTTCTTTCAAAGGTTTAGTCAAAATATCAGCAGTTTGATGTTCAGTAGAGATAAATTTTAGAACAATGGCTCCTTTCTGAACATGATCATCTAGAAAATGATGACGTACATCAATATGTTTTGTACGTGAATGGTGCACAACATTTTTAGAAACATTAATAGCACTAGTATTTTCACACATAATAGGGCATGTTGAGCAATGACCGGTGCCCCGTTTACGGTATGGGCGCGGTGTCGTTTTACCGCAAGTGCACGGTTAGTGTAGGGTGCGGGTTTATCGAACACAGGGAGGTGGATGGCTTGAGTGGCTACTAGCCTCGCCTAGGTCGCGTGCTAGCTACGTGGATGATATGGGTGGAATGTAGAAATAAAAGAAAGAAATGAAAAAGACACGAAATGAATCCCCGCTAACACGGGCTAGAGCACTCATGACACTTGGCATTTGACTTGATCCAGGGTGAGACATTGCCCCAAAAGGTGGTACCTAGCGTCCATGGCCCGATATTCCGATCGGTGCCAAGCACGCTAGGCCTACCCGGTTCCGGACGGTGGGCACTCCCGTGACCATAAACACCTTCCGCAACCGGGAGCATTAAGGCCACAATGATATCTCCCAACACTTCGTCCAAGCCGCTCCCGCGCGCGAGGACTCGATGTCTACGCTGGGGGCGTGAGCTATGGCTAGGGGGTCAACCGCCAAGTTTATTCCCCCTCGGCCTGACGGTCAAAGGCGGTCTTTTTCCCGCCGATGACAATGAAACACCCCCGCGTAACCCTAATGGCCAAATAGGTCAAATGTGATTTCTAGCAATACATCGAAGCGGATCTTGACAGGACAAGCACCGGACTCCAATCCCCAACACATGTAGTGTGTTGCCGAACGAATTGGACCCAGATTGCTAGAAATCCCCATTGACACATTTCATCGAACACGTGCCATGCAATCAAGTCTAATGTAGATTTCCAAGCAACAATCCTACCCTAACCCGTATTAGGGTTCATCAATACTACTCCATGATGAAAAACATATAGACAAACAACTCAAAACACACACAAACATTCATCATGGAGCAAAAGAAAATACAACACAAAAAATGGAGAACAGGAGAAAGAAATACTTATCTTGAGTGAATCGTTGATCCCATACAAGACTTATTGAACAAAATACCTAATCTAAAACTAACCTAGAACACCCAAGAAAAGGGGGGCAAAGCCCTAAAAAACTGAGAAGAGATCCCCTTTCAGTCAGCCAACTTCGAGTATTTATAGCCCCACTTCGAAACCCTAGTGGTTCGGGTCCAAACCCGCAGGAGAAGCGCCACCCGATCGGTTGACAAGTCAACCGATCGGGTGATCTGTTACAAATAGTAAACAGAAAACGGCGGATTTTCACCCGATCACATGAACCGGTCGGGTGAGTTCTTGAGTGACCGGTTGGAGCTTGGGGCCGTCGGGTGAAGCGATCGGTTGGACGCCCGTGTCTTCAGCTCTTCAACATCAGCTACAGATGAACCGATCGGGTGAGAGTCACCCGATCGGTTGGAATCCTGCTCGAAAAAACAGAGAACAGCCGCCCGCAGAACCGGTCTGTGAACCGGTCGGGTGGCTTCTTTGTGAGCTGCGGCAGAGACCGGGTGGTGCACGCGTGCATCACCCGATCGGTTGGAGATGACCAACCGACCGGGTGAGGGGCTGAAAGATGAATTCTTTGACGTTTGACCCACTGGATCACGCGCGACTCCTCCCGTTGCTCCGGGGACTTGAGATATCATCGTTAAACGTCCCCTACACGGTCAATCTCCTGCAAACACGGATAAACAAAGAAAAGTGAAAGAAAACGAGAAAATACGAAAAAACGAATACAAGACGACGGTAAATAACGGAAAAACACGGAAGAAAACGTGCGCAAATATATGAAATATAAACGCACGTCAAAATCCCCCAAGCTGAACTCTTCCTCGTCCTCGAGGAAGACGAGTGAGAGTAGGAGCTCGGAAGGGAAAAATAGAGAGGAAGAAAGAAAAAGAAAACTATATATCCTAGATCACCCGTTAGGGCCAACAAAATCAAAAATGACACACCAAGCAAGCGAACGCCAAATCACATCACTAAACCAAGGAATACGAGTCCAGACAAGTGCCATGGGCCCACGCGGTGAAGCGCGAGTGAGTGCAGTCGTGTGCTAGCAGACGGTGTCACTATCTACGATGCGCAATAAAGCTCCATATACACATACCCAAAGAAAGACCCAAATATCGATTCGATTCGAATAAAGCGGTGAATATATAGCTCAAGCATGCATGAGAATAGAGCAAGAATCGAAACATATCATGCGTCATGGACTCCACAACTAGGGTTAAGGAAATCACCACACTATAGCCTAGATAATAGCCAAAAAGTTCCTAAGCCAAGTGTTTTCGAAAACGATGGGGGTTGAGATGATGTGGAGTAGAACACTCGGTGCAAATTCTCGCCTTCCCTTTATTCTCGGCAAGTAGGAAAAAATATTCACACGGGAATTTTTTTCGGTTTTGGGTATTTGTATTTTTTTTGGATTTTTGGATATACATATTTTTCTTTTCTTTTCTTTTTGGGTTTTTCTTTTCTTTTCTCCTTTTTTGGATTTTTGGATATTGGGATATATACATGTGTACTCTCCCAAGTGGGAGAACGGTACACGACGAGGGGATTTGCACCAAGTAAAACAAAAAAGAAATCGGAATCTAAACACTTGGGCAAAGGAAACTATTCTTGCTAATTAGAGCATGGGCTAAATGGGTTATCCTAGTCCTTAATTGTGGAATCCCGACACATGCGAAATGAAGTATACGATATATATAGCATGCATATAGAAGCAGACATTAGAAGCAAATACCGCATATTCAACATCGAAGCATGATAATCTAGGAGTCAACAAAGGGTAGGTATATAAATCACATCACAAAGTAGAAGCACACTATAAGCTAGATACGACACACGACTCACATAAAAGCAAGGTGAACCCACGAAGCATGAAATGCAATGGACTCGATAACCTAGGGTTAGTGAGTGTGATTATCGATGCCATGCTAGGTGTGTGTGATTTTGTGGCACTTCATCATATGGGGCCATCTCTAGGAGAGAGAGAGAGAACAAAAGATGAGAAGAAAAAGAAAAACATGATGGAAAACGACTCAAAAACGAAGAAAAACGACACAAATGACGCACGAAGTGCGACTCCCCCAAGCTAAAACTTGCATTGTCCTCAATGCAATAGTAGTGAATACGGGAGGGCAATGAAAATGGGGGGGAGCTGTGCACCGACACAAAAAATGAAAAACACGAAAAACACATGAGCGAAACTAAAAAATAAGACACACGAAAACATGCACACAAATCGATTTCCCCCAAGCTGAACATGACAATGCTAGCAAAATGATATGATCAATGGGGAAGTAGAGATATGCTAGGGGGAAAATCGGAAAAGAAAGAAATCAAAATGCAGGAGAGACAGTGTGCTCATTCTCCTCGGAAGAGGATGTGTGGTGAAATGATAGAAGGGCACGACATGAAGGGTTATTAAGATGCAAAAGCAAACCCTAGATACGCTCCCCCCGCTAATGAGAGGAGACGAGATTATTCAAATCTAAACTAGAAAGCGGTAAATTTTTACACTACTGGATTAGGATACACCTGAGCATAGGCGGATCCAAGATCTGGAGTGGGGCAGGCAGCTGCTCTAACTGCTCCTTCTGTGGCTCCGCTAGAAGCGCTGTGCCACGTGTGCCAATGGACCCAAGCAATGCACCTCCAAGCATCTCTCGTAGGTGTCCACCTGTGACCTGCAAAGGACGAGGTGCATTAGTCCATGGCAAGAAATTATTTCCCAAAATAAATGTATTCCAGAGATAGTCGCCGGTAAATGATGGTAAAATATATGAAAGGTGGCGAACACTCCCTGGAAATGGTATGCTATCCTCTGTGCTAGCGACGGTCAAATCCCCGCTCTCCATGTGAAGTTGCTCTCCAGGTGGTGACACACCGTAGCATACCTCAAGGGAAGTCGATCCTGTGTCCTGTGAGAGATATGGTGTGTCAAATATATATGAGTCTAAGGAAATATGACGTGAAAAGCGAGACTTAAATGTGGAGTGAGAGTGAGTATGAAAATCTCCCTGAATAGGGGCAATATGCTCAAGTAGATGCTCAGCCGCAGAAGAAGTGGAGATCGACGGTAAAGGTAGATGTGACTCGGGCTCTATAGAGTGGACCATCGTATCCAAGCCCTCATGCACATCCTCCTCGACGATATGCTCATGCTCCACCATCTTCCCGATGTCCTGAATGACATCCTCATGGTTGACCACCGACCAAGGAGGAAGCTGTGACAGAGATGGTTGTGGAGGTGGATGTGGAGCGGACCCCTCGTATGTGGTCGTGGTGTCCTCGTCCTCACGTACATCCTCCTCGCCGGTATGCATAATCTCTGTAAACTCCTCAGTGCTCTCATATGACTCATGTGGGATATCCAAATCAAGACAAGAAATCTCTCCCACAGATCCTAGATAAATCTCCCCATCCTCACTATCATCATCAAAAAATGCTTCGTCATCCAAGTGGTAGTGATGAAAAAATGGGGTATCGGCTTGAGATGTGTCTATGGTGGCCGATGGCATGGTGGTCTCAACCATGAAAGTGGGTATATCCTCTCCTTCATCCCCTCTCCTCGGTGCCGGCTCGGTGATTGGTACCATCAAGTTTTGTAACATTTGGCCTTGGTTAAACATGGCACTTTCAAGGAGAGACACGAGGCTTGATTCTTCTTGTATTTGTGGAGGGGTATAAGGTTATGGAAATAGATGGGAGGTGTTTGGGCTAAGGTTGTGGGAAAATATTTGGCCTTGGAGTGTGGGGAGGCTCTCAAGGCAATCATAATACACGTGCCCCGCCATCCCACAAGTCTCACAAACCAAAAATGAATAGGGATTGTAGCCTCTCATCTGAGCATCGAAATTTGATCTCCACATGGTTACACCAAAGATACCTGGACAACAAAAATAAGAAAACTAGAGAGGAGCGTCAATAGCACAAGAAAATAACAAAAAGATAATATAACAGTGGGGGAAAAATTTCTTGGTTATTGAATATATTTTTTTTTATAAAAAAAGAAAAAGAAATTTTTGTGTTTTTATGCGTAGACTAACGAACCCAAGCTAAGCTAATATCAAACCGAACGCCTCCCCGGCAACGGCGCCAAAAACTTGACCGGCGCCCCGTTTACGGTATGGGCGCGGTGTCGTTTTACCGCAAGTGCACGGTTAGTGTAGGGTGCGGGTTTATCGAACATAGGGAGGTGGATGGCTTGAGTGGCTACTAGCCTCGCCTAGGTCACGTGCTAGCTACGCAGATGATATGGGTGGAATGTAGAAATAAAAGAAAGAAATGAAAAAGACACGAAATGAATCCCCGCTAACACGGGCTAGAGCACTCATGACACTTGGCATTTGACTTGATCCAGGGTGAGACATTGCCCCAAAAGGTGGTACCTAGCGTCCATGGCCCGATATTCCGGTCGGTGCCAAGCACGCTAGGCCTACCCGGTTCCGGACGGTGGGCACTCCCGTGACCATAAACACCTTCCGCAACCGGGAGCATTAAGGCCACAATGATATCTCCCAACACTTCGCCCAAGCCGCTCCCGCGCGCGAGGACTCGATGTCTACGCTGGGGGCGTGAGCTATGGCTAGGGGGTCAACCGCCAAGTTTATTCCCTCTCGGCCCGACGGTCAAAGGCGGTCTTTTTCCCGCCGATGACAATGAAACACCCCCGCGTAACCCTAATGGCCAAATAGGTCAAATGTGATTTCTAGCAATACATCGAAGCGGATCTTGACAGGACAAGCACCGGACCCCAATCCCCAACACATCTAGTGTGTTGCCGAACGAATTGGACCCAGATTGCTAGAAATCCCCATTGACACATTTCATCGAACACGTGCCATGCAATCAAGTCTAATGTAGATTTCCAAGCAACAATCCTACCCTAACCCGTATTAGGGTTCATCAATACTACTCCATGATGAAAAACATATAGACAAACAACTCAAAACACACACAAACATTCATCATGGAGCAAAAGAAAATACAACACAAAAAATGGAGAACAGGAGAAAGAAATACTTATCTTGAGTGAATCGTTGATCCCATACAAGACTTATTGAACAAAATACCTAATCTAAAACTAACCTAGAACACCCAAGAAAAGGGGGGCAAAAGCCCTAAAAAACTGAGAAGAGATCCCCTTTCAGTCGGCCAACTTCGAGTATTTATAGCCCCACTTCGAAACCCTAGTGGTTCGGGTCCAAACCCGCAGGAGAAGCGCCACCCGATCGGTTGACAAGTCAACCGATCGGGTGATCTGTTACAAATAGTAAACAGAAAACGGCGGATTTTCACCCGATCACATGAACCGGTCGGGTGAGTTCTTGAGTGACCGGTTGGATCTTGGGGCCGTCGGGTGAAACGATCGGTTGGACGCCCGTGTCTTCAGCTCTTCAACATCAGCTACAGATGAACCGATCGGGTGAGAGTCACCCGATCGGTTGGAATCCTGCTCGAAAAAACAGAGAACAGCCGCCCGCAGAACCGGTCTGTGAACCGGTCGGGTGGCTTCTTTGTGAGCTGCGGCAGAGACCGGGTGGTGCACGCGTGCATCACCCGATCGGTTGGAGATGACCAACCGACCGGGTGAGGGGCTGAAAGATGAATTCTTTGACGTTTGACCCCCTGGATCACGCGCGACTCCTCCCGTTGCTCCGGGGACTTGAGATATCATCGTTAAACGTCCCCTACACGGTCAATCTCCTGCAAACACGGATAAACAAAGAAAAGTGAAAGAAAACGAGAAAATACGAAAAAACGAATACAAGACGACGGTAAATAACGGAAAAACACGGAAGAAAACGTGCGCAAATATATGAAATATAAACGCACATCAAGCAATCAATACCATATTCTGAAATAGTTTGTTTCATCCATAAAATTTGAGCACATGCTAAACCGGCGGCAATATATTCTGCCTCTATTGTAGATATTGGAACAGAGTTTTGCTTTTTGCTAAACCAAGAAACTAAAGCATGTCCTAAAAAGTGACATGTACCACTGGTACTTTTACGGTCTGATTTGCAACCAGCAAAATCTGCATCACTATATGATAATAAATCAAATGTGCTTGACTTAGGGTAAAATAAACCAAAATCAGAAGTATGCTTAACATATCTAATAATCCTTTTTATGGTAGTTAGATAGGAAACCTTAGGATCTGCCTGAAAACGTGTACATAAACATACTTAGAACATAATGTCTGGTCTACTAGCAGTTAAATAAAGTAAAGAGCCAATCATACCTCTGTACCGACGTTGATCAACACTCTTACCATTTAAATCTTTGTCGAGAGAAGTAGATGTACTCATTGGAGTACGTTTTTTTGCAGAACTTTCTAAACCAAAACGCTTAATGAGTTCTTTAGAATACTTGCTTTGGTGAATGAAGATTCCTTCCTTCATTTGTTTGATTTGAAGACCGAGTAAGTAATTGAGTTCACCCATGTGACTCATCTCAAATTCTTTCTGTATAATTTTGGAAAAATCTTGACAAAGAGGTTCATTAGTAGAACCAAAAATAATATCATCAACGTATATTTGAATAATGATTATGTCAGATTTTATGTTTTTAATAAATAAAGTGGAATCTATTTTACCAATTGAATAACCTGAATTTAAAAGATAGCTTTTAAGTCTTTCATACCAAGCACGAGGTGCTTGCTTGAGACCATATAAAGCGTTTTTCAATTTGAAAACATGATTTTCTAAATTTTCATGAAAAAAACCAGGAGGCTGTTCTACATAAACTTCTTCTTTAAGAAAACCATTTAAAAAGCACTTTTCACATCCATTTGAAATAACTTAAAATCTTTAAAACATGCAAATGATAATAGCATCCTAATAGATTCAAGACGTGCAACTGGTGCATAGGTTTCATCATAATCCATACATTCTTCTTGATTATAACCTTGTGCAACCAATCGTGCCTTGTTTCTAACTACCTGACCAGATTCATCCAATTTATTTTTGAATACCCACTTGGTACCGATAATTGAATGATCTTTTGGTCTGGGAACCAGTTCCCAAACATCATTCCTTTGAAATTGATTGAGTTCTTTCTGCATAGCAATAATCCATGAACTGTCTTCACATGCATCTTTGATGTTCTTTGGTTCAACGATTGAAAGGATATTCTATTTGACGACAAGTTTTCACTCCATCTGTAATATCTCCAATGATTAACTTTGATGGATGATTTGGAACTTGTGCAAATGCCTTAGGAAGATCAGTATTATCTGAAATAGACTCAACAGAGGGTTTAGTAGCATCAATTTCATCAAGTTTAATATTATCTAAAGAATTAGATAAAGGTAATATATTCTCTTCATCATCAATGATGGGAGAATTTGATGAGGGATTCTCATCAAAGATGACATGTGGTGATTCTTCAATTGTTAAAGTTCTTTTGTTATATACTCTGTAGGCTTTGCTATGTGTTGAGTATCAAACAAAAATACCTTCATCAGATTTTGAATCAAATTTATCGAGTGTATCTTTAGTATTAAGAATGAAACATTTACATCCAAACACTTTAAAATATGATACACGAGGAATGCGATTAAAGAATAATTCAAAACAAGATTTATTAAGCAATGCCCTTATAAGAACTTTATTCATAATGTAACAAGCAGTTGCTACAGCTTTTGCCCAAAAATATTTTGGTAATTTACTATCACAAAGCATTGTTCTCGCACATTCTTGTAAAGTTCTCTACTACTCCATTCTGAGGAGGAGCAAGCGGAACAGAAAAATTGTGTGTAATGCCATTTTCATTACAAAACTTGGTAAAAGATTCATTTTCAAATTCTCCCCCATGATCACTACGAATAGTGATAATGTTAGAGGATTTGATTTTTTGTATCTTTTTACAAAATATTGAAAATTCTTCAAAAGCATTATTCTTATTTTGTAAGAATATCACCCAAGTGTATCTTGAATAATCATCAACAATGACAAATGCATATCTACTTCTATTCAAAGAGGCTACTCTTGAAGGACCAAACAAATCCAAGTGTAGGAATTCTAACGGTCTCTTTGTTGAGATAATGTCTTTTGATTTAAAAGAAGATTTGTGCATTTTTCTTTGTTGACAAACATCACAAAAATGTTTGTGTTTGAAAGAAATATTTGGCATTCCATTTACTAACTTGTGTTTTGAAATATGTGCTAGGTTTTTGAAATTAGTGTGTCCAAAACGTTTATGCCATAAAAGTGTATCATCTGATGTAATCATTAAACAATGAATATGAATGATAACATACATGCATATGATATAAATGTTATTCTTACGCTTACCACGGAATAAAATAGATGACATATGAGAATCATAAATGATGCAATCATTTTGTTCAAATACTATTTTGTAATTTTTATCACATAATTGACTAATGGAAAGCAAATTGTGTTTCAAACCGTCAACCAGGAGAACATTCTCAATGATAGGCTGATTTGTATTACCAACTGTTCCAGTGCCTATGATTTTACCTTTGTTGTTGTCACCAAAGGTAATTGTGCATCCATCTTTATATTTAATGGTTGTAAGCAAGTTGACATTTCCCATCATATGTTTTGAACATCTACTATCCAAAATCCATCTTACTTTTCTGGGTACCTAAAAGATAAAACATTAAGCATTGGTACCCTTTATATGAGGGTCCTTGGGATTAGATTTTAGGAAGCCAAACCCTAGTGGAATTTGTCTTTCTAATATAATCACTAGAATAAACAATAGAATGTATATAATGAGAAATATAACTATTTCTATCTTTTAAGCATGAATCCTTAGGAACCCATATACTGATCGTAGTAGGTTTCCTAGGAGATGGTTTTGAAATGTTAGTAACATTTCTTTGTGAAGAAGGAGTATGAATGTTTACTTTCTTCGTGTAAATGAATGTGTGATTCTTCTTTTGTGGTTTAACAAAAATTGTTTTTCCACTAGATGAAGATGTGTTACAAGACTTGGGTGCATTCTTATGGGAATATCCCAGTCCTTGTCTATGATTTGCTGGATATTGAATTTTTAGCAAATCATCAAGATTTGTCTTTCCTTTGTTAAATTTATTAACATTGGATGACATCTCATCGTATTTCATCTTTAGTGATGAGATACTTTTATCCATTTCGGATATTTGTGTATGCAATTCTAGATTCTTAGTTTTGAGAAGATCATTCTCTTTACTAAGATCCAAATTTTGAGAAGATGTATTCTTAATATGTATAGAATTTGGTGTAGTGCTTTTAGAAGATAATTCTTGATATTTAAGAAGAAAATTATCATTATTCTGTTTCAAAGATTTATGTTGTCCATTTAATTTTTTGAAACGAGAATATAGATCTTTTAATGCATCTAGTAATTCTTCGTTATTAAAAGAACTTACCTCATCTTTATCATCTTGTGCCATAAAGCACATGTTAGAACTTTCATTATGATCATCATCTTCATCATCTGAAGAATCATCCCAAGTTGCTGCAAATGCTTTCTTCATTTTGTCAAACTTCCTTTCTCTTCTAGATTGATCATTGTTGTTAGAAGTTTTGAACTTAGCCTTGAGAAGAGGATAATCTTTCTTCATATGTCCAGGCCTATTACAATTAAAGCAGAGAGAAGAATCAGTATTCTTAGATTTAAAATTATTATACTTACCTTTTTGAAAGAATTTTCTGAAGTTCTTGGCAAAGAATGCCATATCATCATCTGAGTCTTTATTTTCTGATGTAGTGTTGAAGGCGAATACTTTCTTCTTTTGATCTGATTCTTCTTTTTCATCTTGTAATGTAACTTCATGAGCCATTAAGTTACCAATAAGATCTTCCATGGTTAATGTGGAAAGATCATTGGCTTCCTCAATAGCAGTAATCTTTGGACGCCATTCTGGAGAGAGTACTTTAAGAATCTTGCGTACCTGATCAAGGTTAGTGTAAACTTTTCCAAGAGCATTAAGAGAATTAATAATATTAGTGAACCTGGTGTTCATTTCTCCAATTGTCTCTTTATCTTGCATCTTGAACAACTCATATTTATGAACCAAAGAGGAAATCTTAGTTTCATTTACTTTATTGGTTACTTAATGAGTTACCTCGAGTATGTGCCAAATCTCCTTTGCACTTTTGGCATGAGATACCCGATTAAACTCATGTTTATCCCTGTCACAGAATAAATCATTCATGGCCTTTGAGTTGTTGGTCCTTGCATATTTGTCGTTAGCGGTCCAATCAGCAACATGAGTTGTTGGCTTAGTGTATCATGTCTCTACGATGTCCCATATCTCATAATGCATACTTTGGAGATGAATCTCCAGTCGTATTTTCCAATATGAGTAGTTAGAACCATCAAATAGAGGAGGACGAACTTGAGAGTGCCCTTCAGGATGTTGATTTGTGTTGTAGTTGTGTGGAACAACGTTCATGTTTGATGCTGCGGAACTTTCTGCCATCTTATCCTCGCTCTGATACCAAATGTAATTTTAGCATGTATGGATCAGTACACTAGAGGGGGGGTGAATAGTGTATATAATAAAAATTGTTGCAAATAAAATGTTACTGATATTTGCAAAGATGGCACAGAAATGAAATGACAAGTATTGAAAATAAATCAATCACAAACACAAAGATGTATCCTGGTTCGGATCCTCTTGATCCTAGTCTAGTCCTCTACTCCCAGTAAAGATTTTCAATCCACTATAATCACTTGCACCGCAAGCACCAACTTACAAAAATGGCGACACTCTCCGTGTCCCAAACTTTGTACAATCTCTCTTCAAGTGATCCAAATAACTTTGTAATGAAACAAAAGAGAATAAACACCTTATAGCCTTGTAATGAATATGTAATATTAATTCAAATGATTGGTGTTTAAATGAGAAACTTCAATGTTTCAAGATATATAATGGTGGAACACAATTGAAGTTCTTCCGTTCTTAAACGAAGAGAGAAATCTAATGATTTCTTCTTACAAATAAGAAAAGAACAACTTTCCCAAAAAGTGTTGAAATCCAAGTTCTTCCGTTCTTAAACGAAGAGAGAAATCTAATGATTTCTTTTTACAAATAAGAAAAGAACAACTAATGGCTGAAAGCTTAAGAAAATCAGAGGCTTGATTTCAACAAAAATAGAATTTAAAGAAGATGAAAGTGTGTCTACCCCTCTATATATAGTGTTTTGGAACGGTTGAGAAGTTCCAATGACGTTGAAAAATGGTCATAAACGGCTCTGGGAAGTTTGGGCATCAAACGGCTAGTTTTGTGTTTGGTCGACCAAAAAATAAAATTGGTCGACCAAAATTTAAAAAAGGAATTTTGACCGATGGAGAGCAGTTTCAGAATCTACATGGTCAAGTGAGTTTGCTCAAGAAATCACATAGTCAAATTCGAAGATTAAAAATTGGTCGACCAATTTGATAATTGGTCTGCCAAGTTTCTGGGTACGAATTTTCGAAATTGGAAAGTGTAGAACTCGGAGTAATGGAACCTAGGAGAATAAGTATAGTATCACAAGGCTTTGTAACTCTAAAAAAGTAAATTTTACATTGATTACATAAAAGCCGCAGATAAGACTGCATCTGCATCTGAATCTGAGAAGCTTCTTTGCAGGGGATCCTTATCAAGTGATTATATATCCAAGTCGTGGATGTAAGGTGCCTTTGCCTTTTCAACTTCATGAACTATGATATATCCGTTTGAATATGCATGAAGATATCTGAATGTGTGGAACTCAGCTTGTATTTGTAACTGCATAGATAAACTTAGTAGCACTGAATATGTTTGTCATATCAAAACCTTATGGGAATAGAAATATGGAATTATCAAATTCCAACAGAAGATTCTCCAACAATATGGCTTGGTGTGGTTGAGCGTGTACGACGAGTGCGTCGAGTAGGCCTAGGGTTGGATGGACCGGTGTTGGCATTTATGGGTCTAGCTCGGCGTGGTGGCATCGTGCAAGCAGTATATAAACATGGCAAGGTATGTAAAGTATGTAGGGAGAGAGTGTACCAACACCAACGATGCGGAGAGAATGATGGGGAAGAGTGTATAGGGTGCGTGAATGCTGCTGATCAGGAGTATCCCACAAGCTGTTCCTGGACTTGCCGCTGACAATGCGTACCTGAGATAGAAGAAAATAATGTCAGAGGATTATAATAAAAATGTAGGGGGAAATGTTTATTAGAGCTCGACCGAGCGAATTTATGCTCGGTCGAGTTGGTGGGTATGGTGAGCGTTGAATTCGAATGAGCAAAAATGTGCTCGGGTGACCTGAGGGTTGGGGTCAAGATGAGAGGGGGGGGGGGGGGTAGATGGGCGTGGGTGTTTGGGTGGAAAGAAGCGCCGTCGTCATGGTCGACGCCGACAGAGGTGGTCAGCGGTTCGGAGGGGGGAATTGGGAAAGGGCAGAGAGGTGCGGGCAAAATTTAGGATGGGGGGAGAGAGATGAACCGGTCGGTGGTTGGGGCGGCGGCGGCGGGGGTGGGTTGGCAGCCATCCGGATCGAGTAGGTGGTGGCGGCGGGAGAATTCGGAAGGTGATTAGGGTAAAGAATGCTTAAATTTTGATGTGCTAGGGTGAGTAAAAGGCTCGAACCAGGCTTAGAACGGGTCCCGAAATTCAACAGCATGCGACTCGGTCGAGCAGTCTGATTGCTCGGTCGAGCTGGCTACTAAAATTAATCAAGATTCAAGTATAATACTCCTTCAGTCGCTCGGCCGAGCAAGGTCTACTCAGTCAAGTAAGCGACCACTCGGACCAAGTGAATGCTGCTCGGACAGTGTAGACAGAACGTCGTTTTTGAAGCATTTCCTGCGCTTTTCTCTTCTCGATCGAGCAGTTGGTCTACTCGGTCGAGCAAGGGATTACTCGATCGAGCAGATGCTGCCCCGGCCGTGTAGACAGAACGCCATTTCTCCCCTGTGCCTGTGCTACTCGACCGAGCACGTGGCTGCTCGGTCGAGTCAGTGTCTACTCGGACCGAGCAAAGGTTGCTCGGGCTGTGTAAACAGAGGAACGATTTCCTTCTCTGTTCTTGTGCCTGTGCTACTCGACCGAGCATTCTGCTGCTCGGTCGAGTCACCTATATCCCTTGTGACTCTTCACCTTTGGCTGTTTTGCTCCTCTCAGCTGTTTTCCTTCCAGCTCTCTATGTCATTCAGAAAATCGATCTGTGTGCCCCTTTATGTTCAACCTGTAGAAAGAAAGAACCCATCAGATTTTGTGATTTTGTATTTTTAAGAGAAATAAATAGCGTTTTTATTTGGTTTTCTTAAATAGATAAAGGAAAAAATTAAAAATTGGAAAATAGAATCCAAGATATAAAGGATTGGGTTACCTCCCAATAAGCGCTCGTTTTGAGTCATGAGCTCGACTCCCTCTAGTTCTTCAATGGTTATTTGGTGCGCATGAGATTCGCGCATCGTTCTTGCCACGATACCGTGTGGCCGTATTTGGCATCCTTCCACTCCAGGCTTTTCCTCGGCGGCGAAACTGATGGCCTCTGGCTTCTCATGGTGTAAAGAGTGATCCAAGAGCTCCTCATCCAACACATGGAGTTAGGCGGCAACCGCCTTGATGTAAACGTGGTCGCCTTCGTTATCAACACTTGTTCTTATCGGGTCCTCTATGACCCCCTCAGCAGTATACTCTCCTACGGCTTCATCTTCTGGGAGCTCCAAATAGCTAGCTCCTTCTTCACGAATATTCTCCCTCATAGACTTCTGTAATCGGAATTGGGCCTCTATATTGCCCACATTAATTGACAGAGTTCCTTCACGGACATCTATCAAGATGCTGGCCGTCGCCATAAAGGGTCGGCCAAGAATGAGCTGGGAACTACCTCCCTCTGGCATATTCATTATAACGAAGTCCACTGGCACACACAACCCGGGAGCTATCTGCAGAATAATGTCCCTGGCGATGCCTACCGGATATGTGATATAGTGATCCGCCAGCTGTATGGACATGTTCATGGGCTCCAGCTCGCTTTCGGTCTGTAGTCTTTCAAATACAGAAAGCGGCATTAAGCTGATGCTTGCTCCCAGATAGATCAAAGCACGGTTGATGGGAGTACCTCCTATCGAACATGGGATCGTGAAACTTTCCAGATCCGGTAGCTTCCTCGGGAGATGATTCTTTATAATAGAGGTAGAGTCCTCCATAAGCTTTATCTCCTCATGCTTCCTCTTCCCTATGATGAGGTCCTTTAGAAACTTCGCATAAATGGCAATTTCTGTAATGGCATCTATGAATGGGATGTTGAGCTGGATGCCCTTCAGAAGCTCCGTGAACTGGGAATATTTCTTCTCCATTTTAGCCAACGCTAGCCTCTGTAGGTACGGAAGAGGGGGTCACGCTTCCCTTATCCTTTGTGACATTATTGGGGGATGGCTTATTGGAACAACTTGCAACATCTCTTGGAGTTGGTGTGACGGTAGGCACGGTGGAAGGTGATTCCGCCTTATATCCATCCATGGTAGGCTCATCCATAGCCTCTTACCTATCACTGCCAATAGTGGCCTCATCGGTTATGACTTGTTATTTGTTCACAACTGGAATCATAACGGGGTCGGTTGTCCGTCCTCCATGTGTGGTAACGAAAACCACGGCATTGGCTTGAGCCCTCGGATTTGGCTCGGTTGCGAAGGCAACATCCCTTGGTTCTTGAGTAGTTGGGACATCTGGCCCCTCAGCTCATCGAGCGACGTGTTGATATTTTTGAACCGGATGTGTCATGGTTAAATATGACTTGCCCACTCATGAATGTCTCTAAAGTGCTCTCCAAATTGGAACGCGGCGGCGATGGTGTATAACCTTGCTGAGGCGGGTGATTGAACTAGTAGCCTGGTGGTCGATATGGCCGAGCTGGCCTAAACCTGCTCTGTTGTTGATTCTGCGGCTGCCCTTGTTGTTGTTGAGGAGGGGGAGGTGGTCTCTGAAACTATGGATGTTGCAGCCCTCCACTTGGGTTACCGTAAGAAAATCCGGGATGATTCCTAGCGGCCGGATATTGCCACTGATTGCGTCCCTCTCCTTGGACATACTATACTGACTCAGATGAGTCGGCTCCATCATAGTGTCCCTCATTGGGAATGTAACTTTGCTCTCCATAATCCTCTGAAGGATGATAGGCAGAAGTGCTGGTAGTTGCTGGGATGAAGTCCAAACGTTGTTCAATCCTAGCCACCTGTTTACACAAAGTTTCGATGTGAGAATCAAGGTGGCTGACAGCTTTTACCTCGGGGGTCCTGGTGATAACGGTACATTCTTCGCTCCACTGCTGATTGTTTGCCGCCACATGCTCAAGTAGATCGATGGCTTCCTCGGGCAATTTGTCCAGTAGGGCACCTTGCACGGCAGCATCTATTATCATCTTACTGTTGGGCTGCAGCCTATTATAGAAACTTTGAACCAAGTCCCAGGATGGGATCCCATGATGAGGGTACTGATGCTGAAGGTCCATAAACCTTTCCCAGGCCTCGTAGAGAGATTCTTGTGGAAGCCGTTTGAAATTAGAGATAGCCCATCTGATCCGCACCGTCTTTGAGGGTTGATAGAATTTGTCCATGAAGGCGAGCACTAGTTGCTCCCATGTAGTAAAGTGGTTGGACGGGTGGGCCTGCGGCCAGTACAAAGCGTTATCCCTTAATGTGAAGGGAAAGAGCCTTAGCTTGATGGCATCATCACTCACATCTTTAGCTTTAAAAGTATCGCACTTTTCCAAAAAAAAGTGTCGTTGCGGTGATTAGGATTCTCGTGCGGATGCCCCATGGAAGGGATCATGCTGCATTAGATTTATAAGCCCCGTCTTTAATTCGAAGCTAGCTGCCGCCAGTTGCGGTCTCAGGATGGGAGAATTATTTCCAAAGCTCGGCTTCATGTGGTCCCGGATGGAGCCGGTTCGAGTTGGAGTAGCGGGATGGTCTGCCATCTGATCAGAGGGTGCTTAGTTCCTATTCGAGGCCCTCAGAGCTCTTGTTGTTTTCACGATCTCAGGGTCGAATAACAATTCTTTATCAATATCCCCAAAGAGAGTGATCATGCACAAGACAGCTCAGAAAAATACCATCAGTATCAAGGTCATAATTAAAAGAATTAAAAAGACGGAGAGATAAGGAATGATAAGATTCACTAGCAAACTCTTCAAAATAAAAATAAACTGAGATACACCGTAACTGTCTCTGGCAACGGCGCCAAAAAATTGGCGCACCCCGAACTTACAACTAAATTCCACCTAGTAGTGTCACGGTCGCTAGGCGTAGTATGGCTCCTAGGTGTCAGCTCTGGGCTCTATCCGCAAGTGGACGGTGTCAAATTATAGTATAAAAGATGTCGGATCCCACAGGGACGGTGACAGTGTATTTGAGGTCTCAGATTGTTTTTAGATCTCGAAGTGAGATAGCTGTCGGGTTGGAAAGATTGGTTGTGATGTTGTTGTTGACTTGATAATAAAGAAAACTAGGGTCTTAAGGATCACCGCTAAGACCGTCGGATATTGATGTTGGAATGGCCTCCTTACTTTGAATTAGGTTTAGGGGATTAGTCTCAAAACTTATCACATATGGTGATATCCCTTAGGTTGGACCATCTTTTAGGCTACAACATAGAGATATTCATTTTTTCCCCCAAAAAGAGATGTCCCAATCAATTTTGAGGTCATTGCCATTGAGTCTATTTGTTCTACATATGTAGAAATTATAGTAAAAGACATGCCATCATATGCAACATACTAAATAGGAAATTATTACATTTAAAACTAAAAAGAAATAAAATTTCATTAGAATGGAGTTAATACTCACTTATTACATTGGCGTTTGTCCTTCAAACTAATAGTGTTTATTGAGGTGGGTGATAGTTTCAATGTCAGTGATCCTTTCTTTGCCCAACATCTCCAATATATGAGTGCTAGTACTTTGCATTGTAGCAACATTATAAGCTTTCTCATTCTTTTTTAAATCAAATTTATCTTTTCTTTGAACCAAGTCCCCTTAGGTAAAGGCCTAGGACCTCATTCTTGCATTGCAGTGCCTCTTTATTTTTTTGTCACAGCGCTACCAGATGGTGGAAAACTTTGTTTTTGATACCTAATGTTAAGTCAATGGAGGTCTTGAGTCTATTCTTTTTCACCCCCTTGTCTAAATGGATGATGTGGGGGTGATTCCATCTCTAGTTCTGAGGGTACACCAATGTCCTAACCATATGCAAACATAAAAGGTGTTTCTTGTATCGAATGTTTATATGTCAATTTATATGACGATATGATTTCTAAAAGCTTTCCTGACTACTTTTTCTTCATTGTTTTGTCCACTTTCTTCAAAATGCCATTATTATTTTGTTTGTATCTTTAGCCAACTCGTTAGATTGTGGATGCGTAATAGAGATCTTCCACTTCTTGCATAATCCATGTAATATAACATCATTAATCTGTGCCATTGATCATAACAATACATTTATGCACTCTGAAGTGAGACTTGATTTTCTTCCGAATAATGTTTTGGACATTCTTTTCTAGGTTAATAACCAAGGCTCCGGCTTCAATTCTAATTTATGACGTAATCGAAGGCCGTAAGTATATAATGTATCTGTCTCGGCATTGGAGTAAGGGATCAAGTAGATCTAGCCCAATTGAACAAATGTGACTGGTTTAACCAAAGGAGTCAACTCCAAAATAGGTGCACCATCCTTTTTAACAATCCTTAGACTGGTCTCACACTCAAATTCCAACTTATCAGTATCTTTCAGCATTATCAACTAGTAGATACTTTTCTCAAGGCATTCTAGGTAATTGTACTCGCCCCTTCATGCATTCTGCATGCAAAGACTAGACAAGAAAAGTTAGGAAAGGTTGGGATAAATCTTGACCTATGATCTTCCGACAACCAAGTCAGTCACATATTCAATCACAATGAGCATTGTATAGTAGTGTTTTCTTGCATACATGTACATGTAGAATTTTGGCCCAGCACGGGGGTGGGGGTTGTGTGTGTGTGTAAATAGTAAGGGAGGTCTAAGTGGATGATGTGTATGTAAACAACTTTGTTTTTGATACCTTATGCTAAGTCAAAGGAGGTTTTAAGTATATTCTTTTTCACCCCCTTGTCTAAGTGGATGATGTGGGTCGATTCCATCTCTAGTTCTGGGGGTACGTCGGATTCCTAACCATATGCAAACATAAAAGGTGTTTCTTGTATTGAATGCTTATATGTCATTCTATATGACTATATGATTTCTAAAAGCTTGCCTCACTAATTTTTCTTCATGTTTTTGTCCACTTTCTTCAAAATGTCAATATTATTTTGTTTGTATCTTTAGCCAACTCGTTAGATTGTGGGTTTAGCCAACTCGTTAGATTGTGGGTGTATAATAGAGAAAAGTGCAAATAGAACTTCCAGTTCTTGCATAATCCATGTAATATAGCATCATCAATCTCTGCCATTAATCATCACAATACATTTATACACGCAGAACTGATAAATGATATTCTACCAAATAATGTTTTGGACATTCTTTTCTAGTTTAATAGCCAAGGCTTCGGCTTGAATCTAATTTATGACGTAATCAAAGATTGTGAGTATATAATGTCTCTGTCTCGGCATTGGAGTAAGGGTTCAAGTAGAATCTAGCCCAATTGAGCAAATGTGACTGGTTTAACCAAAGGAGTCAACTATAAAATAGGTTCACCATCCTTTTTAGCAATTCTTAGACTGGTCTCACACTCAAATACCATCTCATCGTATCTTTCAACATTATCAACTAGTAGATACTTTTCTTGAGGCGTTCTAGGTAATTGCACTCGCCCCTTCATGCATTCTGCATGCAAAGACTTGATAAGAAAAGTTAGGAAAGGTTGGGATGACTCTTGACCTAAGATCTGTCAATAACCAAGTCAGTCATATATTTAATCGCTATGAGCATTGTATATTAGTGTTTTCCTGCAGACATGTACATGTAGAATTTTGGCCCTGTGCGCATTGTGTTGGGGGTGGGGGTGGGGGTAAAGAGTAAGGGAGGTCTAAATGGATGATGTGGGTGCTTATTAATTGTAAACTAATTTGTTTTTGATACCTTATGCTAAGTCAAGAGTGGGTTTAAGTCTATTCTTTTTCACCCCCTTGTCTAAGAGGATGATGCGGGTGGATTCCATCTTTAGTTCCGGGGGTATGTCAACTTCCTGACCATATGCAAACATAAAAGGTGTTTCTTGTATTTAATTCTTATATATCATTCTATATGACTATATGATTTCCAAAAGCTTGCCTAACTAGCTTTTCTTCATGTTTTTGTCCACTTTCTTCAAAATGTGAACATTATTTTGTTTGTATCTTTAGCCAACTCGTTAGATTGTGGGTGCGTAATAGAGAAACGTGGAAATAGATCGTCCACTTCTTTCATAATCCATGTAATATAGCATCATCAAGCGGTGCCAGTGATCATCACAATACATTTATGCACGCTGAACTGTTAACTGATATTCTTCCAAATAATGTTTTGGACATTCTATTCTACTTTAATAGCCAAGGCTTCGGCTTCAATCTAATTTATGACGTAATCAAAGATCGTAAGTATATAATGTCTCTTTCTCGGCATTGGAGTAGGGGATCAAGTAGATCTAGCCCAATTGAGCAAATGTAACTGGTTTAACCAAAGGAGTCAACTCCAAAATAGGTGCACCATCCTTTTTAGCAATCCTTAGACAGGTCACACACTCAAATTCCAACTTATCAGTATCTTTCAGCATTATCAACTAGCAGATACTTTTCTCACGGCGTTCTAGGTAATTGCACTCGCCCCTTCACGCATTCTGCATGCAAAGACTTGACAAGAAAAGTTAGGAAAGGTTGAGATAAATCTTAACGCATACCTGAACATGCAGGATTTTGGCCCATTTGGCTGGAGGGGGGGGGGGTGTGTGGGTGTGTGTGTGTAAAGAGTAACTTAATTTTTTCTTGTAAGTATGCATTGGGGGGGGGGTGTGTAAAGAGTAACTTAATTTTTTCTTGTAAGTATGCATCCATACTAAACCTGATAGAATTTGCTTCATGAAAATATTCAATTCCAGTGAGGATTGTTTGAAACAGTAGCCATCTCAAATGGGCTTTAACGACATGTCGGCCCCATTGGGCTGTTGCAAACAACAATCTAGCCAGTAAGTCATGAGCCATACAATATAGTACGCTTTAATTCCTTTTTACCAAAACGCTTGAAGGAATAGAGTAGGCGATATGCGTGGAAACCCCCAAAATACTCTAAATTTGCGAAAAATATCATAAAAACATGGGGCTCCATTTTCATAAACCTAAATAAATAAAGAGTTTAATGGGAATCAGGTGGCCAAGGAGGATTTTCCTCCTTGGTCTACCACCGGCCAAGCCCTCCCCATGTGTTTTTGAATTTTTTTTCCAATATGCTCTACAGCTTATGGATGATTATCACACCAAAAATCAAGGGATTCTAATACTTTTTGCCCATCGATCAACCCGATCGATGGGCAAAAAGTGTAAGAATCACTTGATTTGTCGTGTGGTGATCATCCATAAAGTGTAGAATATATTGGGAAAAAAATTTCAAACAAAATATGAGGGGGGTCTTGGCCGGTGATGGACCGATGAAGAAAATCATTCTTGGCCACCTGATTCCCGTTAAACTCATAAAGACTTATGACTAGACAGCTACTGAGGCTATTATTATGTAGGCTATTTACAATATAAACCTCCATAGTTTCTTCTTCGTTGTAACTATCTTAAACAAAAATCTTAACTCTGGATTAATTTTGAATTTAAACATAGGTAGATTCACACCAAAGGTGGACACAAATTAAAGGCAAACTTATGAAGAGACGAGCGGTGGTGGCTGGAGGAAGCGGAGGACACTTGAGGCCATTGTCCTGTCCAAATCCTCGGTGCGCATGCATGCTAGATTTCAAATACAAATATAACAAGCAACCACCGCTCGTCTCAATCCTCTATCCTGTTGCTCAAATTTCTTCCGATCACCACAGAAGTTAATTGCTATAGTTGACAAAGTTAATTATTGTGTAATACATCGGTGAAGCTTGAATTGAAACGTAGACAACAAGAAATTGTCTGCATACTGAACAAAAGCCACGCCAAAAATCAACCACTTCTTGAATTCTCGTGTATAAAAACCCCCCTTCTGATTCCTTCAGGCACAGTACACCACCCAGTTTCAATCAATGGCCTGCCATTACCTCTTTCTCGAAGTCTGCATCCTCGCTTCCGCTTTGGTCGCAACCATCTCTGCCGAAAGCTTCTCGACCGACGTCGATTTCTCGGGACAGGCCAAAGTGCTGGAAAATGGAAGGCAACTGGAGCTCACCCTCGACTCATCCGGGGGAGCCCAAGTCCAATCCAAGCAGCAGTTCATCTATGGACGATTCGACATGCAGATCAAGGCTATGCCTGGCCACTCCGCTGGCACCGTCACCTCCTTCTTCGTACGTACTAATACTTATTACTAATTAAAGTAACATATCCCTACATATTTTTCACGTGATATATTCTCTGTGTTGCAGCTTCAATCGCCGCGACCCAACAACGACGAGATGGACTTCGAGCTGTTGGGGAATGTAACAGGAGAGCCCTACATACTGCACACCAACGTGTGGACCAACGGACACGGCGACAGGGAGCAGCAAATCTACCTATGGTTTGATCCGAGGGCCGACTTCCACAACTACACCTTCATCTGGAATCCCCACAACATACTGTTAAGTGCAACCTATATTTTTATGATCTATGTATGTTGTACGGACAGCTTTAGATTCACATGTATATATATGTACAGGTGGTTGGTCGATGGAATACCAGTCAGGGTGTTCAAGAACGCAGGGGGGCTGCCGTACCTGAGCAGCCAGCCGCTGCGCACCTACGCCGCGCTGTGGAACGGAGACGAGTGGGCTACGAGGAAGGGGCAGGTGAAGATCGACTGGAGCAAGGGGCCGTACGTGGCAAACTACCGCAGCTACTACACCAATGCCTGCGTGGCCTCGGACGGCGGCTCGCAGCAATGCTCGTCGGGTAGAGACCAGTGGTGGGGTTGGGCTTGGAGTGAAGCCGAGGCAGCCAAGCTCAGATGGGTGAGGGAGAAGTACCTGGTATATGACTACTGCCAGGACACCTATCGCTTCCCGCAAGGGTTCCCACCAGAGTGCGCCATTAACATGTAGCCTTTACAGCTGCAATGTTGTACAACATGCCAACCGTGTTACTCTCAGAACCCGAAGAAAATAAGGGAATAAGGATGCTAATCTATTTGGAATGAATGAGCTTTTTTCCGTCTCTTTTGTTTTCGTCTGGTTTGTACCTCGTTTCATTTCATTTCATTTCATTTGAAATGAATGAGCTTTTTTCCTTCTATCTTCTTTTGTGTCCGCAAGGGAATAAAACAAAGAAATAACAAACATCTCAATGTTACGAATGGGCTTTTGTAGGCCCATATAGAGCACACTTGTGTTTCGGTTATCCACCCATTATGTAATCGTTTTCCTATAAATACAGGGCTAAGTGTTCAGTAGCCAATACCTTCATAACACACGTTATCAGCACGCTCGTCAGCTGAGCCGAAACTCTGCCGACGGACGAATCGCGAGGATGCGGATTGCGCCTCTTTCTCCAAACCGTGCTAGATCCGGCAGGTAGGATCTAGTTGTAATCATCTATATTCCCTATGTTACGACTAATATGGACCAGCCCGAATTACAACCGCCCACGACCCAACCGCAAAGGAGACGCCCACTAGAGAAGGCGGGCCCGCCCGGAAGGGCCCACGGACGGGGCTAAAGGCCCAGCCACTTCGCCCTCGGGGGCATCCGACTAGCCCCCATTCGGCCAGATTAACCGCCCCTCGGAATCAGCGATCCCATAATGGCAATTAACGGACCCGTTAATGGGCCACCCCTCCACTACGCACAAGAGGGAGGAGGCGGAGGCGGATCGTGGGGACGTGAGAGGAGGCGGGATGTGTGGCAATCACGAGGGACCCTATAAGGGGAAGGCCAGAACGACGGGCATGATATGAAATTCAACGGTTTAACGTTAAAAATCAAATTATTTATGATAAAGAACGTCTTTCAAAGATTAAAAATTGTATTTTTACAATAAAAATCTGTTTTTTCCCTCTGAAATTTATGGATCTAGAGGGATTGACGTCCCCTCCCCGTGCGTTCGACCATGTACGGCCTGCAGCCGCCCTCTCGCGCCCACCGTGTGCCTCGCCAGGCGGTCGGTCGCCTCCCGCACGCGCTCGCCGCGCTCGTCGCCCGCGCCGCCCGCGCGCGCTCGCTACATGTGCCGCCTGCGCGCGCCTCGCCGCAAGCACCCCTCGCGCGCCTCGGCGGGTGGCCTGTCGCCGCCCGCACTCGCTCGCTGCATGCGCCCGTCGCTTGTGTGCCCGTCGCGCGCGCTGCCTGCGCGCGGCCACTGTGCGTGCTGCCCACGCGCACCCTCCGTGAACTGCAGTCGCCCTGCGCCCGCCTTGACGTGCGCACCGCCGCGACTGCAGCTGCCCCACACACACCGCCCGGCCTGCAGCCGCCAACCCGTGTCGCGCCGCCGTGACCTGCAGCCGCCCCGCGCTCGCTGCCGACTTTGCCCCCCTCCCCTCGCGGCGCCCCCGTTTGCGTCCATCGCAACAAAACCCTAATTAGTAACTGATAACAGATATTCTTCCAAATAATGTTTTGGACATTCTTTTCTTATTTAATAGCCAAGGCTTCGGCTTCAATCTAATTTATGACGTAATCAAAGACCGTAAGTATATAATGTCTCTTTCTCGGCATTGGAGTAGGGGATCAAGTAGATCTAGCCCAATTGAGCAAATGTGACTGGTTTAACCAAAGGAGTCAACTCCAAAATAGGTGCACCATCCTTTTTAGCAATCCTTAGACTGGTCTCACACTCAAATTCCATCTTATCAGTATCTTTCAGCAGTATCAACTAGTAGATACTTTTCTCAAGGTGTTCTAGGTAATTGCATTTGCCCCTTCATGCATTCTGCATGCAAAGACTCGACAAGAAAAGTTAAGAAATGTTGGGACAACTCTTGACCTATGTTCTTCAGATAACCATGTCAGTCGCATATTCAATCACAATGAGCATTGTATATTAGTTTTTTCTTGCTTACCTACACATTTTGGGGCGCCTGGGGGGGGGGGGGGGATGTATGTTAAGAGTAACTTAATTTTTTCGTGTAAGTATGCATCCATATTAAACCTGATAGAATTTGCTTCATGAAAATATTCAATTCCAGTGCGGATTGTTTGAAAGAGTAGCCATCTCATATAGGCTTTAATGACATGTTGACCCCATTGGGCTGTTGCAACCAACAATCTAGCAGTAAGTCATGGGCCATACAATATAGTACGCTTTAATTCCTTTTTACCAAAACGCTTTAAGGAATAGAGTAGGCGATATGCGTGGAAACCCCCAAAATTCTTTAAATTTGCGAAAAATATCATAGAAACATGGGGTTCCATTTGCTTAAACCTAAAAAAATAAAGAGTTTAATGTGAATCAGGTAGCCAAGGAGGATTTTTGACGCACCACGAACTTACACCTAAATTCCACCTAGTAGTGTCACGGTCGCTAGGCGTAGTATGGCTCTTAGGTGTCAGCTCTGGGCTCTATCACAAGCGGACGGTGTCAAATTATAGTATTAAAGATGTCGGATCCCACAGGGAGGGTGACAGTGTATTTGAGGTCTCAGATTATTTTTAGATTTCGAAGTGAGATAGCTTGTCGGGTTGGAAAGATTGGTTGTGATGTTGTTGTTGACTTGATAATAAAGAAAACTAGGGTCTTAGGAATCACCGCTAAGACCGTCGGAGATTGATGTTGGAATGGGATCCTTACGTTGCATTAGGTTTAGGGGATTAGTCTCTCAATTCATACCACTCTCGTGGGTTAGAATTTCGAGGAATTTCGGTGGCTCTCATTGACGCAATGGCGGTATCCGTTAATGTAGCGATATAGTTCGTCGGTGGATCCCCTCAAGGCACGATCCGCACGTGGTCACGAGCCCTGGTTGGATCCACTAATTTCCCCATTTAAATCCCAAGGATACTCCTTAAGCTCATCAATTCCACCGACCGTGGGCATGATCTCAGTATGAGTTATCCTAGGGATTCGGATGAATCGACCAAAATACTCTTCCTTATTCCCAATACAACCTAGAGATCCAGATCTACATCTCCTTCCTAAATTCTTAGGGCTAACCCATCAACCCTATAGGAGACTACTCACACATGGTGAATTTAACGAAAAAAAATCCAATTTTTATAAGAGAAAACATTGTAGTAATTGGATTAAGCGTGAAATGAATAGCTTACTTGCCGAAGACGAGAAAGAATAATAACCAATAATAATCCAAGTAGATTCCAGAACGCAAGAGCAATTGATCTTCCAAAAACAATTCAATTATCCCCAACAAAATAGGTTTCCATCTACGAATCGTTTCTAATCCCCTCTCCTCTCCAAAACTAATTCAAAAACATACAAAGAATGAGCTCCCCAGATCACGTCTCTCAGATCCGCACTTCACTCCCCAGCAGCGCGCATCAGACGTGCCCATGAAAATAATTCCAAAATTAGCATGTACTGTCGCCGATCGAGTCACTGACTCGATCAAGCAGAAGCTTGCTTGGTCGGGCTGCTCAGTCGAGCAGCCCACCTACTCGGTCGAGTCTGTCAGTGGCTCGAGTTTCTTCAAAGATTGTCGTTCTGTCTACTCGGCCAGAGTGGGCCTTGATCGGTCGAGTCGCCATCTCACTCGGTCAAGCAAGTCCTGCTCGGTCGAGCAGGACGCTGATGGTGGACCTTCAAAAAGAATAGAAGTTGCTCGACCGAGCACCACACTGCTCGGTCAAGTCAGATACGTATCAGCTTCTCTCGTGCATCAGCTCGACCGAACAGCCAACTCTGCTCGGTCGAGTCGCCTGGGAAAATCTCACAGCAGCTCCTCTCTCTTGCTAGGTCCTCCTCCACTCCTCCCACAAGCCTCCGATCTTCGACGAACTCCTGTGGAGCTTCGCCAACGGGCTCAAAGGCATGCCGGATGTGTCCATATCCAAAATTGGTCCCGAATCGCTCCAAAATCCCTGAAAATCCACAAAACTCTACGAAACTCGAATATGGCGTTAGAATTGCAATATCGTAGGAAAATGCGGGATTTGGATGCGAATATGGCATGAAATGCAATGGAATGATGCTATGAAAAGATGGAAAATATGGATACATCAAAATCCCCCAAGCTTACCTCTTACTCGTCCTCGAGGAAGATGAATACTACGTATGCCGGACGATAAACAAAAGGAATAAAAATAAAAGAGAATAGAGATGGAAGGAGGGTGCTAAAGTTGTTCAATCAGATCTCAAGCCTCAGTAGTATATCACGATGCTTCGAATGGTAAAAACACATGTTAATGGCATTTTCAAGTTTTACTAATCATATGGCTAGCATGTAATAAAGACAAAAAAACAGGGATCTTCTAAAATAATACCATCAACTCATATCAATCTCATGCAGTCCATAGCGTCTAGTATAAAAAGAGTTAGCAATGCATTTTTCAACAATAGATACAAGTGGACATAGAAAATCACACCAACATGCAATAAATAATGGAAGGAATCATGCTATTCAAATATTCACTTCGAATCACGAAAAATCTCCAAAACTAAAATATTTTGTAAAGTTCAAGCATTATCGAATCTCCCCGTTGTGCACCGTCTTCACTCTAATGTTATACTCACTCATATGATCAAATGGTTCACCCTCCAAGCTTAGCTTGAGGCGTCACATCTAGGAATATGATATGAAAATTTTTGTCTTTTCCTAAATATTTGTAGTAGCTTCTAATAAAAGGATATAAAAAAAATTTTATTTCCTTCTTTTCTCTTTTTTCTTTTCTTTTTCTCTTTTTCACACATTTTTTTTTCTCTTTTTCTCTTTTTTCTCTTTTTCTTTCTTTTTCATTTCATTTTATTTAGAAGCTAACTTTTTTTCTTTTTGGGATCTTTTTGGGATCTTTTTGGGAAGTGAATGCGGTGAAAGTAGCTGTAGGGGGTGAAACCAAATGATATGTGGAGAACAATAAAGATATGTGGAGAAGGAAAGTTAATATATCACTCAGTTCACTCATCAGAGGTGTACAACGCTTCGATATAATAATACTCTAACTAAACTCATAGCTAGCATGGATATTTTCATTCATCTTAATGAAAACTGAAAAGCAAGCGGTAATAGCACAATAATATGAAGCATGCAAACAGAAGTGAATGAGATAGCAAATAGGTGTTCCAAATGTTCTAATGATGCTTGAACCTAGGTGCATTACCTAACAAAGCACATACTAGATACTGTTTCATACACTCAATTTCAATTCATATCGGGCATTAAATTAGAGAGATCATCAAGAGAATATGCATGCATATAAATAGTAAAACTGAAACTACCCTAAATAGCATGTCATCAAATATAAGCACCATGAGTAGCTACTGAGGGCAATAAGAAGCATCATCATGCAGAACAGCCTTAGTAAAAAAATAAAAAGGGCGGAGGAAACAACAGAATGAGAACAGGCATGCATGCATGACAAAAAGTGAAAAACATGATGCTAAATGAGAAAAAAGATAAAAAGGTGGAAAAGGGTGGAAAAGTAAACGAAAAAGCTGAAAAAAGGAAGAAAAATAAAAAATAAAGCAATAGCGCTCATCCCCCATGCTAAACCCAGCAGTGTCCTCACTGCCGAGAAAATGCTAGTATGTGGGAGAAGATGCTAGAAAGGGTGGGCGGGTGAGGGGATAGAAAAGGGATAGAAAATAAAACTGTGCAGAAGAAATAAAACGTGATATGATGCAATGATAAAAAGGTGATGCATATGCATGAAATGATGCATGGTGGGTCCTCCCCCAAGCTGTGTAAGACCAGGGCCCCGAAGAGACAGATGTGCACAACATAATATGAGGGAAGCAAAAAGTGTGTCGCGATAGCATCAAGCAGGGGCACCACCTTTTGTCGGTGGTGAAGGGCCCCCCTGCTGTGGACCAGGTAAAGCAGCAGCTGGCTGTGGCTCGGCAAATGGGTCGGCCCGCCAGTGCGTGATCATGTTTCGGATAACAGGGAGTTCATGCTCAACGGACTGTTGAGTTGTGCCGCCTCCATGATTTAGGAACAGTAGTAAGCCGACAAACTGGTTGCCCTGGTCACTGTCCCGAAAGCTAACGTCATATGCAGAGTCATGGAGGTACAGACGCTCGAGAGGGGTTAGGGTGTTGGTTGCTAGGGGTGCGGGGGCGGAAGATGTAATTTTAGCCTGTATGGATCAATACACTATCGGGGATGTGAATAGTGTATATAATAAAAATTGTTGCAAATAAAACGTTACTGATATTTGCAAAGATGGCACAGAAATGAAATGACAAGTATTGAAAAAATCAATCGCAAAAACAAAGATGTATCCTGGTTCGGATCCTCCTGATCCTAGTCCAGTCATCTACTCCCAGTAGAGATTTTCAATCCACTATAATTACTTGACCCGCAAGCACCAACTTAAAAAATGGCGACACTCCCCGTGTCCGAAACTTTGTACAATCTCTCTTCAAGAGATCCAAATAACTTTGTAATGAAACAAAAGAGAATAAACACCTTATAGCCTTGTAATGAATATGTAATATGAATTCAAAGGATTGGTGTTTAAAAGAGAAACTTCAATGTTTCAAGATATATAATGGTGAAACACAATTGAAGTTCTTCTGTTCTTAAACGAAAAAAGTGAAATCTAATGATTTCTTCTTACAAATAAGAAAAGAACAACTTTTCCAAAAAGTGTTGAAATCCAAGTTCTTCTGTTCTTAAACGAAGAGAGAAATCTAATGATTTCTTCTTACAAATAAGAAAAGAACAACTAATGGCTGAAAGCTTAAGAATATCAGAGGCTTGATTTCAACAAAAATACAATTTAAAGAAGAGGAAAGTGTGTGTCTTGAAAGAGAGCGTCTACCCCTCTATATATAGTGTTTTGGAATGGTTGAGAAGTTCCAATGACGTTGGAAAACGGTTATAAACGGCTCTGGGAAGTTTGGGCATCAAATGGCTAGTTTTGTGTTTGGTCGACCAAAAAAAAAAATTGGTCAACCAAAATTTAGAGAAGGAATTTTGACCGTTGGAGAGCAGTTTCAGAATCTACATGGTCAAGTGAGTTTGCTCTAGAAATCACATAGTCAAATTCGAAGATTAAAAATTGGTCTGCCAATTTTCTGGGTACTAATTTTCGAAATTGGAAAGTGTAGAACTCTGAGTAATGGAACCTAGGAGACTAAGATATAGTATCACAAGGCTTTGTAACTCTAAAAAAGTAAATTTTACATTGATTACATAAAAGCCGTAGATAAGACTGCATCTGAATCTGAATCTGAGAAGCTTCTTTGCAGGGGATCATTATCAAGTGATTATATATCCAAGTCGTGGATGTAAGGTGCCTTTGTCTTTCCAACTTCATGAACTATGATATATCCGTTTGAATATGCATGAAGATATCTGAATGTGTGGAACTCGGCATGTATTTGTAACTGCATAGATAGAGTTAGTAGCACTGAATATGTTTGTCATATCAAAACCATATGTAAATAAAAATATGGAATTATGAAATACCAACATTCTCTCCCTTTTTGATGATGACAAACATGTAAATATATATCTTTAGATTTGGACATATATGGTATACTCCCCCTGAATATGTGGAACTTGTGAATACTCCCCCTGAGTAGATGGAATATATTCTCCTCCTTTGGAATCCTCAAAAAGAGGCAAATAAAAGTTGAGGTAAGAAAAAACAACCTAAAAATAAAAAATATGGGCCACTTGTTTAAAGAGAATTGTCGGCCAAATAAGGGGCATACAGCCCAAAAAAAATGGATAGGCCATTATTACAAATGAATGGGACATGGCAAAGCAAGCAAGAGCTAATGTATTGCTTGTAACAGAAAGAAATGCGGCCTTATGAGTGCGGCTTTATGAGTGCAGAGACTTAACCACTGACTTCATTGAAATAGTGACAAAAATAAAAACAACAATGACATATCAGTTCGGCAAGAATTATGACATATGAAGCACGAATGTTTGTATGTGTGCGTAATGTTGATATGAAACAATTTGATTTGTGTATGCGCGCCCATCGTACCTACAAATGAAAACATGTTTGGAGGAAAAAATAATAGTTGGTTTATTTAAGAAGAATAATGCTAGATATTATTGATTAAAAAATGGAGTGAATATCTGTTGGTGAGTGGAACCAAAATTTTGAAGCAGCTGTTATATCAGAGAAATATCCAGTGGTAATTGATTGAAGCAGACATGCATGATATTAAGGGGAAGGCCAGAACAACGGGCAGGAGGATCGAGGCTCAGGTAATCAACAGAGAGGTACTCCATCAACGACCTAGACATTCGCCACTCCATTTCCTTCCTCCCCCAAACTCGCGCCGCCTGGGTTGACGTTCCGGCTTCCTTACAAGCCGGACCTCCCCCGCCAAGTATCCTTTGAGACCTTGATCTGACTTAGGCATCGGAGGGGATTTGACCGGCCTCCCTGACGAGTTTCCTCATCTGTTCAGGAAGAAGATATCCGAGGCGTCGAGGCTACCCCTCAGCGTCGGTTGGCTACCCCCATCGTAGTCGTCAGGTGGACGGCTACTCAAGCACCAACCCACTTGCAAGGCACCGAGGCTACCCCTCGGCGCGGATCCGACCGATTCCGAGTGCGACCCAGCCGAGGCCGAGCGTGACCCATCGAGCCGAGGCTTCCCCTCAGCTCTCTCACGCCGAGAACAAGTGGGCTCGGCGATCCCAAGGGACCCCCAAGTCGGCCCCATGACCACGTTGACCACACAGCCGACGGTCAACGAACTGTGGTGAGAAAACACCCGTAAACATCTGGCGCCGTCTGTGGGAACCGAACTAACACCCACGTCAAACCACCAAGATGGAACCCATCAGCAATGGCCTGGGGCGCATGCCGCCCATCTCGGAGGAGGGCGCATACCACGCCCCCGTCAAGAACCCGAACGGCTGCGCTGCCGGAGAGGCCGACAACGCCTGGCTGGCCACGCAGGGGCAACTCCGAGCCTACGCGCAGGAGACCAACAACAACATCCAAACTTTAGTCGCGACGATTCAACAGCTCGTTAGCAGCACTCCCACCCCCGAGGGTGGGGAGGGACGGGCCTACCGCCAGGAAGAGGATCGCCGACCTCTTCGCTCCGCCGTGGTTGCCGACCACGGAAAAGGAGTGCAGAACACGGAAAGGAGGTTCACCATGCCCGGTTTTTCCCCGGCGCGGTCTCCCACTCCCACCTCATTCAGAGTGGGAAATGGGGGGGACTCGGAGCGGACGGGCGACGTCTCAAAGACTGCTTCGTCCGCGCGCCCAGGATCGTACAAACGCAGGCGGGATGATCGCCGATCGCGAGCGCTCGATCTTCCCAGAGCGGAGGTAGCCGACGAGCGAAGGCCCACCACCAGAAGAGCCGGAAAGAATGTTCACGCCGATCGAGTCCGGCACCCAAGCTGGCGAAGACCCAAGAGGAGGTCAAGCTCCCGTCAGCCCCCTCGTTACAGCCGAACGGCAAGGAGGCGGGCGACGGGGAGCGACCTGGGTGCATCAGCGGAGAACGATGCCCCTTGACTCGGAGGATAACCGAGGTGCGGATACCCTCGAACTTCAAGGTACCAACGCTGGAGAAATACAACGGCGTCAGCGACCCCGCGGATCATGTGATGGACTACGAGGGGGTCATGGCGTTCCAGGGGGCCGATGACACCCTGCTCTACAGGGGCTTCTACTCCACCCTACGGGGGGCCGCCCGGACCTGGTACCTCAGCCTACCCGGTCGGTCGATAGACAGCTTCGAGGAGCTCACCCAGTTGTTCTGCAAGCAACTTATGGCTGGGCGACAGGTAAAACCTGATTCGGAACACTTGTTCAATGTGATACAGGGACCGACCGAATCTCTGAGACACTTCATGCGTCGCTTCAACGTGGAGCGATTGACCGCGGATAGCTGCCCCAAGCTGGTTGTGAAGGCGGCCCTGAAAAAGGGCCTACGACATAGGGGCTTGAATAAATCGCTACACAGCGACCCACCGAAGGACCTCGCCGGAATTATGGCCCGAGCCGAACACTTCATGCTGACGGAAGAGGCCCTGGCCGTGGACGAGGGCAAGACCAGGCGCGGGACCAAGCGCGATGAGAACGAACATCGCGGCACGGAGGAGCATCGACAAGAGAAAAGGACCAGAGGAAGACCACGGAGGGAAGAGCCCCGGCACTCCTCGGTGACCACCGCCCCGGACGTGATCCTAGCGCAAGCCCAGAAGGAGGGACATGTGAGCCGACCTCCCTGAAGGACGAGGAGAGGCGGGAGGGATGAAGAGAAGTATTGCAAGTACCACAAAGACAACGGCCACGATACCGACGAATGTTGGCACCTGAAGAAAGTCATCGAGAAGCTTGTGAGCCGTGGGCACCTGAAGAACTCCACCAACGACCCCGCCTCGGGAGAAGGAACGTCTCAGCAGCAGGACAAAGGAAAAAGGGTGAACGCGGTCCAGACGGTTACGCGTGTCATCGAGTGAGGGGATAGAGTAAACAGCCACCGCTTCGCCGGGGGAGGGCTACCCTGCCAGAACCTCCCCTGTCGTTTATCGTCTTTTCCTTTTTTCATTACTCCAAATGTACTGTCTCATGGAAATGAAGGCATACACTGTCAGTTCATATTCAATCACCTGTTTTGAGCAGACGATTCGGGACACATATGAGGACTCAATCAAGGCAGCCACGGTTAACCATTAAGTGGGAGGAATGTCGCCCCCAGAGAATCCACCAGTCGAGCCCGAGGACCGAAGCAGACTGCCCGTTGGTAAGGCTGGGGGCAACTCCCCCAGCAGACGGGCACGAAGGCCGGTCACAAGCCGAGGGGTACTGACCCCCGCGGACCGAGCGAAACGCCTGCTCATAAGGCTGGGGGCAACTCCCCCAGCCGACGAGCGCGACTGCTGGTCACAAGCCGAGTGGTACTCACCCCTGCAAACCGAGCGAGCCGCCCACTCATAAGGCTGGGGGCAACTCCCCCAACCGACGAGCGCGACTGCCGGTCACAAGCCGAGGGGTACTCACCCCCGAAGACCGAGCAAACCGCCCGCTCGTAAGGCTGGGGGCAACTCCCCCAGCCGACGAGCGTGACTGCCAGTCACAAGCCGAGGGGTATTCACCCCCGCAGACCGAACAACCCGCCCGCTCGTAAGGCTGGGGGAAACTCCCCCAGCCGACGAGCGCGACTGCCGGTCACAAGCCGAGGGGTACTCACCCCTGCAGATCGAGCAAACCGCCCACTCGTAAGGCTGGGGACAACTCCCCCAGCCGACGAGCACGACGTCCGGTCATAAGCCGAGGGGTACTCACCCCCGCAGACCGATCGAATCGCCCACTCATAAGGCTGGGGGAAACTCCCCCAGCCGACGAGCATGACTCCCGGTCATAAGCCGAGGGGTACTCACCCCCGCAGACCGAGCGAATCACCCACTCGTAAGGCTGGGGGCAACTCCCCCAGCCGACGAGCACGACACCCGGTCATAAGCCGAGCGGTACTGTTCACCCCCGCTCTTGCTTCCGGTGTCTTTTGGGAGACCGAGCGAATCGCCCACTCTTAAGGATGGGGGCAACTCCCCCAGCTGACGAGCACGACGCCCGGTCATATGCCGAGGGGTACTCACCCCCGCAGACCGAGCGAATCGCCCACTCATAAGCCTGTGGGCAACTCCCCCAGCCGACGATCACGACGCCCGGTCATAAGCCGAGGGGTACATACCCCCGCGGACCGAGCGAAGCACCCGCTCGTAAGGTTGGAGGCAACTCCCCCAGCCGACGGGCACGACGGCCGGTCATAAGCCGAGGGGTACTCTCCCCTGCGGACCGAGCGAGGCGCCCGCTCATAAGGCTGGGGCAACTCCCCCCAGCCGACGGGCATGACAGCCGGCCGCAAGCCAAGGGATGACCTCCCTCGCGGATCGAGTGACCTACCTGCTCGCCTGGCTGAGGACAATCACCCCGACGGACAGACTCGGCGGGAAGAACGACATCCCAAGCCAGACGAGCCCGGGACAATACCCCTAGATGAGGGCGACGACGCCCGTCCGGTCTAGGAACATTGAAGGATATTCCAAAGGGGAGAACCCCCGAAAAAGAGACTAGTGGCGCAAGAAGAACTGACTAGAAGATATCATTTTCATTAATGGTATGGGTTACATATCACCCAGCAACGTCCTCTCGAGCAGTGTTGTTGACAACAAAATTTGTCACCCAAGAAAGGGGACAGGATACAAGGGCTCTTCAGGGGTCCGGAGCGCGAGAGACAGCGTCGCCCGGGGTCCGGAGCACTGTTGTTGACAACAAAATTTGTCACCCAAGAAAGGGGACAGGATACAAGGGCTCTTCAGGGGTCCGGAGCACGAGAGACAGCGTCGTCCGGGGCCTCGCCTTGCTCCGAGCAGTGGGGAACGGCGTGTCCCGGTGGAGGGAGGATCGATGCCCGGGCGAGCTCCGCAAACTGTCGGAATGACTCCCTGACGACCTCCACTATGCGAGGGGCAAGGAGGTCCTCATAAGTCCCGAAGACCTCCCTCAGGACCGACGCAATCTTCGGCCTTATGGCCGTGTCGACGCCCTTCTCAGCCTCCTCGGTAAAACGGAGCCTCCGACGCAGCTCGACGAGTTGGCCCCAGAGATCCTCCCTCTCCCGCCGGAACTTCTCTTCCGCTTCTCGTTTCAAGTCATGGACATCCACAAGATTTCGCTTGAGATCATGTACTTGAGACTCGAGTTCGTCGGCACGACGGCGTTGCTGCCGAGCTTCCATGCGGGCACCTTGAAAGGCTACGTCAGCCTCCCCAGCCCGGGCGCGTTCCCGATTTAGGGAATCCTCGAGGCTTCTCAATTGGGTCGCCCGGCGCTGCGCCTCAACAGCCATCGCGGTGGCCTGCAAATGAAAGGGAGGTGGATTATACCAAGGAAGATCGAAGGGCAAGACAACAGTCCGAAAATGGCAGGAATTCGAACCTGTCGGAGGTGACCGACCAGAGAATCCGACAGTATGTCCACGGGGGACAACTCCAAGAAGGAACGGTCCCCCGGAAGGACGGAGTCCGCCGCCGGCCGGCTCGCCAAGGCCATATCAAGGGGCACCGAACCCCCGGGGGGATCAGCGAGGCCCGCTGAGGTGCTCGGTAGGACGCAGACAGCCCCCGAGACCGAAGGGGTGGTCGAGGGAGTATCGACGGCATGGGCGGCAGGGTCGGCCGCGACGGTCGGCACGATCGCCTTGCCGGGATCCGTCGGCGCGACGGCAGGAGCCAGAGAAGCGGCGCGCCCGCCTTTCTTCCGTGACTTCTTCCCGTTGGGGTCAGCGGTAACAGGAGGAGAGTGCTTGCGACTCCCGCCCGCGGACGGCCGAGGGGCCGATCCGGAACCCTCAACAAGGAGGGGGTCGACCCCAGTGACTTCTCCTCCGGGGGCACCCGAGGCGACCCGTGGGGGAGACTTGGCCTCAATCCTCCCCGAAGGAGGCTCGGACCGGCGTAAATCTTCATCTACAGAGCGACGAGGCGCCCGCCCGGAAGAGCTCCCACGGCCCAGGCGAGATCCTAGCCGAATGAGCTCGTCAACATCGTGGGTGAATTCGCGGCTGGCCATCCCTGTGAGAGGAAGCGAAATCAGGGTGAGCCAGAGGTTAAACGGAAGGAAGGGAGACAACATACCGGGGACCACAGAGTACACTTAAGAAGCAGGTCGTCCAGCAAATCCCAGACCGACCTCTCCTCAAGAGAAAGTGACGACAGGAGGCGGACCGCGGCCCGCTCGGCCTCGGATAGGGTTACCGTCCTGTCGGTTTGTTGCGAACTCCCCCATCCTGTCAAGATCACCGAGACCCGGGGAAAGACAACGAAAACAAAGCTAGAGTCTCAGTTCCCCAACAAAGGGGGCAGACCGAGCAGACACACCCGCCCCGCGCGGGCTCGGAGGTGCAGCCAAGATCTGAGGCCGACCGACTGGATCCGGTAAAAGTGAAAGAGGAGGGGGAGAGACGGCTCCAGGCCGTGAGTGATACAAAGCGTAATGAACCCGGTCAGCACCACGACAGAGGATGGCGTTAGCTGGCACAGGGCGACTTTCAAGGAATCCGTGAATTGAATGATAAAAGGGTGGAGGGGGAAGCGGAGCCCCAGATGGAACATCTCGACGTAGACGCCGACCTCGTTACTCCGCGGGAAGCAGATCCGCTCGTCTCCAAAGGGAATCCGGACGTCATATGGATGACATAGGTACATCTCTCGAATTTCCCTAGTGACTAAGAAAGGGGCCATAGATGACGACCGGAGGATCGATGGAGGGATGCCTAATCGCTCGGAAGACGAGGCCACATCGCCCCCAACGGGATCCGGAAAAAGTTTTCCTTTCCCTTTATCCGGGACCCCCGGGGGCGGCGAAGGAGCTTTGAGCCTCGAGGGATGGGCACGATCGGGACCAGGCGTCGGTCCGCCAGGACGTGTATCACCTATTCTAAGCATGGCCATAAGCACGGGTTAAAGAGTGGAAGAATTACCTTGATAAAGAGCTGGAAAGAAGGCAGATGTCGGGAAGAAGAAGCTGGCGGAACGGAGATCAAGAAGGAATGAGCGCGAAAGAATTGAAGCTCGAGGGATTGGAACGTATATATAGAGGACGATGGTTGGATCTGAACCGTCAAGGGAGAGCACGTGGCGATGTTAAGACGGCGGCAATGCTTCGAAAATTGCGCCAACGGAAGTTCAAACGGAGCGTGTAACGACCCGCTCTCGGGGGCCCGTTACTTATTTGGTTTATTCGCAGGTTCCGCAGTTTACCAGTGAAATCAGCATAGCCACAACTTAGAGATGTATCACAATACTCAAACCAGCGTACAGACGTTATTACAGTCCAAATTAAAGTACAACAACAACCAGCACTCTCTCACACAAATACATGAAGGAAGTACTGAAAGGAAATGCGGAAAAGGAAATACACTGTACAACACACATACCAACAGAAAAGTAACTAAAACTCTGCAGCCTCTGGGTCAATGTAGGCTCCACGAAATCTGGGCAATCTCCTCAATCAAGTCTTTGTCTGCCGGTGCCATAAATGGAACCGAAGGTAAGTCACAACAATTCTAGCGATAGAAAAAGAGGAGTGCACAAATATGGAGCAGTCTATGGTAAACAAGTGTGGAAAGTAAAGTAGGGACAGACAAGCATGCAAGTGCGATAAGTAAAGTACATCAAGTCAAGCATACAAGGGTGACAAGTAAAGTAAAGGTGACTGAGCAAGTAACGTGCAAGAATAACCATGACGATAACAATGAACATAGCAATAATGAGAGAAATTGTGCCTATCCTAGTTCGTGACTTATAAAGGAAAGTACAGTGAGCAACCAAGAGGCCAACTCTTTCCACGGGTGCTACCCGGGCGAACTATGCTATGAATACTGTGCAATAATCTCTGAGAACTATGCAATAATCTGTGATCTGTGATGGTTGTCACCGGCACTGTTATGGGTTGCTAGAACCCGCACGGTGACAACAAAGTTTGGACTAGTCGCTCCCGCACTTCCGCAATTATAAGTTACCCCAAAACCCAGTGTCTGTGCAGGTTACCGTTCTTTGCAATTTTACGAGTCATTTACCATTCTCACATTTCCAGTTACAATATTTCTGTCAAGTATGCCAATAATCTGTTCAGGTCAATAACTGTTCCGAGACTAGGTGTCAAGTCCTATGTTCATACGAGTACACTATCTATATTTCTAAGGGTAGAATTTACTGTGACTTACTATCGGGATCGTCGTAGCAAGACGAGGATGGAGTTAGAGCGCGAGGATTGGTACCTGCAATCATAGGAGATCATCGGTTAAAGATTACACTATTTTCTATCTATTTAACTTAACGTTTGTATTTTCTTTTATTATAGCCTAAAACGGGTCAAAACACGTACCGATAATTTTTAGGAGTGCTAGTTGCGAAAAATATAATTTGAGTAAATAAAGATGTAATAATATTACTTACTTCTGTCCATTACTTTATCAGTAATATTAGAATTTAAAGTGAAAATTATTAACATGCTATTGAATTTATTACATATCTGAAACATATGTATACATTAACTTCTAATCCATGAATTAGGATAGATCAAGCATTATTTTTAATATGATAAAAATGATTAATGGAAGATGGTACCCATCAAACTAAGTACCCATCTTTCCATTGCTGCACTTATTTCATGTTGTTCCACTAGCCAAGAATGAGGATGAACGAACAGATGTGGGAATTCTCACATAATTTTCATATTTGAACCTATCAGTAGTGGTTTGATATTAACCTACAAATAAGTGGATCCATTCTTGAACTTGACAGTGTACACCTCTTCGATGGGAGCATTTTATTATTAATTGAGAAATGATACCTTCTACTTAGAGAAACATACCACTTCGAGCACGTCTTTCGCGGGGTCAATGGCATGGCGGAAGAGCGCGTCGGCTTCGGTGGGAGGTGGCAGTCATCGGAGGTAGTGGCGTGGGTCGAGTTATGGAGCGGAGCTCGGTGCGCGGCTCAGGGGGTAACAGTGGCAAATCGGGAGCTTGGGAAGAGAGCTTCCCCATTTGGGCATTTCGTCGAACGGTTGACGGCTCGGGAGGGAGGCGGAGCAGCGGCCTCGGCGCAGTGGAGGAGGCGGACTCTCAGCGTGGACGGGCGAAGTGGCAGTATGCTCGGTAGCTTGGTGGGTTCGTCAGGGCGGGGGCCGTTTGCAGCGGCGGCGTCCTCGAAACGGTGGTGGCGTCCTCAAAACGGCGGCGGCGTCTGTCGCCGGAGCTGTGGCAGAGGGGCGCGTCGGGGACGGCACGGCGGCGACGGGGAGGGCCGACGAGCGGAGGTCGAAGTCGCCAGGGTGAGAGCGAGAGAGGCGGGGAGAGAGAGTGAGCGCGCGCGAGGGGATTTGCCCGGGTTACAACGAAAACAGAAAAAAAGGGAAGAGAGAGATTGTGTGTGTGTTGGGTTGAGGAGATAGATCTGAGAGGGGGGAGTTTAAATAATATAAAGTTATTAATATTATATTATGTGTTATTAATATGTTAGGTGTGCAGCTTAAATCTTTGGTAAAATTTGGGTGACCATGTTACACGTTTTGAGCGGGGTAGAGAGTGTTCTGTAGATGGGTTAGAAATAATACCATATATGAGTAATAATGGGGGTATTAATTCAGATCCAAGAACAATGGATCTGAACCACTATGGAGGTGGGTTTAATTGGGTAGGTCAGTGGATTGATTAGGGGTAAATCTAGTAAAATGGTAATTAGTAAAGGTAAAAGATCATTAGTGAATGTAATTGGCAAAGCGGTGAAAATACAGACACGTTTTCATAAACGACTCCGAAAAATTACGAAAACATACCCACGGGATCGTATTATCGCGAGGATCGCGAATACAAGATCCGTTCTGGGATTTGATCTACGGAAATACAAGTTTTAGGCCAAAATGTTTAAAAAGCGGGTTTGCGGGTTCTAGGTTGAAATGATATCAGAATATTACGAAATTAATGTGGGGAGCCCTAAATGATTATAGGATGCTACTGTAGATGTTTGAAAACGTTTTGAAAATGTTTGAATAGAAAATAAATTCGTCGAATCAAAACGGTAATTTTGGGAGATGAATTTTAACAGAAATGTTTTGGGCATTTGAGTAAATCTGAAATTGCTGAAATACAATATGATAAGTTTAGTGCTCTGAAATATTTTTATAAGAATTTTTGAAATCAGTTTTGATATACAACTCCTAACTAACCATTATAAAGAAAATTTAGAATAAAAATACTTTAAGTACGTATTTGAAGTGTTTGAAAAATACATGCCGTTACATCCTACCCTCCTTAAAATAATTCCGTCCTCGGAATTTTAGAAGATCGACAATCGCCTAAGCAATTTAAACGATCGAAAGGAAGGCTTGACGAACGACCATGACATAGGAAAATTAGTTGTTAATAGCATGAAATAAAACGTGATATCACATCATTTAAGAAAACAAAAGACGAATACATGAATACATACTATCACCATAGTTTCCGTAACTAGTTTCGAAACCTAGTATCATCACCATAGTTATTTCGATTTTTCAAGTAGCCAAAACATGAGACAATGGCACTACATGAAAATGATAGTTATAATGATGATGACATCTGTTCGAACTTGGAACCTGAGGTGATAAGTCAGTAGCACGCTTTATTTAACAACATAACATGAAGATCATAAAGTTTTTTTTAAGAAAAATTACAACTTAGGCTAATGATGACTACTGGGTTATAACCGTGAAAATAATCGTCATAGCATACAAAAACGTGAGGACTAATCCAAATGCATGCAAGCGGTCACAACTTAACCAGCAGAACACCAAAGACTTCATCTGCCACGCCAACCAGTTACAAGCCAATATCCAGATCGACACAAAAAGGCAGACATAAGGCCAACTCTCAAGGATCACAATCATCGCTACCACTACTTCCAGCAATCTCCATAATATCCAACAGTAAGCCAGCATCAAAGCTGTCCTCCAAATCAGAGCACAAGACTGGCATCTCATCTAAACACCTAAGGCCAAAAGCAAGCCGATACCCATCCCAAGTGATACTGCTCCCCAATGCCATTGGTCGACATCTACGGCTAACACCATCAGCCCTAAGCAATTTAGTGACCAAAAACTCATGAACCGAAAAACACTAAGGAGCGCCCCTAAGAAGCAATCGAAGCTGGGCAGCTCAAGGGGGAAGAACCAGAAAAAGGAGCTCCCAAGAATACCAATAGCGGTGGGTTCCCAATATCCTAACCACACGGCAATAGTGAGGGAGACGGCGAAGGCTGTCGTTAAGCCAATCGATCCCCAGAGTCGTTGATGGGCCATCGGCGGCTGTCGATCAGCGGCGGCGAGGGCTGCGACTGGCTGTCGATCTATGGCGGCAAGGGCTGCGACTGCGAGACGTGGCGGGGGCCTCCGGGATGGGGTGGAGCTTCGGGTGAGGCCGGAGGAGCTCAGGCGAGAGGGGCGAGGTGGAGGTGATGTTGGGGCGAAGGGGGGAGCCGTGGGATGGCTTGGTGAGGAAGGAGAGGGGGGTTTAAAAGGGGAAAAGAGGGGGTGAGGTTTGAAAAGGAGCGCCGAAAGTAGATGATAGGGTGGGGTAGGTTAGGCGGGAACATGGTTCGAGGCGAGGAAGAGGACAAAGGCAATAATGAAGGGGAGGTGGTAGGCGGGAAAAGGATTCAAATACATGGAAAATTGGGTACAAGACGAAAGTGGGGGTTAGAAAAGAAATACGAGTTCATGAAGAATGTAACAATGCAACAGCATACACGTCGGGTCTGGCTCGATATTTCACTGGTCCTTTTGATCGTCTTCCGCTGAGGAACTCGAACTTTATATGGTTGGGTATTTCGAATTCTACCCTCCTTTGACGACAGTCAAGGTGGCATGAAATGCTCCCAACCAATCCACCCTAAGAACAGTATCAAAAGTTGGCATCTCTATCACCATGAAGTCGGTGAAAAGATCTCGTCCACAAATCACTACAGAGCATTGGAGGCATCCGCTGGTTACAGATAGGAAACTGCCAGCGGTCTCGACCTTCCAACGGGAAGTCAGAGGTTCAACAGAGATGGCAAGTGGTTGAACGAAATGACTCGCTAAGAGGCAATGTGTAGCTCTTGAGTCGAACAGTGTGAGGGTATGTTTACCGGCTACTAAGACGATACCTGCCGTGATGAGAATCAAGTCTAAGGTTATGATTTCTAAACAATAGAGTGTATAGCTTAGTGGGATATCTCGTACCTGTGATTACTTGGTCCGTAGCTTCGGCCTCTTCTACTGTCATGGTGTAAGCTTGGCGTCTCGGGGTGGCGCCTGTCGTCGAGTCTGCTGGTACACTTGTTGCTGAGGAGGGAGTGGTTGACGCTGCTGAATAGATGGTGGTGGTCGCTTCCGTTGTGGAACTCGAACTTCTGATGGTCGAAAATTCAAACGCTACCCTCCGTAGCTAGAGTTCAAGCGAACTAGAAAGGAGAAGACTCTAAGAAGGTCAATCGAAAGGTCATCAAGCTAAAGAAAGGTTGATAGTGATGAAGATCGATGGTATTACATAATCATAATTCACGTCCTTGCGGTCCAGCGGACACGGCCAGGGAAGTGACTAAGCCAGGATCACTTATGCCCAGTCTAGCTAGGTTGATCCAACAGACTTTAGCCAAGCACATTGACCGGTATCATGGTCCATTGAAGGAAGATTATCATTTATATGAGTGCCACCGATACAAGAAGATTTTTATTAACAACTAATTAATCCTATCAAAATTTAGGTTTTTATTAATGACTTTTATTAAGTCCAGATAGGTCAGCTCCATTAGGGCTCTCCGAGGTGTTCCCGTCCATCTTTCGAGTGTCAAACCTGCATTCATAGAGAAATGTTAGCTTAGTCGAGTATCATATATGATACATCCTGGTTTCACTATACTGTTCACGAGGTATTTTGCACGGACCTGCGTGGGCCGCCAAACCTGTAACGACCCGCTCTCGGGGGCCCGTTACTTATTTGGTTTATTCGCAGGTTCCGCAGTTTACCAGTGAAATCAGCATAGCCACAACTCAGAGATGTATCACAATACTCAAACCAGCGTACAGATGTTATTACAGTCCAAATTAAAGTACAACAAAAACCAGCACTCTCTCTCACAATACATGAAGGAAGTACTGAAAGGAAATGCGAAAAAGGAAATACACTGTACAACACACATACCAACAGAAAAGTAACTAAAACTCTGCAGCCTCTGGGTCAATGTAGGCTCCACGAAATCTGGGCAATCTCCTCAATCAAGTCTTTGTCTGCCGGTGCCATAAATGGAACCGAAGGTAAGTCACAACAATTCTAGCGATAGAAAAAGAGGAGTGCACAAATATGGAGCAGTCTATGGTAAACAAGTGCGGAAAGTAAAGTAGGGACAGACAAGCATGCAAGTGCGATAAGTAAAGTACATCAAGTCAAGCATACAAGGGTGACAAGTAAAGTAAAGGTGACTGAGCAAGTAACGTGCAAGAATAACCATGACGATAACAATGACCATAGCATGAGAGAAATTGTGCATATCCTAGTTCGTGACTTATAAAGGGAAGTACAGTGAGCAACCAAGAGGCCAACTCTTTCCGCGGGTGCTACCCGGGCGAACTATGCTATGAATACTGTGCAATAATCTCTGAGAACTATGCAATAATCTGTGATCTGTGATGGTTGTCACCGGCACTGTTATGGGTTGCTAGAACCCGCACGGTGACAACAAAGTTTGGACTAGTCGCTCCCGCACTTCCGCAATTATAAGTTACCCCAAAACCCAGTGTCTGTGCAGGTTACCGTTCTTTGCAATTTTACGAGTCATTTACCATTCTCACATTTCCAGTTACAATATTTCTGTCAAGTATGCCAATAATCTGTTCAGGTCAATAACTGTTCCGAGACTAGGTGTCAAGTCCTATGTTCATACGAGTACACTATCTATATTTCTAAGGGTAGAATTTACTGTGACTTACTATCGGGATCGTCGTAGCAAGACGAGGATGGAGTTAGAGCGCGAGGATTGGTACCTGCAATCATAGGAGATCATCGGTTAAAGATTACACTATTTTCTATCTATTTAACTTAACGTTTGTATTTTCTTTTATTATAGCCTAAAACGAGTCAAAACACGTACCGATAATTTTTAGGAGTGCTAGTTGCGAAAAATATAATTTGAGTAAATAAAGATGTAATAATATTACTTACTTCTGTCCATTACTTTATCGGTAATATTAGAATTTAAAGTGAAAATTATTAACATGCTATTGAATTTATTACATATCTGAAACATATGTATACATTAACTTCTAATCCATGAATTAGGATAGATCAAGCATTATTTTTAATATGATAAAAATGATTAATGGAAGATGGTACCCACCAAACTAAGTACCCATCTTTCCATTGCTGCACTTATTTCATGTTGTTCCACTAGCCAAGAATGAGGATGAACGAACAGATGTGGGAATTCTCACATAATTTTCATATTTGAACCTATCAGTAGTGGTTTGATATTAACCTACAAATAAGTGGATCCATTCTTGAACTTGACAGTGTACACCTCTTCGATGGGAGCATTTTATTATTAATTGAGAAATGATACCTTCTACTTAGAGAAACATACCACTTCGAGCGCGTCTTTCGCGGGGTCAATGGCATGGCGGAAGAGCGCGTCGGCTTCGGTGGGAGGTGGCAGTCATCGGAGGTAGTGGCGTGGGTCGAGTTATGGAGCGGAGCTCGGTGCGTGGCTCAGGGGGTAACAGTGGCAAATGGGGAGCTTGGGAAGAGAGCTTCCCCATTTGGGCATTTCGTCGAACGGTTGACGGCTCGGGAGGGAGGCGGAGCAGCGGCCTCGGCGCGGAGGAGGAGGCGGACTCTCAGCGTGGACGGGCGAAGTGGCAGTATGCTCGGTAGCTTGGTGGGTTCGTCGGGGCGGGGGCCATTTGCAGCGGCGGTGTCCTCGAAACGGCGGTGGCGTCCTCGAAACGGCGGCGGCGTCTGTCGCCGGAGCTGTGGCAGAGGGGCGCGTCGGGGATGGCACGGCGGCGACGGGGAGGGCCGACGAGCGGAGGTCGAAGTCGCCAGGGCGAGAGCGAGTGAGGCGGGGAGAGAGAGTGAGCGCGCGCGAGGGGATTTGCCTGGGTTACAACGAAAACAGAAAAAAAGGGAAGAGAGAGAGATTGCGTGTGTGTTGGGTTGAGGAGATAGATCTGAGAGGGGGGAGTTTAAATAATATAAAGTTATTAATATTATATTAGGTGTTATTAATATGTTAGGTGTGCAGCTTAAATCTTTGGTAAAATTTGGGTGACCATGTTACACGTTTTGAGCGGGGTAGAGAGTGTTCTGTAGATGGTTTAGAAATAATACCATATATGAGTAATAATGTGGGTATTAATTCAGATCCAAGAACAATGGATCTGAACCACTAGGGAGGTGGGTTTAATTGGGTAGGTCAGTGGATTGATTAGGGGTAGATCTAGGGTTAAGGTAATCAGTAAAATGGTAATTAGTAAAGGTAAAAGATCATTAGTGAATGTAATTGGCAAAGCGGTGAAAATACAGACACGTTTTCATAAACGACTCCGAAAAATTACGAAAACATACCCACGGGATCGTATCATCGCGAGGATCGCGAATACAAGATCCGTTCTGGGATTTGAGCTATGAAAATACAAGTTTTAGGCCAAAATGTTTAAAAAGCGGGTTTGCGGGTTCTAGGTTGAAATGATATCAGAATATTACGAAATTAATGTGGGGAGCCCTAAATGATCATAGGATGCTACTGTAGATGTTTGAAAATGTTTTGAAAATGTTTGAATAGAAAATAAATTCGTTGAATCAAAACGGTAATTTTGGGAGATGAATTTTAACAGAAATGTTTTGGGCATTTGAGGAAATCTGAAATTGCTGAAATACAATATGATAAGTCTAGTGCTCTGAAATATTTTTATAAGAATTTTTGAAATCAGTTTTGATATACAACTCCTAACTAACCATTATAAAGAAAATTTAGAATAAAAATACGTTAAGTACATATTTGAATTGTTTGAAAAAAACAGGCCGTTACAGAGCGGTAATAATGACATTCATTTAATAGCGGAACCTCGATTGACGCACCCGTCGGATCGTAAAAGAGTCACATCACCCGAGCCGAACCGACGGAAGCCGAACGGCCCGGGCGATGGGGGCAATTGTTACGACTAATATGGACTAGCCCGAATTACAACGGCCCACGACCCAACCTCAAAGGAGACGCCCACTAGAGAAGGCGGGCCCGCCCGGAAGGGCCCACGGATGGGGCTGGAGGCCCAGCCACTTCGCCCTCGGGGGCATCCGACTAGCCCCCATTCGGCCAGATTAACCGCCCCTCGGAATCCACGATCCCTTAATGGCCATTAACGGACCCGTTAATGGGCCACCCCTCCACTACGCACGAGAGGGAGGAGGCGGAGGCGGATCGTGGGGACGTGAGAGGAGGCGGGACGTGGGGCAATCATGAGGGACACTATAAGGGGAAGGCCATAACGACGGGCAGGAGGATCGAGGCTCAGGTAATCAACAGAGAGGTACTCCATCAATGACCCAGGCATTCGCCACTCCATTTCCTTCCTCCCCCAAACTCGCGCCGCCTGGGTTAACTTTCCGGCTTCCTTACAAGCCGGACCTCCCCTGCCGAGTATCCTTTCAGACCTTGATCTGACTTAGGCATCGGAGGGGATTTGGCCGGAACCTAGGTCCGGCCTCCCTGACGAGTTTCCTCATCTGTTCAGGAAGACGATATCCGAGGCGCCGAGGCTACCCCTCTGCGTCGGTCGGCTACCCCCATCGCAGTCGTCAGGTGGACGGCTGCTCAAGCACCAACCCACTTGCAAGGCGCCGAGGCTACCCCTCGGCGCGGATCCGACCGAGGCTGAGCGCGACCCAGCCGAGGCCGAGCGCGACCCATCGAGCCGAGGCTTCCCCTCAGCTCTCTCACGCCGAGAACAAGTGGGCTCGGCGATCCCAAGGGACCCCCAAGTCGGCCCCTTGACCACGTTGACCACACAGCCGACGGTCAACGAACTGTGGTGAGAAAACACCCGTAAACACCCTATATCCAATTTCTCATGCGCATGATGAGCGATCTGTGTTCTTTTTCTATTGGATCTACTTTTCTACCTAGATCATTATGAAAAATCATATTTTTAAATATAGATCTATATTAAAAACAGTTTTTAAATCATTTTTGGATGAAAATTCAACGTTTTAACGTTAAAAATCAAATTTTTTATGATAAAGAACGTCGATTCAAAGATTAAAAATTGTATTTTTACAACAAAAATCTGTTTTTTCCCTCTGAAATCTACGGATAGAGGGATTGGCGTCCCCTCCCCCCGCGCGCGACCACGTACGGCCTGTAGCGGCCCTCGCGCGCCCACCGCACGCCTCGCCGGGTGGTCGGTTGCCTCCCGCACGTGCTCACCACGCTCGTCGCCCGCGCGCGCCTCGCCGCACGCGCCCCCCGCGCACCTCAATGGGCGGCCTGTCACTACCCACACACGCTTGCTGCATGCGCCCACCGCACGTGCCCGCTACACGTGACACCCACGTGTGCTCGACGCGACCTGTAGTCGCCCTACGCGAGCCTTGCCTTACGCGCCCGCCGCACGTGCCCCCGCGACCTGCAGTTACCCCACGCGCACCGCCCAGCCTGCAGCCGCCTACCCACGTTGCGCCGCCATGAACTGCAGCAGCCACGCACGCGCCACCGTTTTCGGTCACCGTCCCCCGCGACGCCCCCGTTTGCGACCGTCGCCACAAAACCCTAATTAGTGTTTTTCCACATTTTTTTAAAAACAAAGGGCTTATAAAAATTATTGATCCATTTTTTAATTAATTTCAGGTATATTTTATGTTACTTCATCACAATTGCATTTTTCATATTGGATTATATTATTATTTTTCATGTTTAATAATTATGAGAATCCTGAGAACGCTCTGTCGTTAGTTAACTAACCTAACGGGTAATGACGTTTCCACGTGGTCTAATTAATTATTAAACAAAAATATTTTATTCCATTGAAATGCCTGTAATGTTGCATATTTTCATTACCCGTAGAATGAATTTATTTGCGACATACTACATGCATGTGATGAATAAACAAATCCCTGCTGCATTGTTGATGTTTCTGCGATGAATGTTAATATTTTGTTGTGGTTTTGGATCGGCTATTTGTCACCATTTATTTTCCTCGCATTTTTTTCTTTTTAGAGAAATTGTAGTGAGGATTAAATTGTATAAATTCCAAGACTGACGCACGTCCCATGAAGATGAAGATCTACTTCCAGAAGAATAGGGGCCCCAAGTATGTTCCCGAGTTGTATTTTATTTTTAATTGGACTGTATATGGACTTTATTTTAAAAAGGATGACTAGCCGATCCACACAACAAATTCTGTATCTGAATTGCATGATTATTTATTTCTTTTCAAATATTTAATTATTGCTTGTTTAACATGCTTTGATAAATGGCAAAGATAGAGAGCATCGACTTCGACGTATTGGAAGCTATATGCAAGAATTACTTGAGCTGGCAGTTGGATATCAAATTCCATCTGTGCTCACAAGGCTTGAGTCATGCCATTGCTGTTCGCGATACGGTTTCTGATATAAATAAGGCGAAAGCCATTATCTATATCAGACGCCATATTGATCAGACCTTGAAGGCCGAGTACCTGATCACAGTGGAAGACTCAAACGAGTTATGGACCAAACTCGAGGATCGATACATAAAAAAATGTTATCCTTTCTCGAGCGCGATATGAATGGGAGAACCTCCGTCTACATGACTTCAAGTCCATTACCGAGTACAACTCGGCATTATTCAGTATCATCTCACGCATGAAGTTGTGTGGTGAAAAAGTGACGGAGGAACACACCTTGGAGAAAAATTTTACAACTTTCCACGAGAAGGATGTTATCCTCATGCAACAGTATCGTGAACAGAAATTCACTCGAAACTTCTCTTATGCCTTCTAATGGCAAAACAGAACAGAGACTTCTTGCTGGCCACCCATAACTTGCGCCTTGCTGGCACTGCACCTGCGCCTGAAGCGCACAATATCTCCTCCTAGAAGAAGAAGAATAAATTCAAAGGCAAACCCCAGAAGGGAAAGGCAATGAAGAAGCAGGCTAGAGAACCTCCTCCAAAGACCAACAATGAGGTGAAGAGGAAAATGCGTGGAAGAGGAAAGACAATTGCCAGACACATGCCCCCAGGAAAGACTGAAAAGACAAATGCCACAGGTGTGGCATGACTGGACACTAGTCCAGAAACTGTTGTACTCTACGCCACCTCCAAGATTTGTACCAAGCTGGCCAGAAGTTTGCTGAAACAAACCTGGTGGAAAATGAAGACATGGCTCCAATCCGGTACATCGCCGAGGACTTCTCGACTGATGACCTGCTAGACTGATGCCTTATCTATTTCTGCAATTTATTGTAGTTGAAAAACAATTTCCTCTCTAGATGTTAGTTTCTTTTCACCATGTTAGTTTATTTTCAAATTTTAAATGAAATTTGCTTATTTTGTGCCTTATATTGTTGTACTTTTCTTTCTTGCTATAGATGGATAATAAATGCCTAGTGGACAGTACTTCTACGCACACGATCCTTCGAGATATTTGCTTTTTTCAAAGCATCAACCAATAAGATGGCACCGTAATCACTATTTCCGGTCCATCAAGTATAATAGAAGGATTAGGAGAAGCAAACATTTTGTTCCCCAATAAAACACAAATCTTAATAAAAGATGCTCTTTTCTCTCCAAGCTCACATAGAAACTAAGTTTCAGAGACATCTGTCTAAGCTGATACCACCTAGAAATGGTGGACAAACATGACAAAGAATACTAGTATGTAACGACTCTTAAAACGGTGCTTAAACCATCATTGAGCGTTTCGAGGGACTCCCGTCGGGTCTCTACCATACAACAATTTAAGCAATGGAAGCTAATATAATTGAGTACCAGAAGTGCAAAAATCAACCAGAATTCCAACTCTGGCATAATAGACTCAGACACCCCGGATCGGCAATGATGCACCGCAGCATATCCAAGTCCCGTGGAATTAATTTGAAGAACATGAAATTACTTCAAAAGGGTGATTTTCCTTGTCCTCCTTGTTACAAAGGTAAATTGATTACGAGACCATCTCCACTTAAAGTGGACTCAGAGTCTCCCAGCTCACTGGAAAGAATACATGGAGACATTTGTGTGCATATTCATCCCTCAAGTGGCCCATTTCGGTAATTTATGGTACTGATAGATGCATCTTCCAAATGGTCATATGTGTGCCTACTGTCCACCCGCAACATTGCCTTTGCAAAGCTACTGGCACAAATCATTAAGTTGTAGGCACATTTCCCAGACAACCAGATCAAGAAATTACGTCTGGATAATGCTGGGGAATTTACATTACAAGTCTTTCAAGATTACTGCCAAGCAACTGGCATTGAAGTTGAACATCCTGTAGCACATGTTCACACCCAGAACAGGTTAGCTGAATCTCTTATAAAGAGACTCTAATGGATCGCCCGTCCATTGCTAATGCAATCCTAGTTGCCTGCGACTGCATGTGGGCATGCAATCTTGCATGCTGCATCGCTAAAAGATTACGACCAGTTGGTAGTCAAACTTATCCTCCGATGCAACTTGCATATGGATCTCCACCAAATATCTCTTACTTGAGGACTTTTGGATGCACATTCTATGTCCCCATCGCACCACCGCAGAGGACCAAGATGGGTCCTCAACGTCGCCTAGGTATCTACATAGGTTTAGACTCACCATCGATCTTAGATACCTGAAACCCCTAACGGGAGATGCTTTTATGGCACGTCTAGAAGACTGTGAGTTTGACGAAAATACCTTTCCCAAACTAGGCTTGAATACTAAGAAGTCTGAAGCTTCAAAGAACATTTCATAGGATACCAAAACTTTACCCCACTTTGATCTGCGTACAAACCAATGTGAAGATGAGATCATGAAGATCCTCCAAATATAAAATACAGTTCGCATACTACCAGACAAATTCACTGACAACCAGAAGATTGTCAGATCACACGTCCCTGTCGCAAACACGTCAGCTAGGTTTGACATACCCAATGATGGATGCAATCCACCTGCAGCAGAAGCAGTCGTACCTCAACAAAAAGAAGTAGGACGACTGACTCGTCTCAAAATATATGAGCGCTACTCCCAAGTGTAGGAGATCGAACAAGTAATAATCCTGGTGAGTTCAGGTATCGTATCCACGGGACAACTGACCTACAAAACCACGAATTTCAGTTTGTAAAGAGTACTAAAACGATAATAACCAACAACCTATCCAGTATAAGGATATAATATTAAGAGTTTAAAATAATAACAGAAATCCTATGTTAAATACGAGGAAGGCAATATTGGGGTATCAATATGAAGAGTATGTGTTGGTTGTGATTTCGTTAGGATCTATGCAATCAATTATTATTAATACTTTTTCTATAACTCAACGTTTCACCCCGCAAGGGTATGAGAACGTCGAAAAATATAACGATAAACGAACATCGAAAAGTGCCTTAAGTATCGCATACAATACTAGTTTCATGAGGAAAATAAGCTTATGTGCCCGCAAGGGTCACGGTGTTTGTCACGCCCCGCTTACCAAACGACGGAGGCGAAGCGTGACTAAGGCCCGCTTAGGCCGGAGCTGAGAAGCTCTGACCCAATAAGCGTCTGTGTGGTACTCCAAGAGGAAGGAACAGGTCCCTGCATGTTAGTACAGAACAATAAAAGTACTGAAAAGAAAAGCATTCATTTTATTCCAAAATTATTCATCCAGAGTTCTGAGAGTCCAACAAAGCCTGACATGGCTACAACAACTGAAAGGTAAACTACTGGTGCAAGCACCCAACCTTGACAGAAAATAAACGGTGCTACGCACCCAACTAAACAACAGTGAGGAATCTGGAACAGCAACGTGAAGACCTCTAGCTCTGGTCCTCCTCGGGCACGTACTTGGGATCGACGTCCTCCGGCTCTACGTACTCTGGCAGGTCCGCCTCGTCAACGTACTCTGGCTCGACACCTGATGTACAACACCAAAAGAAAGGAACTGTATGTCAGGTAAAGTCTACAAAAGAGGTCAGACTCTACTGCAAGTTTACCGAACTATTAAACATCATTTTACTGGTTGATTAGCATTCTGTGGTTATAACAGTGTAACAAAAAGGAAGTAACGCAGCAGGAAAGTAAAGCGTAGTAAGCAGTAGTCGTAGCGTGTGCTATCGACTACGGGACTAACCTAAAAGTGACGGGACAAGACGGGACAAGTCAAGACGGGAGAAGACACGTGTGACACGAAGGGTTCACGCCTTACGGTACGAGGGGGATCAGACCCTCTCCCCGTGCGCACGCTCAACCCTACCCCAACCCAGGAACTCAGGACAAGAAGGTACATGGATCACTATGATCGCTTCCGGGCGTACACCCAAAAAGGCGACCGTGTAGTTTTACCGCAAGCGCACGGTGTAGCGGCGAGCGGGTTATCGAACACAGGGAGGACGAATGACAGTGCCTTCTCCGAACAACCTGGCTATAGGAACAGAAAAGAGGGAGTTTGCCTTTTGGCGATCCTGTCACAATCGTCAGACAAAGTATGGAGATATAAAATCAAATAAAGACGCCTAGGGAATGGGGAATCCCCGCTACTCACCGTATCTCGTCAATGTGATTCATTGGTATCACAATTGCTAGGGTAGAATTTCGGATGAACTAGTTGCAACTGAATGTAAAACCTAGCTCAAGCTCTCGCGATGTTACCGGTCTATTGCTATCCTAGGTTTGGGTCCAATCTCTTGCAAACCCTAGCCTAGGCAAGCTAGCATTAGGATCAACATCATCGTTCAATCGCGTCCCGAGCCCACTCTCATGCAAACTCGGGCCACGACCTAGGTAGGGATAGTTCCTACCCGTCCAATCTCTTGCAAACGGGTATCGGTATGGAATTGCAACCGAGAACCCTAGTATCGGCCCAATCTCTTGCAAACCGATACTACGGAAACTCAATTTCAACCCAATTCGGATTTCTAGGGTTTCCTATCGAATCAGGATCCAATCTCTTGCAAATCCCAATCGATATGAACACCTAGCTATCCGTAGTATATCGATCCCAAACTAACCCTAATAGCAATTCTAGCAATATTTCTACCAAATCTTCACAAATCGGAAATTGGGCTCGTAGGGTTCATCCCCATGCCCCAAGACGTTAGGACTACTCACAGTTCATATCACAATTGCAAAAATAATCGATTGAAATAATAATAGAATTCATCACAATATTCAAATAAGCAATAAAAATGAGATTTTTAATGAAGATGGAGACAAACCAATAGAGTTCTCCAAGAATCCAATAAAAATAAACTTTTCTCTCCTCTCCAATAGCAAGAATCAAAAGCTAAAAAGTTTAATCTAAAAAGCTGCAAAAAGCAAAGAAAAAGCTCTCTAACCAAGGTTAAAAACTGGGGTTAAATACCCCCCAAAATTGTCCAAAAAACTGTGACCAAAATGCCCCTGCGCAGCCTGAAAATCGCAATTTACGCTACAGGCAGCGCGGCTCACTCGGCCGAGTTACAAAAGTCGCTCGGCCGAGTGAGAAACCCTGAGAATTTCTAGTAAGTCTGGGGTCTTGGGGGTCTTCACTTCGGGCGTCGCTCGGCCGAGTGAGTTGTCGTCACTCGGCCGATGGCTTCTATTCACTCGGGCGGTCGGCAATTTCCACTCGGCCGCGTGGGTCTTCTGATGCTCAGGCAGACGAAAAACAGTAAGTCGGCTCTTTTTGATGGGCGTCGTCTGAGTGCGACTCGGGCGGACGGGGTTTCGTCACTCGGCCGATGTGGCTTCTGATGCTCGGCCGAGTGCACACATGAAGCGTGTCCAATCTGGTCGGCCGAGCGGGGTCTCGCTGGTCGGCCGAGTGACTCCTTCACTCGGCCGAGTGAGACACCAAAAATGCCCATTCTGATTGTTCTTGCCTCCTCGTCGCTCCTACGACGTTCCTTCTTCTTCCGCTCCTCTCCAATGGCTAAATACCCCTCGGGGAAGTCGTCGGTGACACTCTGGAGTAGGTGTATCTCGGGATCACTCCAAATCGCTCCAAATCTCCTGAAATACGACAAAAACAACAAATCGTGAAAAGTATCACAATATTGTCGATAAATCGCGAAAAGCGTGATTTTAGCGATCTAAATGGCATGCAATCATGCGGAAAAAAGATGTAAAATATGGAGTGATCAAAATCCCCCAAGCTTACCTCTTACTCGTCCTCGAGGAAGCCAAGTAAAAGGCAAACCCGGTGGATTCGGAAAACGAAAACGACGAAAAACGGAAAACGAAAAACGAAGAAGGAAGAAGAAAGTGAAGAGGGAAGCTGCTAGATCATTTTCTCAGGACGTGGGTTTTGCTTACTCATATGGCATGCACCGAATGTAAAACACATGTCAAAGAATTTTATTTCGATATCATAGTATAATGGTGCAAATAGAAATAGAAAACCCAAGAATACTGATATAGCATGAAAAACGGAATAATTCTAAAATTAACATCGTCTGAATCATTTAAAGCGGTATACAACATCGCAGATCACACACTTTTCAATTGAACGCTTTCTAAGAGGAGTATAAGAATATCACGCAATAGAATAGAAAGAATAGAAAAGCATGGATTTCTTGAAATGAGTGTTAGGCATAGATTTCTGGATTTCGTAAATCTAAAACAATCTCACCGAGTATAGAATATTACTTAGCCTAGGTTGTCGTGCACCGTCAAGTAGTCACTCTCTCACACATCATTGGATTCACTCCCCCAAGCTTATATATAAGCGTGGTGGCACAAAAAACAATATTTACATCCCCATTTTTATGAAGCTCCAAAAGTAATGAAAATAAAAACAAAAAGAGGGAAGAAAGAGAGAGAACATAAGATGGGATCGTTTATTGAGATTCTTTTCTCTTTTCTTTTCTTTTTCTCTCTCTCTTTTTTTTTCTCTTTTTTTTTTCAAACAACATATATACACAATGATCCCAAATCAAAGAGAAATAAGGATATACAAGAATTTTTCTTTTTCTTTCCTTGGTTTTGGGAAATTTGGAGCTAGGAATTAATAGCGGGGGAAATGCCATATATTAGAATCGCTAAGGGGAGATTCACCAATGATTTTAAAATAGAGAATTGATGTTCAATATATATAGAGAAAGAAATAAATATGTCTCTCAGTTCACTCTATAAGACGTGCACGACAACTTCAGCAGGGTAATCTAATCTACTCGGTTTCGATCACAAAAAAGCAAAACTAATCCAGATTTATCATAGCTAACATCATTCAATCATCCTGAAGTGAAATGTACAAATCATGCATATAGAAGTGATATAGGAAAAGAAATCGGTACTCCAGATATAAGCATTCAATGCGTGAATCTTGGTGTGTTTTCTGCGATAGCATACATATGAATATTCAGACTCAGCTAATAATAAAATTTCATCCATTTTCATGCGGAAAAAGTGTGGGTTACTATCTCTAAATGAAAGGCAAATCACAGCATATGATATGAGAAATAAAATCTAAGACATGACAAATATAGCATGCATATAGAGAAAGCTAACTCCACGTCATCATCATCACTGAAAAGTCATCTCTAGCATGAGATGAAAAAGAAATAAAGATAAAGAGGGAAAAATAAAGCTACTTACAATGCAGCACACAAAGAAAATAAGAAAAACGTGATGCATGGTAAAAAAAAGGAAAAGTGATGAAAATGAGTGCAAATGCGGAAAATGGCGTGAAAAAAACTAAAAATAAAGGTGGTAAATCGAAAAGCGTGAGAACTCACTCCCCCAAGCTAAATTGCACAGTGTCCTTAATGTGCGAAGTGTGGCACACCGAGAGACGTGTAATGTGAGGGGAAGGTGAGGATGCATGCATGAGGAAAAAGAAAATAAAATAATGAAACGAAAAATATGATGCGGACATGATGCATGCAGATATAGGAGATATAAAAGTGTGACACCAAAAACTCTCCCTCTCTCCCAAAAATGATATAGAAATATATGAACAAAATGTGGTCCCAAAAACAGTGAGGGGAGGGGGGTGGGCAAAAAACATCAGGACCCAGCAGAGACGGGCAGCACGATGGCAAAAAGGATCAATGGCAACAAGGGTTCCTAAGAGGGTGGGGCTGCGCCGTCTCCGTCCTGAGGCGGAGGTGGTGGTGGTGGGGGCGGGGGAACAGTCTGCTGAGTGGGTGTGGGTGTGGGTGTGGAAGCAGGCTGGGTGTGTGTAGGAGTGGGGGTGGGTACCTGCTGGGTGGGTGTGGGTACGCGAGGAAGCCGGTCGAGAATCTGAGTGAGGCAATAGTGAATGCCCGGTAGTAGGTCGAAGCGGCTGGCCATAGCGGTGACGGTGGCAGACATGGTCCTGAGGTCACCTCTGAGGCCACTCACCGCCCCCTCGAGAGCACGAATGCTCTGAAGTACAGTGTCGGGGGGAGGTGGTGCAGAGGGACACACCTGTCTGTGCTGTGCAGGACGAGGCTGGCGGACTCGGGTGGCATAGGTGATGGGCTCAGCAGGCATGTGGAGGAAGGGTGATGTGCTCACAAATGTGGGCCTAGCCTCAGTGCGAGGCTGGGGCGCAGGCTGGTAAGACGTGGAGGCAGCAGCAACGGAAGTGGAGTATAAAAGTGACAACGAGGCGGCCAGAGAGGTCGGTGACACAGACGTGTGGACAGACGCCACGACACTCTCAGAGAAAACGATTGCGGTGGAGACAGAGGTGGACACCACGGTCTCCACGACGGTAGAAAAAGAGGGCTCTCCACTCTCAACTACAGTCGGTGGGCGCTCGGGTAGGGCGGAGCAAACGGGCTCAACGGACAGAGGGCCAGCTGTGGTGGGAGTGGTGGTGGGCATGGAGGTAGTGGAGGTGGGCTCAGCGAGGGTACTCCCGACACCGACAGAAGTGTGGACAGAGGTGTCGGGAGCAGCAGAAATCTCAGGCTGCTGAGGGGCCACGGGGTCAACAGGAGCAGCGGGGTCAACGGGTGCAGCGTGTGCAACGTGGGCATGCTCAGCCTGCTCAGCCTCCTCGGCCTCAAGAACGTAGGCGGCGGGGATCAGGAGATCCATCGCCGGAAGCCAGTCCACCTGTGCCGGTGCTATCTGTGTCCGAGCTGGGCTCGGGAGGATCATGTAATCCGCACCGAATGGACCGTGCAACCAAACCCAGTGCCGCTGACCATGCGGACGAAGCATCTTCATCCGGGCCATGACATCTATGGACAGTGAAGTGGGGCCCGGGGCTCGTCGCAGGTCAGCAGGAAGGTCCTCGCCGATCATAAGAGCGAGCAGGGTGATCAGACCGCCGCAACATATCGGTGAGCGAGCGCCCACCGATACGATGATTGTAATGCCCTACAAGCTACTGCACAAGTACTAGAGGGGGGGTGAATAGTACTTTAAAAATAACAAGGAGTATAATTCCTAATTATAGTGCAAACAACTACCAAATCAATTTGCGGAAGCTTAAATTGAAGACAACAACAAAATTAACAATGCTAACACAAGATATTACTGGGTTCGGATCCACCCAAGTCTCCCCGACTTGTTCCCGGTGATCCTACGTCCCAACCACCCGGATCCCCTCCGGATACTTGAGTTAGAAACCCTAACTCAAGATTTCCACTATGAAATACTTGTGAAAAACCTCCACAAGTCAAATCATACAAAATGTAATTTGTGACTCCCACAACCCGGGATCACAACCACACTCTCACAACCGAGAGTGAAACTTACAATTCAAATATGAAATGAAATAAGAAAACTTCTTACCGACAAAATACCTATGCCTTGAGTATTGCTTACGAATTAGGGCAAGGATGATTTTGAGGAAGAAGTGGCACCAAACCCTAGCTCCAAGATGTAGATCAGCGATGGAGAGCTTTGGGGATGTTGGTGACCTAGAATCAAGCACTTGGCTTGGAAGGCTTCACACTCAATGAATCTCTCTTTGGAAGTAAGAGTTAGGAGAGATTATTGAATGGAAAGAATAAGCTTTGAATGAGCTTGGAATGATTTCTCTTGATCTCTAAACTTGCAATAATATCATCCTTGGCAGCAATGAATGCAGCCCATCAAGTATATATAGGTTAGAGGAGAGAGAGAAATCAATTCGAGTCATTAAATGCTCCAACGGCTCTTTTCTGAACCCAACTAGTCGGTCAAAGCACAACCACTGACCGACTAGTTCATCAACTAGTCGGTCGGTCAATAAACGTATACCGACTAATGAGTGAACAGAGAAAAGATCAAAGCACAGACATAAGGAACTAGTCGGTCTAAGAAGAGTAGCTGACCAACTAGTTTCACAACTAGTCTGTCGGTTACTCAACTGAGACCGACTAACAGATAAAACTGAAGTCTGAGCAGAAATAGACTTAGTCGGTCCAAGAACAAATGTTGACCGACTAATTCACCAACTAGTCGGTCGCCAAATGAGCATAGACCGACTAACGATAAACAGTAAGTTAGGTGAAAAATTGGCATGTACAGTAAACTAAACTAGTCGGTCCAAGAAGGAAAGTTGACCGACTAGTTCATCAACTAGTCGGTCGATCAATGAACACAGACCGACTAAATGATAAACAGTAGCTTAGGTTCAAATGTGCATGTACAGGGAAAGCTCAACTAGTCGGTCACAGAAGCATCACTGACCGACTAGTTCACAAACTAGTCGGTCGGTGAGTCAACTTAGACCGACTAACTGTAAACAGTAAAGAGCTTGGAAAAGACTGAGAAGAACTAGTCGGTCCAAGAAGCTTTGCCGACCGACTAGATCACCATCTAGTCGATCAGTTCTTCTTCTTGAACCAACTAACATGCACAAGAAGTCGCAAATCGAAGCGCGAAGCTTCGGGAAGGATTGTATGGACTTCTACTAAGATCCTAGAGCTAAGATATGAGCGTTATGAAGAATTAAACCGTAAGATCTACTCAAGGCTTAACATTCTACGAAAGAAGCTTAAAGACTATAAATAAAACTTGACGAAACCGTCTTCAATAGCTTCAAGCGAATCTTCATGACTTCTAAAATGGTCATAAGCTTCAACGAAGCTTTAGGCATACGATCACGTGCTTTGAGAAGTCTTGAGACGTCATAATAGATATTCATATGAATTTGGCGACGATCTCCATAACTGCGCTCACAAAGTGTTAGTTCACGTTATATTTATGTTTGTTCATCATCCAAAACCAAATCCGGGGAGTCCAATATCCAACAGTCTCCCCCTTTTTGGTGATGACAAACCAACATAAATAATAATAAAAAATAATAATTCAAATGAAATTTACTTACTCCCCCTTCATTGATGACACGTTAATTCCAAATTAAACAATAATAATACGCATCAAGCAGACGAGCAAAGTATATAAATGAGAATCGATTATTGAATTATCGAATACCAAAAGTAGGTTATTGAAATATCGGATTTGAAAATCCATTTATATATCTTAACTCCCCCTGAATCTAACACATCAAGTTAGATTCTTGGAATAATGCTCTAAATTTTCATTTAGCACATCGTTATTATTATATCTCTCCCCATTTGGCATTAGCAAAAAGAGCGGGAGGAGATCAACGACAACAACAATGGCCTCCAAAAAAATAAAGCACGGGAGTCGTAGAATACGACGACGGTTCAAGTGACACCAAAGAGAAAATACGAATAAAATCAAGGCGTGTCAATGAAACCATAGTCGAAAAATCGTTAAACGAAATCATCAAAACTCAAATCAATATTACGGATTGAGTTATGGAATATACTCTCCAATATCAACATTCTTGGTTAATTTAGTGCAAGGAAAACAATTCTATGTTTCCATAGAAGAAATTTCTATTAAACCAAGGAATATCGTCGAGCGACGAAATCAAACAGCAGAGACAAAAATATAAATTTTGCACAATAGTATGAGATGTCAACTGCGATGTATATATATAAAAGATATGAACCAGAGTACATCAAAAATGAACATCACTGACTTACAATACATCGATCCACCGATCGGTGCACAAAAATACATCATCATATCACATATATCGGAGTGGCATAAAACATACAACATCATCAAAATACATCAAAATACATCATCAAAAGTATCAAAATACATCAGAATGACCCAAAAACCCCACTCTATCCTAACCAAACTCTCACACACTAGATGTATCATCTAAGGAGCATCGGAGAGTCCTCAAAAAAGCTCAAGAGGAACCGGCAGGATCTGCAGCAGCAGCAGGCTCTGTAGGAGAAGTGGATGAAACTGGATCAGCAGGAACGTCTGGAAAATCAGCAGGAGCGACGGCAGAAGTGGCAATCTCTGGAGCAGCAACAGTAGTGGCCTCGGGAGCACCAGTCGGAGTATCCACCGCAGGAGTGGTGGAAACAGGTGTGCTCTCGGGGGCACCAGCAGACGAAGCAGCAACAGCAGCACCAGAAGGAGTAGCACCAGCAGCAGATGTGCCCTCGGGGGCACGAGTGGAAGTACGACAAAGCTCCTCAATGTCCTCCTCGGCCAACTCATCCATCTCCTCATCCTCAGAAACAGGAGGAGGAAGCTGAACACCCATCAGACTAGCCATACGGTAAACTACCTCCTCGGTACGAGCCAAACGAGACTCGTGGCGACGAAGTAACCGAACGACATCATCAAGGGTGGCAGAAGGAGCAGCTGAGGCAGAGGCAGGGGCAGACGCTGAAGGTGTCGTCCTCTAAACGTGACGGAGCGCCGCAAGAGATTTCTTGACGGCCGTCGCGTTCAGGGGAGGACCAAGTGGACACTCATCGTCACGAGGCAAGGGGACACGGAAGTGACGGAACACAAGGGTCAACAAGCAAGGAAATGGGATATGAGCCGATTTAGAGGACTTGCGAATACACTCGAAAGAGTCAATCTTATCGAGTATAATGCGAGCCCAATTAATCGATCTCCCCATGAAGATATCATAAATCAGCTTCAGAAAAGGCTGGGACGGTAGAGATGAGGAGCCGTACTTGGGAAGCAAGCACGACTTCAGAATAAGAGTGAGGACCCATGCATTCGGCTTGAAAGATTTTGAAGGCACGCCAATCATGGCGGGAGGAATCTGATGGAAAATCTGAGAGAGGACGACCTAATCGAGGGAGGTGATATCGTCAACAGAAATGTCTGAGGGGAGGAGGCCAGACGAGGAGATACCCAAAATCTCTCCTAAGATTTCTGTTGTGAGGACTATAGGAGTCCCCAAAACAGTCGTCTCAACAGAGTGGGTCTCATCGTACTGACCCCGGATCCTATTGGCATAGAATAGCTTGACTAATCGAGGGTATGGGTGAGGATTCTCCTTCGGGTCGTATCGAAGGTAATCGAGTAGACCGGAGGACGAAAGAAGATCGGCGAGGCCTAGGAAGTCGCTAAACTGGATGAAATGCTCCAGAAGCAGCGAGCAATGCTCGATACGGTTGTAAGCCGTGAGACACAAAGGGTCGTCACGACACAACGAGATATCAACACCGCCTACCGGCATCGGAGCCTTTCCCTTAAGCTTACGGGTAGACGAACGAGGTCGGGAGCTAGACTCGGGATGGGTAGGAGGAGTGGGTTCCCTATGAGTCTCAGGCTCGGGGATATACTCGGTGTCGGAATCCGAAGCACCGGGAGGAGTGGGAGCACGAAAAACTACAGGCCTGGGCTTGGGCTGAGATTTGGTTCGGGGTTTCGCAGTCGCCATCCTCTTACGCTTAAGAGGAGGAGAAGACGAAGAGGGTTAGGTGGTCTTGGCATGGCGTTTCGGAGGGGTTCTCGAAGGTTGAACGGGATCCGTAGGGTTAGGTTCTACGTTCATCGGTGAGGGGCTAGAGGGAGTGATCGGGATTCGTGTTCTTGCCATAATCGACGCAAGACACGACACAAGAGAGATCAATAGGATGCCCTAGCCGAAAAAGATTGAAACCCTAAGAAATAGTTTGAAACCCTAGAAACCGAACTAAACCTAACCCTAGGAATAGGAAACTAACCCTAGACAGGAGAGGGAGGGAGAGGGGTTACCCTAGGTGGAAGATCGACGGCGATCGGCGGCGGGAATGGTCGGAAATAGGCCGGAAGTCGAAGGGTCACGAGGGAGGTTCGGGGTTTTCGAGCTGGAGAATTAAAAAACAATCGACTAGAATGAAAACGAACCGACTAAAATGAACTTAAGTCGGTCGAGAGTTCAAAAGACCAAACAGTCCCTGGCACACCTAGTCGGTCACAGTTCAAGCACTGACCGACTAGATCACGATCTAGTCGGTCGGTCAATGAGCTTGAACCGACTAGTTGCAAACAAAGAACAGTCGAAGATTTCCGGAACGAGAATTAGTCGGTCTAAGTTCAAATACTGACCGACTAGAACTCAATCTAGTCGGTCGGTAAGTAAACTTGAACCGACTAAGGAGTGAAGCTGGAGAGGAAATGCAAAAACCTTGAGTTAGTCGGTCTAAGTTCTTCTACTAACCGACTAGATACGAATCTAGTCGGTTGGTGGTTGAACTGAAACCGACTAAATGAGTCCAAAAGTTGATAATCAAGTTCTCTCCTCAATACACTTGGACGATACATCGCAATTCTCTCAATAATCATCTAAACTACCCCATTAAACATCGAAATCTCAAATACGACATTCAAAACATGAATTCGAGCACAAATTCAAAATATCACATAAAATCCCGAAAAATCCAATAAGTCTAGCATGAATGAAATATTTCGAAATATAATAGCATGCAAGATTATTGAATGAAACATGAATCCTATATCTCGGATTCACCCATAATCCCCAATTCTCGACGCAACTGCACAATGGAGTCCTCCTTTAGGGGTTTCGTGAAAATATCGACGATTTGCTTTTGGGTTTCAACGTACACTAAAATGATGTCCTTTTTAGCAACATGATCATCTAAAAAGTGGTGTCGGACATCAATGTGTTTCGAACGGGAATGGTATACCGGGTTCTTGGAAAGACATATTGTACTTTGGTTGTCAACCATGATAGAGCAAGTATCACAATTAATACCAACGTCTTTAAGTGTGTGTCTCATCCAAAGAACTTGAGCACACGCGGCACCGGCGGCAATGTATTCCGCCTCGGTGGTTGAAAGTGATACGGAATTTTGCTTCTTGGAAAACCAAGAGACAAGGGAATTTCCTATAAAATGGCAAGTGCCACTAGTACTTTTCCTGTCGGATTTGCATCCCGCATAATCGGCATCACTATATGAGATTAACTCATACGTGCAAGATTTCGGATAAAGTAATCCAAAATCTAAAGTGTAACTTAGATAGCGAAAAATACGTTTTACCGCTACTAAGTGAGACTCCTTAGGTTGAGACTGATAACGAGCACATACACATACGGCAAACATAATATCGGGCCTACTTGCGGTAAGATAAAGTAAACTACCTATCATACCTCGATATAGACGAATGTCTACATCCTTACCGCCCGTATCCTTATCAAGATGCATAGTCGTGCTCATTGGAGTCTTTTTCCCGGAGGCACTCTCCATTCCAAATTGCTTTAGCAACTCCACCGTATACTTCGTTTGGTGGATGAAGATTGCATCGTCCATTTGGCGAATTTGGAGACCTAAGAAATATTTGAGCTCACCCATGTGGCTCATCTCAAATTGTTCCTTCATAACATTAGAAAACTCTTCGCAAAGAGAAAAGTTAGTAGCACCGAAAATGATATCATCAACATATATTTGAACTAAAATTATATCATTATTCGAATGCTTAACAAAAAGTGTAGAATCGGCTTCTCCCATTTTAAAAATCAAATCCAAAAGAAAATTCTTTAGGCGATCATACCAAGCTCGAGGAGCTTGTCTCAAGCCGTAAAGTGCTTTCTTTAGTTTAAAAACATGATTTGGAAATTTTTCATTTATGAAGCTCGGAGGTTGAGAAACGTAAACTTCCTCAACAACATCTCCATTTAAAAATGCACTTTTAACATCCATTTGAAATAATTTAAAATCCTTATGGCATGCAAAAGACAATAATAATCTAATTGATTCTAATCTAGCTACCTGACCGGCGCCCCGTTTACGGTTTGGGCGCGGTGTCGTTTTACCGCAAGTGCACGATTAGTGTAGGGTGCGGGTTTATCGAACTCAGGGAGGTGGATGGCTTGAGTGGCTACTAGCCTCGCCTAGGTTGTGTGCTAGCTACGCGGATGATATGGGTGAAGTGTAGAAATAAAAGAAAGAAATGCAAAAGACACGACGTGAATCCCCGCTAACACGGGCTAGAGCACTCATGACACTTGGCATTTGACTTGATCCAGGGTGAGACATTGCCCCAAAAGGTGGTACCTAGCGTCCATGGCCCGATATTCCGGTCGGTGCCAAGCACGCTAGGCCTACCCGGTTCCGGACGGTGGGCACTCCCGTGTCCATTAACACCTTCCGCAACCGGGAGCATTAAGGTCACAATGATAACTCCCAACACTTCGTCCAAGCCGCTCCCGCGAGCTGGGACTCGATGTCTACACAAGGGGCGTGAGCTATGGCTAGGGAGTCAACCGCCAAGTTTATTCCCCCTTGGCCCGACGGTCAGAGGCGGTCTTTCTCCCGCCAATGACAATGAAACACCCCCGTGTAACCCTAATGGCCAAATAGGTCAAATGTGATTTCTAGCAATACATCGAAGCGGATCTTGACAGGACAAGCACCGGACCCCAACCCCCAACACATCTAGTGTGTTGTCGTACGAATTGAACCCAGATTGCTAGAAATCCCCATTGACACATTTCATCGAACACGTGCCATGCAACCAAGTCTAATGTAATTTCCAAGCAACAATCCTACCCTAACCCGTATTAGGGTTCATCAAAACTACTCAATGGTGAATAACATATAAACAAACAACGCAAAAGACATATAAACTTTCACCATCAAGCAAAATAAACACAATACAAACAATGGAGAAAAAGAGAGGAGAATACTTATCTTGAGTGAATCGTTGATCCCTTACAAGACTTATTGAACAAAATACCTAATCTAAAACTAACCTAGAACTCCCAAGAGAAGGGGGGCAGAAAGCCCTAAAAACTCCAGGAGATTCCCCTCAAGTCGGCCAGCCTCGTGTATTTATACCCCCACTTCGAAACCCTAATGGTTCGGGTCCAAACCCGCAGGAAAAGCGTCACCCGATCGGTTGACAAGTCAACCGATCGGGTGATCTGTTACAAATAGTAAACAGAAAACGGCGAGCTTTCACCCGATCACATGAACCGGTCGGGTGAGTCCTTGAGTGACCGGTTGGATCTTGGAGCAGTCGGGTGAATCGATCGGTTCGACGTCCGTGTCTTTAGCTCTTCTTCTTCAGCTACAGATGAACCGATCGGGTGAGAGTCACCCGATCGGTTGGCGTTTTGCTTCGAGAAAACAGAGAACAGCCCCCGCTGAACCGGTCTACGAACCGGTCGGGTGACTTCTTTGTGAGCTGCGGCAGAGACCGGGTGGTGCACGCGTGCATCACCCGATCGGTTGGAGATGACCAACCGACCGGGTGAGGGGCTGAAAGATGAATTCTTCGACGTTTGGCTCCCTGGATCACGCGTGACTCCTCCCGTTGCTCCGGGGACTAATGATATCGTCGTTTTATGTCCCAAATGCTATAAATTCCTGCAAATATACAAAAACAAGGAAAAGTGAAAGAAAACAAGAAAACACGAGAAAACGAATAAAAGACAACGGTAAATAACGGAAAAACACGGGAGAAAACGTGCGCAAATATATGAAATACAAACGCACGTCAAAATCCCCCAAGCTGAACTCTTCCTCGTCCTCGAGGAAGACGAGTGAGAGTAGGAGCTCGGAGAGAGAAAATAGAGAGAAAGAGAGAAAAAGAGAACTCTATATCCTAGATCGCCCATAAGGGCCAACAAAATCAAACACGCCACACGAAGCAAGCATACGACAAAACACAACACTAAACCAAGGAATGTGAGTCCAAACAAGTGTTGTGGGCCCACGCAGTGAAGCGCGAGTGAGTGTGGTCGTGTGCTAGCAGGTGGTGTCACTATCTACGATGTGCAATAAAGCTCCATATACACATACCCAAAGAAAGACCCAAATTTCGATTCAATTTGAAATTGCGGTGAATATTAGCTCAAGCATGCATGAGAAGAGTATAAGAATAGAAGCGTATCATGCATCGGGGACTCCACAGCTAGGGACTAGGAAATCACCACACTATAGCCTAGGTAATCGCTAGAAGGTCCCTATGCCAAGTGTTTTCGAAAACGATGGAGGTTGAGAAGATGTGGAGTAGAACACTCGGTGCAAATTCTCGCCTTCCCTTTATTCACGGCAAGTAGGAAAATATTCACACGGGAATTTTTTTTGTTTTGGGTATTTGTGGATTTTTTTGGATTTTTGGGTATACCATTTTTTTTTCTTTTCTTTTCATTTCTCTTATTTTTGGGTTTTTCTTATCTTTTCTCCTTTTTTGGATTTTTGGGTTTTTTGGCTATACACATGTGTACTCTCCCAAGTGGGAGAACGGTACACGACGAGGGGATTTGCACCAAGTAAAACAAAAAAGAAGTCGAAATCTAAACACTTGGGCAAAGGAAACTATTTTCGCTAAATAGAGCGTAGGCTAAATGGGTTATCCTAGTCCTTAGTTGTGGAATCCCGACACATGCGAAATGAAGTATACGATATATATAGCATGCATATAGAAGCAGACATTAGAAGCAAATACCGCATATTCAATATCGAAGCATGATAATCTAGGGGTCATTCCTGGACAGGTATATAAAGTAAAATCACAAAGCAGAAGCACACCAAATGCTAGTCACGACACACGACTCACAAAAAGCTAAGTGGACCCACGAAGCATGAAATGCAATGGACTCGGCTTCCTAGGGTTAGTGAATGTGATTATCGAAGCTATGCTAAGTGTGCGTGTGATTTTCGTGGCAATTCATCATAGGGTTCATCTCTAGGAGAAAGAGATAAAAAGAAGAAAAGAAAAAGAAAAAGAAAAACACGGAGAAAAACGACTCAAATAACGAAGAAAAAGAGACAAAAGACGCACGAAGTGCGACTCCCCCAAGCTAAAACTTGCATTGTCCTCAATGCAATAGTAGTGAATACGGGAGGGCAATGAAAATGGGGGGGAGTTACGCACCGACACAAAAAATGAAAAACACGAAAAACACATGAGCGGAATTAAAAAATAAAGAAAAAGAAACACTAAAATAAAAGATATAAAACACGACAAAAGAACACATAGACACAGACACACAACAACGACACGCAAAAACATGCACACAAAAGTTGATTTCCCCCCAAGCTGAACATGACAATGCTAGCAAAATGATATGATCAATGGGGATGTAGAGATATGCTAGGGGGAAAATCGGAAAAGAAAGAAATCAAAATGCAGGAGAGACAGTGTGCTCATTCTCCTCGGAAGAGGAAGAGGGTGAAATGATAGAAGGACACGACATGAAGGGTTATTAAGATGCAAAAGCAAATCCTAGATACGCTCCCCTCGCTAATGAGAGGAGACGAGATTATTCAAATCTAATCTAGAAAGCGGTAAATTTTTACACTACTGGATTAGGATACACCTGAGCATAGGCGGATCCAAGATCTGAAGTGGGGCAGGTAGCTGCTCTAACTGCTCCTTCTGTGGCTCTGCCAGAAGCGCTGTGCCACGTGTGCCAATGGACCCAAGCAATGCACCTCCAAGCATCCCTCGTAGGTGTCCACCTGTGACCTGCAAAGGACGAGGTGCATTAGTCCATGGCAAGAAATTATTTCCCAAAATAAATGTATCCCAGAGATAATCGTCAACATGAGATGGAAAAATAATAAAAGGGTGACGAATACTCCCTGAGAATGGGTCGCTATCATCTGTACTAGCGATGACCAAATCCTCGCTCTCCATGAGAAGTGGCTCTCCAGGTTGTGACGCACCGCAGCATACCTCAAGGGAAGTAGATCCTGTGTCCTGCGAGAGATATGGCGTGTCAAAAATATATGAGTCTAAAGAAATATGACGTGAAAAGCGAGACTCAAATGTGGAGTGAGAGTGAGTATGAAAATCTCCCTGAATAGGGTCAATATGCTCAAGTAGATGCTCAGCCACAGAAGAAGTGGAGCGTGACGGTAGAGGTAGATTTGGCTCGGGCTCCATGAAGTGGATGATCGTATCCAAGCCCTCATGCACATCCTCCTCGATGATATGATCATGCTCCTCCATCTGCCCGATGTCCTGAATGACATCCTCATGGTTGACCACCGACCAAGGAGGAAGCTGTGACCGAGATGGCTGTGGAGGTGGATGTGGAGCGGACCCCTCGTATGTGGTCGTGGTGTCGTCGTCCTCACGCACATCCTCCTCGCCGGTATGCATAAGCTCTGCGGTCTCCTCGGTGCTCTCATAGGACTCATATGGGGTATCCAAATAAAGATGACAAGTCTCTCCCACAGATCCTAGAGAAATCTCCCCATCCTCACTATCATCATCAAAAAATGCTTCGTCATCCAAGTGGTAGTGTGGGAAAATTGGGGCATCGGTATGAGATGTGTCTATGGTGGCCGATGAGATGGTGGTCTCAACCGTGAAAGTGGGTATATCCTCTCCTTCATCCTCTCTCCTCGGTGTAGGCTCGGTGATTGGTACCATCAAGTTTTGTAACATTTGGCCTTGGTTAAACATGGCACTTTCAAGGAGAGACACGAGGCTTGGTTCTTCTTGTGTTGGTGGAGGGATATAAGGTTGAGGAAATGGATGGGAGGTGTTCGGGCAATGGTTGTGGGAAAATGTATGGCCTTGGTGTAGGGGGAGGCTCTCAAGCGTATATGGGCAATCATAATACACATGCCCCGCCATCCCACAAGTCTCACAAACCAAAAATGAATAGGGATTGTAGCCTCTCATCTGAGCATCGAAATCTGATCTCCACATGGCAATATCAAAGATACCTGGACAACAAAAATAAGAAAACTAGAGAGGAGTGTCAATAGTACAAGAGAATAACAAAGAGATAATATAATAGTGGGGGAAAAATTTCTTGGTTATTGAATATATTTTTTTAAAAAAAAAAGAAAGAAAAAGAATTTTTTTGTGTTTTTATGCGTAGTCTAACGAACCCAAGCTAAGCTAATATCAAACCGAACGCCTCCACGGCAACGGCGCCAAAAACTTGACCGGCGCCCCGTTTACGGTTTGGGCGCGGTGTCGTTTTACCGCAAGTGCACGGTTAGTGTAGGGTGCGGGTTTATCGAACTCAAGGAGGTGGATGGCTTGAGTGGCTACTAGCCTCGCCTAGGTTGTGTGCTAGCTACGCGGATGATATGGGTGAAGTGTAGAAATAAAAGAAAGAAATGCAAAAGACACGACGTGAATCCCCGCTAACACGGGCTAGAGCACTCATGACACTTGGCATTTGACTTGATCCAGGGTGAGACATTGCCCCAAAAGGTGGTACCTAGCGTCCATGGCCCGATATTCCGGTCGGTGCCAAGCACGCTAGGCCTGCCCGGTTCCGGACGGTGGGCACTCCCGTGTCCATTAACACCTTCCGCAACCGGGAGCATTAAGGTCACAATGATAACTCCCAACACTTCATCCAAGCCGCTCCCGCGAGCTGGGACTCGATGTCTACACAAGGGGCATGAGCTATGGCTAGGGAGTCAACCGCCAAGTTTATTCCCCCTTGGCCCGACGGTCAGAGGCGGTCTTTCTCCCGCCAATGACAATGAAACACCCCCGTGTAACCCTAATGGCCAAATAGGTCAAATGTGATTTCTAGCAATACATCGAAGCGGATCTTGACAGGACAAGCACCGGACCCCAACCCCCAACACATCTAGTGTGTTGTCGTACGAATTGGACCCAGATTGCTAGAAATCCCCATTGACACATTTCATCGAACACGTGCCATGCAACCAAGTCTAATGTAATTTCCAAGCAACAATCCTACCCTAACCCGTATTAGGGTTCATCAAAACTACTCAATGGTGAATAACATATAAACAAACAACGCAAAAGACATATAAACTTTCACCATCAAGCAAAATAAACACAATACAAACAATGGAGAAAAAGAGAGGAGAATACTTATCTTGAGTGAATCGTTGATCCCTTACAAGACTTATTGAACAAAATACCTAATCTAAAACTAACCTAGAACTCCCAAGAGAAGGGGGGCAGAAAGCCCTAAAAACTCCAGGAGATTCCCCTCAAGTCGGCCAGCCTCGTGTATTTATACCCCCACTTCGAAACCCTAATGGTTCGGGTCCAAACCCGCAGGAAAAGCGCCACCCGATCGGTTGACAAGTCAACCGATCGGGTGATCTGTTACAAATAGTAAACAGAAAACGGCGAGCTTTCACCCGATCACATGAACCGGTCGGGTGAGTCCTTGAGTGACCGGTTGGATCTTGGAGCAGTCGGGTGAATCGATCGGTTCGACGTCCGTGTCTTCAGCTCTTCTTCTTCAGCTACAGATGAACCGATCGGGTGAGAGTCACCCGATCGGTTGGCGTTTTGCTTCGAGAAAACAGAGAACAGCCCCCGCTGAACCGGTCTGCGAACCGGTCGGGTGACTTCTTTGTGAGCTGCGGCAGAGACCGGGTGGTGCACGCGTGCATCACCCGATCGGTTGGAGATGACCAACCGACCGGGTGAGGGGCTGAAAGATGAATTCTTCGACGTTTGGCCCCCTGGATCACGCGTGACTCCTCCCATTGCTCCGGGGACTCATGATATCGTCGTTTTATGTCCCAAATGCTATAAATTCCTGCAAATATACAAAAACAAGGAAAAGTGAAAGAAAACAAGAAAACACGAGAAAACGAATAAAAGACGACGGTAAATAACGGAAAAACACGGGAGAAAACGTGCGCAAATATATGAAATACAAACGCACGTCACTACCGGAGCGAAGGATTCTTCGAAATCAATACCTTCCTCTTGACGGTAGCCTTGAGCAACTAACCGAGCTTTGTTCCGGACGACGACTTGGTTTTCGTCGGTTTTTTTCTTGAAGATCCACTTTGTCCCTATGACGGTGTGGTTCTTCGATGGCAATGGAACAAGCTCCCAAACTTCATTCCTCTCGAATTGAATGAGTTCCTCCTCCATGGCTAAGATCCAAGCGCTATCTTCGCATGCTTCATTAACATTCTTTGGCTCTATTGAGGAGGCAAAGGCACAATGAGCGAAGTAGTTCACTTGCGATCTCGTCTTGACACTATCATGGATATTGCCAATGACTTGCTCATGAGGATAATCACGAACGGTATGAAGCCGTTTGGGAATACCTTGGTCACAAGAAACATTCTCAACAACTTCATTAGATGGGTTAGTCTCAATAGAATCAATAGAATCATTAGACTTAGAATTATCAAATGAATCACATAAAACATCCATAGAATCATCATCATTTGAAATTCTAGTTGGAACAAATCCTTCATTAAATGAGACATGAAGCGATTCCTCGATCGTTGAGGTTCGTTTGTTGAATATCCGGTAGGCTTTGCTACTCGAAGAATATCCAACAAAAATCCCCTCATCGGATCTTGGATCGAATTTGTCCAAACTACTATACGTGTTCTTAATAAAACATTTCGAACCAAAAACACGAAAATGTTTAACTTGAGGCAACATACCAAACAACAATTCATAACAAGTTTGTTTAGTGCCGGGCCTCAAAAGTATTCTATTAAACACATAGCAAGCGGTGTGTACCGCTTCCGCCCAAAATTGATGGCCAAGTTGGCTATCATCAAGCATAGTGCGAGCACACTCCGCTAGCGTCCTATTCTTTCTCTCAACTACACCATTTTGAGGAGGTGCACGAGGGAAAGAGAAGGTGTGTGTAATACCAACTTCATCACAAAATGTCTCAAAAGACTCATTCTCAAATCCACCTCCATGATCACTACAAATAGTGACAATGGTGGTTCCTAAGAGATTTTGTACTTTCTTAACAAAAATTGTGAAGTTTTCAAAAGCTTCATTTTTATTACACAATAAAAATACCCATGTAAATCTCGAATAATCATCTACGATGACAAGTCCATATCTTGCATTTCCTAAGGAAGCAACTCTAGTTGGCCCAAATAAGTCTAGATGTAATAGCTCTAGTGGCCGTTTAGTAGAAATGCTTTTCTTAGGTTTAAATGAAGATTTAGGAAGCTTGCCACGTTGACAACAATCACAAAAACTTTTCTTTTCAAAAACGAGCTTCGGAAAACCTTTAATGGAATTTAATTTTGAAAGCTTATAAAGTGTTCCAAAGTTCACCTGTCCAAAGCGTCGATGCCATAAGTGTTGTTCACTTGTGTTGGCAACGAGACATTGTTCATAAGACTTAGGAAGATCCAAAATATAAATATCCTTATGACGAGTGCCGGAAAATAATAAATTATTATTATCTTTTCTTAAAATATGACATAATCCTTTCGCAAAGCTAACTTTGTAACCTTTGTCACAAAGTTGGCTTATTGAAATAAGATTATGATTTAAGCCATTAACTAGATAAACATCACTAATTAAGGGTTTAGATGGGTTACCCACTTTACCAACACCTATGATGGTTCCGCTCTCGTTGCCTCCAAAGACGACACGGTTTCCATTTGCAATGGGAACCACTCCGGAGAGTAATTGAGCGTCACCCGTCATGTGTTTTGAACACCCGCTATCGAGTATCCAATTCCCCTTGGAGCTAAATTTAAATTTGTTGCTCCTTTTCTTTTTCTTTTCCTTGAGTACCTAAAGATAGAAAATTTCATATCATGGTACCCAAGGTCATTGGGTCCAAAAGATTAGACCTTTGGAAGCCAAGTCCAATTGGACTTAGACTTCCCCACATAATTTCTACTATGCACAACATCCGAAAAATAAGCATTCATATACACTTGTTTTTCATCCATGCTTGTGTCCTTTGGGCTCCAAATAGTGAAAATCTTGGGAGCCCTCATCCTATTGGGTGCATGCATGCGTTGTTGGTTTCTACGTGATGCATGTCATGAATAGGCATAAGGAACATGATGGAATGGTGCATGCGGATAATTATTCATATGATGTTGTAGGTGAACATATGCATGTGTGGGAACACGTGCGTGAGGGTGTCTCACATGGTGTGCACGTGCACGAGAATGTGTTGCATAAAAATCATCATACGTGTGAGCCGGTGGAGTAGGACGTGTGTTCCTACGTGGTATAGTATTGGTGTACATATAAGCATGCCCCTTCTTTGGAGGTCCACCCAAAGTGGGTTTCTTTCCGAAAGAGGTTGTGGACGAGGTGGAAGCACCATTGGTAGAAGAACTACCAATAGAGTGTTTGCTACCACTCGTAGAGTCACCGGAAGTTGGCCTAACAAAAGTAGTGGCCGATTTGGATGAACATCCCATCGTATACCCCAAACCAATGTGGTGATTGGCCGGAAGTAAGTCACTTAGGATTTTATCCAAATGGTCCTTACCCTTATTGAATTTATTAATTCGGCCTAATGTGTTCTCATATTTCTCGGTGAGAGAACGCATAGAAGTATCCAAGTTGGATACTTGCGATGTGAGCACATAAACACGAGATTTAAGATTCTCATTCTCAATACTCAAAGTCGAGTTTTGAGAAGTTAAATCCGCTATCTTATGTTCTTCCGGATCTTCAATGCAAACATGTTCAAGTTTAGATTTGAGATTAACAATCTCATTTCTTAACTCTTCAACAACGGTGTCGTTGTTGGTGATGATAGTCTTAGGCGAGGTTTGAATGCTAGCTAGGTCATCTTTTACTTTAGTATACCTATTTACTAATTTAGTATACTTAGACCATAATTGAGAATTAGCATTCCTAAGGTCATCCATAGTTACCTCATCGCTTTCGTCGTCACTATCATCGGAAGAGGAGGATCCTTGATCATGCTCCTCTCTTTCCATGAAGCACATGTGCGCTTGCTCCACTTGCTCATGGTCCGACTCTCCGCTTGAGGAATCCTCGGAGTCGGTGAATGTTGCTCCGACAAGTCCCTTCTTGTTTCCTTTCTTGTACTTCTTGGACTTATCGAATTTAGGCGCCTTCCACTTCTCCTTTTGCTTGTTGAGAGGACACTCCGCTTTCATGTGTCCTGGCTTATTGCACTTGAAACACAAAGGAGAGGAAGAGGCGTTAGAAGAATCAAATTTAGCTTTGTTCTTATAGTTACCTTTTCGGAAGAAACGGTTGAACTTCTTGGCCATGAGTGCCATGGACTCCAAGTCCAACTCGTTTTCCGAGTCTTCATCATCGGTTGATGTGGATGTGGATGGAGCGGCCTTGAAAGCAATAGCCTTCTTCTTTGGCTCGTCTTGCTTTAGGTAGGACTTCATCTTTTCCTGCAATTTTAGCTTTCTATCCTTGCGTACCTCATATGACATTAAAGTACCCATTAGTTGAACTACGGTGTACTTATTCATATCATTACCTTCCTCGATGGCGAAGGTACGCTTTTCCCAAGAAGAAGGAAGTCCTTCGATAAGCTTCGAACACTTCTCTTTTTGGGTGTAGGTTTTGCCGAGAGCCTCCAACTCGTTTATGATGTCGACGAAGCGAGCGTAATACTCCTTCATCTTCTCGTCCTGTTGCATATGAAACATTTCGTAATCTTTGTTAACAACTACGAGTTTAGAGTCTCTTACCCTACTCGTCCCTTCATGTAGTATGAGGAGGGAGTTCCAAATTTGATATGCACTCTTACATGTGCATATCTTATTGAAGTCCTCGGGCTCTAATGTGCATTGCAAGGCGTTCATTGCCTTGGCATTGCTTACCTCCGCGGCGACCTCCGCGGTTGTCCATTTCTCGAAGTCTTCTTCGGCGGGCTCGACGTATTCCTTCATCGTGGTCCTCCATAGAGATGCACTCCGGAGGAAGGTTTCCATCCGGCATTTCCAGTACCCGTAGTTGGTACCGTTGAAGAATGGAGGCCTCGTTGAGGAATGTCCTTCCATCACCGAAGATGCTCCTTCACGATTCCTGAAGGTGCCATAGTCGGAAGGTGGACGCACGGTCTTGTTGTCGTTGGCAGACATAGCTAAGTATCTGGCTCCGATACCAAATGTAATGCCCTACAAGCTACTGCACAAGTACTAGAGGGGGGGTGAATAGTACTTTAAAAATAACAAGGAGTATAATTCCTAATTATAGTGCAAACAACTACCAAATCAATTTGCGGAAGCTTAAATTGAAGACAACAACAAAATTAACAATGCTAACACAAGATATTACTGGGTTCGGATCCACCCAAGTCTCCCCGACTTGTTCCCGGTGATCCTACGTCCCAACCACCCGGATCCCCTCCGGATACTTGAGTTAGAAACCCTAACTCAAGATTTCCACTATGAAATACTTGTGAAAAACCTCCACAAGTCAAATCATACAAAATGTAATTTGTGACTCCCACAACCCGGGATCACAACCACACTCTCACAACCGAGAGTGAAACTTACAATTCAAATATGAAATGAAATAAGAAAACTTCTTACCGACAAAATACCTATGCCTTGAGTATTGCTTACGAATTAGGGCAAGGATGATTTTGAGGAAGAAGTGGCACCAAACCCTAGCTCCAAGATGTAGATCAGCGATGGAGAGCTTTGGGGATGTTGGTGACCTAGAATCAAGCACTTGGCTTGGAAGGCTTCACACTCAATGAATCTCTCTTTGGAAGTAAGAGTTAGGAGAGATTATTGAATGGAAAGAATAAGCTTTGAATGAGCTTGGAATGATTTCTCTTGATCTCTAAACTTGCAATAATATCATCCTTGGCAGCAATGAATGCAGCCCATCAAGTATATATAGGTTAGAGGAGAGAGAGAAATCAATTCGAGTCATTAAATGCTCCAACGGCTCTTTTCTGAACCCAACTAGTCGGTCAAAGCACAACCACTGACCGACTAGTTCATCAACTAGTCGGTCGGTCAATAAACGTATACCGACTAATGAGTGAACAGAGAAAAGATCAAAGCAAAGACATAAGGAACTAGTCGGTCTAAGAAGAGTAGCTGACCGACTAGTTTCACAACTAGTCTGTCGGTTACTCAACTGAGACCGACTAACAGATAAAACTGAAGTCTGAGCAGAAATAGACTTAGTCGGTCCAAGAACAAATGTTGACCGACTAATTCACCAACTAGTCGGTCGCCAAATGAGCATAGACCGACTAACGATAAACAGTAAGTTAGGTGAAAAATTGGCATGTACAGTAAACTAAACTAGTCGGTCCAAGAAGGAAAGTTGACCGACTAGTTCATCAACTAGTCGGTCGATCAATGAACACAGACCGACTAAATGATAAACAGTAGCTTAGGTTCAAATGTGCATGTACAGGGAAAGCTCAACTAGTCGGTCACAGAAGCATCACTGACCGACTAGTTCACAAACTAGTCGGTCGGTGAGTCAACTTAGACCGACTAACTGTAAACAGTAAAGAGCTTGGAAAAGACTGAGAAGAACTAGTCGGTCCAAGAAGCTTTGCCGACCGACTAGATCACCATCTAGTCGATCAGTTCTTCTTCTTGAACCAACTAACATGCACAAGAAGTCGCAAATCGAAGCGCGAAGCTTCGGGAAGGATTGTATGGACTTCTACTAAGATCCTAGAGCTAAGATATGAGCGTTATGAAGAATTAAACCGTAAGATCTACTCAAGGCTTAACATTCTACGAAAGAAGCTTAAAGACTATAAATAAAACTTGACGAAACCGTCTTCAATAGCTTCAATCGAATCTTCATGACTTCTAAAATGGTCCATAAGCTTCAACGAAGCTTTAGGCATACGATCACGTGCTTTGAGAAGTCTTGAGACGTCATAATAGATATTCATATGAATTTGGCGACGATCTCCATAACTGCGCTCACAAAGTGTTAGTTCACGTTATATTTATGTTTGTTCATCATCCAAAACCAAATCCGGGGAGTCCAATATCCAACAATGATGCGGTCCAAAAACCAGCTCGCGATATCAATCACGACGGTGTGGACCAACTCGTCACTATCCCTAGCTAGAGCTCTGGGGCGCGTCATCGCATAGAGCATATAAAGCTCCGGTGTGGACATCGTCCCAGGCTCATATCTCGCCAAAAAGGTAGTCGCCATAAGGCGCTGAGCTATGCGGAGGCAAGGGTGGACGATGGCCGAGGACTTGGCCCTACTAGGGTCGAAGGCGGCAGGTAAACCCGTAATCCGGGCCCAGAAAGCGCCAGAATCGAAGGAAGGTGGGGGAATGTGAGTGGGGGCGTAACCACGGTCGGCCCCGGGGACATCGGGCCACGAAAAGAAAGCTCTCATCATACTGAGAGTGACCTGGCACTCTTGGTCCATGAACCTAAACGAGCATCCCTCGTCGGTCCGGGTGATAAAACTAAGCACCTCAAGTGTCGGACGGACGAACGTGTCCGCCGACACCTGGAAGAAATCTCACCAACCCACGTTGTCATACAACGTGAGCATCCCCTCGAGTACCCCCAGGCGTCCTAGGTCTGCAAGGTGTGCGAACCTGGAGGGTACAATCGAGCGCTGGGAAATGCGCTCAAAAACGACGCGGTGTGCGTCGTCCCGGAACGTAATCCCCAGCGGCCCGACAAGTGGAGCCGGTGGCGGTGGCTGTGGGATTGCAGGGAGTGGCTGTGCGGGGTGAATGGGCTCTGCAGGCTGTGCGGGGTGTGCGGGGTCTGCAGGCTATGCGGGGTGAACAGGGTGTGGTGGTGTAGGCGGAGGAGAGTCTTCCACCTCGTGGGAGGGGCCGACCTCATCCGACCGCTTCCGCTTGGCGGAAGCTCTCCTCGACCACGGCCGTGTCCGGGGCGGCATATGGCCCCCGGGTGCTCACCAAAAGCGATAAAAATGCGGCGTGCGTAAAATAAAGGAAGGAGTATACCGCGACACGCCGCGAGAGCAAAGTAATTGAAGCGTGCGACGACGACGCCTCCACGTAGCCCAAAACGATCCCCGGAAGCTCCCCTGGGCTCCCCTAAGCTCCCCGATATACCCTGCACATCAAACGAAGATATCAGCGAGTAATATTCAAAATGTATGGGGAGTTAGGAGTATGATAGAGAGATAATGAAGTTGATTTGGTTTTGGGGCTCGTTTAACACACGGATCATCGAAAAATACGCAAAAGAGGAGAAATATGTGAAAAATAGGGTACCGGAGCTCGGCCGGCGAGGTGGTCGCCGGCGGCGACTCGGGCGAGGTGGGGGGTGGCGTCGGCCGGCGGTGGTCGACCGAGCGCGGCGGCAGCGAGTGAGGTCGGGCGAGTGAGGGGGGAGCTGCGGGCGAGGGAATGCGATCGGACGCCAGTTTGGGAATTTTTTCGTTTCAAAAACCGCGCCGTCCCGCTTCCCCTTTTATAGAAAAAGTTACGACTCGGCCGAGTGACTAAGTTGCTCGGCCGAGTGATCGTAACGAAAATATTTTGAAAAATTCATCCCCGCTTACGACTCGGCCGAGTGGCCTTGCCATCCTCGGCCGAGTGGAATAAGTCCATTCGGCCGAGTGGCTCAAGCTACTCGGCAAGACTCGCCCTAGGAGCGTATCAGTTTTACTCGGCCGAGTGAATATATATACTCGGTCGAGTAGCAATTATACTGAAATCAAGAAAAGAAACAGAGAGTTGGGTACAACAGACTTCCCTCGTTCGTGAGCCACTCGGGCGGACGAACTTATGTGCTCGGCCGAGTGACTAGTATACTCGGCCGAGTGAACCCTGTTTTCTGCTGTTTGGCTTCGTTTGGGCTCTAAACTCTGTTTTTCTTCCTCCAGTCGATTTCATCTTCATCCTAAGCATCGAGCGCCTACCTGGAGCGCTCCTCGTCGCCTTGTTCATCCTCCTAATGATGTGTACCTCGTTCTCCTCTCCTGTCAAAGAAAAATAGGACCCGTTATAACGAAATTTTTGGGCAAACGACTCTAAACACTAATAATTTCTAAAACAAAAATAAAGAAAAAGTAAAAATAAAGCGATAACCGTCGGGTTGCCTCCCGACAAGCGCTCGTTTAAGGTCATGAGATCGACCCACTTTGATTTTCAATTCAACGCGGGATATTGGGTGCATATGAGATGCACCCATCAAATTTTCCGGGAAGAACGCTTGGATTCGGATGTTGCGGCGGCGTGTTCTCCCTCGGTGCTTCTTTGCCTCGGGTAGTGTTGGGGGGTGGCTCCCCCAAGCTAGCGCTTGCTCCGGTCCTCGGCTTCACCGGTGACACCGATTTCCGTATCTTCGGAGCTTTCTTCGGAGACTTCAATTTTGAGAGCTTGGAAAGCTCTCGAATCCTTGCGACATCAGCTTCACCTTCATCAACTTCGGTGGAGGGGTCGGGGGAATGCTCCATCTTTTCTTCTTGGTCCAAATCCGGCCCTTCCTCAAAATCTTCCTTGAATAGAGCGCCGATCGAATGGGGGATCGCCTCCGCAATAACCTCGTCAAGGAGGTATGAAAGATCATCCGGCCGTCCCGTAAGTAGATATATTCTATTGATTTCTCCCATCAGGACCCCCTCGGAATAATGCTTGAGCCTCTGACCATTTACCTTGAATGTGGCTCCGTCTTTACTTTCCAACTCGAAATCCCCTCCTGGTTGTATGTTCTTGATGGTGAAAGGTCCGGACCAACGTGACCTCAACTTACCGGGAAATAGTCGGAGCCAGGAATTATAAAGCAAAACCTTGTCTCCTACCTTGAAGTCTGTAACGGTTATGCGCGCATCGTGGAGAATCTTGGTCCTTTCTTTGTAAATTCTTGAGCTCTCGTAGGCGTCTCTCCTTATCTCATCAAGCTCGTTGATGTCCAAGAGTCGCCTCACCGCCGCACTCTTATAGTCATAATTAAGGGTCTTGATGGCCCAATATGCGCGGTGCTCCAACTCTACCGGCAAGTGGCAAGCTTTCCCATAAACAAGTCGGAACGGTGTGGTGCCGATGGGAGTGCGAAAGGCCATGCGATATGCCCATAGAGCATCGTTTAACTTCATTGACCAATCCTTTCTAGATCGATCCACGGTCTTCTCAAGAATTTGCTTGATCTCTCTATTCGAGACCTCCACTTGGCCACTTGTCTGGGGGTGATACGCCATGCCAACTCTATGGTTTACCCCGTACTTCTTCAGCATGGCTTCAAATTTATTCTCTATGAAATGGCTTCCCCCGTCGCTTATCAAAGTACGATGCACTCCGAAGCGTGGGAAGATATTCTGCTTGAAGGACTTAGAGACGACCCTTGCATCATTGGTAGGGGTAGCGATTGCTTCTACCCATTTGGAGACGTAGTCAACGGCTAATAGGATGTATTTGTTACCATTGCTCGACAGAAATGGTCCCATGAAGTCTACTCCCCAACAATCAAAAAGCTCAATTTCTTGGATGGGCCTCATTGGCATCTCATTGCGTTTGGAGATATTTCCGGTCCGTTGGCATCTATCGCACCCCTTTACAAAGTCGTGAGTGTCTCTAAACATTGTTGGCCAGAAGAATCCGCTCTGCAAAATCTTAGCGATTGTCTTAGAGGCGGCATGATGTCCCCCGCATGGCAGACCGTGGCAATGCAAAATGATAGACGTTGCCTCCTCTTTAGAAACACACCTCCGAATAACACTATCTTTGCATATCTTGAAGAGGTATGGATCCTCCCAAAAATAGCTACGGACCTCATGCAAAAATCTCCTCTTTTGATGCGTGGGCATCCCATGCGGTTTAATTCCACAAGCCAAGTAGTTGACGAAGTCCGCGTACCAAGGTACTTCTCCGGGCCTTATGGCGTATAGCCTCTCATCCACGAATGTGTCGTCGATAGGTAAACTCTCATCCTCCTTGTCACGAATAAGCCTAGACAAATGATCCGCCACGAAATTGTCCGTACCTTTCTTGTCTCTGATTTCCAAATCGAATTCTTGCAACAAGAGTATCCATCTAATTAACCGAGGTTTGGCCTCCTTCTTGTTTAAAAGATACTTCAACACCGCATGGTCGGTGTGGACAATCACCTTGGAACCAAGGAGGTAGGAGCGAAACTTCTCGATGGAATAGACGACCGCTAGAAGCTCTTTTTCGGTAGTTGTATAGTTTTTCTGCGCGTCATCCAATGTCTTGCTCGAATAGAATATCGCATGAAGCTTCATATCTTTCCTTTGTCCCAATACCGCTCCAATGGCTTGGTCGCTAGCATCACACATTAGCTCAAAGGGAAGGCTCCAATCCGGTGGTTGTATGATGGGCGCGGAAACTAGTGCTTCCTTCAAGGTATTGATGGCTTGCAAGCATTCCCCTGAAAAAATAAAAGGAGTATCTTTAGCGAGCAAGGAGTACGGGCAATCGAGTATCTTTAGCTCTATTTCGCCTCGAGCAATTTTAGGATTTCCTTTTTAACCACCTCTTTCATGTTCGGGTTTAACCGCCTTTGAAGCTATATGGAGGTGGCGTCGGTATCCTCCAAATGGATCCTATGTGTGCAAAGCCTAGGGCTTATCCCTTTTAGATCGGAGATAGTGTAGCCAAGGACATCTTTGTGGCTCCTAAGAACGTCTAGGAGTCTCTCAAGTTGTTCATGCGTGAGGTGGGAGTTAACTATCACCGGAAAAGTTAATTTACTACCCAAAAAGGCATACCTTAGATTCGGTGGCAATTGTTTAAGTTCTACCTCAAGAGGTGCCGCTACTTCTACTTCATCAGCTCGCATGAGTTTGGCTTCTTCCTTGTCATCCGAGTTTAGCTCATGTTCAGGTGGCGTGTTCTCATGTGAAGACTCAGACTCACTACTGAGTGAGGAAGATGCATCGAAATAGGCGCTCTCCGATTCTGTGCTAGCATCGTCAAAACCTTCACTCTGCTCCGGTTCGTTCCTGGAATCAAGAAACACATCTGACGATTCATAAAAGCAAGAGTGAGTGTCATAGAGTGTAACTCCCTGAACATTGGTTTGCTCGAAAGATTCCTCGGGAGTATAGTGCTCTTCGACACTTGTTCTACCGTCTTCGAAATATAACTTGTCGTCTATCACATCAACTCTGACATTGCCCCCGATAGTCCCATCCGGGGAGACTTGATCCATCACAAAACTAGCAAACAGTTGTTCGTCGGGGTCCTTGATATCGATAGCAAAAGCTCCGGTAGCGTGGACCTCATCGACAAGCTCCTTAAGGAGGTCTGTGAAGGAGTCATAATCTTCCTGACTGAGTTCCGTTGTCGACATTGCACCCTCCATTCTACCAGTTAATATCTTATGCAAAATACGGGGAGAGTATGCAAATAGGGCTACAAACAGAGTTAGAACAGGATATAGAAGAAAGTAAAGAAAGGAAGAAAAATAACCGGGTGGTCGATGCCGAACACCGTCAAAATGGCCTCCCCGGCAACGGCGCCAAAAACTTGATCGCTCCAAAATGTAACCCAAAAGGGCGACCGTGTAGTTTTACCACTAGCGCACGGTGTAGCGGCGAGCGGGTTATCGAACACAGGGAGGACGAATGACAGTGCCTTCTCCGAACAACCTGGCTATAGGAACAGAAAAGAGGGAGTTTGCCTTTTGGCGATCCTGTCACAATCGTCAGACAAAGTATGGAGATATAAAATCAAATAAAGACGCCTAGGGAATGGGGAATCCCCGCTACTCACCGTATCTCGTCAATGTGATTCATTGGTATCACAATTGCTAGGGTAGAATTTCGGATGAACTAGTTGCAACTGAATGTAAAACCTGTAGGAATATGGTGCCCTCGAGGCCATTTATTCCTGTGTGAATAGCACAAACATCTTGTTCGAAATAACAGTAAGCTGTTTGGTAATAATTTATCTAAGTCATATTGTAATGTAGTCAACATTAGATATCAACTTAGGTAAAGTCCTGAGACTTTATGCAAGGTCAAACGGGTATCGAGATGAGTATCTCGATCATGGAGAAACGTTTGACCGTCTGTATCATAAGTCTAAAATGGTTCGTGGTCGTAGATGTTTCGAGACAAGGATATCGAAACATCGGATAGACCATTGTGTCTTAGTCTTCACCGTTTAACGGTGGTGATGATCTCATGATCGCTTGACTTGGCGAAGTCGAAGACGAGACACATGTGCTCATTAGAATGAGTTCACTGAACGATCCACTAGAGTTATCATATGGTTATATTGACCAATCTGTCAGTGATAACTCTGAGTGATGATAGGATAGTTGGTCTTTTGACTTGAGGTCATTTTGACGGACCTGTGCGTGAACGGTGCCACTTAGATCAACTGACCTAGCTTCGAGGCAAGGCCTGTCGAAAGGTCTTTTGATTGGGTGTCACTTGAAACGTACGAGGCGAGTAATGACCAAGAGAAGATTCGTCTCTCCCGGTCAATGGGAGTTAGTGTCGTAGAGTTAGTTCGGTCTTTAGTAAAAACTCTGCGCAGAGTATGTTGGAAGAAGTCCAACATTAGTTGACTAAAGATCGATAGAAACTAACCGGAGTCAAGTTATTGGGGTTGACAGTTTGACCGTACCCCAGACTTGATCTACACGACACAATTTAGACGAAGAGACTATAACTGCGGAAATCATCACGGAAACAGTCAGGTGGTCCCGACAATACTCATGTCAATGAGTCAACCACATAATGATGATTCCTGAAGCAGGGACGGCAACCACTGCTCGTGGTCACTGCCGTATAGGGCTTCGAGCCCAACCTGTTGTAAGGGTCAGGCTGTAGGGTCTCACACAGAGTGCAACGCTTCGTCTAGTAATAGGTAGAAATTAGTTAGGGAGAATATTTTGCATTTTTGATGCAAGGGATGAAATGATTGCATTTGATGCAATATGATAATTTAAGCTTAGATATGGACTATTTTGCATTTGATGCAAAAGCGATTAAATGTATTAAATTGTTTAATACAATATTTAATAATATATAAACGCAAGGAAAAGTTCACGGGTAAGACGGAAATATTCCGGTCTAGACCCAGGTTCGAACGGCGTCCAAATCGGACACCAGATGCTCAAGTTAGAGCCAAAACAGCCCAATGAGTCAGACCAGACAGACCCAGACCAGTCTGGTCTAGTCTGCCGGTCAAGACCATAAAAGACAGGCCTAGGCAAGCCCAGGCACAGGCCTGGCCTTGACCAGGGCCTGGGCAACTGCCCAGGTGGCCTGGGCAAGCCCAGGCGTAGGCCTGGGCAAGCCCAGGCCCGCCTGGGCTCTGCCCAGCACCTGGGCAGAGCCCAGGCGCGGGCCTGGGCCCGCCCAGGCGCAGGCCTGGGCCGGCCCAGGCGCAGGCCTGGGCTCTGCCCAGCGCCTGGGCAGAGCCCAGGCGCGGGCCTGGGCTCGCCCAGGCCGCCTGGGCGAGCCCAGGCGGCCGGGCGAGCCCAGGCGCGACCTGGGCTCTGCCCAGGCGCGACTCGGGCATTTTTGGCGTGCGCTGGATGCGTGGGGCCCACCCACGGGCCCCACCTCTAGGGTTTTGAACCCTAAGTGTGCTGAATCAAATGACGGCTCAGTTTTTGCGAAAAACTAGCCTAGGGCTGATCTTTGGACACTCAATTGGAGGGTCAAACGAACTCCGATTGACGAACGGTTTTTTCCTATGCGTTCACCGTTGAACGCTTGTCGTATTGATAGGTTGTATCGATCTTGAAGCTCAACGGTGAGTGAGTTAAAATTCACGGAATTTTGCACTTTGTGAAGTGCAAACTAACTTGATTTTAATTAACTCATTGTTTAGTCCCACATCGGATTTTGAGAAAAGGGGAGAGTCCGTCGCCTATATAAATAGGGGTCTCCCCCCTTTCTCAAAACTCGTCCCAAGCTCTAGATCTGAGCAGCTCTCGTAAAAGTTGGAGCACGCTCAGATCTAAGCTTAAATTAATATTTCTCTTCTCCCTAAATTTCTGCCTTACTCCTGCGGGCTCTAGCAAAGCCACAAAGGAGTTCGGATTCTGGATCCGAAATCTTGGCGGAGGTTTCACTCGCGTGAAACTTTCTTCGGCACGTGGTTGGCTCGACGGCACGGGGATTGATCGCCTCGGGATGCGGAGCGGTTCGAGGAGCAGTTCGGGGAGCGGTTCAAGGAGCGGCTCGGCGTGGGACGGGAGCAGCTCGGAAGACGGTGCGGAACATCTCGCCTGCTCCAGGGCTGAGATTCCGGGTATGTGGTTAAAGTATTTTATTAGCATTAGTTTAGTTTAATCGCAGTAGGCTAGATCCTTCTTGGGATGGTCAGATCCATCCCAAGTCGGCATAGATCTTGGCATAGGGTCTTGGACCTTAGGGCTAAGTTAAAAATGTTTTAACTGCATGTTAATTAGTTAACATAGTTTTTCTTCCGCTGCTTTTGTTTTTCCTGTCTATGTTCCGTCCGACTTAGGACGGGACTAGAGTTTTTGTGCCCTAAGGGACCGCCAATTCCCCAACAGTGGTATCAGAGCCTAGGTTTGCGTAGTCGATCTAGGTACTGCGATTTCATTAAACCTGTTAATGCTTTTAAGTACTTTTAAATTTTTTAAAGTTATTAGATAATTTTAAAAATGTTTTTTTTAAAAGTTCAAAATTCTATGTGATAAATTTTTGGACATGAAAATTTTTAAAATGACGTTTTAAAATTTATGTAATAATTTTAAATCTTTAAAAGTTTAAAATTATTTTGGATGCCTTAAATTTTTTATATGATAAATTTTTAAGCATGGAAATTTTAAAATGATGTTTTTAAATTTATGTGATAAATTTTAAATTGATTTTAAGGCTTTAAATTTATGCGATAAGTTTAAAATGTTTAAAATGTTTAAAAATTGTATATGATAAATTTTTGAACATGAAATTTTTTTTAAAGTAATGTTTTAAATTTATAAGATAATTTTTAAAACTGTTTTTTAAATCTAAAATTGTTTATGCGATAAACTTAGTATATTTAAATGTTAAATAGTTGTGCACTATCTTTATGCGATAAATTAGTGTAGCTTTATTTTAATGGCTTGTTAATCTTGTCCCTTATTTGATAACACAAGACAACCCTTTAGGTTAGCCATTAAAAATGATTAAAATTTATTACTTGAATTTTAATGACATGCTATGTTTTAATAAATCATTAACAACAATATTAAGACCTAATTCCTGATTAGGGTAGTCCTTTAAATGAATTTTCAATTCTAAATTGTTATAATTAATTTTCATTAAAGGACTTCGCTTCTAGCGTTGTTAATAAAATTTATTAAAATCCTAATAACAATTAGGGTAGCACGTGAACCTTATAGTTGATAAGGACTTAATAAAAGTTATTAAACAAATCCTAAAATTTTGAATTTAAGGATTCAACTAGTTGATAGGATTAATTAGTTGTTAATAAAAGATGTTTAGTCTATGGCATACATACAAAAATGACAAGCTTCATTCAATGGACCATGATCCAGTCAATGTGCTTGGCTAAGAGTTCTGGGTCAACCCTTGCTAGTCCAAGGGGTAGTGATCCTGGCTTAGTCAATTCCCTGGCTGAGTTCCGCTGGACCGCAATGTCGCGAATCATGATTGTATGACACCCTGGACTATATCTAAGTCAAATACGTTAATGGTCCTTTTCAAGATTAGCCGTAGCCCTCCTTGTTTTAGGGGTTAGTAACTATAGGGCCCGTGTTACAGTTGTTGAGATACACTCAAGCTGTGACATGGCAACCTTGTAGAAACCAGCTTCTTAAATACATAAGATGAAATCTTGACTAACCCTAACCGTCGTCTCGTACCCCGAGCGCCGGCGTAAGTTAAGTCAACGATGTAGTCTGACTTGATGTAAGTCTAAGACCTGACCCAAACCGACGTGTCGTGCATACACCGAGCTGAGGGGCAAGTCAGGCTAGACATGAAAACAAGGGTCCGACTAGACTAGACATTGTGATTTGGATGAGCACACTCATGATCACAAATGGCTAGGGGCAAAAACCGATTAAGAGGGTCATATCCGATATGATCGATGAAGAGTCATCTTCCGATCGCAGAGTCAATCAACTTGTTGAGCTACACTCAAGGTTGTTTAGACTCAAGGTGATTGGAACTCTTACCCATTATTTTTAATTCGATTAAATCGTTCGTTATTAAGCTTTAAAACGTTCGTAAAAATAGTGGGAGGGTATAGATAGATAAAAGCCAATCTACCTATATTTAATATTGAACATATGCTAAAACTAGGGCAAGACTATGTTTACCGTAGGAATTAAATTATAATATTTTAATAAGTTAATTGGTCAAAAAGTTGATTAATTGAATATCAAGTAAAATTCTAATTGATAGAATTAAAACTATATTCTCGATGACATTAAATGACCTTCTAAAGAACAGACTTAAGAAATATGATTTCATTGAGTTCTGGGTCCAACAAATAAATTAAAGCTACATGTCACTCGTCTCTATATGAGGCAGCTTGAACATATAGGACATTCAAAGTATGTTTCTCCCTACAACTTGTCGAGCTACCCTCAAGGTTGTATGGACAAACAATTTTGATCCGCAAAGTTCGAAAATTCGATCAAACCGTTTGAGTCGAATACGAGTGCATGAGCGATGCAAGACTATGTATCCCAACCGGATCTTGAGACAAGCAACTTCTTGAGCTACACTCAAGATTGCAAAGCTCAAGCGTTTGGATACATAAGTTGCTTGCATAGCTATTTATTTATGTTGATATCTAAATGTGATTTAGAAAAGGAAGAAGGAACTTCGGAAAGTCAATTGAGAAAGTTAGTAAAGGCATAAGTAGGAGGAAATGAAAACGTGACATATTTTGATGTCACATTTCGGAATAAGTTGTTATACAAAAACGTCGAACACATTTTTTTGACGAATGTCGTCACCTTGCTTCTGAAACAATGTTTTGTGTTAAGTAACTTGTAATAACTATATATATATATTAAATGTTAATATATAAATACACAAGATAGTAGCAAACTTATATGGTAAAATTAGACTAGGCCGTGTCAAGAGATTAAGCTTCACAAGTCACATAAAGAGGGGTCTGACCTCTCATATTATGAAGTCTACGGACACTTGTGAGTCTTAGCCTCTTAGACACAATGGCCGAAACCCATCTGTAAGACAGTGGGAGAATGAGTTGTCGAACTCAGTCTTGTACATACTGATGTACCCGAGTCTAGATTAACCAAAAATAAGTTATTCGTATATTTTATTAAGACACGTGTTCTTGATGAAACACAAGTCTAATAAAATAAAGAACGAAATGACTAAAGCATTTAAACTGATTCGATTAGATCGAATGGTCAAATACTTAGCTACATAAAATCTTGTGTAATTAAAAGAAAATGTGATTTTCTCTCAGATTAAGTCTGTTAACACATCGGTGTGTTAAAAGGTATGAATCACACTTAATTAGATTTAGTGTGATCCATTGTAAGTGACCCTGAGTTAAGTCCTCCCTCTGGGTTAAGTCCCAGATAGTAATGCCTAGGTTTTGATAAAGTTCTATGAGAACATTATCAATAATATATTCAATAAAATCAATCGTAAGGAAGTTGTATTATTACTCGAATCTCGTGAGACGGATTGTCGAGTTAGACATCATAACTGATGATGACTTAGTCAACTTCTAGGATAAAATTCGGAGTAGTAACTCCGATTTAAAACTTGTTGCAGGTCCGTGTGCGTAAATAAATTTGAGAATTTAGTTTACGTGCCCAAGGAAAATGTTTCATCACTTTCTGCAAGTAAATCTTTAAGTTGAAAGATTGGTGCAGAAAAGAAAATAGTGAAGTACAATAATGTTGGACGGGAACGGTTTTCATCCTAATTTCTTTAAAACGGATTATGATGAAACCGGTTTTGCCAACAGATGTGTACAGATCTACTCGGACCAAAGCCGATGTAAAACGCTTAAGTTGACCATGAAAATTTGCGCATTCACTTATAAGTTCGTTTTTCTAAATATGATTTAGACGAACCAACTTATATGAATTAGCCAGATAGTTTTCAAGGTCAGTGGGAGCATATAAATTACATGCGAGACATCAAAGGGATGGATCATTTATTTTGACAAAGTTATCAAAAGGCTTGCTACTTTATCAGAAATAGATATGAGCCATTTGAAATGACCAATAACTAATTTAAAATTATTATCGTAAGGTACGATGAACTGGATAAGATCCGGGGAAATAAAATATTATAGATTCCGATAGACCAAGTGAATTATTTGAATAAGATTCAAAAGGTTGGTCTAACATAAACATAGAAACCCCTTAAGTCTATAGTGTAGACGGTTTTAGCAGATCCACTCACAAAGGCTCTATCACATGAAGTCGGGAAAACTTATGTGTAAAAACGATATTAGATATCGAGATAAATGGGCCTGAGTGCAAGTGGGAGATGTAGGAATATGGTGCCCTCGAGGCCATTTATTCCTGTGTGAATAGCACAAACATCTTGTTCGAAATAACAGTAAGCTGTTTGGTAATAATTTATCTAAGTCATATTGTAATGTAGTCAACATTAGATATCAACTTAGGTAAAGTCCTGAGACTTTATGCAAGGTCAAACGGGTATCGAGATGAGTATCTCGATCATGGAGAAACGTTTGACCGTCTGTATCATAAGTCTAAAATGGTTCGTGGTCGTAGATGTTTCGAGACAAGGATATCGAAACATCGGATAGACCATTGTGTCTTAGTCTTCACCGTTTAACGGTGGTGATGATCTCATGATCGCTTGACTTGGCGAAGTCGAAGACGAGACACATGTGCTCATTAGAATGAGTTCACTGAACGATTCACTAGAGTTATCATATGGTTATATTGACCAATCTGTCAGTGATAACTCTGAGTGATGATAGGATAGTTGGTCTTTTGACTTGAGGTCATTTTGACGGACCTGTGCGTGAACGGTACCACTTAGATCAACTGACCTAGCTTCGAGGCAAGGCCTGTCGAAAGGTCTTTTGATTGGGTGTCACTTGAAACGTACGAGGCGAGTAATGACCAAGAGAGGATTCGTCTCTCCCGGTCAATGGGAGTTAGTGTCGTAGAGTTAGTTCGGTCTTTAGTAAAAACTCTGCGCAGAGTATGTTGGAAGAAGTCCAACATTAGTTGACTAAAGATCGATAGAAACTAACCGGAGTCAAGTTATTGGGGTTGACAGTTTGACCGTACCCCAGACTTGATCTACACGACACAATTTAGACGAAGAGACTATAACTGCGGAAATCATCACGGAAACAGTCAGGTGGTCCCGACAATACTCATGTCAATGAGTCAACCACATAATGATGATTCCTGAAGCAGGGACGGCAACCACTGCTCGTGGTCACTGCCGTATAGGGCTTCGAGCCCAACCTGTTGTAAGGGTCAGGCTGTAGGGTCTCACACAGAGTGCAACGCTTCGTCTAGTAATAGGTAGAAATTAGTTAGGGAGAATATTTTGCATTTTTGATGCAAGGGATGAAATGATTGCATTTGATGCAATATGATAATTTAAGCTTAGATAGGGACTATTTTGCATTTGATGCAAAAGCGATTAAATGTATTAAATTGTTTAATACAATATTTAATAATATATAAACGCAAGGAAAAGTTCACGGGTAAGACGGAAATATTCCGGTCTAGACCCAGGTTCGAACGGCGTCCAAATCGGACACCAGATGCTCAAGTTAGAGCCAAAACAGCCCAATGAGTCAGACCAGACAGACCCAGACCAGTCTGGTCTAGTCTGCCGGTCAAGACCATAAAAGACAGGCCTAGGCAAGCCCAGGCACAGGCCTGGCCTTGCCCAGGGCCTGGGCAACTGCCCAGGTGGCCTGGGCAAGCCCAGGCGCAGGCCTGGGCAAGCCCAGGCGCAGGCCTGGGCAAGCCCAGGCCCGCCTGGGCTCTGCCCAGCGCCTGGGCAGAGCCCAGGCGCGACCTGGGCTCTGCCCAGGCGCGACTCGGGCATTTTTGGCGTGCGCTGGATGCGTGGGGCCCACCCACGGGCCCCACCTCTAGGGTTTTGAACCCTAAGTGTGCTGAATCAAATGACGGCTCAGTTTTTGCGAAAAACTAGCCTAGGGCTGATCTTTGGACACTCAATTGGAGGGTCAAACGAACTCCGATTGACGAACGGTTTTTTCCTATGCGTTCACCGTTGAACGCTTGTCGTATTGATAGGTTGTATCGATCTTGAAGCTCAACGGTGAGTGAGTTAAAATTCACGGAAGTTTGCACTTTGTGAAGTGCAAACTAACTTGATTTTAATTAACTAATTGTTTAGTCCCACATCGGATTTTGAGAAAAGGGGAGAGTCCGCCGCCTATATAAATAGGGGTCTCCCCCCTTTCTCAAAACTCGTCCCAAGCTCTAGATCTGAGCGGCTCTCGTAAAAGTTGGAGCACGCTCAGATCTAAGCTTAAATTAATATTTCTCTTCTCCCTAAATTTCTGCCTTACTCCTGCGGGCTCTAGCAAAGCCACAAAGGAGTTCGGATTCTGGATCCGAAATCTTGGCGGAGGTTTCACTCGCGTGAAACTTTCTTCGGCACGTGGTTGGCTCGGCGGCACGGGGATTGATCGCCTCGGGATGCGGAGCGGTTCGAGGAGCGGTTCGGGGAGCGGTTCAAGGAGCGGCTCGGCGTGGGACGGGAGCAGCTCGGAAGATGGCGCGGAACATCTCGCCTGCTCCCGGGCTGAGATTCCGGGTATGTGGTTAAAGTATTTTATTAGCATTAGTTTAGTTTAATCGCAGTAGGCTAGATCCTTCTTGGGATGGTCAGATCCATCCCAAGTCGGCATAGATCTTGGCATAGGGTCTGGGACCTTAGGGCTAAGTTAAAAATGTTTTAACTGCATGTTAATTAGTTAACATAGTTTTTCTTCCGCTGCTTTTGTTTTTCCTGTCTATGTTCCGTCCGACTTAGGACGGGACTAGAGTTTTTGTGCCCTAAGGGACCGCCAATTCCCCAACAAAACCTAGCTCACGCTCTCGCGCTGTTGCCGGTCTATTGCTATCCTAGGTTTGGGTCCAATCTCTTGCAAACCCTAGCCTAGGCAAGCTAGCATTAGGATCAACATCATCGTTCAATCGTGTCCCGAGCCCACTCTCGTGCAAACTCGGGCCACGACCTAGGTAGGGATAGTTCCTACCCGTCCAATCTCTTGCAAACGGGTATCGGTATGGAATTGCAACCGAGAACCCTAGTATCGGCCCAATCTCTTGCAAACCGATACGACGGAAACTCAATTTCAACCCAATTCGGATTTCTAGGGTTTCCTATCGAATCGGGATCCAATCTCTTGCAAATCCCAATCGATATGAACACCTAGCTATCCGTAGTATATCGATCCCAAACTAACCCTAATAGCAATTCTAGCAATATTTCTACCAAATCTTCACAAATCGGAAATTGGGCTCGTAGGGTTCATCCCCACGCCCCAAGACGTTAGGACTACTCACAGTTCATATCACAATTGCAAAAATAATCGATTGAAATAACAATAGAATTCATCACAATATTCAAATAAGCAATAAAAATGAGATTTTTAAGGAAGAGGGAGACAAACCAATAGAGTTCTCCAAGAATCCAACAAAAATAAACTTTTCTCTCCTCTCCAATAGTAAGAATCAAAAGCTAAAAAGTTTAATCTAAAAAGCTGCAAAAAGCAAAGGAAAAAGATCTCTAACCTAGGTTAAAAACTGGGGTTAAATACCCCCCAAAATCGTCCAAAAAACTGTGACCAAAATGCCCCTGCGCAGCCTGAAAATCGCAATTTACGCTACAGGCAGCGCGGCTCACTCGGCCGAGTGACAAAAGTCGCTCGGCCGAGTGAGAAACCCTGAGAATTTCCAGTAAGTCTGGGGTCTTGGGGGTCTTCACTTCGGGCGTCGCTCGGCCGAGTGAGTTGTCGTCACTCGGCCGATGGCTTCTATTCACTCGGGCGGTCGGCAATTTCCACTCGGCCGAGTGTGTCTTCTGATGCTCAGGCAGATGAAAAACAGTAAGTCGACTCTTTTTGATGGGCGTCGTCTGAGTGCCACTCGGGCGGACGGGGTTTCGTCACTCGGCCGATGTGGCTTCTGATGCTCGGCCGAGTGCACACATGAAGCATGTCCGATCTGGTCGGCCGAGCGGGGTCTCGCTGGTCGGCCGAGTGACTCCTTCACTCGGGCAAGTGAGACACCAAAAATGCACATTCTGATTGTTCTTGCCTCCTCGTCGCTCCTACGACGTTCCTTCTTCTTCCGCTCCTCTCCAATGGCTAAATACCCCTCGGGGAAGTCGTCGGTGACACTCTGGAGTAGGTGTATCTCGGGATCACTCCAAATCGCTCCAAATCTCCTGAAATACGACAAAAACAACAAATCGTGAAAAGTATCGCAATATTGTCGATAAATCGCTAAAAGCGTGATTTGAGCGATTTAAATGGCATGCAATCATGCGGAAAAAAGGTGTAAAATATGGAGTGATCACACTCCCGCTAGGGAAGTATCCGAAACGCCCGTAGGCTTTTTGTGTAACAGGGATCACTCTCGCGTGGAGAGCATCCGAAACGCCCGGAGGCTTTTTGTGTAACAGGGATCACTCTCGCGTGGAGAGCATCCGAAACGCCCGGAGGCTTTTTGTGTAACAGGGATCACTCTAGCGTGGAGAGCATCCGAAACGCCCGGAGGCTTTTTTGTGTAACATGGATCACTCTCGCGTGGAGAGCATCCGAAACACCCGGAGGCTTTTTGTGTAACAGGGATCACTCTCGCGTGGAGAGCATCCGAAACACCCGGAGGCTTTTTGTGTAACAGGGATGACACACAAGGAATTGTTATTCTAGGGGGTCCACACACACGCACACATAAGATAACCCTACGGTGTCAAAAGTTGTTGTTGTCGAGCTTAGACTTCGTCGTCAAGTCTAAGCCGTCGAGGGTGACCCGGACGCTATCATTTCACGTCCGGTTTTATTTGTTCACAATTTAACAGTTCTAGCAGTCTAAGGCCTAGGCACGGCCGAAAGAGTAAGTGAGTACACTTGCCTGCGGTGGCGAGCGTGTCGTCCGTCCGGAGTGCCTCGTCCAGACGTCGCGTCCGCTCTAGTCCGTCTGAAATAGGGTAACGGCGACGGTGCCAGGTCACGTTTTTCAATAAGTCCTATTAGGTTCTGTTTCTAGATTGGCGGGACTACCCTAATCGTCAAAGTCACATTTTTTGGTGTTTCGTTCAACCTAGATCTACTACTATCCTATGTGCACAGAAAATTGTCCGATTGTCGATCTTTCTACGGTGAGCAGCGTTTTACAAGTACTGAAAGTAAGTTTAGTTCAAGTTGTCAAATTTTAGTTTAGGGTTTGATTTTTCTACGGTGTGGGTTTACTACTAGTTCGGGGGACCAACCTCTCCGATGTTTGATGTAGGATGGACGTAGCGTCTGAACAATAGGAGATCTGCGTCGTCTACAGCGTCTCGGCTACGGGTAGCGTAACCAGACACGTTCTGGCAGCAACCGAAAGTGAGGGCAGCGACGGGAAAAGCGGACGGCGAAGACGAACCCGGTAGCGGTCTCTAGGATTCGTTGGCGGCGTCGAGAGTCCGCAAAACAACGAGCAAGTGGAAGTAACGGCCAAAACAGCGAGCAACGGGAAAACAGCGGCCACGGAGGCGAAAACGTTGATACGACGTCGCTGAAGGCTGGCCGACCCAGGGGCTGTCGCCAGCCAAAACTTGGCATATAGTTTATGTCGCCTCAGCGTCTCCAGCACTGTCCTCAGATGACCGTTGTGCTCCTCCTCAGACTTCGAGTAAATAAGAATGTCATCTATAAAGATAACGACAAACTTATCCAGGAAGTCGTAGAAAATCAAGTTCATCAAATTCATGAACACAGCTGGAGCATTGGTTATGCCAAAGGGCATAACCACGAACTCATAATGTCCGTACTTCGTCCGGAAGGCTGTCTTCGGGATATCGTCCTTCTTCACCTTCAGCTGATGATATCCGCTCCTCAAGTCTAACTTCGAGAAAACTTTCGAACCTCCCAGCTGATCAAAAATATCGTCGATGCACGGCAGCGGATACTTATTCTTTACTGTGACAGCATTCAGCCCTCGATAGTCCACGCACATCCTGCGGGACCCATCCTTCTTCTTCACAAGCAAGACTGGTGCACCCCACGGTAACACACTAGGGTGGATGAAACCCTTCTGCAGCAACTCATCTAACTGCTTCCGCAGCTCCTCAAGCTCAGCAGGAGCCATCCGATACGGCGCCTTCGATATCGGCTGCGCTCCCGGCATAAGATCAATTCCAAATTCTAGAGCTCTGTTGGGTGGCAGACCCGAGATATCCTCCGGAAAGACGTCGTCGAAGTCTCTGACGACTGCTGGTCGGTCGATCTCCATCTGCATAGATGCGACAATCGGCACCTCTGGCTTGGCCCAAAATCTGATGGGCCCAAGCGACTCATCTCTGCTACGGAACTCGAACTCTGGATGGCCTGGAATCCGAAATACCACCCTCTTGCTGTGGCATTCGATCGACGCGTGGAAGTCTCCCAGCCAATCGATGCCAAGAACGGCATCGAAATGCGGTAGATCGTGGACGATGAAATATGCAAATAATTCGTGTCCACTGACCACCAAGGGGATCGATCGACAACCCAAATTCATAGTCACCACTCCGTTCCCTGTGGTGATGTCCCAACACTTAGGAAGTGTATGGGTGGGAATGGAGTGCCTTGTTACAAATCTCCGGGATAAGATGCACATGGATGCACCGGAGTCGAACAAGACCAAGGCCGGGTGAGAAAACACTAGGATGGTGCCTAGGATATAAACGGACTAAGGTCAACAACGCTATTCTAGCAAACAAGGCAAAACAAACCAGTGCTAACAATAAGATCTAAATTATGGAAAAGAAAGACTAGATCCGAAGTAATACCTGCAATGACTCCATCCATCTCCTCAGTCTCAACAGCGATCATGGTGTAAGCCGGCCTCTGGGGTTGCACTGCCCGCTGAAACATCTGCCTCTGTAGCGCCAAGGGTGGTCCACGTACAGCAGCTCCTCTCTGAACCGGGGTAGGCGCTCTACTCTGTATTGGGGCTGGTGCTCCGACTATGGCATGACGTGCTCTCAGACAATCCTTAGCAGCGTGTGCGGCATCTCCACAAACCAAGCACAATCCCAGCTTCTTCCTGCAATCATTCTGAACGTGCCCTAGCTTCCTGCAGTAATGACATGGTCCCTTGCTCTGACTCTGCATAGGTGCGTCAGGCCTCTTGAAAGGCATTGTCTGAACTGGCCTCATCGTCGGCCTAGCAGGTGGCCGGTACTGCTCCATGGGACGCTTCCCTCTATCAGCTGGAGGGTCAGGTTGACGCGATATGGTCTCATGGTTCCTCGCGGCATTCAGCACCGCTCTCATGGTCGTGAAATCTGCCGAAGACATAGAAGCCTGAATCTTCAGACGCAGTCCTTGACGGAAACGATCAGCTTGTTTCTCCTCCTTCCTCACCATATGTGGGGCAAACCGACTCAGCATCTCGAACTCCGCCTCATACTCGTCGACGGTCATATCCCCCTGCTTCAGATCCACAAATCTACTCAACAGCTCCCTCCTAGCAGCCTTGGTGAAGTATTTCTCCTTGAACATCGAGCGGAAGGTCCTCCACTCCACTGGCTTCTGTAGGCGCCTCTCCTCAATGCGCCACCAGTTCCTAGCATTCTCAGTCAGCTGCATCTTCGCTATCTCAACTTGGGTATCATCAGGAATCTTCGCAGCAACCAACTTCTCCTCAGTACTCAGAATCCACTCATCAACAACCAACGGTCCTTCCTTCCCAGAAAATGTCTTCGGCTGAAGCTCATTGAACTGCTTCACTCTCGGAGCAGCTCGAGGGGTAGGCGGAGGAGGAGGTGGTGCAACTGGAGGAGCATGGGCAGCACGGTGGGACTGCTGAACCAACTGGTGCTGCACGTCCAGAATCTCTTTCATCACACCCAGAAACTGGCAAAACTCTCCGTCCTGGTCTTCCAGAACTCCATCGCCTGAGTTCCCGAATCGGGTGACGCGCCGTCCTGCCATCCTATTGACAAGAAAGGCACATATTAGACTCGTACAAATTACTGGATCTCAATAAAATGAATGTCAATACTTCTATTGTTCCGAACTTGCAGAAAGAATGGGACCTGCATGGGCCACCACTAAAACCTGTCACGCCCCGCTTACCAAACGACGGAGGCGAAGCGTGACTAAGGCCCGCTTAGGCCGGAGCTGAGAAGCTCTGACCCAATAAGCGTCTGTGTGGTACTCCAAGACGAAGGAACAGGTCCCTGCATGTTAGTACAGAACAATAAAAGTACTGAAAAGAAAAGCATTCATTTTATTCCAAAATTATTCATCCAGAGTTCTGAGAGTCCAACAAAGCCTGACATGGCTACAACAACTGAAAGGTAAACTACTGGTGCAAGCACCCAACCTAGACAGAAAATAAACGGTGCTACACACCCAACTAAACAGCAGTGAGGAATCTGGAACAGCAACGTGAAGACCTCTAGCTCTGGTCCTCCTCGGGCATGTACTCGGGATCGACGTCCTCCGGCTTTACGTACTCTGGCAGGTCCGCCTCGTCAACGTACTCTGGCTCGACACCTGACGTACAGCACCAAAAGAAAGGAACTGTACGTCAGGTAAAGTCTACAAAAGAGGTCAGACTCTACTGCAAGTGTACCAAACTATTAAACATCAGTTTACTGGTTGATTAGCATGCTAGGGTTATAACAGTGTAACAAAAAGGAAGTAACGCATCAAGAAAGTAAAGCGTAGCAAGCAGTAGTCGTAGCGTGTGCTATCGACTATGGGACTAACCTAAGAGTGACGGGACAAGACGAGACAAGTCAAGACGGGACAAGACACGTGTGACACGAAGGGTTCACGCCTTACGGTTCGAGGGGGATCAGACCCTCTCCCCGTGCGCACGCTCAAACCTACCCCAACCCAGGAACTTAGGACAAGAAGGTACAGGGATCACTCCCGCTAGGGAAGCATCCAAAACGCCCGTAGGCTTTTTGTGTAATAGGGATCACTCTTGCGTGGAGAGCATTTGAAACGCCCGGAGGCTTTTTGTGTATCAGGGATCACTCTCGCGTGGAGAGCATCTGAAACACCCGGAGGATTTTTGTGTAACAGGGATCACTCTCGCGTGGAGAGCATCCGAAACGCCCTGAGGCTTTTTTGTGTAACAGGGATCACTCTCGCGTGGAGAGCATCCGAAACGCCCGGAGGCTTTTTGTGTAACAGGGATCACTCTCGCGTGGAGAGCATCCGAAACGCCCGGAGGCTTTTTGTGTAACAGGGATGACACGTAAGGAATTGTTATTCTAGGGGGTCCACACACACACACACACAAGATAACCATATGGTGTCAAAAGTTGTTGTTGTCGAGCTTAGACTTCGTCGTCAAGTCTAAGCCGTCGAGGGTGACCCGGACGCTATCATTTCACGTCCGGTTTTCTTTGTTCACAGTTTAACAGTTCTAGCAGTCTAAGGCCTAGGCACGGCCGAAAGAGCAAGTGAGTACACTTGCCTGCGGTGGCGAGCGTGTCGTCCGTCCAGAGTGCCTCGTCCAGGCGTCGCGTCCGCGGTAGTCTGTCTGAAATAGGGTAACGGCGACGGTGTCAGGTCGCGTTTTTCAATAAGTCCTATTAGGGTCTGTTTCTAGATTAGCGGGACTACCTTATTCGTCAAAGTCGCATTTTTTTGGTGTTTCATTCAACCTAGATCGACTACTATCCTATGTGCATAGAAAATTGTCCGAATGTCGATCTTTCTACGGTGAGCAGCGTTTTACAAGTACTGAAAGTAAGTTTAGTTTAAGTTGTCAAATTTTAGTTTAGGGTTTGATTTTGCTACGGTGTGGGTTTGCTACGAGTTCGGTGGACCAACCTCTCCGGTGTTTGATGTAGGATGGACGCGTCTGAACAATAGGAGATCTGCGTCGTCTACGGCGTCTCGGCTACGGGTAGCGTACCCAGACACGTTCTGACAGCGACCGAAAGTGAGGGCAGCGACGGGAAAAGCGGACAGCGAAGACGAACCCGGTAGCGGTCTCTAGGATTCGTTGGCGGCGTCGAGAGTCCGCAAAACAACGAGCAAGTGGAAGTAACGGCCAAAACAGTGAGCAACGGGAAAACAGCGGCCACGGAGGTGAAAACGTCGATACGACGTCGCTGAAGGCTGGCCGTTGGCTGTCCGACCCAGGGGCTGTCGCCGGGGGGTGTCTGGCCGTCGAACGGCGGCGGAAAAATAAACGCTGCAGCCGCGAGCTACTACGGTTGCTGCTGCTGTCGCTGCTGCGGCGAGATGCGGCCGCCGGCGGAACAGTCGCAGCTAGGGCGGGGTCGTCGGCGACTTGGGAAGGCTCCGGTGGCGTTTGGTGAGCGTGCGACGTCGGAGAAATGTACAGCAGCGCGGCTGTGCTTGCTGCGACGATCGTGCGTGTGTTGAGGCGGCGTACGGCGGGTGCTGCGACGGTCGGGGGTGCAGCTGCGCCGGCGGGAGGCTGTGGAGCGTGGGGGAGATGCGAGGGAGGGTGATCGGGGTTGAAGAAGATGAGAACACGAGGGAGAAGGAGAAACTCGGGGTTGCGGGTTCTTGGTGGCGGCTGAAATTTTTTGTAGCCTAGGTTACTGTTCACGTGAATGAGGTTATAGAGTTAGGGTTTTTAAAATAATAAATATTGATATATACCTATAGAATATAGGGTAGTGGGTAAGATGGGTAGGGCTAGGGGGTGTACTTAAGGGAAAAGAAGGAGGTGCAATTAGTGACAGAATAAAATCCCATAGATACGCATGATGCAACTTAGGGATTTAATCAGATTTGATTAACAGTTTGAAATTCGAATTGATTAGGGAAGATCAACGATCGAGATTTTCCCGGAAGATATCTCTCGCTACGGGCGTCCGAAAAATAAACCGAAAATACCGGGGCGATCATGGAGACGAGACGCACGGGGCTACGGAGTCTGATCGTGTGCTACGTCTACCAAGAATTTACGTAAAATCGGGAACTGCGTTTTGAGATAAAAGACTAAAACGCCCCTATCATTCCAAGTCGTTTTGCAAGAAAATGAGCCGTGAAATGACGTTCCCAAAAATTTCTATAAAATTCTACACTCACATACGGTCACAACGGCATATCACATCGCATATACCGGAATCCAGAAATAGCCAAATAAAATACGTGCACGATAAAGCACGTGCACGCAGAAAATCCATAAGATCGGGAAGCGACCGTTACAGTGATGGCCGCAAGGATCACACCACGAATAAGTCCACAAAGATCCTATTCGATCCAAGTACACCAATAAAGAGAATACTTGAATAATACGTGTAGAAACTAGCAAAATACGCGATATAACATGCAATTTAGGGCACAAAGATATTAAAATCAGAGATTTCAGAGGTCCAACTACATCACAACCTACACATGAGGGTATTAGCTACGCATGGAGAGAATAGAATCAATATTCATAGCCAAATACATCATTAATACTCAAAATACGAGCTAAATACGCAAAATACAAGGGTATAGTTAAGAATTTTATCACCAAATCTCTACAATTGAACCCTAAACTCCTTCAGATAATAGATCTTGCCTCTGTCCCCAGGGCCTCCAAATGTCATGGTGAAATACGGCTCCTAGAGCCCCCAATACTCAAGACTATGAAACAAAACCCTAAAATAGGCTTATATAATAGGCATTGCGGGTTTAAGTTGCTAACGGGTTCGAAAACCGCACCCAATAGCGCTCAAAATCCAAACCCACGAGCGCCTCAATTTTTGACCGTTGATCCAGGCGGGATTTAACCCAAGAGCGAAACGTATCCCTTAGATTGTCGCCCGCATCCGCTCTCCGTATACGAGTTCAGCTCGGATTCATTGTCGACCGTTCGATTCGAGCCGGGCGTCGCTCGGATGGTGACGCGTGTCCACAGAACTCCTGCTCACTTCGTTGCTGCAGGGTGAAATTGAGCCGTATGATCGCAAATTGACCGCCCAAACGAAGCCACGTCGCCCTGCTCTTCGTTCGCTGCTGTGCATATAACTCCTTTGTTCTACATCGTTGGATTGAGCGGGCAACGACGACGATCTCGCCACATCACCCCGCGGGATATGTATCTCATGTTTTGATTTCGAATCGAAGCGGGGTGATTCAGGCCGTTGGATCACAATCGAACGCTCAAACGCTGACCATGTTGCCCGCGTCTGAGCCCGTTAGATTCTCGATCTGCGGCCAAGATCGGGCCGCGTAGCCTCTGTTGTGACTCCATCGACTCTGAAGCAGGTAGATGCTGAGCCGTTCGATCGAGCAGAGGACCGTCGTGATCTCGCCACGTGGACATCCTGTGCAACTCCTTCAACCGGATACGCTTCATTCTTTTATCCGACTCGAGTTCATCTCCACAGTCCGCTGAAGCGGGAGAGTAAGGGGATGCGGCCACGTGGCCAAGTGTTGAGCGGGTCGACTGTATTTGATCTGTATTCGGCCGTATTTGCGTATTTTAATTCGTATTTCTACATTTTAACTAGTATTCTGCATTCAACAAATCATAGAAATTAGCACAGATATAAAAAAAATACAAATAAATAGTCGTTGGAATCGTGAGATCGAGGTCTAGCCATGAAAAATATAAAAAGGCAGAAATACTCAATCAAATTCATATTTTATGCACAAATCAATGGTTTGCTTTAAAAGATGATGATATACAAAATATGAACGTATTAGAGACCAATTACGCATCATATAAGCACAAAATGGGTCTAAATGAGGTGTTAAATATGCAATATTCAACCCGAATCACACCCCCAACTAGCGATTTGCTAGTCCATAGCAAAAAGAGCGATTAAGTCGGATGATTAATTAAACAATAAATTCTATCAATCGCTTATGGCATGGCTCAATAATACGCTTTCCAATCATGATTTTTGACCATCAATATACACAATCCATAAACAAGATCAATCACATGATATTTTCTCTAATTTAATTTGAATAAACAACACGCAAGCATCGTTTTGCGTAAGTGAATAACACATCGTTATATTCTAGTTTTCTTATTTCTAAGGAATTAACATCTCAAAAAGATCGTTCAAGTCATGGGTATTGAAGTTGCTTGGTTTATTCATCATTTCTTTCTTTTTTTGCTTTTTTGATGACTTAGAATGATCCATGTAACGTGTTTTCAGTTAATGACTCCTAGGCCATACGATCTTCGGGCATTAGGCTAAGAAAATCCCCTCGAACTTAACACTTGAATCATCCAAGTTTTATTTTCTTCCTTTCTTTTGAATGCACTCCCCATTCATCCATCTTTCGACGCGAATCTCCAATGCTTCCTGAGGCACGAAGACCCGCTAATCAATGAACTCAAGGGAACGATGCATTTGTTCTTTTTCACTTTTTTTGCATATTTTTCTTTCGTAAGCAACTCAACACCCATAAATATGAACATAAACATTAGTAACAAAGGCCAAATTCCTCTTCAACTTGAAGACTGTTCTAATAAATCGAGTATACTTAAGCTTTTGCATCACAATATCATGCATAAAATGAATTCAAACTATTTTGAGATATTAATTATGGCAATTGAAAGTTTTCATGAATAGCATATTAACAGTAATTCCATGAAGAGAAAAATTAATTCAAGCCATAAGCAATTTTTAGAATTCAATCAATGCATAATCATCCGTATTTGTGGTATGTGAAGGAGTTTTAAATGATGAGAATTCGATTTATTCTTTTCTTTCGCCTTGTTTTATTCCAAAAAATCCTAATGTCTCATATGCTCCCCCAACTAAAGGTGGACATTATACTCAATGTCGAAGGGGTGCGAGTTTATTCAAAAGCAAGCATCCTAAAAAGCATATAAAATCTACGCTAATGGAAAGAACACACCGTGGTCAAATGGCGGATCACGAATCTTTAATGGTGGAGGAAGTTGTTCTATCTGCTCCTTGCGCTACTCGGCAAGTATTCTTCCTCCATTAGCTAAATAGGACCCCAGTAACACAACTCCAAGCATCTCCATAAAGTGATTATGTATGTCCTGCAAGAGATGAGTTATGTCAGTCCAATTTAGTCTAACATTCTTCGCCACAAACATATTCCAAATGTAGTCATCAAAGTACGTAAAATAAAGTAAGGCATGTTGATGACTACTCCCTGAAAGATGTGCACTACTCTCGGTATGATGCTCAGTCATTGGGGAGAGGGATAGATGATTTTGGGAAAAAACTGGGGAAAAGAGTGGTTCGGGCTCTATAGCGATAATCTCTAAACACATGTCCCTAGCTGTCTCCTCCTCCTGCTCACTCAAAATTGCTAGCTCGTCCTCTCCTTTGCACCCACTTCCTGCCATGTTGATATTTTTATTCGTGACTTCATCATGACATGGCTCGCTTGATATACCTGCAATAGAAGATGAACTCATATTAGATTCTTAAAATTGAATTTCAAAAAAATTTCTTTCTTCTAAGCAAGCGGCAATCAGATTAAGATTTTCAATGGATTGCTGAATTTACCGACTCCGGGCAAGGAAGTTTTCTTGGAATTGATGGGATGTAGCCTCATGTGTCTGAATGAGTAAATAAACTTCCTATTTCAAGGGTTGCAATGGTAAGTCTACGCTTTACTCTACTTGATCAAGGCATGAAGGCTCCGTTGAATCGTGCTCTGAAGTCTCGTTAATGGTTTGATCATTCTCGTGTAAGGACTCCATGTATTTCAATGCCTCTGTCGGCATCATGACTCCCAAAAATTCCTGCAGCTGTGGTCGTAGTCCAAATAGGAAGGACTCCATAAGCTCTTTCTTTGTGTACCCATACTGCGGATAGCTCGATACTATGTCTGTGAACCTCCTCCAGGCCTGAAAGAAAGTTTCACAATCTGTCTGATTAAAACTAACGATCTTAAGCTTCTCCATCCTATGCTTGTGTGCAACATTATACTCTGCATCATACCAATTGTTTGTGCGATAAAAATTGTTTGATTTGCTAGTCCCTAGCAAAAAGAGCGATGAAGTCGAATGATTACTAAACAATAAATTCTATCAATCGCTTATGGCATGGCTCAATAATATGCTTTCCAACATGATTTAGACCATCAATATACACAATCCATGAATAAGATCAATCACATGATATTTTCTCTAATTTAATTCGAATAAAAACATGCAAGTATCGTTTTGCTCAAGCGAAAGTATAACACGTCGTTATATTCTAGTTTTCTTATTTCCAAGGAATTGGCATCTCAAAAAAATCGTTCAAAACATGGGTATTGAAGTTTCTTAGTTTATTCATCATTCTTGTTTTTCTTTTTCTTTTTCTTTTGATGACTTAGAATGATCCATGTAGCGAGCTTTCAGTTAATGATTCCTAGGCCAGATGACCTTCGGACATTAGGCTTAGAAGAGCCCCTCGAACTTAATAACTCGAATCATCTAAGTTTTATTTTCTACACATTTTTTGGATGCACTCCCCATTCATCCATATTTTGACGCGAATCTCCAATGCTTCCTGAGGCACGAAGACCCGGCTAATCAATGAACTCAAGGGAACTATGCATATTTTTTTATTTTTCACTTTTTTTCTTTTTTTTATTTCCTAAGCAACTCAACACCCATAAATATGAACAAAACATTAGTAACAAAGGCCAAATTCCTCTTCAACTTGAAGAATGTTCTAATAAATCGTGTATACTTAAGCTTTTTCATCACAGTAACATGCATGAAATAAATTCAAACTATTTCGAGATAGTAATCATGGAAATTGAAAGTTTTCATGAATATCATATTAACGAGTAATTTCATGAAGGAAAAATAATTAATTCAAGCCATAAACAATTTTAAAAACTCAATTAATGCATAATCATCCGCATTTGTGGTATGTGGAGGAGCTTTAAAAGATGAAACTTTGTGATTTATTCTTTTCTTTTGCCTTGTTTTTTTAAAAAAAGTCCTAAGGTCTCGTACACTCCCCCCAACTAAAGATGGACATTGTCCTCAATGTCGAAAAGGGTACGAGTTTATTCAAAAGAAAGCATCCTAGAAAGCATATAAAATCTACGCCAATGGAAAGAACACACCGTGGTCAAATGGCGGATCCCGAATCTTTAATGGTGGAGGAAGTTGTTCAATTTGATCCTTGCGCTCCTCAGCGATTATTCTTCCTCCATTAGCTAAATAGGACCGTAGCAACACAACTCCAAGCATCTCTATAAAGTGATTATGTATGTCCTGCAAGAGATGAGTTATGTTAGTCCAATTTAGTCTAAATTTTTTCGCCACAAATATATTCCAAATCTAGTCATCAAAGCACGTAAAATAAAGTAAGGCATGTTGATGACTACTCCCTCAAAGATGTGCACTACTCTCGGTATGATGCTCAGTCATTGGGTAGTGGGATAAATGGTTTTGGGAAAAAACTGGGGGAAAGAGTGGTTCGTGCTCCATAACGATAATCTCTAAACACATGTCCCTAGTTGTGTCTTCCTCCTGTTCATCCAAAATTTCTAGCTCGTCCTATCCCTTGCACCCACTTCCAGCCATGTTGATATTTTTATTCGTGACTTCATCGTGACATGGCTCGCTCGATATACCTGCAATAGAAGATGAACTCATATTAGATTCTTGAAATTGAATTTCAAAAGAATTATTTTCTTCTAAGCAAGTGACAATCAGATTAAGATTTTCAATGGATTGCTGAATTTGCCGACTCCGAGCAAGGAAGTGTTCTTGGAATTGATGGGATGTAGCCACTTGTGTCTGAATGAGCAATTGAACTTCCTCTTTCAAGGGTTGCAATGGTACGTCTACGCTTTACTCTCCTTAATCAAGACATGAATGCTCTGTTGAATCCCACTCTGAAGTCTCATTAATGATCTGATCATTCTCTTGTAAGGACTTCATGTACTTCCACGCCTCTGTCGGCGTCATGACTCCCAAAAATTCCTGCAGCTGTGGTCGTAGTCCAAATAGGAAGGACTCCATAAGCACTTTCTTTGTGTACCCATGCTGCGGATAGCTCGATACTATGTCTGTGAACCTCCTCCAGGCCTGAAAGAAAGTTTCACAATCTGTCTGATTAAAACTAACGATCTTAAGCTTCTCCATCCTATGTTTGTGTACAACATTATACTCTGCATCATACCAATTGTTTGTGCAATAGAAATTCATTTATTCCATTTTTTAAATTTTTTAAGAGAAAACAAAACAAAAAAACAAATAAAAAATCCTAAACTATAAGATGGAAGGATCTCACTGAATGTTCCTCCATACGAACAGAAATTGTGGCTTACAAGTACTGTTATCCCCGACAACGGCGCCAAAAACTTGACTCGTCTCAAAATGTGTGAGCGCTACTCACAAGTGTAGGAGATCGAACAAGTAATAATCCTGGTAAGTCCAGGTATCGAATCCACGGGACAACTGACCTACAAAACCACAAATTTCAGTTTGTAAAGAGTACTAAAACAATAATAACCAACCACCTATCAGGTATATGGATATGATATCAAGAGTTTAAAATAATAAAAGAAATCCAACGATAACTACGTGGAAGGCAAAATTGGGGTATCAACATGAAGAGTATGTGTTGGTTGTGATTTCGTTAGAATCTATGCAATCAATGATTATTAATACCGTTTCTATAACTCAACATTTCGTCCGGCTAGGGCACGAGAACGTCGGAAAATATAACGATAAATGAACATCGAAAAGTGCCTTAAGTATCGCATACAATACTAGTTTCATGAAGAAAATAAGCTTATGTGCCCGCAAGGGTCACGGCGATGTCCGTAAGGATCACGCCACGAATAAGTCCGCAAAGATCATATTCGATCCAAGTACACCAACAACGATAATACTTGAACAATACGTGTAGAAACTAGCAAAATACGCGATATAACATGCAAATTTGGGCGAAAAGATATTAAAATCAGAGATTTCAGAGATCTAACTACGTCATAACCAGCACATGAGAGTATTAGCCACGCATGGAGAGAAGAGAAACAATATTCATAGCCAAATACATCATCAATACTCAAAATACGAGCTAAATACACAAAATACAAGGGGAAAGTTTTGTATTTTATCACCAAATCTCTACAATTGAACCCCAAACTCCTTCAGATGATAGATCTAGCCTCTGTCCACTGGGCCTCCAAATTTCATGGCGAAATACGGCTCCTAGAGCCCCCAATACGCCAGAATATGCTCAAAACCCCTAAAATACGGTTATATAGAGGCCTTGCGGGTTTCCCAGTTGTCACGCCCCGCTTCCCTAAAATGGAGGCGAGACGCGAGAAGGTCCGCACGAGAGTGGAGCTGTGAAGCCCCAAACCCGATAAGCGTCAATAAAACATAAGCAGGTCCCTGTAACCACAAATGGAACAACAATAATAACATAAGGAGAGACAGAATTAAAATCTCATATCAAGGCTACCAGGCATGAAAATTAAGTTCAACATCCAGAAAAACCACCAGGCTAAAAGAATGAGTCTAAAGGCCCAGAACAAGGCCAACAAAAGGAACAACGTAACAAAGTATAGGTGCTACGCACCGACAACAAAATAGCAGTCTAAAACAAAAGGGAAAAGCTCAACGAAGACACTAGGACTGGTCCCCAGTGTCCACGTACTCCTCGCCAAACACAAGCTCAGGCTCGGCGTCAGCAAACACCTCGTCCTCAACAATGTACTCAGGCTCAGGGTCTAACATGTGTCACCCAAAAGAGTAAAGGGGCACATGTTAGCAAGTCTAAAAGACTTGGGCAAGGAAACTGAAAGTAAGGCAAACTAACAACCTAGCAGTTATAGTATGCATGACATGGCAGTTATAACATGAGTGCACAAGTAAGACATGGTGAAACAATAAGTACAAGGGAACAATTATCAGGACAAGTCAAGAGTAGCCAAGCTACTAACAATCTCAATCTTTTCCCTAGTCACGTTTCAAGTTGTTTGTAGATATTTACGCCTTACATCTGAACGGTTTGATATTCACACTGATTGGCAGCTTAACACTACCCCAGAACCCAGAGTTTACGCCTTACCACTGCAGTTGCTGATCGGGCAGACTCCCAGTTGATTGGCCGCTTAACTCTTACCCCCAATACCCACATGTGAACGAGTCAGGGTCCCTGCACACGAGCTCAGTAATGAGCCAGGGTTGCCCCGCACAAGAGCTCGTTTCCTGGATCACAACCAGGAGCGTAATTCGTTTGGCATAGGGGTGCACCTAGCCTCAATCATTTCACAAGGTGTAGCGGAGCTATGCAATCACGGGAACACTTAAAGAATGCAATGACATGGCAATTAATTTGTGTACCGTTAATGGGAATTAAACATGACATGGTAGTTGTGCAACATGATGAATGTCGGATCTAGCTTCGTTGTCAAGCTAGTTCCTAAAATTTCGCCTAGGCGAGTATCATTTCGTCGCCTAGTCTCTTTTACGCCTACAACAAGCAAATGGCCTAAGACATGGCCCAAAACCCTAAGTGGCAAGTTTCACTTGCCTAGCACCGAGGATGACGATCAACGAGGGTTCGTCCCATGGACGCTAATCTACGGGGAAGTCGCTGTTATGGAGAAACAATCATCAAATCAACATTCATTTCATTAGGGTTTCACAAAAACACAACGGGTTATGAAAACAGTAAGAGATCGATTATTACCGTATCGGAAGCGGAAGAATGATGTCGAGCAAGCACGTCAATGGAAGAAACGCTCCGGGGAACCTAGGGTTCAGATCTGGAATGGATGGGGAAAATCTGGAGAAATAGGTTTTGATATAGGTTTTGGGGGTTTGATGAAGGTTTGAGGAAGGTGGAAGGTGGAAAGTGTTAAGTGAGGGTTTGGATGATGGAGGATGAGCTTGGAATAAAGGTTTGAGGATTTGGGGAAGATGAGAGCTCAATGGGGGAGAAATTAGGTTTAGAGTTGAAGTAGAAGAAGAAGAAAACGTTTGAAGGGGTATTTATAGAGTTTGGTGGCGGCTAGGGCAAAACTAGGGTTTCCTGTACTGTTTAGTCGGTCAAAGAGCAACCACTGACCGACTAGTTTGGGAACTAGTCGGTCGGTTGACCAACGCAGACCGACTAAGTGTAAACAGTAACCCCCGACGAAAACCTGAACTAAGAGTTAGTCGGTCAAAGAACAACTACTGACCGACTAGTTTGACATCTAGTCGGTCGATGAACGTTCTTAGACCGACTAAAAGTGCACAGTAACTGGTACCAAAAATAGTTAATGAGTTAGTCGGTCAACGAAGCATTGCTGACCGACTAGTTTGCAACCTAGTCGGTCAACCAACGTTCTTAGACCGACTAACGAGAAACAGTAACTCTTGAACATTTATCAAAGCCCACTAGTCGGTTCAAGAAGGTTTTTCGACCGACTGGATCGTCATCTAGTCGGTCGGTGCCCCTTCTTACACCGGTTAATGTGCACCAAAAGTTCCGAAATGGAGCGCGAAGCTCCGGGATCGATTCCTAAGACTCCTAGGCTTGATCTATCAGTAAGATATGATCGATATGAAGCCCGTCACGAATGACTTACTCCGAAATCGACGATTCTAAAGAAGAAGCTAGAAAACGCGACGAAACGATCGAAAATGAAGCTACGGAAACGAAAACCACACATAAGGAGAAAATCCACCAAAACATATATATATATATAATATAATTAATCCAGATACATGAAAACCAGTCGTTACATCCTCCCCAACTTAAGAAAAATTCTGTCCTCGGAATTTCCCAACACTCACGTGTCCGCGAACAAAAGTGGGAAACGCTCTCGCATCTCATCCTCATTCTCCCAAGTTGACTCTCCTGGTGAGCCGTGTCGCCACATCACCCTCACAAGATTGACAACCTTGTTCTGAAGTGACTTCTGACGCCTGTCCAGAATCTGCACTGGCTGCTGGTCATACGTCATATCGGGGCGAACGGTAATCTCCGAGAAATCCACAGCATGCGATGGATCGCTAATGTATCTACGAAGCTGCGACACATGGAAAACATTGTGAACTCCCTCCAAAGATGGCGGTAAGGCTAAGCGGTATGCTACCTCGCCAACTTTCTCCAGAATGTCAAACGGTCCAATGTATCGCGGGCTCAACTTCCCTCGCTTCCCGAAGCGAATCACACCACGATTCGGGGAAATCTTCAAGAACACATGGTCGCCCGGCTGAAACTCCAAAGGACATCGTTTAGCATCCGCCCAATGTTTAAAACGGTCCTGAGCAATCCTCAACCTCTCCCGAATGTTCCTGACAACATCCACGGCCTCCACGATCATCTCAGGTCCCAACAGCTCCCGATCACCAACGTCATCCCAACTCAATGGCGATCGACATTTCCTCCCATAAAGAGCAGCGAAAGGCGCCATGCCAATACTCGCCTGGAAGCTATTGTTGTAGGAAAACTCTACCAGATGTAGATGGTGTTGGATATGGAAGACGTTTGTACACCCTTGTGGGGGATGTACGAGGGAATACGGACCTCGAACGTCGCGTACACGAAGTCGTGTACAAAGGGAATCTGTTCCCTTGCGGAGAGGATCTCTGGATGAGTGGGAAAGTCGCATTATATATGCATAAGTGCATGCGACATATGGCTAATAAAGGGGGAATATCTTAAGCTTATGTTGTACCATGCATATGGTACAACTTAAGCTTATAATGTGCCATGTATCATGGTACACCTTAATAAAGTTGTTCCAAAGGAACAACTTACCCTAAAATAACTACCTTGGGGGCTATAAATAAGACCCAAGGGTAAGCCATTTCTTACACCTTTTGCATGGCATTCATGCATGCATCTTCATCCTAGCGAAGCTCTGCCGAAATGCTTCCTCTCTTTCTTTATCCAAGTTCTTAATCTAAAGTAGAGATTTAGATTGTTGATTTAGTAGCCTTACTCCGTTCGTGAGAAGACTCGATCCGTCGTGGCGAATCCGAAGGCGAAGTTTGTAGACTACCGTGCCGCATACGCAAGCGTAAGTCTAAACTTCATATTATCGATCCTAACTCTGTTTTGGCAGGATCCTACATTGGTATCAGAGCCATATGGGTTCGCCCCGGTCACACCACCGCCCCGTCGAAACTATGAACGAGTCGTTGTCTTTTTCACGAATGGGTCTCCTACTATTACGGATATAGTAGGAACGCTTCATGACGGAGAGAACGCAGCGGTTGTTCTTTTCACGTTAGGGTCTCCTATCATTACGGATATGGAAGGAACTCTCCGTGACGGGAAGAACCGACCGTTCACGTAGTATGTTATTTTTCATTTTTGGCACACGGCCATTAGGAAATAACTAATTTCTCGACGAACGGGTGCTTCATCGACGAACGGGTGCTTCATCGAGGAAGATGATGGTAGTTATTTCCATCGGGTAAGAGTAAATTTTGTGCATGTGCACCATGGCCAAATGGGCTATGAAGGCCATGCACCCCCTCTCCCCATGCGGAGGGGGTTGGCTACTGCCAATAACCACCGGCGACCACCCCATCAAGGGGGTGAAGTGCATGCGGCCACCCCATGAAAGGGGGGAGACCGGCCATGGCTAAAGGGCCATGGCCGGGCAAGGCCAATAGGCCATGGCCGGGCCATGGCCGGCCACGGCCAGGGCCAGGGAGCCCTGGCCGCGGCCTGGCCAGGCCAGGCCAGGGTCGGCCCTGGCCGGCCGAGGCCAGGGCAGGGGCCCTGGCCCCCGGCCAGGGGGCCTGGCCGCCCTGGCAGAGGCCAGGGCCTGGCAGAGGCCAGGGCCTGGCAGAGGCCAGGGCAGGGGCCCTGGCCCCGGCCAGGGGCCAGGCCGCCCTGGCAGAGGCCAGGGCGGCGCCCTGGCCACTGCCAGGGCCCGGCCGGCCCTGGCAGTGGCCAGGGCCGGCGCCCTGGCCGAGGGGGCCAGTGCCCCTGGCCGGCCAGGGCAGAGGCCCTGGCCGGCCCTTGACCAAGCCCCAGCCAGGGCAGAGGCCCTGGCCGGGAGAAGTTGCAGTTCGAAAATTGGTCGACCAATTTGGTTGTTTTGGTCGACCAATTCGGCAGAAGGTCGTAGTCGATCGCAAACTTGCCAACTGACCCATATGGGGTGACAAAAGGATTGGTCAAACTCGAATGTGCTGATTAGCCCATACGGGGCTAACCACAATACCGACTAGCCCATACGGGGTTAACATTTTAATGAAGTTTTTTTTTAACTTGGGCTCTACTCCTTGAAGACTAGCCATAGTGCTCTACTTCATGCGAGATTAGCCAAGTCATTGTGCTCTACTCTACGGAGATTAGCCAATGTACTTATGTAATTGTGCTCTACTCCTTGAAGATTAGCCGTAATGCTATACTTCATGCGAGATTAGCCATGTCATTGTGCTCTACTCCACGGAGATTAGCCAATGAACTTATGTCATTGTGTTCTACTCCACGGAGATTAGCCAATGAACTTATGACGTTGTGCTCTACTCTACAGAGATTAGCCAATGTATTTTAAATTCGTTTTGAAAAATACGTTTTCAAAAACGCTTTTCCGCTGCAAAGTACTATAAGAGTACTAACATTTGATAAAGTGAGGGAGAAATATTGAAAGTTACTCTAGATGGTGATTGGAAACATAGTGACCTTTCCGATTCTAGAGTAACATCTTCAATATTTTTCGAAAGTAACTTATCAAATACTCGTTTTCCGCTGCTAGTACTATAAGAGTACTATTGTTTGATAAGTGATGGGGGAATATTGAAGGTTGTTCTAGATGGTGATTGGAATCGAAGAGACCTTTTCGATTCTAGAACAACATCTTCAATATTTTTCGAAAGTAACTTATCAAATATAATATAATTCCAAGTGGGTTTTGAATTTTAGAACTATCCAAATGGGATATTCTATTATCATTTCAAGTGGGAGTTATATTTTAAGAATTTTTTATGCAATGTTTTGATCGAACCTTCGGTTTTGTGTCTTTTGCAGCATTTTAAAAGTAAAATGTCTTCCGCTTCAAAGAATATCGTCGATGAGTTAAACAAAGGTGAAAAACTCAACGGCGATAATTACAAACTTTGGTCCATAAAGATACAATACGTTCTAGAGGAGCAAGAAGTGCTCGAAACTCTAAAGAACGTTATGATTGAACCCAAGTTGGGCACTACGGCCCAACACTGACGAGACAAGGAAGCTTTTGATGCTTGGTCTCGGAAGAATAAGATAGCGCGCATTACGTTATTAAGCAGTATGGATGATGACATAATGCGCATCTTCCGGGAACATGACCTAGCCATGGACATATGGTCCAAGCTAGAGGAGAAGTTCGGTGGCACATCGGTGTCCAAACTTCGTGCCTTAACTATAAGGTTCGATACATATAAGAAACGTCCAGATCATTCCATAGGGAAACATCTGCGACATATGGCGAACCTTATCTCGGAGTTAAAGGATGCAGGTCATGTGCTCACAAATGAGCAACAAATCCAAGCAGTCATACGTTCCCTACCAAATGGGTGGGATCAGATGAAGATGCATCTCACTCATAATGAGAGCATCAAGACCTTCAACGATGTTTCCAAGCACCTCGAATTAGAGGAAGAGCGGCTTGCGGCTGCCAAGCCAAGTGCAGAAGTGCACATGGTTGCTAGTTCCTCACACGGGGGAAAGAAACGTAAAGATCGTTCGAAGTCTTCTAATGAACGTAATAAGCAACCTGAGTCTACCAAGGAACCCAAACATAAGGGTGGGCACAAGAAATGGCACAAAGACTTGAAAAGGATCAAGTGCTTCAAGTGCAACAAGCTCGGTCACTATGCTCGTTCGTGTACGAGTGGAAGTGACGAGGTAACTTGTAATACTAGTTACATATGTGTTTCTAGTCCACTATTTCTTGTGGAATCTAATCCATTTTTGGATAATTGATTCAGGTGCCACCGACCACATAGAAAAGGACAGACGGTCCTTCGTGGAGTATCACCAGATACCCAAGGAATGAAGTGGATCAATGTAGGAAACAACACACGTGTTGAAGTGAAAGGCGTTGGGACTCGCAAGCTTGTCTTGGGCAACGGCCTCACTCTCCTACTACATGATGTTCTCTTCATTCCATATATTCAAAGGAATATTAAAACTGTGGTCAATTTATTGGGTCTTGGTTATAGTTGGTTCCTTCATGATTGTAATATGGACCTATTTTGTAATAATTGGTACTGGGTTTGTATTTCAAAGGATTTATTGTAATAAGTACAATGTATGATTCCTCATATAATGAAAATTTCCTTGTGACAAATTCTTTGACTAATGAGTCTAATATAATTTGTTGGCACTCAAGGCTTGGTCATATTGGACCAACGCGTATGGATAGACTTGCCAAACGTGGCCTTCTATCCAATGTTTCAAAGGTTGAAATGTCGACCTGCGAACATTGCCTTGTGGGAAATCTTGTCGCAAGCCGTTTGGAACCGGCACAAGGGCCAAGGTTCCATTACAGCTTATCCATTCGGACATATGTGGTCCGATGAATGTCAAGACAAGACGCGGGAAGTCCTATTTCATCACTTTTAATTGATAATTTCACCCGATTCGGTCATATCTATTTGATATCCCACAAAAGTGAAATCACTAAACCTGCTTTAAAAACTATATGAGTTTAGTGGAGAATCAATTAGATCGCAAGATTAAGGTCGTGCGAACCGATAGGGGCGGTGAATATCAATCAACAAGTTTAAAGGAACTTTGTGATGAAAAAGGCATAGTACATCAGGTAACTATGCCTTATACTCCTCAACAAATTGGTGTTGCAGAAAGGAGGTATAGGACTTTAATGAAAAATGGTCCGTTCAATGATGGCGCAAGCTAACTTGCCAATCACCTTTTGGGGTGATGCAATATTGACAACCGTTTTCATTTTAAACCGCGTACCCTCGAAATCAGTTAGCTCCACTCCTTATGAGTTGTGGAACCAAAGGTCTCCTGACTTAAACATTTTTACCTTGAGTTTGTGCATTCAACGCACATATTTCCTCCCATAAGTATGGCAAACTTGGGCCATGGGGAAGGAAATGTATCTTTAAACGATACGCATAAAACTCCAAAGGTTATGTTTTTGTTAGTCAGGAAGACAATGGTGTGCTAATTGAGTTTGAGTCGAGGGATGTAACTTTCTTGGAAAACGAGTTTCCAAGACAGGGCGAGATAAGTCAGGACTTATCTCTATTTTGAGATTTATGATCGAAAAGGATTACCTCATTCGAGTGGGAGAAATTCTTGGTGAAAACGAAAATTCTTTTTAACCTTCACCAATGGATTATACGAATGACGATTATCCTATTCCATACGGGAATAATGATCCAAGTGGGAGCAATTCTAACAACATTTCAAGTGGGAGTGATATTAGAATTGATCTAAATTCGAGTCAACAAGGACTTGAAGAATCTCAAATATGCCGCATCATGCCCTGCAAAAGACAAATGGATGGAAGCGATGAAGGAGGAATTGAAATCCATGAAAGTTAACCAAGTTAGGGACTTAGTTAACTCACCCAGAGGACATAGAGCAATTGGGAACAAATAGGTTCTCAAGATCAAGCATAAGGCTGATGGCTCTATAGATAGATATAAAGCTCGCCTTGTCGCGAAAGGTTTTACGCAACAGGAAGGGATAGACTACGAAGAAAACTTCTCACCTGTTGTGCGTTTTACCTTGATTCGCATGATTCTGGCAATGGTAACTTGCTTATACCTCGAATTACATCAGATGGATGTAAAGACTGCCTTTCTCAATGGAGAATTGGACGAGGAGATCTATATGGAACAACCAACAGGGTTTGTAAAAGAAGGAAACGAACATAAGGTTTGTAAACTTCGTAAATCCATATATGGTCTTAAACAATCCTCGAGGCAATGGTATATACGATTTCAAGAGGTTGTCTTATCAAATGGATTTTCCATACTTGATGAAGATAACTACGTATATATCAAGAGGATTAAAAGCAAGCATGTTATTATGTCTCTATATGTAGATGACATTTTAATAGCCGGAAATGACAAGGGCTTTGTGATGAGTATCAAGGCTTGGCTTTCATCAGTATTTTAGATGAAAGGCATAGGAAAAGCCGCATATATCCTTGGAGTTAAGATTTCAAGGAATCGTTCGAAGAAACTTCTTTCTCTTTCACAGGAGACTTATATAAAGAAGGTTCTAGAACGATTTAATATGCAGGACTGCAAGTCCATTGATATTCATATAAGCATATGCGATAATTTATATCTGGAATCGTGTCCAAAGAACCAAAAGGAAAAGGAAATTATGGAAAAAGTTCCATATTCCAGTGCAGTTGATAGTCTTATGTACACTATGGTGTGTACGAGACCGGACATCTGTTTTGCCGTTGGAAATGGTAAGCTGTTACCAATCCAACCCAGGGCAAGAACACTGGAAAGCGGTTAAGAGGATAATGCAGTATCTTAAAGGAACTGCAGATTTGCAAAAGACTATGATAAAACCAAGAAGGTAGACATAAGGTACATATCTACGCATGAGATGATAGAGGATCAGCTTACGAAAGCGATCCCCAGAAATGTGTCTTATAAACACTTATCATCTCAAGGATTGCGTATGGGCTGAGTTGTACCAATATATATTCACATGTCTAAGAAATGATCAAAATTAATAAAAGAATAAGTTCTTTTTCCAACATTGCATATGAATTTCTTAAGAAATGTTTGTGTACATTTTTGAAATCTCAGCTGAATTGTGTGTATGTCGGACAGATTAAGGTTGGCTCTCTCACATGAGCAACCGCCTTATCTTATCAGATGGATAAGATAGAGATGAGACTAGTTTAAAGTCAAAATCATTAGACGAATGATTTAGAGTCATGACTTTAACAAGATAGTCGAATGAAAGATCTGCATCATATGGATGCTTACAAAAGATCTGAGATCTGTATCACAAGGATATAAAGATCTCATTGGATTTTTTAATCCTATCTGTCTTATGCAGGATGAGAGTCCGTGAATATTTCACGAGTATTAAGGGGACTCAAAAAGATAGGCACTGTGGTGTCTGATCTTTTTCATCCGTACAACATCATTAAGACATACTCTCCCTGGGAAAGGAGTGATGTTGTAGTACGTGTTCATACCACGTATGCATTTCGACCACTGAGTTAGTAGCAATAGTGTTTGCTATTATGTGAGACTCAAAGGCCATACGGGTCTTAACTCTTACCCTCAAGGACTCCAATTGGTTCCTTTAGATTTGACAAGATGATCGCTATCTTAGCGTGTTGCTAATGGGCTATGGTAATTCGGCTCGGCGGGGCACGTTAGAAAAGCGAATCAAGTCAAGATCAGAAGGTTCGCAAGAAGAGGAAGATTGATTTCATATTCGCATTTGGACTTTAATGATTCAAAGCTGGCCAGCCAATTGTAATCCAGATGGGATTCAATTGTTGAATATAAAGTATAAGAAATGTGAAGAAATAATCTAGGGTAAAGCATGCGTTGAACTACTCAACTTTGCACCTTCGAGGTCGTTGTGTATCTCTAACAAGTGCACAACAACAGACTCTACGCGCATGACGGTCGCACGGTCTATTTCTCGGTATGATAGATGAAAGAACTAAGGGAAAGAGGTTCTCTTACAATCCCCTCAAGTGTGAGTGGGAGATGTTGGATATGGAAGACGTTTGTACACCCTTGTGGGGGATGTACGAGGGAATACGGACCTCGAACGTCGCGTACACGAAGTCGTGTACAAAGGGAATCTGTTCCCTTGCGGAGAGGATCTCTGGATGAGTGGGAAAGTCGCATTATATATGCATAAGTGCATGCGACATATGGCTAATAAAGGGGGAATATCTTAAGCTTATGTTGTACCATGCATATGGTACAACTTAAGCTTATAATGTGCCATGTATCATGGTACACCTTAATAAAGTTGTTCCAAAGGAACAACTTACCCTAAAATAACTACCTTGGGGGCTATAAATAAGACCCAAGGGTAAGCCATTTCTTACACCTTTTGCATGGCATTCATGCATGCATCTTCATCCTAGCGAAGCTCTGCCGAAATGCTTCCTCTCTTTCTTTATCCAAGTTCTTAATCTAAAGTAGAGATTTAGATTGTTGATTTAGTAGCCTTACTCCGTTCGTGAGAAGACTCGATCCGTCGTGGCGAATCCGAAGGCGAAGTTTGTAGACTACCGTGCCGCATACGCAAGCGTAAGTCTAAACTTCATATTATCGATCCTAACTCTGTTTTGGCAGGATCCTACAGATGGTCCTCCCACGAACCCTTGAAATCCAACATGCACGCACTGAGCATGTCCTCCAAGATCTGAATCGTCCTCTCGGACTGGCCATCCGTCTGCGGATGGTACGCCGTGCTGAAACTCAGATGCGTACCCAAACTCTTCTGCAAACTCTGCCAGAACTGAGATGTGAACCTCGTGTCTCTGTCCGACACGATACTCACGGGGACTCCGTGAAGTCGCACGACCTCCTGCACGATTCACGTTACATCACTATCTAAACTAGGAAAAGGAAATAAAACGGAGAGTAAAAGAATTTACCTCCATATATCTCCTCGCCAGCGCCTCAGTGGACTGTCCCACTCGGAATGGAATAAAGTGCGCGGATTTGGTCAATCGATCTACGATCACCCAAATCGCGTCATTCTGCTTCGGACTCTGAGGTAGTCCAGTCTCGAAATCCATAGTGATGTGTTGCCACTTCCACTCCGGAATCGGAAGCGGTTGTAGCAACCCGGCCGTACGCTGATGCTCTGCCTTCACTTGCTGGCAAACCAAACACTTGGCTACACTCCAAGCCACACTCCTCTTCATGCCATGCCACCAATAGTTCAGACGAAGATCCTGGTACATCTTGGTGCCACCAGGATGCACAGAATACGACGAACTGTGTGCCTCCACCATCAACTCCTCTCTAATATCCCCAGCTGGCACACACAACCTGGCTCCAAACCTCAGCGAGCCATCCTCATGAATCAAAAAGTCAGTCCGCAGACCGGCTTCCACCTGCTCCCGAATCTTCACCAGCTTCGGATCCTCAGCCTGGCCAGCCTTGATCCGATCCACAATCGTCGACTGTATCTGCATACACATCAACGAAGAAGCCTCCCCAGGAAGAACAATCTCAACACCAGACTCGCAAAAATCCTGCTGCAATCTCCACTGCGAGGTCAAAATCATCACCGCTGGAAGCCTACTCAGCGCATCAGGAACCACATTCACCTTGCCAGGGTGATACTGTAAATCAATCTCATAATCCGCCATGAGCTCCAACCATCGACGCTGTCGCATGTTGAGCTCCTTCTGAGTAAAAATATACTTCAAGCTTTTGTGATCGGTGAAAATCTTCACTTTCTCACTCAACAAGAAGTGCCTCCAAATCTTAAGAGCAAACACAACAGCAGCCAACTCCAAATCATGCGTCAGGTAATTCTTCTCATGAACCTTGAGCTGACGAGACGCATAAGCCACTACATGCCCGTGCTGATGCAAAACACAACCGAGACCTTTTCCAGAAGCATCGCAAAAGATCTCAAATCCACTGCTGCGATCAGGCACAACAAGAATAGGGGCAGTCGTCAATCTCTCCCTCAGAACACCAAAAGCATTCTCACAATCACCCGACCAAACAAAAGGTACATCCTTCCGCGTCAATCTGGTCATCGGCTCAGCAATACGGGAAAAGTCCTTAATGAAACGCCGATAGTAACCAGCAAGTCCAAGGAAACTCCGAATCTCAGATACAGACGACGGAACATGCCACTCCCTGATGGCCCTAATCTTCTCGGGATCCACTGAAATACCATCTCTAGTCACCACATGCCCCAGAAAAGCAACTCTATCCAGCCAAAACTCGCACTTCGAAAACTTAGCATACAGCCGATGCTTCCTCAAAATCTCCAACACCGTCCTCGAGTGCGATGCATGCTCCTCCTCCGACTTTGAATAGATCAGAATGTCGTTAATAAAGATAACGACAAACTTATCTAAAAAGTCATAGAAGATCAGGTTCATCAGATTCATGAAAACTGCGGGTGCATTGGTTACACCGAAGGGCATAACCACAAACTCGTAGTGTCCATACTTCGTCCTGAACGTTGTCTTCGGAACATCTCCCTTCTTCACCTTCAACTGATGGTAACCACTCCTCAGATCCAACTTCGAAAACACCCTCGAACCTCCAAGCTGATCAAAAATATCATCGATGCGAGGCAACGTGTATTTATTCTTGATGGTCACCGCATTCAACTCCTGATAGTCCACGCACATGCGACGCGAACCATCCTTCTTCTTCACCAGCAGCACCAGTGCTCCCCACGGAGACACACTAGGGTTGATATAACCCTTCTGCAAAAGCTTATCCAGCTGCTTCCGCAATTCCTCCAACTCAGCGGGTGCCATACGATACGGCGCCTTCGAAATCGGCTGCGCTCCCGGAATAAGATCAATAGAAAATTCTAAAGCTCGATCAGGTGACAAACCAAACATCTCCTCGGGGAAGACGTCATCAAAATCCCGCACAACCGCTGGCCTCTCCAGCTCCATCTGCATAGCCACAATCTCCACTGGCCTGGCCCGAAATCTGACAGGACCAAGCGAGCTGTTACCACGGCTGAACTCAAATACTAGATGTCCGGGAATCTCGAACACCACCTTCTTCCGACAGTCGATCGTAGCATGGAAGCTCGCAAGCCAATCCATCCCAAGGACCGCATCATAGTTGATGATGTCGTGGACAATGAAATCAGCATAAAGCTCATGTCCACAGACCACCAACGAGCAAGAATTGCAACCACAATGCACCGAGACCATGCCATTTCCCATGACGATATTCCAACTCTTGGAAAGAGGGGACGTCGACAAGGAATGCTTCTCCACGAAGCTCTGAGAAATAATGCACATCGATGCACCTGAGTCGAAGAGGACTCGTGCAGGAAATGTGCAAACCAAAACCACACCTAGCAAACAGTCTAACAATCAAATCCTATTCTAGCAACAAACATGAGCAAGCCACCAAACATAATCAACAATCAAACTAACTGAGGAAGAAAAATAGCTAGAAGGAGCGTTACCTGTAATAACCTCGTCCACGGCCATGCTCTCCTCCTCAGTCATCAGAAAGGCATGCCCTCTCAGCAGAACAGCCTGCCGAAAAGCCTGCCTCTGTGGAACAAGAGCTGCTCCACGTCCAGCAGGAACAGACGCTCGCTGCTGCAATGGCTGTGCTGCAACAGGTGCCCTCCGCAGCTGATTCGCATGTCGATAATCCTTCGCGACATGAGAAGCATCACCACAAACCAAATACTGGCCCAGAAACTTCCTACACTGATCCTTGATGTGGCCAGGCTTGGCGCAGAAATGGCAAGTCTTCTGAATAGGCCCTCCTGGCCTCTTGAACTGAGCTGGCTGATTGGGCTTGAAACCAGGCCTAACCACCGCTCTGGCCTGCTCCATAGGCCTCTTCCCAGCACCAGAAACATGTCCTCTCCTCTGACTCATGTTCAGCTCCTGCCTCCTCGCAGCGACCAGAACCTTCTGATAAGAGTCCAGATCAGAGGAAGACACAAAACTTTGGAGCTCCAAAGCAAGTCCCTGCAGGAACCTCTGAGCCCTCTCATCAGCAACCTGCACCATCTTCGGTGCGAACCGACTCAGCCTAGTGAACTCTTGGTGGTACAGGTCCACCGTCAAGCTCCCTTGCTTCAGATCAATAAAACGCTGCAGCATCTCCTTCCTAGCAGCCTTAGGAAAGAACTCCTCATCAAACCTGGACTTAAAGGTAGTCCAAGCTATCGGCTCCACCAGCATCTTCTCTTCCGCATCCCACCAGTTCCGAGCGTTATCCTTGAGTTGCCTCTTCGCCAAATCAACCCATCCAGCCGGGGTGATCTTGGCCATCTTCAAGTTATCCTCTATGTTCCGAATCCACTCATCGGCAGCTAGAGGACCCTCGGACCCATCAAAATATGCGGGACCCAGCTCCCGAAATTGATTCGCTCCCGTCTCGGAGCGAGGGGCATCCGGAGTCGCCCGAGGAACTCGACCAGCCGGAGCATTCTGGACTTACAGGAGCACGCCCTGCTGCACCTGCATCATCTGAAGCATCATCCGCATCATATCCCCATTGGTGGGTTCGTGCTCAGGCTCCTCGTCATGAGGGGGCGCACCACTACCACCACCACGGGTGATTCGCCTTCCTGCCATCTAATGACATAGAAAACGAAACAATTAGACTCATAGCTTATGACTCGGACGTTGAACTTAGTTTATTGGACATTCTAATATCATTATCGATATTTCGACAATCGCAGTTACAGAAGAGGACCTGCATGGGCCACCAACAAAACCTGTCATGCCCCGCTTCCCTAAAATGGAGGCGAGACGCGAGAAGGTCCGCACGAGAGTGGAGCTGTGAAGACCCAAACCCGATAAGCGTCAATAAAACATAAGCAGGTCCATGTAACCACAAACGGAACAACAATAATAACACAAGGAGAGACAGAATTAAAATCTCATATCTCATAGTTTGTCCAACATGAAAATTAAGCTCAACATCCAGAAAAGCCACCAGGCTAAAAGAAAGAGTCTAAAGGCCCAGAACAAGGCCAATAAAAGGAACAACGTAACAAAGTATAGGTGCTACGCACCAACAACAAAATAGCAGTCTAAAACAAAAGGGAAAAGCTCAACGAAGACACTAGGACTGGTCCCCAGTGTCCACGTACTCCTCGCCAAACACAAGCTCGGGCTCGGCGTCAGCAAACACCTCGTCCTCAACAATGTACTCAGGCTCAGGGTCTAACATGTGTCACCCAAAAGAGTAAAGGGGCACATGTTAGCAAGTCTAAAAGACTTGGGCAAGGAAACTGAAAGTAAGGCAAACTAACAACCTAGCAGTTATAGTATGCATGACATGGCAGTTATAACATGAGTGCACAAGTAAGACATGGTGAAACAATAAGTACAAGGGAACAATTATCAGGACAAGTCAAGAGTAGCCAAGCTACTAACAATCTCAATCTTTTCCCTAGTCACGTTTCAAGTTGTTTGTAGATGTTTACGCCTTACAGCTGAACGGTTTGATATTCACACTGATTGGCAGCTTAACACTACCCCAGAACCCAGAGTTTACGCCTTACCACTGCAGTTGCTGATCGAGCAGACTCCCAGTTGATTGGCCGCTTAACTCTTACCCCCAATACCCACATGTGAACGAGCCAGGGTCCCTGCACACGAGCTCAGTAAATGAGCCAGGGTTGCCCCGCACAAGAGCTCGTTTCCTGGATCACAACCAGGAGCGTAATTCGTTTGGCATAGGGGTGCACCTAGCCTCAATCATTTCACAAGGTGTAGCGGAGCTATGCAATCACGAGAACACTTAAAGAATGCAATGACATGACAATTAATTTGCGTACCGTTAATGGGAATTAAACATGACATGGTAGTTGTGCAACATGATGAATGTCAGATCTAGCTTTGTTGTCAAGCTAGTTCCTAAAATTTCGCCTAGGCGAGTATCATTTCGTCGCCTAGTCTCTTTTACGCCTACAACAAGCAAATGGCCTAAGACATGGCCCAAATCCCTAAGTGGCAAGTTTCACTTGCCTAGCACCGAGGATGACGATCAACGAGGGTTCGTCCCACGGACGCTAATCTACGGGGAAGTCGCTGTTATGGAGAAACAATCATCAAATCAACATTCATTTCATTAGGGTTTCACAAAAACACAACGGGTTATGAAAACATTAAGAGATCGATTATTACCGTATCGGAAGCGGAAGAATGATGCCGAGCAAGCACGGCAACAGAAGAAACGCTCCGGGGAACCTAGGGTTCAGATCTGGAATGGATGGGGAAAATCTGGAGAAATAGGGTTTGATATGGGTTTTGGGGGTTTGATGAAGGTTTGAGGAAGGTGGAAGGTGGAAAGTGTTAAGTGAGGGTTTGGATGATGGAGGATGAGCTTGGAATGAAGGTTTGAGGATTTGGGGAAGATGAGAGCTCAATGGGGGAGAAATTAGGTTTAGAGTTGAAGTAGAAGAAGAAGAAAATGTTTGGAGGGGTATTTATAGAGTTTGGTGGCGGCTAGGGCAAAACTTGGGTTTCCTGTACTGTTTAGTCGGTCAAAGAGCAACCACTGACCGACTAGTTTGGGAACTAGTCGGTCGGTTGACCAACACAGACCGACTAAGTGTAAACAGTAACCCCCGACGAAAACCTGAACTAAGAGTTAGTCGGTCAAAGAACAACTACTGACCGACTAGTTTGACATCTAGTCGGTCGATGAACGTTCTTATACCGACTAAAAGTGCACAGTAACTGGTACCAAAAATAGTTAATGAGTTAGTCGGTCAACGAAGCATTGCTGACCGACTAGTTTGCAACCTAGTCGGTCAACCAACGTTCTTAGACCGACTAACGAGAAACAGTAACTCCTGAACATTTATCAAAATCCACTAGTCGGTTCAAGAAGGTTTTTCGACCGACTGGATCGTCATCTAGTCGGTCGGTGCCCCTTCTTACACCGGCTAATGTGCACCAAAATTTCCGAAATGCAGCGCGAAGCTCCGAGATCGATTCCTAAGACTCCTAGGCTTGATCTATCAGTAAGATATGACCGATATGAAGCCCTTCACGAATGACTTACTCCGAAATCGACGATTCTAAAGAAGAAGCTAGAAAACACGACGAAACGATCGAAAATGAAGCTACGGAAACGAAAACCACACATGAGGAGACAATCCACCAAAACATATATATATAATATAATTAATCCAGATACATGAAAACCAGTCGTTACACCAGTGCTAACGGGTTCGAACCCGCTTCAAAATTTAATTAAAACCCATAACCCATCGTCGGATCAAACCTCGACCGTTGGATTTGTGCGGGCTTAAACAGCGTCCCGGCACGTGTCCTTTCATTGCAGATCCGCGCCCGCATCCGCTTCAAGTTCATACCCTCTTCGCCTTTGCACATAAGCCGTTGGATCCTCATCCAACGGCCCGAAAGTAGCCACGTCGCCCAGCAGGCTGTCGCTTCGCAGTCGACTTCGAATCTAATTCGTATTTACTGCGGGCCATAGGATCGCAATCGGGCGGCTGTGACTAGGCCACGTCTCTCCAGGATTGTTCGCCCGCGTTCTCTACGTCGAAATGATCGGGGCCGTTGGATCTGCATCCGATGGACCATGTTACGCCACGTCGCCCGCTCTTCGTGTCGCTCGGGCTGAATCGCGACCGTTGGATGTCGATCGGATGGCTCACATTCTGTTGCGTCGCCCGCTTACGTATCGCAGCAGCGGGGCCTCCCTCATTCGTTGGATCTGAATCCAACGTCCCAGATAACGCCACGTCGCCCCATATTCAGCTTGCCTGCAGACCGTTGGATCGAGATCCAACGGGCGATAAATTGCCACGTCACCGCGTCCACTGGGACGTTGGATACGGCGGGAAGCGACGGATTGCCGCCACGTGGCAAGCGCTAACTGGGCGGCGACCGTATTTCTCGTATTTTGAGCGTATTTCTCCATTTAATTGGTATTCTGCATTCAAAAATTCATAGTAATTAGCACAGATCTCAAATAAATACGAATAAATAGTCGTTGGAATCGTGAGATCGAGATCTAGCCAAGAAAAATATAAAAAGGCAGAAATACTCAATAAAATTCATATTTTGTGCATAAATCAATGGTTTGCTCTAATAAATGATGATATACAAAATACAAACGTATTAGAGACCAATTAAGCATCATATACACATAAATGAGTGCTAGATAAGGGGTTAATTATGCAATGTTCACCTCGAATTACACCCCCTAACTTGCAATTTGCTAGTCCCTAGCAAAAAGAGCGATGAAGTCGAATGATTACTAAACAATAAATTCTATCAATCGCTTATGGCATGGCTCAATAATACACTTTCCAACATGATTTAGACAATCAATATACACAATCCATGAATAAGATCAATCATATGATATTTTATCTAATTTAATTCGAATAAATAACATGCAAGCATTGTTTTGCGCAAGCAAAAGTATAACACGTCGTTATAGTCTAGTTTTCTTATTTCCAAGGAGTTGGCATCTCAAAAAAAATCATTCAAAACATGGGTATTGAAGTTGCTTAGTTTATTTATCATTCTTTTTTATTCTTTTAATTTTTCTTTTGATGACTTAGAATGATCCATGTAGAGAGCTTTCAGTTAATGATTCCTAGGCCTGACGACCTTCGGACATTAGGCTTAGAAGAGCCCCTTGAACTTAATAACTCGAATCATCTAAGTTTTATTTTCTACCCTTTTGGATGCCCTCCCCATTCATCCATCTTTCGACGCGAATCTCTAATGCTTCCTGAAGCACAAAGACCCGGCTAATCAATGACCTCAAGGGAACGATGCATATTTTTTTTCTTTTTCACTTTTTTTTCTTTTTTTTGTTTCGTAAGCAACTCAACACCCATAAATATGAAGAAAACATTAGTAACAAAGGCCAAATTTTTCTTCAACTTGAAGACTGTTCTAATAAATCGGGTATACTTAAGCTTTTTCATCACATTAACATGCATGAAATAAATTCAAACTTTTTCTAGATAGTAATCATGGCAATTGAAAGTTTTCATGAATAGCATATTAACGAGTAATTCCATGAAGGAAAAATAATTAATTCAAGCCATAAACGATTTTTAGAACTCAATCAATGCATAATCATCCGCATTTGTGGTATGTGAAGGAGCTTTAAAAGATGAGAATTTGTGATTTATTCTTTTCTTTTGCCTTGTTTTTTTAAAAAAAGTCCTAAGGTCTCATACACTCAAAAACTTGACTCGTCTCAAAATGTGTGAGCACTACTCACAAGTGTAGGAGATCGAACAAGTAATAATCCTGGTAAGTCCAGGTATCGAATCCACGAGACAACTGACCTACAAAACCACGAATTTGAGTTTGTAAAGAGTACTAAAATGATAATAGCCAACCACCTATCAGGTATAAGGATATGATATCAAGAGTTTAAAATAATAAAAGAAATCCTACGATAACTACGGGGAAGGCAATATTGGGGTATCAATATGAAGAGTATGTGTTGGTTGTGATTTCGTTAGAATCTATGCAATCAATGATTATTAATATCTTTTCTATAACTCAACGTTTCGTCCAGCTAGGGCACGAGAACGTCGAAAAATATAACGATAAATGAACATCGAAAAGTGCCTTAAGTATCACATACAATACTAGTTTCATGAAGAAAATAAGCTTCTGTGCCCGCAAGGGTCACGACGATGTCCGTAAGGATCACGCCACGAATAAGTCCGCAAAGATCATATTCGATCCAAGTACACCAACAACGATAATACTTGAACAATACGTGTAGAAACTAGCAAAATACGCGATATAACATGCAAATTTGGGCGAAAAGATATTAAAATCAGAGATTTCAGAGATCTAACTACATCACAACCAGCACATAAGGGTATTAGCCACGCATGGAGAGAAGAGAAACAATATTCATAGCCAAATACATCATCAATACTCAAAATACGAGCTAAATATGCAAAATACAAGGGAAAAGTTTACAATTTTATCACCAAATATCTACAATTGAACCCTAAACTCCTTCAGATGATAGATCTAGCCTCTGTCCCTAGGGCCTCCAAATTTCATGGCGAAATACGGCTCCTAGAGCCCCCAATACGTCAGAATACGCTCAAAAACCCTAAAATACACTTATATAGAGGCATTGCGGGTTTTTGAGTGCTAATGGGTTCAAACCCGCTTCAAAATTCAATTAAAACCCATAACCCATCGTCGGATCAAACCTCGACCGTTGGATTTGTGCAGGATTAAACATCGTCCTGCCACATGTCCTTTCATTGCGGATCCGCGCCCGCATCCGCTTCAAGTTCATATCCGCTTCCTTTGCACATAAGCCGTTGGATCCTCTTCCAACGGCCAGAAAGTAGCCACGTCGCCCAGCGGGCTGCCGCTTCGCAGTTGACTTCGAATCTAATTCGTATTTGCTGAGGGCCGTAGGATCGCATTGGGCGGCTGTGACTGGGCCACGTCTCTCCAGGATTGTTCGCTCGCGTTCTCTTCATCGAAATGATTGGGGCCATTGGATCTGCATCTGATGGACCATGTTATGCCACGTCGCCCGCTCTTCGTATCACTTCGGGCTGAATCACGACCGTTGGATGTCGATCGGATGGCTCACGTTCTGCCGTGTCGCTCGCTTATGTATCGCAGCGGCGGGGCCTCCCTCATTCGTTGGATCTGAATCCAACGTCCTAGATAATGCCACGTCGCCCCATATTCAGCTTGCATGCAGACCGTTGGATCGAGATCCAACGGGCGATAAATTGCCGCATCGCCGTGTCCGCTGGGACATTGGATACGGCAGGAAGCGACGGATTGTCGCCACATGGCAAGTGCTAATTGGGCGGCGACCGTATTTCTCGTATTTTGAGCGTATTTCTCCATTTAATTGGTATTCTACATTCAAAAATTCATAGTAATTAGCACATATCTCAGAAAAATACAAATAAATAGTTGTTGGAATCATAAGATCGAGATCTAGTCATGAAAAATATAAAATGGCAGAAATACTCAATAAAATTCATATTTTGTGCACAAATCAATGGTTTGCTCTAATAAATGATGAAATACAAAATACAAACGTATTAGAGACCAATTAAGCATCATATACACATAAAAGAGTGTTAGATAAGGGGTTAATTATGCAATATTCACCTCGAATCATTGGCCCCCAGGCTACAAGGATAAGTTCCCTCGGAAAAGAACAACTCCTGGAGAAAATATAACGATACCACCATAGGATGCTGAGCTCAGCCCAGATACATCACCATTCCTAAAAACCCCAGAAGAGGAAAATATAGGAGAAATATCATTAAATTGTGTACGTACTGGGGAGGTACTGGATATAAAACGCACTGTCATTGATGACGACTTTGCGTTCGTTATTGCTAATCACGTCATTGAATATGACGATGATATCCATCCATGCTCTCGAGTAGAATGTAAACGCAGAGAGGATTGGCCAAAATGGAACGTTGCAATAGGAGTAGAGCTGGACTCCCTCTTGAAACGTAAAGTATTCAGACATGTAGTCCCAACACCAAAAGGTGTAAAACCTGTGGGATATAATTGGGTATTCGTAAGAAAGAGAAATGAAAATAATCAGATCGTACGCTACAAAGCGTGCCTTGTTGCACAAGGCTTTTCCCAACGACCAGGAATAGATTATGATGATACATACTCTCCGGTCATGGTTGCGATCACTTTCCGATTCATAATTAGCTTAACAGCTACAGAAGTCCTGGATATGCAGCTCATGGATATTGTGACTGCATACCTATATGGTAACATAGATAAAGATATATATATGAAACTTCTGGATGGCTATAAATTGCCAACAAAAATACAGATAGACCTCGGGACGTACTCTGTCAAACTCCAAAGATCACTGTATGGTCTAAAACAATCGGTGAGAATGTGGCAACAGACTCAGTGAATTCCTCGTGCAACAAGGATTCACCAATAATAAAGTCTGCCCTTGCATCTTCATAAGAGCAAAGGGAACATGATTTGTAATCATTGCCGTCTACGTAGATGATTTAAATCTCATAGGATCTCCCGAAGAGATAGCTGAGATATCCAAAAGCCTTACACAGACATTTGAGATGAAAGACCTTGGCAAAACCAAATTCTGCCTTGGCTTACATATTGAACACCTTAGCGGAGGAATCCTGTTACATCAATCTACTTACACAAGGAAATTGCTGAAAAATTTTCAAATGGACAAAGGTCACCCGCTGAGTACACCAATGGGCGTCAGATCATTGGATGTTGATAAAGACCCCTTCTGTCCGCTGGAAGAGGGGGAGGAAACATTTGGTCCTGAAGTACCTTACCTAAGTGCCATTGGAGCACTCCTCTATCTGGCAAATTGCATGCGTCCCGATATAGCGTTCGCAGTCAACCTATTAGCCAGATACAGTTCAGCGTGCACAAAGCGCCACTAGAACGGGGTGAAGCATCTTCTGCGCTACCTCCAAGGGTCAGTTGACCTGGGACTATACTACCAGAGAGGCGCATCCTCCAACTTAGTTGGTTTTGTAGATGTAGGATATAGATCAGATCCCCACACCGCAAAGTCCCAGACTGGTTTCGTTTTCACCTACGGTGGAACATCCATTTCATGGAGATCTGTGAAACAGACCTCGACATCAACCTCATCCAATCACTCCAAACTCATTACGATCCATGAAGCTAGCAGAGAATGTTTTTGGCTACGTTAAGTCATTCACCACATCTTAGTGACGACCGGCCTGAAGATGAGCGACCTTGAACCAACCACCATGTTCAAAGACAATGCAGCCTGCATAGCTCAACTACGAGGTGTCTACATCAAAGGTGATAGGACGAAGCACATTTCCCCAAGCTTTTCTGCACGCACGAACTACAAGAAGACAAATATATCGACATTTAGCAAATTAAGTCTTGCAACAACCTGGCAGATATGTTTACTAAAGCATTACCTCGCTATACCTTTAGAAAACTTGTAATAGTGATTAGGATGAGACAGTTGAGAGACTTACAAGCCTAAAGCTTGTACACAACAGGGAAAGTTAATGTTGTGTTGTACTCTTTTTCCCTTAGCTATTGGTTTTTCCCATTGGGTTTTCCATAGCCAAAGTTTTTAACGAGGCAACCACATCAACTATGGATCCAGAAGTATCCATTCCTAGTGATATCCACCGATCAGGGAAAGTTAAGGAGACTTGCACTCTTTTCCCTTAGGTATTGGTTTTTCCCACTGTGATTTTCATAGCCAAATATTTTAACGAGGCAAGACCTTCTAACTTAGGATCTAGATGTATCCATATTCCCGTGATTAGATAAGCTCTATAAATCCTAAAGTATTCATATATCAAGCTTACCACAATGGATGGATAAGGGGAAGTGTTATGAATGGGCTTTTGTAGGCCCATATGGAGCCCATTTGTGTTTAGGGTATTCACCCATTATATAATCGTTTTCATATAAATACAGGGCTACGGGTTTAGTAGCCAATACCTTCATACCACTCATTTCATTTTCTCCATACAATTATAGGACTTAATTAGGCATGAATCCCCCAGGCCACGGTTTACATTTTTTGTTCAGCTAAATTGTACAAAAGAAATAGGAATGTACAATATTTAAATTTTCATTTACTTTAATCTAAAGTTTTATTAATTTTGGAACGTAGAGGGCAGTTTTGAGACATTTCGGTCATTGAATTGATTTTGAATTTTAGTTTAGTGATGTTCGATTTTGAATTGATTTTCTAAGTTGATTTTCTTTAAGTTTAATGACATTCATATCTCTAATCTCTGGATTGGATTTGGTTCTGTAATTTCAGAACATATGGGTCCTTTATGTGGCCTTTTCTATTTTGGAAAATATAACCGTTTTGTGTTGTGAAGTGCTTTCTGGGGGAGACCACATGCCTTTATTTATATGGGAATAAAGAATAGTTCATACAATAGAAGGATACCATGTTTATGTTGTATACAAACTCCTAATCTGCTACTGGAAAGAATAAGCCCTACAAGGGCCTTTACATGGGCCTACATAACACATTCATAATGCTCACCCTTATCCCGCCATAAGTGTAAACTCTACGCATGAATACTTCGAGATTCTGAGCAATATGTGAGTATCACAAAGGGTGGATACTGTGTGATCCAGAGTTAATGGGATTTGCCTCTTTAAAACATTTGGTTATGGAAAATCTTGTGGGAAAAAAAATCATAACTAAAGAAAAAGAGTACAATTCTCCTTTAACTTCCACTGATCTGTACAAGCTCTTAATCTTTCAGATCTCTTAAGCGTCTCATACCAATGTTTTGTACAAAGTTCCTAAAAATGGATGCATGAAGAAACTTAGTGAACATATCAGCCAAATTTTCGCTAGATTGTACTTGCTTCACGTCGATCTCGCCATTCTTTTGCAAATCACGTGTCCAGAAGAACTTTGGAGAGATGTGCTTTGTCATGTAGCCTTTGACGTAACCTCCTCATAGCTAGGATATACATGCGGCATTGTCTTCGAACACGGTGGCTGGCTCAATATTATCAGTGTTCAATCTGATCGTCACCATGATGTGATGTATAACTGAGCATAACCAAACACACACTCTGCTTGCTTCATGGATGGTGAGAATAATTGAATGATTGGATGAGGTCGCCATGATTGTTTGCTTTACAGATTTCCAGGAGATGGTCGTCCCACTATAGGGAAACACATACCTAGTTTGTGACTTCTCATTATGTGGATCAAACCTGTAACCTGCATATGCAAAGACAATAAGTGTGGATGATGATTCTTTCTTATAATATAAGACCAAATCTGTTAACCCTTGGAGGTATCAATAAAGATGCTTAACTCTGATCCAGTGGCTCTATGTAGGTGCATCACTATATCTGGCTAGTAAATTTACTACAAATGCTATATCAGGATGCATGCAATTAGCGAGATAAAGAAGTGCTCCTATTGCACTTAGATAAGGGACTTCAGTACCAAGAATATCATCACTCTCTTCCATCGGACAGAAAGGGTTTTTATGTACATCCATAGAATGTATTACTATAGGTGTACATAGTGGATGCCATTGGTGCATATGAAATTTTTATAATAACTTCTTGGTATATGTGGTTTGATGTAACAAGATACCATCTTTTAGAGGTTCAATCTGTATGCCAAGATAGAATTTTGTTTTGGTTAGGTCTTTCATTTCAAATTATTTTTTCAGGCTTTCTGATATAATATATCAATAATCTCTCATGAGATCCAATGAGATTTAAGTCATCTACGTAGACTGCAATTAGTACAAATTCTGTTCCCTTTGCTCTTATAAAGATGAAAGGGCAGACTTCATTATTGTGGAATCCTTGTTGTACATGGAATTTGCTAAGTCTATTATATCACATTCTTCCTGATTGTTTAAAATCATATAATGATCTTTGTAGCTTAACAGAATAGACGTCTCGTGGTCTATCTTTTAAAGTTGTAGGTAGTTGAAAGCTAGCAGGAAGTTTCATATAAATATCGTTATCAAGATTTTCCTATAGATATGCAATAACAACATCCATTAGCTGCATATCTAATCCTTCCTTTGCTGTTAAGCTTATTAAAAATCAGAAAGTGATCGCATCCATCAATGACGAGTGTGTTTCTTCATAGCCAATACCTGGTCATTGGGAAAATCCCTGAGCTACAATCCATGCTTTGTAGCATGTGATCTCATTATTTTCATTTATGTTTCTGACAAATACCAATTTTAGGGATGAGAATGGGCATGCCCAAAGCCCGATTGGGCATACCACATCCTCATCCATACTCATCTCTTCACCAATTTTTCTAGAATTAGTGTCACGCCCCGCTTCCCAAAACGACAGAAGCGAAACGTGACAAGGCCCGCTTAGGCCGGAGCTATGAAGCTCGGACCCAATAAGCGTCTGTGTGGTACTCCAAGACGAAGGAACAGGTCCCTGCAGGTTAGTACAGAACAACAAAAGTACTAAAAGAGATGCATTCATTTTATTCCACAGATATCCAGAAAAGTACAGAGAGTCTAAACAAAAGCCAACACGGCTACAAAACAACTGGAGTAACTAATGGTGCAAGCACCCAACCTAAACAGAAAGTAAACGGTGCTACGCACCCAACTAAACTGCAGTGGAACCTCTGAATCAGCAACGTGAAGATCCCTAGCTCTGGTCCTCCTCGGGCACGTACTCTGGGTCTGCGTCCTCTGGCTCTGCGTACTCTGGCTCCACACCTGACGTAAAAGAAGGGAACTGTACGTCAGGTAATGTCTACAAAAGAGGTCAGACTCTGCTGCAAGTGTACCGAACTATTAACAATGGTTTACTGGTTGATTAGCATGCTGAGGTTATAACAGAGTGACAACAGGAAGTAGACGCAGCAGGAAAGTAAAACGGGACAAGCAGTAGTCGTAGCGTGTGCCACCAACTACGGGACTAGCCTAACAGGTGGCAAGACAAGACGTGACAAGACGAAACGTGACAGGACAGGACAAGGCAAGACAAGACAATTGTGACATGAAGGGTTCACGCCTTACGGTTCGAGGGGGATCAGACCCTCTTGCCGTGCGCACGCTTAACCCTACCCCAAACCCCAGAACTCAGGACAAGACAATATAGGGCCACTCACTCTGCTAGGTGAGTGCCTCTATCCCCACGGTCTGTAGCGTATCGCTCACTCTGCTAGGTGAGCGAATAACGCCTCGTAGGTGAAACCGTACTACTGTATAGGACCACTCACTCTGCTAGGTGAGCGTCTCTATCCTCTCGGTCCGCTGGGACACTCACTCTGCTAGGTGGGTGCCGAGCTTCCCGTAGGTGTTCCGTAACAAAGATCACTCACTCTGCTAGGTGAGCGTCTCATTGCCCGCAGGCTGTGAATCAGTACAAGGGATCACTCGGCGAGTGCCCTATTGCCCAGCGGGCTGTGCAAGACGGGACGTGACGTGACAAGACGGGAAGGGTTATTCTAGGGTGTCCACACACACGCACACACATGATAGCCCTATAGCATTAAAAAGTGTTGTTGTCAGGCTCAGACTTCGTCGTCAAGTCTGAGCCGTCAGGAGTCGTCCCGGACGCTATCATTTCACGCCCGGTTCTCTTTGTTCACAGTTTAATAGTTCTAACAGTCTAAGGCCTAGGCACGGCCGAAAGAGCAAGTGAGTACACTTGCCTGCGATGGTGAGTGTGTCGTCCGTCCGGGGCGTCTCGTCCAGGCGTCGCGTCTGCGGTTGTCCGTCTGAAACAGGTCACGGCGACGGTGTCAGGTCGCGATTTTCATCAAGTCCTATTAGGGTTTGTGTCTAGGTTGTCGGGACTACCCTAATCGTCAAAGTTACGTTTTGATGTTTGTTCAACCTAGATCGACCACTATCCTATGTGCACAGAAAAAATTGTCCGATGGTCGATTTCTACAGTGACGACATTTTACTGGTGCGGAAAAGTAAATTTAGTTCGAGTTGTCCGATTTTAGTTAGGGTTCAGTTTTGCTACGGTGTGGGTTCGCTACGAGTTAGGGTGGACTAACCTCTCCGGTGTTGACGCGGATGGGAAGTAGAGTCTGAACGGCGACCGATCTGAGTGGCACGGCTACGGAACGTCTTCTAGCGGCGTCTCGGCTACAGGTAGCGTAGCGAGACTTGTCTGGACAGCGGACTGAATGTATGGCAACGAGCGGAGCCAACGAACAGCGATCGGGAAGGCAAGGCAGCGAACGGGGACGTTGGAAATAGTGTTCACGGTGACGAAAACTCGAACAGCGATAGAGAGGATGAACCGTGCACCGGGAAGTGTCGCAAAGCTGTCGAGAGGGTCGTACAAAGGAGCACAATAGCCCAGAGGGGCCGTGGTGGCCTGTCAGTGACGGGGAAAGCCGCGGCGGGGCTTCCGGTTGCTGGGCGACGCCGGCAAGCAGCAGCGGCAGCTGTTTCGGAAAACCCCCCTGCTGGCGGCCTAACTCCGGCGTCTGAGGGTTCCTCCGGCGAGCAGAACGGCGGGGCGACGATCTGAGGCGACGTCGGCACGATGACGAACGGCGTGCGACGGCGAAGTGGTCGGGAAAAGCGCAGTCGGCGATCGGGGATGACAGCAGCAGCCGCGGGCTGCTGCTGCTGCTGCGCGTCAACGGCGCCGGCAGGTCGTAGGGCGTCTCAGGTGGCCGAGGGGGCCACGCTGTGGCGGTCGGGGCCGATGCTGGTCGGAGCAGCCGGCGGGGTCAGCCGCGGCTTGCTGTCGTTCGTGCGAGAGGTCAGCGAGGCGGGGAGTCGGCAGTGAACGTCTGCCGTGAGAAGTCACCGTTGGGGATGGTCGGCGTGGGTTGATCGCGATAGAGAGGGTGAGGTCAGCTTGCTGGCGGCGGCTGAAAGTGTTTTAAAAAAAACCCTAGGTTTTGGGTTCTCACGTGAAAGAGATTTAGGGCTAGAGGTTTAATAATATTAAATATGATATATATCTATGGGATTTGGGTTAAGTGTGGGAGATAGGGAGAGATAGGGTGTGTACGATCAGGAATAAATCTAGGGGTCAAATAGAAAGACAGTTTAGGAAAGATATTAAAACGATATTATAAGATATTTAGCCAAATCTGGTTAACAAATTCGAATTTTGAATCTGACTGGCAAATCAACGGTCGAGACTTCTCCGAGCGATATCTTCCAATCCGGGCGTCAGAAAATTAATCCGAAAATACCGGGGCAATCGTGGAGACGAGACGCACAGATCTACGGAGCCCGATCATGCGTAACGTCTACCAAGAATTTACGTAAAATTGGAAACGGCGTTTTGAGTCAAATGACTAAAACGCCCATATCGTTCAAAGTTGTTTCGCGAGAAAACGAGCAGTGAAAAGACGTTCCCAATAATTACAATAAAATCCAACATCCCGAAACGATCGCAATGGCATATTGCATCGCATATGCCGGAGCTCAGAAATAGCCAAATAAAATACGTGCACGATAAAGCACATGCACGCAGAAAAAATATGAACGGTCGGAAAGCGGCCGTTACATTCTACCCACCTTAGAAATGATTCCGTCCTCGGAATCACTTATACTAAGACTAATTATAAAATCCATAAATACTTAAGCCTATAACTCCCATCCTCCACACAATGGTATCTAATCCTATAATTTCAACATCGTTTCTCGATTAATCCATCATAACCCATCTTTTCACTGGACAATGGTACGACTAAACTCACATCCTAATACTTGGCTATAGGCTCATCCCTACAGTTCAACTTCCCAAGTCCAAGTTCCATAAAAGGATAATAATCATCATCTCATACCATACCACTCCACTAATCGTCATTGCTCAAAAACAATCTTTTAGACTCCCGATCTCTTCCCAATATTAATCAATCGCTAAAATGATTTTCTAGTCGATCACCAATCCGAGACAAAAAAAACTTCGTCAAGCTTACAACACCTTTCACGAATCAATAATCGTCGTGTCCTTAATACATTCCTTGTCACATCGTCCCACAAATTTATCCGCCAAATAATTGAACTATCAGAATTACATCTCATCCTACTCACTATAACTAATCCCAACCAATTTAAGTCCGACTACCTAACCATCCATTCATCTCAACATGTCGGGTTATTCCCAATGTCTTCTCACGTCAACTTAATAATCAAGTCTTGATGCTTTAAATGATATACTCATCCTCATGATCATCCTAACTCATACCATACTCTGTAGCCACTCCTATCTACCAATTATCTAAGTCTCAAGTCTGCTAAGTTATCATCTCCCCGCATATAATCTCATTCAACCAGAATTCTCCATTGAGTCCGCCACACTTCGGTTTTATACATAAGTCTTGGACAGCTCATTCTCTTATCTGAAAGAAATTCTAATCCCATATCCTTGTGTTACAAAATCAATTAATCATCGCTACGACATATCTCATCTAACTCTGAGCCTACCGTAACCATAACCATATATCAAAATATCTAGAGCTAACAATATCAAAACAATATAAAATAACACCCCTGAAGAGGGAGAAAAAAAAAGTTTAAGGCTAAGGCATATATATTTTTTTTTAACATTGGAAAAACGTGTGGAGGTGTGATATTGGATGAGGGAAGATAGGTGGGTTGTGATCTTTGTGGGCTAATCCCAAAACATTAAAGGTTTGATTTGAAAGGAACAAAAAGTTTCGAAACACACATACGCAGCCAAAAATAAGCTAAACTATAATATGAAAGATTAAAACTATGGAGTTACCTGCAACGTCGCCATCCGTTGCTGTCATGACATATGCTCCACGGACAACAGCTCCTCTCTGGGTAGGGGCAGGTGCTCCGCCCTCAGCATGGCGATACCTCGGGCAATCTATAAAGGAGTGTGTGGCAGCTCCGCATGCCAGACACAAACCCAGCTTCTTCCTGCAAGTGTTCTGCTGATGCCCTGGCTTGCCGCAGAAATGGCATGGTCCCTTATTCTGACTCTACATAGGTGCTCCTGACCTTTTGAAAGGCACTGACTGAACTGGTCCCACCGTCGGCCTAGCAGGCGGTCGATACTGCTCCATGGGACGCTTCCCCTTATCAGTTGGAGAGTCAGGTAGGAGTGAAATAATCTCATGATTCTTCGCAGCATCTATCACCTCCCTCATAGTCGTGAAATTCGCCGAAGACATAGAAGCCTGGATCTTCGGACGCAGTCCCTGACGAAAGCGATCAGCTCGTTTCTCCTCCTTCCTTACCATATGCGAAGCAAAACGACTCAGCATCTCGAACTCAGCTTCATATTCCTCGACAGTCATATCCCCTTGCTTCAGGTTTATAAACTTGCTCAACAGCTCCCTCCTGGCAGACTTGGTGAAATACTTATCCTTAAACATCGAGCGGAAAGTCTTCCACTCCACTGGCTTCAGCAAGCGCCTCTCCTCAATGCGCCACCAGTTCCTGGCATTCTCTGTCAACTGCATCTTTGCTATCTCCACTCGGGTATCATCAGGAATCTTCACAGCAACTAACTTCTCCTCCGTGCTCTGGATCCACTCGTCAGCAGCTAGGGGTCCTTCTTTCCCCGAAAATGTTCTCGGCTGGAGCTCATTGAACTGTTTCACTCCTGGAGCAGCTCGTGGGACAGGCGGAGGTGATGGTGCAACCGGGGGAGTCTGGGCAGCATGCTGGGACTGCTGAACCAACTGATGCTGCACGTCCAGCATCTCTCTCATCACGCCCAGAAATTGACGGAACTCGCCACTTCGTCCATCCATGGTCCCGTCAGATGAAGGTCCGTCTCGAGCTCCACGTCCTCTTACCATCCTAACGATAGGGAAATAAACACGACTTAGACTCATACATATTCCTGAATGGAAAGAATGAATGTTAATACTTCTATCGTTCCGAACTTTTGCAGAAAAGGACCTGCATGGGCCACCACTAAAACCTGTCACGCCCCGCTTCCCAAAACGACAGAAGCGAAACGTGACAAGGCCCGCTTAGGCCGGAGCTATGAAGCTCGGACCCAATAAGCGTCTGTGTGGTACTCCAAGACGAAGGAACAGGTCCCTGCAGGTTAGTACGGAACAACAAAAGTACTAAAAGAGATGCATTCATTTTATTCCACAGATATCCAGAAAAGTACAGAGAGTCTAAACAAAAGCCAACACGGCTACAAAACAACTGGAGTAACTAATGGTGCAAGCACCCAACCTAAACAGAAAGTAAACGGTGCTACGCACCCAACTAAACTGCAGTGGAACCTCTGAATCAGCAACGTGAAGATCCCTAGCTCTGGTCCTCCTCAGGCACGTACTCTGGGTCTGCGTCCTCTGGCTCTGCGTACTCTGGCTCCACACCTGACGTACAGCACCAAAAGAAGGGAACTGTACGTCAGGTAAAGTCTACAAAAGAGGTCAGACTCTACTGCAAGTGTACCGAACTATTAACAATGGTTTACTGGTTGATTAGCATGCTGAGGTTATAACAGAGTGACAACAGGAAGTAGACGCAGCAGGAAAGTAAAACGGGACAAGCAGTAGCCGTAGCGTGTGCCACCAACTACGGGACTAGCCTAACAGGTGACAAGACAAGACGTGACAAGACGAAACGTGACAGGACAGGACAAGGCAAGACAAGACAATTGTGACATGAAGGGTTCACGCCTTACGGTTCGAGGGGGATCAGACCCTCTTGCCGTGTGCACGCTCAACCCTACCCCAAACCCCAGAACTTAGGACAAGACAATATAGGGCCACTCACTCTGCTAGGTGAGTGCCTCTATCCCCACGGTCTGTAGCGTATCGCTCACTCTGCTAGGTGAGCGAATAACGCCTCGTAGGTGAAACCGTACTACTGTATAGGACCACTCACTCTGCTAGGTGAGCGTCTCTATCCTCTCGGTCCGCTGGGACACTCACTCTGCTAGGTGGGTGCCGAGCTTCCCGTAGGTATTCCATAACAAAGATCACTCACTCTGCTAGGTGAGCGTCTCATTGCCCGCAGGCTGTGAATCAGTACAAGGGATCACTCGGCGAGTGCCCTATTGCCCAGCGGGCTGTGCAAGACGGGACGTGACGTGACAAGACGGGAAGGGTTATTCTAGGGTGTCCACACACACGCACACACATGATAGCCCTATAGCATTAAAAAGTGTTGTTGTCAGGCTCAGACTTCGTCGTCAAGTCTGAGCCGTCAGGAGTCGTCCCGGACGCTATCATTTCACGCCCGGTTCTCTTTGTTCACAGTTTAATAGTTCTAACAGTCTAAGGCCTAGGCACGGCCGAAAGAGCAAGTGAGTACACTTGCCTGCGGTGGTGAGTGTGTCGTCCGTCCGTGGGCGTGATGGGAAGTAGAGTCACAGCGGACTGAATGTATCGAAAATAGTGTTCACAGAGAGGATGAACCGTGTGTCGGGAGGGTCGTACATGGTGGCCTGTCAGCGCGGCCTAGCTCCGGCGTACGATGACGAACGGCGTTCGGGAAAAGCGCAGTCGGCGATCGGGGATGACAGCAGCAGCCGCGGGCTGCTGCTGCTGCTGCGCGTCAACGGCACCGGCAGGCCGTAGGGAGTCTCAGGTGGCCGAGGGGGCCACGCTGCGGCGGTCGGGGCTGATGCTGGTCAGAGCAGCCGGTGGGGTCAGCCGCGGCTTGCTGTCGTTCGTGCGAGAGGTCAGCGAGGCGGGGAGTCGGCAGTGAACGTCTGCCGTGAGAAGTCGCCGTTGGGGATGGTCGGCGTGGGTTGATTGCGATGGAGAGGGTGAGGTCAGCTTGCTGGCGGCGGCTGAAAGTGTTTTAAAAAAAACCCTAGGTTTTGGGTTCTCACGTGAAAGAGATTTAGGGCTAGAGGTTTAATAATATTAAATATGATATATATCTATGGGATTTGGGTTAAATGTGGGAGATAGGGAGAGATAGGGTGTGTACGATCAGGAATAAATCTAGGGGTCAAATAGAAAGACAGTTTAGGAAAGATATTAAAACGATATTATAAGATATTTAGCCAAATCTGGTTAACAAATTCGAATTTTGAATCTGACTTGCAAATCAACGGTCGAGACTTCTCCGAGCGATATCTTTCAATCCGGGCGTCAGAAAATTAATCCGAAAATACCGGGGTGATCGTGGAGACAAGACGCACAGATCTACAGAGCCCGATCATGCGTAACGTCTACCAAGAATTTACGTAAATTTGGAAACGGCGTTTTGAGTCAAATGACTAAAACGCCCCTATCGTTCAAAGTTGTTTCGCGAGAAAACGAGCAGTAAAAAGACGTTCCCAATAATTACAATAAAATCCATCATCCCGAAACGATCGCAATGGCATATTGCATCGCATATGCCGGAGCTCAGAAATAGCCAAATAAAATACGTGCACGATAAAGCACGTGCACGCAGAAAAAATATGAACGGTCGGAAAGCGGCCGTTACAATTAGTGAAGGGATGAGTAGGGATGAGGATGTGGCATGCCTAATTGGAAGCCCAATCGGGCTTTGGGCAGGCCCATTCTCATCCCTAACCCATTTATATCATACATGTTTGGCACCTTTCGGTGTCTGGACTATTGGTCCAATTACTTCGTGTTTCTTAAGTAAGTCCAACTTTGCTTCTATTGCCTGATTCTACTTTGGCCAATCATTCCTCTGTTTGCATTCAATAGCGGAGTGTGGATCAATATCATCATCGCTTTTAGCGACGTGAATGGGAATATAGAACGTGAATTTATTGTCAACAATAATGCTTTTTCTGTCCAACACCTCCGCTGTACGCACAAAATTTAATGATATTTTAATTTCTTTCAGATCTTCCTCTTTATGGGATTGCAGGAGGGGTGAGGGTATGCATTTGAGCTCATTTTCATGTGGTGGTATTGTCTCAAGGCCTTCAGGAGTTTTCTTTTTTCTTAGTAATTATCTTTAGCGCCTGGTGGTCTGCCTCTTTTCAGTTGAGGAATAGCCACTTCTGCTGCTGGTGGATTGCATCCATTCTCAGGGATGTTAATCCTAGCTAGAATGCTAGCAGCAGGGATGTGTGATTTGACAATTTTATTATTGTTAATAAATGGATCCGGTAACTGATGAACATTGTTCTGAATATGAAGGATCTTTAGGATCTCTTCTTCACATTGCTTAGTTCTCGGATCATAGTGGGTTAATATTTTTATCCCATGAGATAATTTATGAGGCGCTAGATTTCACTGAATCTGGGCCTAATTTGAAGAATGTCATTACATCAAATTCATAGTCTTCAAGATGTGCCTTAAAGCGTCATCTGTTTGGGGTTCTAGGTATCTAATAATTGAGGGTGAGTCAAATCATACACAGATTCCTAGATGACATTGAGAACCCATTTTTGTCCTCTATGATGGTGCTATCGGGATATAAATGGCGCAACCAAAAATATTCAAATGAGAATATTTGGTGGTGGTTTATATGCAAGTTGCATAGGAGAATAACTTTGACTCCCAGAGGGTTTGAGTCTTATTAATGAAGCAGCATGCAGAATTGCATGTCTCCATGCAGTCACCGACAACTGGGATTTCATCAATAATGGACGTGCAATCCATTGGAGGCTTTTTATAAGTGACTTAGCTAACCCATTTTGGGTATTGTTAAGGCCAAAATTGGCAGCAACAGTATTTGGGCTGACACAGACTCCTACTGATGAAACGGATCCTCGTCAGCTGGTTGAAGGGGGCCCTCAGTTGGGAGAACCTTGGGTCGTTGGTGATTGAGAAGATCGTATGATGATCGTACGACCCTCTGGGTGACTCGTACGTCGAACAATTAGCGGTGAGAATGGTGGTATGACCATTCTGCTAGGTCGTGCTTTGGTCTCCTGCACCACAGAAGACAGTCCTGGGGGTTGGATCTGGGTTTCGACCCAAATCCCCTCCGATGCTTAAGTTAGAACGGAAACTTAATGAATGACTTGAGCCTTTCGAGATCGTTCAACGGAGGTCTGCCTCGAATTAGTCACCGCAAGCTATCTGGAGGACGAAATATAAAAGGTGGAAGGACATAGTTTTAGTGTTTCAGCACTTTTGTACCTTTGGAGACTAAACCCCTCTTACGTTGTCTTTTCATCTATTTATAGTTGAGGATGTCTACAGATAGTGAGTAACAGTCCTTCATTGACTGCCACGAAATCTCCTCCGAGAATGTAGACAACGGCTGCCCATTTACTCGGTCTCAATTAACCACCTCCCTGAAATCAGCGGAGCCCCAACGGTTGATCGAGCTGTCTCATTGACTGGGTATTAATTTGCCCCCGCTGACGGGCTTCGGGTTAATGGGCCAAGGCTTAATCTTCTCAATGGGCTTCAATAATCGTTCCCTGCTTCGTGGGTCGTACACATGTATCAACAATGGCCTCCATCATTCGTGCTCAAAAGGAATTTGATTGAGGCCGAATGATGTGAAACCTCATAAATGTGCACGACAGTCGAAGCGGGCGGATTTGGTTTATGCCGCCGAAACTTCCGTATTTATGTTTGATCCTTGCCTTGGCTTAGTAAGTTTGGACACATGCCGTCCATCAAATGGCTGTCCTTTGATTCGGCGTAATCTCTTCCATAATAATGAGGAAAGGAAAAAAACACGAGAGACTTACTCGCTTCGTTTCTAAATTTTTGAAAGATTGCATCTGCTCTTGCTTTCTCTGGCGACCGTCCAACCTTATTAAGGTAGTTCCTTTCTAACTTTTAAGCTTTTCATAGCTCCCATGGAAGCGTGGCCACCATTGGTGATCAATGAGCCTACTTATGAAGAGATCATGAATTGTCTCTGGCCTTCTCGACATGTCGTGATTCCTGGAAAAGGGAAAGGGCTTCGCATTAAACCCAATCTCCCTATTTTTCGATATGATCCGACTTCAATAGCTCCTTTAGAGATTCTGGACAAGGTGCCAGATCTCTTTTACGATTTACTGCCAATATCTGGTTGGATTGTTTATCTCATCCGTTTGGGGTCAGATTTCTGGAGTTCAATGAAAGAATTTGTTTCACTCGGAAAAATGAAGTAGGAGCATACTTGAAATCTTTCCTTTTTGGCCTTCGCTTCCCTCTCCATCCTTTCATAGTAGAGATTTTGAATTATCTGGAGCTTTCATTTTGTCAGCTTGCGCCCTAGGCCATTTCTCCCATGGTTTGTTTTACCTTGCTCTGTAAGCTTTGTCAGGTTCGATCGTCTATTCAGTTGTTTAGATATTTCTTCCAAGTGATGGCTGACCCTTGTAAGGTATGGTACCACATCGTGGCTCGCTCGAAAAGGATGCTTATCTGGGACCTTGATATCCCCGACCCTCATTTGGAGGATACTTTTGTGTTTATCTCCCTTCCAAGCTAGGGTCGATCCTCACTGGTTGGAACCTTCCTAACCCTGATGTTGTCAAGGAGTATGGGTTAGTGAGACCGAAGCGGCCTAGCTTCTTTTGAGTCAACTGTTGATGGAAAGATCAGTCTTACTTTTACTAGATAACCACTGGTTGAAGATCATTTTGTGGAGCCTGGGTAATACATTCTTATTCTATGCCTCTATATCAACCACTAACTGTAATTATAATCTTCCTTTGCAGATATGGCTGGATGGACACACTGAGAATTGGCTCGGATTTGTGACAGACATCGAAGTAAGAAGAAGACTGAGGGGTCTTCCGGACATTCTCCTCGCTCTGCCATCTTGAGTTACTCTGAAGAAGGAGGTGACACTCAGGGAATAACTGGGTCTTCCTCTCGAGTCTCGGCAAGGGAGACTTCGACCCGGGGTGTCACTTGTACAGTCCCGCTCCCAACTCCAGCTACATGCGATGTCGGTATCACAACAGGTGTCGATAAACCTATCGTGATTTTCAGGGCCCACTGAATCCTTGTCCAAAAAAGGAATCTTCCCTTACAAGAAAGGGCAGACAAAGGGGTGAAGAGGAGGGTCGTGAAGCCAACTCCGTCCACTGTCCTCAGGATAAAGGTAGCGGTTCTTCGTCTATGATCCTCACAAATCAGGTGGTGGCTCCTTCCAAGCCTCAGGGGATGGTTGAGCCACCTGCGAGTCATCCAAATGACATCTGGCCTTGGGGTACTATTGACCCTCCGACTCCTTTGGCTGGTCCGATCCCTTTGGAATTCGATCGAGCTTTGATGCTGAATCAGCTCTCGATCCTCTCTTCAGGTGGTGTCCAGGGCGAACCTCACCAGCCTGAGTTTGTCATGGGGAGTGAAGAGTCAGCCCTCTTGGATTTTGGGATGACTGATAGGTTGGTGGAAAATTCCATTCTTCCTCACGATCGAGAGTTCCTTCGGGGAATGGATGCTGAGAGGATGTCCAACTTCTTTGTGGTTTGCAGCTATCAGGTTAGCATTCCGTACTTTTACCCTCAATCTAAGCCATCGAATCATCTATTCGACTATTTCCACATGTGGCACTCCTTGGCACGGGCTTGCGGCACCACGTTATTGACATGATCAACGAGCATCAAAGGGCTGACGTTGTTGGCCGTAGAGTTTTCAGAGCTCAAGGGACAAAATAAGAAGCTGGAGGAGGACTTGGGGATAGCGCTCAAGGTCAGATCCCAACTCCATGCTTACCAAGAAGTCTAAAGAAGGAGAGCCTCGAGCTTCGGATTAAGGTTGCTGACTTGAAGAAATCCGTCAAGGCCGAGATCGCGACTCAGTTTAAAATGGCGATGGAAAACATTCTTGCACTGAATGATGCCCCTTCCTCTTAAATCATTAGTCTTTTTGTTACAATTTTGTAAAACTGCTTTAGCGCAGACAAAATGTAACTTCTTTTCGTTTAATGAAATAAAAGAAGAAAGCTTTTGGGTGTTGCATTTTTTGCGTCCCTCACTTCATGTACTTATATGGCCCCTCAACGACACAAAGTTTATCTTTAACAATCGAATAAACTTGGGTCATTGGAGTATCAGGGATTTTCACTTAGCAAAGATGCTTTTACGGTCGTAGAGCATCCGACGGTGTGGGTCCTTCAGTAGTGAAGTGATGGCCCATTCGTCATACGGCCGACGAACATTAAGGATCGTTCCGTAGCGAGGGGATTGACTCCTTTGACCTACGACCGACGAGCCCTATGAGTTGTTCAGTGCCAAGTGGTTGGTTCCTTGGCTTACTGTTGACAATGATGGTGGGCCGTTCAGTGGCAAAGGGGTGGCCCCTGTTGGATGCAACGATCAAGGACTTCATGTTTGATGATAACAAACGTGTGTGAACATTCTAATGTGTGTACAAAGTGTTTTCAGGAGTGGCATGCTTGTAAATTCGCAAGAGGAGACTTGGTCAATGTGATGGAGAAATTGGCTATTCATGTGCAAAGAGGACTTGGTCAAAGATGGGATGAGATGGAGAGAATCTCATGGGATTGATTCAAATCAGTTAGTGGGATTAGCTCAAATCATATTCCATCTCTAGCTCATATCCTATTCCTATTCAAAATCCCAATCAAATATTCAATCTCCTAGATTGTAGGGATTCTCCTTCATGCCAACCTCATCCCCTTAGCAATTTCCTTGGCCGCACCAAAAAGAAAACCCTAATTTACATCTCCTCCTATATAAACCCTTTTGTCAAAGAGAACAATTTTTTTGGGGCATACTAAAAAGAATAGGAGACGACACAAAAATTTCCCAAAGCAAAGGAGCCTCACGCAACTATCATCTTCATCCTAGAGTCTTGCCGCAAGATCCTAAGCTTTAACACATCATCTTCTCCAAAGATTCTCGAAGGCCAAAGCAACAAATCCTCTTCAACTCCCTCATTTTCGAAATCGGCCATGTGCAACCGCAATCTTTGACTACCCCATGTGCATGCCGAAATCTTTGATTGCCTTGTACCAAGAAACAAAGGAGAAGCAAGCAGCCACAAGTTTCTTTAAGCTCTCCAATTCAACCCACAAGAAAGTCGCAAATTTTGAACACTCCTTGAAGTCATCTAGCCATCTACAAGTTCCAAGATTTTCAGCCTTCAAAAGTTCTCTAAGCAAACTTGTCTTCAAGCCTTCAACAAAGGCCGAGAGCTCTTCATGCAAACATGTGCAATTAGTACCAATGCCGCAATGTTTGAATTCTTGCCAGCCCAAGTCTCAAGATGCAATATCTGAGGACCCAAGCACAAGGCACTTGCCAACAATCATCCAAGTGACTCTTCAAGATCCGTGAGCAACACCAAGGAGAAGACTTCTGCAAGCCATCATCTAAGAACTAAGCAAGTGACGTAATCATCCAAGAGGGACCAAGGTGCCATAACTTGAGTAGCAAAGCGAGAGAGGACGTTACGACGACTACTTGTCAGACTCAGATATGACCCGCGCTGATTGATAGAGACGGCTACACGGACACGAACTGAGCCTTTCTGAACTCTATACTCTTTATTTTTGTGTATTAGTGTAGCGATCTCTGTAGGGAAAACTTTACCGTATTTGTAACTTTTGGGGTCTTGTCTAGTGGGTGCTAAACAAGATGGACTTGGCTAGTTGGGCTAGCCAATAGAAAGCTTATACTAGATTAATTTTGTTGAACAAGGTGAGTGGGGGTATTGAAAGCCTGGTGAGCATAGAGACGTGGGTTCTCTAGCTATTAAGGTTGTACATGTTACATTATTAATCTAGTATCTGCTTTGGGGGCTGGACATAGGTCGTGGTGACGACCAAACCAGGGTAAATCTGCTATGCATCTGTGATTGTTTTTATTTACTCTGAATCTGCTATAACTGTGTGTGATTGCTCGTGGGTTGCACGAGAATTTTATTATCCTATTCATCCGCCTCTAGGCCTAGATCCAGATCCAACAAGTGGTATCAGAGCAGGTTAGAGGATCTAGGCTAGATTGACCATGAATAACTCTATTATTGTGCTTTTGCTGAAGGTCAGTCCATATCACGACCCCCTAAATTTAATGGAGTAGATTATTCTTATTGGAAATCTAGGATGAAAATCTACTTAATATTTGTCGATTATAAAGTTTGGCACATAGTTGAAAAAGGTTATAAGCCACCTGTTATTAAAGTTGAAAACATTGAAATGCTTAAACCTGAAGACAAGTGGGATGATGCTGATTGGAGACTTTATTCTTTAAATGAAAAAGCTTTGAATGCTCTTGTATGCTCTTTAGATAAGTCTGAATTTAATCGTATCTCACAATATCAAACTGCGCAGAAAATATGGCATACACTGGAGCTGACTCATAAGGGAACGACACAGGTGAAGGAGTCTAGACTTGCCTTACTAGCACAGAGTACGAGAGCTTCTGCAAGCTTCCATCAAAATCCATATCAGAGATGTTTGCGAGGTTCACGGACATCGGTTACAAGTCTAGCTCCTTTGGTAAGCCATGCTTTAGCCTTGAGCATGTGAGAAAAATCTTAAGGGCACTGCCAAGCTTGTTCAGACCTAAAGTCACTGCTATTCAAGAAGCGAAAGATCTATCACAGATGAGAGTGGAGGACTTGATAGGCAAATTAATGCCCCACGCGCTTGAGCTGCAAAATATAGAGGCTAGAGAGAAACCAGAGGCGAAGGAAAAAGCTCCAAAACTACTAGCTCTTTAAGCTCGCAAAGGTGATGAGGAGGAGGAGGAGATATCATTGATGGTCAGAGGCTTCATAAGATACATCAAGACTCCTCAAGGAAGAGCTGACATGCAACAATGGTTTAATCGTTCTAACCAATATAATCCGTCAATAAATTCATCTGAACAGACTGATATTAATAAGGTTAAATGTTTTAAATGTAAAAAGCAGGGACACCTTATAAGGGATTGCCCACAAGAAACTGCTAATATTGCAGAGAAGAAAGAAAAAGCTGTGGTGCAAACGTGAGGACATGGACAACGAAGATGAGAATGAAGAGTATAAAGCCCACTCTTCCCGCTGCTTGATGGAAAAAGATGATGAGTTAAAATCTAGTAGTAAAGTTGTCTAATTATTTGTAAAGCCAAGCAAGATAATATTGTAAAGCTAGAATCCACATTTGAAGAGTATAAAAATTCCAACGATGAAATGCAACAAGACACTTACAACATGTCATTAAAAATTAAGGAACTAAAGGCAAAAATTGTTGTATGTGATTCTACCATTGATTTGTTGGAAAAAGAGAATTCTAGTTTGCATGAAAAATCTGAATGCCTTTCTTGTCATACTTTGTTGAATAATATTAGCATGTATTAGCAAAATGTGAGTAAGCTAGAAGATGAAATTGAATTGCTTAATGAAAAGATTTGCATGCTAAATAATGAACTTAAAAGAAAAATAATTGCTGAAGAGGACAAATAGAAGGCCTTTATAAGTAAATGCACTTTGATTGTTGTAACGACCACTTTTCGTCGTACGATGTTCGTGCACGTGCTTTTGGCCGTGCACGTGTTTGTTTTAGACTTTGTTTGTTTGTGAACACTTTGTTGCGATATGCCGTTGAGAACGTCTCTGAGAGTATTAAATAGTGGCACTAATTTGGAACGACACTTCTCGAGTCGTTTTCCCACAATTTAATCTTACTCGATGAGACGTGGCGATTTTCACTTTTGACGGGAGACGTTTCTAATTTTAGTTTCGTCGTCCGACGTCGAAATTGAGATCCGTATTCTTAGTTAGTTCACTTTCGACAACACGATCACCCCGATATTTATTTTATAATTTTTGGAGTTCATTTGACCACTTTTATATTTTTAACAAGTTTTATAATATTTTTAATAATTAATTTTTTAATTAATTTCGGCCAAATAAAATTTATTTGAGTTTTAAACGTTTTAAAGAATTTTTGAGCCAATTTCCAGCTCATTTGGACCAAGTCAAATCCTTGGGTGAGTTGGAGAAGTTGAGATTTAAATTTTAAATTATTTTAAACTCCTAATCTCATTAGGATTAGCCCTAGACCTAGTCAACCCATCTACACTATATAAACAACCTCTAGGAAGACCTATTTTCGCAAGAAAATAACCCTAGCCACTTCCAACACCCAAATTTGACGTTGCGACGAATCGTCGCAACGTTGCGACAATCAGCTGCCGCACGACCGACGGAATCAGCTCCGTTCCCCCGCTCAGACCGGTCACCCGCTCCGCACCAACATCGCTCCACACCCGCTGCTGCCGCCCCCACTCCGTTCGACCGCACCGACCGAGAGGGTCCCTCGGTCAGACCGAGCGACCCTCTCCGCACAGCCGCATCCCCGCTCCGCACAAAGCCCCGCAACGCTTGCCGCTCCGTCGCCCCGCATCGCACCGTGCCCGACCGACAAAAGCGCCCGCATCGCCCCGCGTTGCAACATTGCAACGTTGCAGCGCTGCGCTCCCCGCATCCAAGGCGCCCGACCGATGGCCTCCCCCGCTCCGACCGAGAGAACCAAGCGCTCCCCCGCACTGCTGCACACCCCAAGCGTTGCACAAGCCCGTTCCCCCGCACCGACCGATGGAGCCCCCCGCATTTGGCTGTGTACGACCGAGAGCAAACGTCGCAACCCCGCACCCGTCGCACCACTTGCCACAGTGGGCCCCCCAAGTTCTCCAGAGGTATTGTGGGTCCCCCAAAGGTCCCTAGGACCACTGTGGGCCCCACCTAGGTGCTTTCTCTCCGACGATTCACCGTGCACGACGTTGCGACACGTCGTAGCCCGTCGTCGCACGTGCTAGCTTTGGAATCTGGAACCGTCGCTCCGGTTGATGCTCTGAACTTTCCAGCGAGGAAACTATATTGGAATCAGGACTTGGAGCACGTTCTCTTATTCCAACCCCCGGCGTCGCTACCCGACGCCAGTGTAGCTTTCGCGTCGTGTTGAGGTAACGCTTTGCACCCCTAGGACCCCCAACCCATTGCCTGCTAATCAAGACTAAAATCAGTAGTTTTAAAGTATTTTAAATGTTTTAAATTCACTAATCAAGATTAATAATATGGACTTTAGGCCGGTGGACTTGCGCACGTAGGATAATTGTGATTTTTGGACTCATTGGACGGTGTGCTCAGACGTCGTACTTGCAGGCAAGTGAAACTTGCCAACTCTTGTGTAGGGCCATGTTTTTAGGCCACTTCCTTGTTTTCAGCGTAAAAGAGACTAGTCAGTGAAATGATAGCTGGCTAGACGCCTACTTGATCTAGTTTGACAACGAAACTAGATCCGTCACCTAAATTGATCTAGCTTGACAACGAAGCTAGATCCAGCTCTTTAAACTTGTTAACCATGCATACTAAACTATCACGTTTACTTTCCTTATCTGTACGCACTTTTAACTGCCATGCATCGCATCTTACATGTCATCCAAATTGATTGTTGCATCGTAGCACACGCTACATACTTGTACTTGCTTGTCCTGGCTAGGTGCACCCCTATGCCATCATGAAAAACACTTCCTGGCTCGTGATCCAGAAGCGAGCATTACCGTTCGGGGGTAAGGCCCTGGCTCGATACACGTGGGAGGGGTAAGAGTTAAGCGGCCAATCAGCTGGGAGTCTGCCTGATCAGCAACTGCAGCTGTAAGGCGTAAAGTCTGGGTTTGGGGCGGAGTTAAGCGGCCACTCAGTGTGAAAGAAAGTCATTTCAGCTGTAAGGCGTAAACTCTGCACATGACATGAAAACGTGACTAGAGAAATCCTTGTAAATGTTTATAGTCTTGCCACACTTGCCATGCCATGCTAGTTTACTTGTTGTTTTCCTTACCTACTGAACTCATACTTTAACTGCCATGTCATTGCATCATGCTAGAACTGCTAGGTTGCTTTACTTTCAGTTTCCTTGCACAAGTCTCTTGTAGACTTGCTGACATGTGCCCCTTGCTCTTTTGGGTGTCACATGTTAGACCCTGAGCCAGAGATCGTTGCTGTGTACGTGATGTGTTGCTGACGCTGAGACTGAGTCTATGATTGCACAGGAGGATTTTGTGGACACCGGTGACTATTCTTGGAGTCTTTGTTGAGCTTTCTTTTGTTTTAGGCCTTTTGTTAGTTGTCGGTGCGTGTCACCTTGTTTTGTACGATGTACTTTTGTTGGCCATGTTTGGGCCTTTAGACTCTCTTTTATTTCAGCCTGGTGGCTTTTCTGCGATGTTGGAATTTATATTTATGGATATTCTGAGATTATTCTTTTGTCTCATTTCATTATTATTATCTTGTTTCGCTCGCGTTGCAAGGACCCGCAGTTTTAAATTTGATTGACGCTTATCGGACTTGCCGCTTCGTAGCTTCAAGTCTGAGCGGACCTTCTCACGCTTCGCCTCCATATTTTTGGGAAGCGGGGCGTGACAGGTTTTGTTGGTGGCCCATGCAGGTCCAGTCTTGCAATTGCGAATTAACGGAACAACGATAATAACGGAATGTCCATTAAATAAATTGCAACATCCGAGTCAAAAGCTCTGAGACAAGTTGTTTTCTTAGGACACTAGGTGATAAGAAGGCTTAGTTAGACGTCTGTGCTTGCTAGTTAGAGGCCCTGATTGTAGTTAGACTCCCTTTTAGCAATTGATTTGATCGCAATAGGAGTTACCTTAGTGGTTCATGTCTACCCCTGACCATATTAGACTTCTAGAATTTCCTTTAGTCGTTCGCTTGGGTTCATCGATTTCGGACCAAGCTGAACGCATTCCTTTACCGTCTAACCTTTAGAAGTCTTAGCGCCTAGTTCCAAATCTTTAGTTGGTCGACCGTAGGAGTTTGCCCGTAGGCTCTTCTGATTCATATCCTAGGCGCATGAATGTTTTGATCATCCGACCAATGTCCTTGCCTCGATTCACGAGATCGCCCCATGACGATCGTCGTCAATTTTCGAACCTCTCCATTACGAACCTTGAAACTCTTGAAAGTATTTTTCGACTTCCTCCTTTCCGAAGTTTAACCTTGTCCCAAGTTTTAATGCATACATACTTATACTTCACCCTCATTCGTTGATTTAAAATTTTAAAAAACTTTTGTCGGAAATCTTGAATTCTAGCTTATAATATTTTTCCAGCTTATATTTTCCGTACTTATGTAAATGCGTTGCCCCTTCATATATTAATTTTATTCTGAATCGTACTTTCATTCAACTTGTAATTTTCCCTCCTGATTTGTGCCATTCATATACTTTTCAAGACACATGGAATTTCAGCTTTCAGCAAGTTGGTTTTTGCTCGTCGTTCTCGCTATTTCAGAATTTTTGCAAAATTACTATAACCACTTTCTGATTTAGACCCTCCATGATTTGATTTTAAAGACTTGCTATTCGATTTCGATAGTTATACTACTAAGTTAATATTATCTTTCCGTGCACCATACATACTTTCAATTATTTTCATATCCGTGCCAGACTTGTTGTGCTCGTATATTAAGAACCTTGTGTAAATTAGTCTTTCATTTTTGGCAAATCCTGGTTCTCTAAAAGTAGTTTCAAAATTTATTATTTTAAATTTTCCATAGCCTAAAAGTTTTGAAACCATTTAACATGAGTTTAAATTTCTCCCGTTACTTGATTTCATTCTTGACTTTCCAAAACTTTTGACAACATTATATTAAATTACTGACGTATAAATTTTCTAAACTACGTCCTTAATATTCGTGTAAATGATTTTACTTCCGTTTACAATGATTTTATATAAACCAATAAAACATTTTCTCTTATTACGAATATCCGACTCAAACCCATTTCAACTCGCTTTATCGATCTCCAAAAATTTTAGACAGATGAGGAATTCAAATTTTTTTGAAGTACGACAGTTTTCAAACTCCACGTATTTTAGCTTATGCTATTTACCTTATTATCTTTCTGTATCCTATTTAAGCATCTCTACATGTCCTTTTCCCTCAACCTAAACATCACCATTGGGCCAATGTTTCGTCTAACCAAGCGATCTCCTTATAGTCATCCTATCTGAACTCGTGCTTATCGATCCTTCCCTCGTCACGCTTTCGACCTCGACCTCCCTCTATTGCTTAGGCTTAAGTGCCCGTCGATGTCTGTGTCAACTCTAAGCTGTTAGTAGACCCTTGGACCTCGTGAGGTAGTCGTAGTGCACGTACCCAAGTTGTGTACGTGGGCTTGAATAAGTTTGCCCCCATAGTATATTAATGCTTGCCTATTGTGTGATATATATATATATATATACTCGGAGTTATTTGTGATTGTATTAAGTTGTTGTGTGTTAGTATTTATAGGTTAGTGAGTGGTTAGCTATACCATCCTAGGGATGCATGTGTATATAAGAATTAGCGTTGGAATATCTAATGGGGTGTATGTAATTAGAGATGCTTATATTGGTTGAAATAAAATGATTGGTAAAGCTATGTGTATGTTAGGTGTGATAATAATAGGTGTGCGTATAGATAAGTAAGTAGGCCTATTATATGACCTATGAGTTGGTACGTGTGAGTATGGGCTCGTAAGTAGATATGTATTGTGCATAGACGTAAGTAGTTATGGTTTGTTGCCTGAGTATATAGGTGATATACATATGGTAGTAGGATTATAATTCTGATTGGTATTGCTTGCTTTTACGGGATGTTGCATGCGTGCATACCGTGAGGTATACACGACTATTACACATCTTAATTATGTATGTATAGATGTGTTAATATACTAATTATAGGTAGTAGGCTATGGTGTGAATATATACATTATTTATGTGTGACTATACGGTGAATGTTTGTACTAGGGAGGGTATTATAAATATGTGGGTGCTGATGTCTGTAATGTTATTACTATGGTATATAAATTGATTTAACTATGTGAGTATTACCTGACTAAATATTAAGTGTGATTGACTTATGGAATGTATATGTTGGTATTGGTAGACGTATAAATTATGAAGTGGTATTGGTATAGGTATGAATGCCGTGTTACGTATATAGAATATTCGGATATGTGTACTGAGTCTCACTCAAGCTTGAGTGGGTATACTCTAAGCATATTGAATGCATGTTTGTAGTCTGAATATAGCAATGTTTGATGTATGTATAGTGATAGGAGTGTTTGTGCCTGGTTGTGATACGCACATGATTGTGGGTCGCTACGCCAGTATATAGTTATAGGTGCTTGTCTTGTGGTATAGTTATTTACTAAGGACTTGCTCGTGTGAACATATGTGTACTAGCTAAACTAGATGAGTAGTTGTGCTAAGTATATAGTGGTGTGGTTGGTATGAATGAAATGTTAGCGTGTATGGGTGTGCACCATGCACGGGTAAGTATGTGCTTAGTTATAGTTATTGATGACTATGGTATATGTGGCGTGTCGTAAATACAGTTATAGGACCGTATGTGATGTGAATATATGGTGAACTATTTGCATGCATTTGAATGACTATATATTGTGAAACTATGGTAGTGGTGGATATATATATATATATACAGTGAAACTCGATTTAATTATGGTATGGTGTGACTACTTATGTTGATGTGTTGAGTATTGAATGTATACCAGGAAGTATTAGAGGGTAGTATACCCATGTTGTTTGTGCATAGGTAGCTATCTATACGTAGAGCAATGATTGTATTTGCTAAGTGTAAGACTATCCTTATGTGAGTATCTGAACTATTGTTTTGTGAGTAGTAGTTATATAAGGGATGTATGTTTATATACATGATTGAAATACATGTATGGAGTTGACTGGCTATAATAGGTATAAGTGTATAACATACGTTATATATATATACGTGTTGATAGTGATAATGTTTGACTACCTAGTGCATATATAAGCACTCGTAATGACTATACCTGGTTGAATTATAATATGACTTGAATGGGGTAGTTACTAGAGCGACTAGATATATTAGAAAGTCCGAGGACGGACTTTAATCTAAGGTGGGGAGGATGTAACGACCACTTTTCGTCGTACGATGTTCGTGCACGTGCTTTTGGCCGTGCACGTGTTTGTTTTAGACTTTGTTTGTTTGTGAACACTTTGTTGCGATATGCCGTTGAGAACGTCTCTGAGAGTATTAAATAGTGGCACTAATTTGGAACGACGCTTCTCGAGTCGTTTTCCCACAATTTAATCTTACTCGATGAGACGTGGCGATTTTCACTTTTGACGGGAGACGTTTCTAATTTTAGTTTCGTCGTCCGACGTCGAAATTGAGATCTGTCTTCTTAGTTAGCTCACTTTCGACAACACGATCACCCCGATATTTATTTTATAATTTTTGGAGTTCATTTGACCACTTTTATATTTTTAACAAGTTTTATAATATTTTTAATAATTAATTTTTTAATTAATTTCGGCCAAATAAAATTTATTTGAGTTTTAAACGTTTTAAAGAATTTTTGAGCCAATTTCCAGCTCATTTGGACCAAGTCAAATCCTTGGGTGAGTTGGAGAAGTTGAGATTTAAATTTTAAATTATTTTAAACTCCTAATCTCATTAGGATTAGCCCTAGACCTAGTCAACCCATCTACACTATATAAACAACCTCTAGGAAGACCTATTTTCGCAAGAAAATAACCCTAGCCACTTCCAAAACCCAAATTTGACGTTGCGACGAATCGTCGCAACGTTGCGACAATCAGCTGCCGCACGACCGACGGAATCAGCTCCGTTCCCCCGCTCAGACCGGTCGCCCGCTCCGCACCAACATCGCTCCGCACCTGCTGCTGCCGCCCCACTCCGTTCGACCGCACCGATCGAGAGGGTCCCTCGGTCAGACCGAGAGACCCGCTCCGCACAGCCGCATCCCCGCTCCGCACCAAGCCCCGCAACGCTAGCCGCTCCGTCGCCCCGCATCGCACCGTGCCCGACCGACAAAAGCGCCCGCATCGGCCCGCGTTGCAACATTGCAACGTTGCAGCGCTGCGCTCCCCGCATCCAAGGCGCCCGACCGATGGCCTCCCCCGCTCCGACCGAGAGAACCAAGCGCTCCCCCGCACTGCTGCACACCCCAAGTGTTGCACAAGCCCGTTCCCCGCACCGACCGATGGAGCCCCCCGCATTTGGCTGTGTACGACCGAGAGCAAACGTCGCAACCCCGCACCCGTCGCACCACTTGCCACCGTGGGCCCCCCAAGTTCTCCAGAGGTATTGTGGGTCCCCCAAAGGTCCCTAGGACCACTGTGGGCCCCACCTAGGTGCTTTCTCTCCGACGATTCACCGTGCATGACGTTGCGACACGTCGTAGCCCGTCGTCGCACGTGCTAGCTTTGGAATCTGGAACCGTCGCTCCGGTTGATGCTCTGAACTTTCCAGCGAGGAAACTATATTGGAATCAGGACTTGGAGCACATTCTCTTATTCCAACCCCCGACGTCGCTACCCGACGCCGGTGTAGCTTTCGCGTCGTGTTGAGGTAACGCTTTGCACCCCTAGGACCCCCAACCCATTGCCTGCTAATCAAGACTAAAATCAGTATTTTTAAAGTATTTTAAATGTTTTAAATTCACTAATCAAGATTAATAATATGGACTTTAGGCCGGTGGACTTGCGCACGTAGGATAATTGTGATTTTTGGACTCATTGGACGGTGTGCTCAGACGTCGTACTTGCAGGCAAGTGAAACTTGCCAACTCTTGTGTAGGGCCATGTTTTTAGGCCACTTCCTTGTTTTCAGCGTAAAAGAGACTAGTCAGTGAAATGATAGCTGGCTAGACGCCTACTTGATCTAGTTTGACAACGAAACTAGATCCGTCACCTAAATTGATCTAGCTTGACAACGAAGCTAGATCCAACTCTTTAAACTTGTTAACCATGCATACTAAACTGTCACGTTTACTTTCCTTATCTGTACGCACTTTTAACTGCCATGCATCGCATCTTACATGTCATCCAAATTGATTGTTGCATCGTAGCACACGCTACATACTTGTACTTGCTTGTCCTGGCTAGGTGCACCCCTATGCCATCATGAAAAACACTTCCTGGCTCGTGATCCAGAAGCGAGCATTACCGTTCGGGGGTAAGGCCCTGGCTCGATACACGTGGGAGGGGTAAGAGTTAAGCGGCCAATCAGCTGGGAGTCTGCCTGATCAGCAACTGCAGCTGTAAGGCGTTAAGTCTGGGTTTGGGGCGGAGTTAAGCGGCCACTCAGTGTGAAAGAAAGTCATTTCAGCTGTAAGGCGTAAAATCTGCACATGACATGAAAACGTGACTAGAGAAATCCTTGTAAATGTTTATAGTCTTGCCACACTTGCCATGCCATGCTAGTTTACTTGTTGTTTTCCTTACCTGCTGAACTCATACTTTAACTGCCATGTCATTGCATCATGCTAGAACTGCTAGGTTGCTTTACTTTCAGTTTCCTTGCACAAGTCTCTTGTAGACTTGCTGACATGTGCCCCTTGCTCTTTTGGGTGTCACATGTTAGACCCTGAGCCGGAGATCGTTGCTGTGTACGTGATGTGTTGCTGACGCTGAGACTGAGTCCATGATTGCACAGGAGGATTTTGTGGACACCGGTGACTATTCTTGGAGTCTTTGTTGAGCTTTCTTTTGTTTTAGGCCTTTTGTTAGTTGTCGGTGCGTGTCACCTTGTTTTGTACGATGTACTTTTGTTGGCCATGTTTGGGCCTTTAGACTCTCTTTTATTTCAGCCTGGTGGCTTTTCTGCGATGTTGGAATTTATATTTATGGATATTCTGAGATTATTCTTTTGTCTCATTTCATTATTATTATCTTGTTTCGCTCGCGTTGCAAGGACCTACAGTTTTAAATTTGATTGACGCTTATCGGACTTGCAGCTTCGTAGCTTCAAGTCTGAGCGGACCTTCTCACGATTCGCCTCCATATTTTTGGGAAGCAGTGCGTGACAATTGTGAATGAGAATGCTTTTAGAAATTCAAAATCACTTGTCTAGAATTGTCATTAAAGAAATTTTCTATGGGAAAACAATTGTTAGATGCTATTCTAGAAAATCAACTTTATGGCAATAATAGACGTGGTCTTGGTTATGATATGAAACATGCTAAAAAGCCTATTTTTAAGAAAATTCACAATGAGCCATTGAAACTCTCAAATACGTTTGCAAAGTGCTTTACTTGTTCTAGTGTTGGTCATACCTCTTATTATTGTAAGTTTAGGAACACGAATATGAAATTCAAGCAAATATGGGTTCCTAAATCTTTGATGACTAACATGAGTGGACCTTGTTGGATTCCAAGGTCGCACATAACATCTATCGTGTAGGCAAGAAGGAGATTTGGCGAAGAGCTATGGATTGAACGTTTCATTATTTAGTTCCTTAGCCAAACGACGACGCGAAGGTATATTTTTCTACTTTGCACTTAATGCATACCTTCATAGCATTTGTTTTGTTTTGTGTGCTTGACTTACTTTTATTTTGTGTGTTAGTTTTGTTTTCTTTCTAGCTTGTGTTAGTTCTTTATAAAGAAAAATAAAAAAAAGTAATGAAAAAGATGAAAAGCAAAAAACTGTGCTTAATGTATATCTTTTCCTTTGTATCATTCAAGTGGTATTAATGAATGAAACTCATATCCATGTAGAAATCATTGTATTATTGTTATAGCTACATGCGCATGCTAGTATCTCTTAATAGCCATGACATGTTTAATGAATTGAGTAACATGATTTTTACACCTACACTTCCACTTCCACTAGTATTGAATATTATTGCACAATTGGAGATTCTTTTATGAAAAATTGAAAAGCGAATGTAGGATGAATAATAACTGAAAATCTAAGGGATATGATGTGTATTTGCCATGTATAAAAATTGAGCACAAAAGAATTGAATATAAAAAAAATTTATATGAGTATAGCTCCGTATGAAAAATGGATACAATTCATGGCAAGTAAACTACCCACGAGTATCCAACATATGCTTTAAGAGAAATCTTTAGCATTGGTGTTATACTCATCAAGCAATGCCACCCCCATATCTAAGAGTCCTTAAGGCTATGTTTTTGGGGTGTGGTATCTTGAACTCATTTTTAATGAGATGGGAAAAATCAATCCTAGGTGATTTCATGTTTAATGGAAAATGTGGATTGGTTTTGGTTGATTTTTATGAAATTTCTCTCCATGTGCTTTAATGTTTAATCATCATACTTACACGAAGGTGTTGAAGTCTATGTTATAATTCTCATTGAATTTGAAGTGCTTATTCTATGAATGTCTACATGCAAGTGCTAGTTGTTATTTATAATACTCTATTTTTGCATCTGACATGAATTAGACTTCGTTTATACACTTTTGGTGATAACAAAAGGGGGAGAAAATATTGAGAAAGATTTGAATGACTTGGTGTATGCATTAATGCTTATCATATATGAATATTGGTTTAATGGGAGCATTAATGAATAATAATGAAAATGTGCTTATTGAATATATGAATATTAGTTCATGGGGGAGCATGAAAATAGGGGGAGCATGCTCATCACTATTGTTGCATGCTTGTAAGCTTGAACATCATTGTCAATTGTTTGCATACATCCTCCATCACACTTCACACACATATCACGGCGGTATTGTTTAAATCGTTATTGCAAATCATGTATTGGGTTGTCATCATCAAAGGGGGGAGATTGTTGGATGCAACGATCTAGAACTTTGTGTTTGATGATAACAAATATGTGTAAACGTTCGATGTGTGTGCAAAGTTTTTTCAGGAGTGGCATGCTCGTAAATTCGTAAGAGGAGACTTGGTCAATGTGATGAAGAAATTGGCTATTCATGTGCAAAGAGGACTTGGTCAAATATAGGATGAGATGGAGAGAATCTCATGGGATTGATTCAAATCAATTAGTGGGATTAGTTCAAATCATATTCCATCTCTAGCTCATATCCTATTCCTATTCAAAATCCCAATCAAATATTCAATCTCCTAGATTGTATGGATTCTCCTTCATGCGAACCTCATCCCCTAGCATTCTCCTTGGTGGCACCAAAAAGAAGACCCTACTTTACATCTCCTCATATATAAACCCTTTTGGCAAAGAGAACAATTTTTTTGGGGCATACTAAAAAGAATAGGAGACGATACAAAACTTTCCCAAAGCAAAGGAGCCTCACGCAACTATAATATTCATCCTAGAGTCTTGCCGCAAGATCACAAGCTTTAACACATCATCTTCTTCAAAGATTCTCCAAGGCCAAAGCAACAAATCCTCTTCAACTCCCTCATTGCCGAAATAGACCATGTGCAGCCGCAATCTTTGACTACCCCATGTGCATGCCGAAATCTTTGATTGCCTTATACGAAGAAACAAAGGAGAAGCAAGAAGCCGCATGTTTCTTTAAGCTCTCTAATTCAAATTACAAGCAGCTGCAAGTTTCTTTAAGCTCTCCAATTCAACCCACAAGCAAGCCGTAAATTCTGAACACTCCTTGAAGTCATCAAGCCATGTACAAGTTCCAAGATTTTCAGCCTTCAAAAGTCCTCTAAGAAAAGTTGTCTTTAAGCCTTCAACACAGGCCGAGAGCTCTTTATGCAAACATGTGCAATTGGTACCAAGGTCGTAATGTTTGAATTCTTGCCGGCCCAAGTCTCAAGCTGTAATATCTGAGGACCCAAGCACAAGACACTTGCCAACTATCATCCAAGTGACTCTTCAAGAGCCGTGAGCAACACCAAGGGGAAGACTTGATGCAAGCCATCATCTAAGAACTAAGCAAGTGCCACAATCATCCAAGAGGGACCAAGGTACCACAACTTGAGTTGCGAAGCGAGAGAGGACGTTACAACGACTACTTGTCAGACTCAGATCTGACCCGTGCTGATTGACAGAGACGACTACACGGACACGAACTGAGCTTTTCTAAACATTATACTCTTTATATTCGTGTATTAGTGTAGCGATCTATGTAGGGAAAACATTACTGTATTTGTGACTTTTGGGGTCTTGTCTAGTGGGTGCTAGACAAGAGGGACTTGACTAGTTGGGACAAGCCAATAGAAAGCTTATATTAGGATTAATTTTGTTGAACACGGTGAGTGGGGTACTGAGAGCCTGGTGAGTATAGAGACGTGGGTTCTTTAGCTATTAAGGTTGTACCAGTTACATTATTAATCCAGTATCTGCTATGGGGCCTGGATGTAGGTCATGGTGACGACCAAACCAGGGTAAATCTATTGTGCATCTGTGATTTTTTTTCTTTTACCCTGAATCTGCTATAACTACGTGTGGTTGCTTGTGGGTTAAACGAGAATTATTATTGGCCTATTCACCACCCTCTGGCTTAGATCTAGATCCAACAGACCCTTCGTCTTACTGCTGACGAACGTCGTAGATCGTTCGGTTGCAAGGGGATTGACCCCTTCGACTTACGGCCAACGAGCCTCAAGAGTCGTTCAGTGGCAAGGGGGTTGGCCCCTTGGCTTACTTCTGACAACAATGGTGGGTCATTCAGTGGAAAAGGGATGGCCCCTTCATCTTACGGCTGACTAATGTCGAGAATCGTTCGGTTGGGAGGGGATTGACCCCTTCGACTTACTACTGACGAGTCTCGAGATTCATTCAGTGGCAAGGGGGTTAGCCACTTGGCTTATTGTTGACGACGATGGTGGGTCATTCAGTGGAAAAGGGGTGGTCACTTCGTCTTACGGTTAATGAACATCTAGGATCATTCGGTTACGAGAAGATTGACCCCTTCGACTTACGGCTGACGAGCCTCGAGAGTACTTCAATGGCAAGGGGTTATCCCCTTGGCTTACTGCTGACGACGATGGTGGGTCATTCAATGGAGAAGTGGCGGCCCCTTCGTCTTACGACTGACGAACGTCGATGATCGTTCGGTTGCGAGGGGATTTACCCCTTCTAATTACGTCGACGACCCTCGAGAGTCGTTCAGTGGTAAGGGGGTTGTTGGCCCCTTGGCTTACTGTTGACGATGATGGTGGGTCTTTCAGTGACGAAGGGGTGTCCACTTCATCTTATGACTGATAAATATTGATAATCATTCGGTTGCGAGGGGATTGACCTCTTCGACTTACGACTGACGAGCATTGAGAGTCGTTTAGTGGCAAGAGGTTTGGCCCCTTTGCTTACTGCTAACGATGATGGTGGTTTGTTCAGTGGCAAAGGGGTGGCCCATTCGTCTCACGGCTGAAGAACGTCGAGGATCGTTCGGTTGTAAGGGGATTAACCCTTTCGACTTACGACCGATGAGCCTTGAGATTCGTTTAGTGGTAAGGAGGTTGGCCCTTTATCTTACTACAGACGACTAAGGTGGGTCGTTCGGTTGTGAGGGGAATGGCCCCTTTGGCTTAGGCCGACGACAAGTATGGATCGATTAAAAATAAAAGATGATCAACCTTTTATTTGTAACACACTCTTTAGCTCAAAAAATTCAAGGGTAGATCAATGCAATTTGATATCTTTTGCTGGTTCAATCATTGGTAGTACTTCTGTAAATGCCCGGCATTCCATGGATGAGGAAGCTCCATATCCTCGATTGTCGATAGTCGATAGGTAGCTGGGACGATAGCTTCCACTACATTTAGGGACCCTCTCATTTTGTAGAGAGCTTTCCTTGTTTGACGATCTTGGGAGAGAAGGTTGCCTTTCGCAACACAAGATCACCTACACGGAAGCTGTGCTCTCGAACTTTGGAGTTGAAGTAACGGGCCATTCATCCCTTCTGTTCGATGAGGGTTGTAAGAGCACGTTCATGGACATTGTCGAGCAAGTACAAGTTGAGCTCGAGTCCTTCCTAATTTCTCTCTTCGTCGAAGTTTCAAAGACGGAGAGGCTGCTCATTGACTTCGACTGGGACGACAGCTTCATAGTTGTAGGCGAGCATGAATGGTGTCTTTCCTGTCGAGGCTTTATGAGTCTCCTGCATGATCGTAGGATGCCAGGGATTTTCTTCAGCCATGTTCCCTTGAGTCCTTTTATCCTCTTCCACATGGGATCGAGGATGCACTTGTTCGCTGCCTCCGCCAAACCATTAGATTGGGGGTGGCCGACAGAAGAGAAGTGCAGCTTGATCTTCAACTCGAAATAGTAATCCTTGAAGCTGGTGCTGTCAAATTGCGTTCCATTGCCTTTTATGATGGATCGAGGAATGCCAAGTTGACAGACGAGTGATTTCCATAGGAAGCTCATGACTTCCTTCTAAGTTATTTGGGCCAGGGGCTCTGCTTCGATCCACTTAGTGAAGTGGTCGATCGTCACGATTAGGAACTTCTGTTGTCTGTTTGCTGGCATGAACGGAACAAGGATATCTAATCCCCATTTTGCAAAAGGAATGGGACTGACGATGGGGATTAGATCTGTGGGAGGGGCCGAGCTATGCTTTGCGAACTTTTGGTAAGTGGGGCACTTTTGCACATACTCGATTTCCTCCTTAAACATGGTTGGCCAGAAGTAGCCTTGCCTCAGGGCTTTCAAGGCTTGAGCCTTTCCTCCACAATGGTTCATACAGTCTCCTTCATGGATTTCCTGAATCAAAGAGTGGGCTTCCTACGGGGTCAAGCATTTAAAGTAAGGAAATGCGTCGTACCTGGTCCATCGTTTCTTGTACAATGAACCCTCGAGCAAATGGAATTGGTAAGCCCTTCGCTCCAACTTTTGTGCCTCCTTAGGATCAGCTTGTTTCACCCTAGTATTGAGATACTGGATTATGGGGTCCATCCAGGTGACTCCTTGGTAGATATTCAACAGCTCCTGCTCAGGTTCACTTGGGTGTAGTAGATGCTGCACGTACACAGTCTGACCAAGTCCTACTAGTGAGGATTAAGCGATCTTTGATAGGGCGTCAGCACAATGGTTCCTTGATCGTGGTACATTATGGAAATCTACCAGTCTGAATTTGGCTAGCTCCGCTTTGGCAATCTACATGTAGCTATGCATTGTCTCTTCGCAAGCTTCATAGCCTCCATTCAGCTAGTGGACTATCAAGTTGGAATCACTGTGGAGGTGAATCACCTTTGCTCCTAGTGCTCGAGCCAACCTGAGTCCGTTGATGGCTGCTTCGTACTCTGCCCATTGTTCGTGGGTTGGAAGGAAAACTGGAGAGCGTACTCTAGTACATTGTCTTCGGGTGTTTGGACAATTATACCCACTTCGTTTCCAGTTCGAGTTGATGAGTCATCAACTTGCACTATCCATGTCCCTTCATCACCACACATGACAGTTGGAGAGTCAAGACCTGTTGATGAAGAAGAAGGAAGGTTGGTTTGCAAATCAACAACATGTTCCTCTTCTGGTGGGTCGTCGTTACAGGTGAGTTTGATGATGAAGTTAGCTAGGGATTGTCCTTTAAAGGCAATCATTGGTTTATACTGAATGTCAAATTCGCTCAATTCGACTCCCCACTTTGTCATCTGATCGTCTCCTAAGGGAGCGATGATAATAAAACCGTAGTGCACGGGTCGTGTGTAGTTGCTAACAGGTTGAACACGAGGAGGTGGTCAGTGAGTATCGGTTTGTGAGTCTTCGAGTGAAAGCTACACAATAATATCGGTGATTGGTCGGTGAAAATAGAAAAGGTGTGGATCAAGGGATAAAAGCTCTATGGCGTGGGGAATCCCCGCCATTGGACTAAGGTTAGGGTTAGACTAGTAATCAATCGGTTGCCCGATTCATTGGGACTCGGGAGAGGTCGTGTGACCTAAGGGCATTCACCTATTCCCCACTATTGTGATGCATGATAGGTTATTCTCTTATGTCATGTCCTACCCCCCGCTGACGCGATGCAATGATAGGCCAACCCAACCTACACCGATGTCAGTGGTCTCCGATGCATCGGTGTATGTTGGGCGCATTTCGCTCGACGAATATCCCCGATCTCCCTCCTACCCACAGTAGCGTTCAAGGATTAGACCTACATTGGGAGAGCTCTAATCGGTGACCGACTCTCGTCAGCCACACCGATAGTATGGGTCGTCGTAGGGTCGGATCCTCGGATTGGTCCCGATTTTTGGTCGGCGGCCAATCCGATCGCCCCGAAGGGAGGGGGTCGAATCTACGACGATAATAATCGTCCCAATGTACCCCTAATCTAAATTAGCCCATCAATTAATTTAATTAATTTGTCCAATCCATAGCCCTAATCCAATGGGGTTCATCCCATGCCCTAGAAGGAAATTAATCACTACCCATTACAATGGAAGTGATTCCTAGCAACGGGTAAGCATCTAAAGCCATAGATTCGGATTAGATTGGCAGTAGATGGCAAAACAAGGCAATGATAACAAAGAGAGAAAGTTTCTATTAAGAAAAGTTAAACTATTACACTAATAAGCAATAAGAACAATGAAAATAACAAAGAAGTAAAGTTTAGAATCCTTACAAACTTCCCCAAAACCTAGAAAATAATAGAAAAATGTCCGAAAAGGGATTCCTCTCGAAGGAGGAAGAAATGGTGCTTATATACGCGTGCTCAAAAGACTAAAATAGCCCCCAGAATTCGCCCTAGTCGCCTCAGAAAGTTGGTCTGACGCGACCATATCGAAAACGACGCGGTCGCGTCAATCCCTTGCACGAAATGGGAAAAGGGGATTCAGCGACGCTATCTCGTCGTTTGAGATGTGTCCGTTGTTGGAACTTGGTATATTCCATCTTCTATTCCATATGGTTTTGATGTGACAATCAATATATTTTTCTGTTACTAACTCTATCTATGCAGATATGCAGACATAAAGCTTATTTCATTCACATTATGCATATGTTCCGATTACAAGGACTCTCTGCAGAAACGGCTTTGCTACTTATATTACGTTTGGATAACGTATCTTCGGAATGATTTAATTTTCTTTTTAGATACTTTCAGGGCCTTGGCTATAACATATCATATATCTCTAAGCTCCAAATTACATTATCTTCCAACCCATTTAATCCTAAGTCAAAATTTACTTTTTTTCATATTCAGTCGACTAGGATTTTTCCTAGCCTACTAAAAATATTTTCTTCAAATTTTGACCTGAAAATTTCTGACAAGGATCTATCCGTTGACTGATCCATGTCACCAGTCCGTTTATGACCATTTTAAAATTAGTCGACTACGAATTTTCGTAGCCTGATAAACCGTTTTTTGACCGTTTTGAGTCCGAAATTTTCTAAACAGTTTCTAGCCTTTGTAACTTCCCTCAGAACCGTTCAGAACCGTTTCTGAACGCTATAAAAGGAGGGGTACCCCGTCTCTTTTCTTACACCACTTTTTCTCTTCTTTGTTTTCATTTTTGTGGAAATTAAGGCTTTAATTCTCTTGGGAAAAGTTGTTTGTTTTCTCATTTGTAAGAAGAGATTCTGATCTCTTTCTTCATTTGAGAACTACAGAACTTCAAAGGTGTTTCGCAAATTCCACATTTAGAAACATTGAACTTCTCTTTCTAAACACTATCCTTTGAATTCATTTCGATATTCATACCAAGGCTATAGGTGTTTTCTATTTCATTATTTCTTCAACAAGGTTTGAATCTCTAGTTGTAGAGATTGTATAAAGTTTGGGACACGGGGAGTGTCGCCATTTTTGTAAGACTGTGCTTGCGGGGCAAGTGATTATAGTGGATTGAAAATATCTACGGGGAATAGAGGACTAGAGTAGGATCAAAAGGATCTGAACCAGGATACATCTTTGTGTTTGCGATTGGTTTATTTTCAATACTTGTCATTTAATTTCTGTTCCATCTTTGCAAATTTTAGTAACGTTTTATTTGCAACAAGTTTTTATAATACACTATTCAACCCCCCCTTCTTGTGTATTTGTGAATACATGCAATCCTACATTTGGTATCAGAGCAGGATTAAGATGGCAGAACAGAACATGACAGAAGTTCCACACAACTATTCATCGCAATATCCAGAAGGCAACTCTCAAGTTCGTCCTCTATTTGATGGTTCCAATTATTCATACTGGAAGGTTAGAATGGAGATTCATCTCCAAAGTATGGATTATACGTTATGGAACATCATAGAGACAGTATATCAGAAGCCAACAACTCCCTTCTCTGAATGGACTGCCAACGACAAAACTGTCGCAACCAACAACTCAAAGGCTATGAATTCTTTATTCTATGCCATTGATAAGAATGAGTTTAATTGAGTATCTCAGGCCAAAACTGCTAAAGATATTTGGCATATACTCAAGGTAACTCATGAAGGAACCAATAAAGTGAAGGAAACTAAGATATCCATTTTGGTTCATAAATTCGAGTTGTTCAAGATGAAGGACAAAGAGACAATTGAAGAAACGAACACCATGTTTACTAATATTATAAATCTTTAAATTCTGTTGGAAAGACTTACACTTCACTTGAACAGGTTCGCAAGATTCTTAAAGGTTTAACTCCAGAATGGCGTCCAAAGATCACCACTATTGAAGAAGCCAACGATCTCTCAACTTTATCTGTTGAAAGTCTTGTTAGTAATCTAATGGCTTTTGAAGTTCAATTAGAAGACACGAAAGAAGAAACACACCAGAAGACGAAAGTACTTGCTTTCAAAGATTCATCAGATAATGAAGATTCAGAAATGGATGATGATGATGTTGCTTTCCTCACAAGGAACTTTAAGAAGTTCTTAAGAAAAGGTAAGTATAACAATTTCAAATCCAAAAATTCTGATTCTTCTCTTTGTTTTAATTGTAATAGGTCAGGACATATAAAGAATGATTGTCCACTCCTCAAAGCAAAGTACAAAACTTCCAACAATTACAACAATGATCATTCCAAGAAGGAAATGAAGTTTGATAGAATGAAGAAAGCATTCACAGCAATATGGGAATCTTCAGATGAAGAAGACAACGATGAATAGAATGCTAACATGTGCTTTATGGCACAAAATGATGAAAGCGATGTAAGTACTATTGACAATGAAGAGTTATTAGATGCATTTAATGATATTTTTGTTCGTTTCAAAAGACTAAATGCACAACATAAGTCTTTGAAACAAAGCAATGATGATCTTATTCTTGAACATCAAGAATTAACATCAAAATGCATTTCATTTGATGCAATACACACTGAGAATACATCTTCTCAAATCTTGGATCGTAGCAAAGAGAATGACCTTCTCAAAACTAAGAATCAAGAATTGCATGCACAGATATCCAATATGGATAAAAGTATTTCATCACTAAAAATGAAGTACAATGAGATGTCGTCTAATGTTGATAAATTTAACAAAGGAAAGACTAATCTCAATGATTTGCTTCAATTTCAATATCCTACAAATTATAGGCAAGGATTGAGTTATTCTAATAAGAATATATCCAAGCCTTCTAAAACATCTTCATTTGTTGGAAAGACTACTTTTGTAAAACCACAAAAGAAGAATCATGCATTCATCTACACAAAGATAGTAAACACTTCTACATCTTCTTCACAAAGAAATGTTTCAAACATTTCAATTGCATCTCCTCAGAAACCTAATACGATTAGTATATGGGTTCCTAAGGAAACATGTTTAGATATTAGAAAATCATACATTTCCGATTATATGCAATCTGTTGTTCATTCTATTAATTATTTAAGAAAGCCAAATTCTACTTGTGTTTGGCTACCTAAGATCTAATCCCAAGGACCCTAAAAAAAGGGTACCAATGTTTCATGTTTTATTTTTTCAGGTACCAAGGAAAGAAAGATGGATCTTAGATAGTGGCTGTTCAAAACACATGACAGGAAACATCAACCTTCTTTCCACCATTCAATATAAAGATAGTGGCTCAGTAACCTTTGGTGACAACAACAAAGGAAGAATCATAGGCATTGGAACAGTTGGAAACTCCGATCAGCCTATCGTTGAGAACGTACTCCTGGTTGATGGTTTGAAATATAATTTACTTTCTATTAGTTAATTATGTGATAAAAATTTTAAAATTGTTTTGAACAACATGACTGCATCATTTATAATTCTGATATGTATTTTATTTTATTTCGTGGCAAGTGTAAGATTAATATTTATATCTTATGCAGGTCAGTTACCATACATAATCACTGTTTGATGATTTCATCAGACTATACACTTTTATGGCATAAACTTTTTGGATACACTGATTTTTTTGGTCACACTAATTTTAAAAATCTTGCACACATTTCAAAACACAATTTAGTTCTTGGAATGCCAAATATTTCATTCAAACACAAACATTTTTGTGATGCTTGTCAATAAGGAAAAATGCACAAATCTTCTTTTAAATCAAAGGACGTCATCTCAGTAAAGAGACCTTTAGAACTCCTACACTTGGATTTATTTGGTCCTTCAAGAGTAGCTTCTTTGAATAAAAGTAGATATGCATTTGTTATTGTTTATGATTATTCACGATACACTTGGGTTTTATTCTTACATAATAAGAATGATGCATTCGAAGAATTTTCCATCTTCTGTAAAAAGATTCAAAAGATCAAATCCTCAAACATTGTTACTATCCATAGTGATCATGGACGAGAATTTGAGAATGAATCTTTTACTAAGTTTTGTAATGAAAATGGTATTACTCATAATTTTTCTTTTCACGTGCTGCACCACAAAATGGTGTTGTAGAAAGGAAAAATAGAACTCTTCAAGAATGTGCCAGAACAATGCTTTGTGATAGTAACTTACCAAAATATTTTTGGGAAGAAGCTGTTGCAACCGCTTGTTATATCTTGAATAAAGTTCTTATAAGACCATTTCTAAACAAAACTTGTTTTGAATTATTCTTCGATCGTATTCCCCGAGTATCTTATTTTAAAGTGTTTGGATATAAATGTTTCATTCTTAACACTAGAGATGCACTTGACAAATTTGATTCTAATCTGATGAAGGAATTTTTGTTGGATACTCAACATGTAGTAAAGCCTACAGAGTTGTTACGCCCTGCTTCCCAAAACGACGGAAGCGAAACGTGACAAGGCCCGCTTAGGCCGGAGCTGTGAAGCTCGAACCCAATAAGCGTCGGTGTGGTACCCAAGATGAAAGAACAGGTCCCTGCAGGTTAGTACGGAACAACAAAAGTACTAAAAGGGATGCATTCATTTTATTCAACAGATATCCAGAAATGTACGGAGAGTCTAAACAAAAGTCAACACGGCTATAAAACAGCTGAAGGTAAACTAATGGTGCAAGCACCCAACCTAGACAGAAAGTAAACGGTGCTACGCACCCAACTAAACTGCAATAAAACCTTTGAATCAGCAACGTGAAGATCTCTAGCTCTGGTCCTCCTCGGGCACGTACTCTGGGTCTGCGTTCTCCGGCTCTACGTACTCTGGCAGGTCCGCCTCGTCAACATACTCTGTCTCGTCACCTGACGTACAGTACCCAAAAGAAAGGAACTGTACGTCAGGTAAAGTCTACAAAAAGGGTCAGACTCTACTGCAAGTGTACCGAACTATTAAACAACAATTTACTGGTTGATTAGCATGCTGAGGTTATAACAGAGTGACCAAAGAAAGTAAACACAGCAGGAAAGTAAGGCGTAGCAAGCAGTAGTCGTAGTGTGTGCTACCGACTACGGGACTAACCTAAACGGGTCGGGTCAAGACGTGACAAGACAACAAGACAGCACATGACAAGACAAGACAATACAAGACACGTGTGACTCGAAGGGTTCACGCCTTACGGTTCGAGGGGGATCAGACCCTCTTGCCGTGCGCACGCTCAACCCTACCCCAAACCCAAGTGCTCAAGAGAAGACAATAAAGGGCCACTCACTCTGCTAGGTGAGTGCCTCTATCCCCACGATCGGTAGCGTATCTCTCACTCTGCTAGGTGAGCGACGGACGCCTCATAGGTGAAACTGTACTACTGTATAGGACCACTCACTCTGCTAGGTGAGAGTCTCTATCCTCTCGGTCTGCTGGGACACTCACTCTGCTAGGAGGGTGTCGAGCTTTCCATAGGTGTTCCGTATCAAAGATCACCCACTCTACTAGGTGAGCGTCTCATTGCCCACAGGCTATACAAGACACGACGTGCAAGATGTTCATGACATGACAAGGGCAAAGTTGTTCTACGGTGTCCACACACACGCACACACAGATGAAACCTATAGTAACAGTTGTTGTTGATTCTAGGTGGTCCACACACACGCACACACAAGATAACCCTACGGTGTCAAAAGTTGTTGTTGTTGCGCTCAGACTTCGTCGTTAAGTCTAAGTCGTCAGGGGCGTCCCGGACGCTATCATTTCATGTCCGATTCTCTTTGTTCACACTTTAATAGTTCTAACAGTCTAAGGCCTAGGCACGGCCGAAAGAGCAAGTGAGTACACTTGCCTGCGGTGGCGAGTGTGTCGTCTGACCGGGTCGTCTCGTCCAGGCGTCGCATCCGCGGTAGTCCGTCTGAAACAGTGTCATGGCGACGGTGTCAGGTCGCGTTTTTCAACAAATCCTATTAGGGTTTGTTTCTAGGTTAACCGTGGCTACCCTAACAATCACATGTCAAAATGTCCGTTCAGCCTATCCGACGATTCTATCCTATGTGCACAGTCAAATTAGTCCGATCTTCGATCTACGGTTCCACATCGTTTTAAAGGAGAAGAAAGTAAATTTAGTTACTTTAGTTGACGACTTTTAGTTAGGTTTTGATGGCGTAACGTGTGGGTTTCTATGGGTAGAGGGATACCAACCTAGTCTGACGGTCATACGTGAATCGACATCGGATCTGGAAACATCAACGGAACGCGTCGCCTCCGTTCCCGGAGTGCCTGATCGATGCGATTCCCAGTATCCAGGAGGTAGTAGCAAGAGGTGCGATTTATCTGCAACATTGGATATATGATATCAAGCTAAACGTGATTAAATTGAATGAAACATCATTAAGCCTAACTGTTGTTTTTAATACTAGATATCTCTATATTAACCTAACCCACTAACCAACTTTAAAATAATTCTACTGTATAATAATGTCATATCACTAACTTATTTAAATATAGCTTATATATATATATATTACACTTATAAGTATGAGTTATTGTTAATAACATAACATAGTTATGTAAGTTACTGTTCGTATAACATATAAGTATATGATGTATCGTTTATAAAGTTATAACACTGTTAATCACATAAGGAAGTAACTGTTTACGTATATAATAACTCACCTCTTCAGTTGGCCGTGTGTGGCTGAGTCATCGGTCTCCGTCGACTGTTCGACGTCAGAGAAAAACCCAGGCGGCAGCGTGGTCGGGGGGAGAAGGTGGCGGGGCTGGCGAGTAGTCGGAGACGCAGTGAGAAGGCGGTGTCTGGGAAAGGAGGGGACTGGGCTTGCGCACAGAGGAGGTAGGCGGTCGGAGCTCTCGGGGAAAGGCCAGCGACAGGTCCGTGTTGCTGAAAGGAGACCGGAGCAAAGAGTCTTTTGGCCGGAGCAAAGGTGATTGCGGGGAGGAGAGGCACCGGAGAGGAGAACGGCGAGGCGTGTGGCGGAGGAGAAAGGTGTGGGTCGACGTGCGGTGGTTCAGGTGCCGGGGCGAACGACGAAGGGCTGGCCGGCGGTGTGGAGAGCTTGCGGGTCACGGCGAGTTAGCGGAGGCTGGGCGGCGTGGTTGTCGGGGGGTTGGAGGCGCTGGCGTTTGGAGCTCGGAGAAGACGAGGAAGTGCGCTCGTGGAAGAGAAGTTGTAGGTTGCTTGGGTTAAATAAAATGGGTGATGGGTTGTTCTCGTGAGAATCCAGGGGAAAAATGAATTAAGTGCTTGGGTTATTTTGAGAAGGGCTGGGCCTTGATTTGATTATTTGAAAAGGAGAAAGATGAAGTTGCCCTGGGTTTGAAAGAGAAGGGGGAGGAAACGAGCGTACGGGGGCGGTTGTTGCCGAAGACGCGCACGACGTGCGCATCGCATGGGAGATGGTGACGTGTGATGTGCGTTGATGGGGAACGTGGGGAAAGTTGTGGCTGAGGCTTTGGGTAGTTAAGATATTATTAGTAATAACAAAATAATTTGTTTTAAAAAGAACCCAGTTAATCAATATAGTTTGTTTTAACAAAATAGTTAGTTAAAGTTTTAATTTTAAAAGGATTTGGTTAGGATTTGTTAATACTCCCTCCTTTTCTTAAGGTCCTGATCATGTGCATGATGAAGTGGGGTCAGTTCGGGGTTAGGATTAGAAAGTGAGTGGGTTAGGATCATTAATCAATTAGAATTAAAAGAAAAGGCAGTTAAAATTAGATGGTGAACGAAAAATTGTTTGGTTAAAAAGAATTATAGAAAACAGTTTATAGGTTTTGAAAAATATTTTGGGCTTAAAAGTTAAATAAAAGAAAACCTTAAGTATTTACAATTGTGCGTCCTACGACACGATACCTTCCAAAATTATAAGAAAAATACTGGGACGATCGCGCCTTCGAGAGGATCGTAAATACAGAGTCCGATCACGAGTCTGGACTACAGATAAAATATTAAAAAACCAAGTGCAAGAAAAACACGCTATCCTACACAACAAAGAGGCGCCTACGAACTACGTATGATGGAAAAGTGGTCGTTACAAGAGTTTTCAATAAAAGAACTTCAGCAGTTGAATAATCATTGCATGTCACTTTTGATGAGACACCCTCATCTAATTCTCCAATCATTGTTGATGAAGAGAATTTATTACCAGTAATTAAATTTTTTGATAATATTAAACTTAATTATGATGGTGCTACTAACCCTTCTGTTGAGTCTGTTTCAGATCTTCCAAAAGCATTTCCACAAGTTCCAAATAATCCATCAGATTTAATCATTGGGGACATCACAGATGGAGTGAAAACTCGCCGACAGATAGAACAAATGGCATATTGTGCATTTCTATCATCTATTGAACCAAAGAACATTAATGATGCTTGTAATGACAATTCATGGATCATGGCTATGCAGGAACAACTCAACCAATTCCAAAGGAATGATGTTTGGGAATTAGTTCCTCGTCCTTCAGATCATCCAGTTATTGGTACCAAGTAGGTAGTCAAAAATAAGTTGGATGAATCTGGACAGGTAATAAGAAACAAGGCAAGATTGGTTGCACAAGGTTATAATCAAGAAGAAGGTATTGATTATGAAGAAACCTATGCATCAGTTGTCTCGCCTTGAATATATAAGAATGTTATTATCTTATGCACGTTTTAGAAATTTTAAATTATTTCAGATGGATGTCAAGAGTGATTTTTCTCAACGGATTTCCTAAAGAAGAAGTTTATGTTGAACAACCTCCTGATTTCCATCATGAAAAGCTAGATAATCATGTTTTCAAATTATCAAAAGCTTTATAAGGTCTTAAACAAGCACCTCGTGCTTGGTATGAAAGACTTAAAAGTTATCTTTTGAATTCTGGTTATTCTATTGGTAAAATTGATTCTACTTTATTTATACAAAATATAGGTTCAGATATAATTATTATTCAAATATATGTTGATGATATTATATTTGGCTCTACTAATGAATCTCTTCGCCAAGATTTTTCTAACATTATGCAGAAAGAATTTGAAATGAGTCATATGGGTGAACTCACCTACTTCCTTTGTCATCAAATCAAGCAAATGAAGGAAGCCATATTCATCCACCAAAGCAAGTATTCAAAAGAACTCATCAAACTCTTTGGACTTGAACATTCTTCAGATACGCATACTCCTATAAGCACATCAACATCTCTTGACAAAGATTTAAATGGTAAGGATGTTGACCAACGTCTCTATAGAGGTATGATTGGTTCTCTACTTTATCTTACGGTAAGTAGACCCGATATTATGTTTTCAGTATGTTTATGTGCTCGTTTTCAGTCTAATCCAAAATTTTCACATTTAACTGTCGTGAAAAGAATTATTAGATATATTAAACATACATCTGATTATGGTTTATTCTATCCTAAAAATGGCACATATGATTTATTATCATATAGTGACGTAGATTTTGCTGGTTGTAAATCAGACCGAAAGAGTACTAGTGGCACATGTCATTTTCTTGGACATGCCTTAGTCTCTTGGTTTAGCAAAAAGCAAAACTCTGTTTCATTATCTACCACATAGGCAGAATACATTGCCGCTGGTTTAGCATGTGCTCAAATTTTGTGGATAAAACAAACTATATCAGATTATGGCATTCAGTGTTCCACATGCCATATTATGTGTGACAACGCTAGTGCAATTAATTTATCTAAAAATCCTGTTCACCACTCAAGAACTAAACATATTGACATACGTCATCATTTTTTGGATGATCATGTTCAAAAGGTGATATCATATTAAAATTCATTTCCACTGAACATCAAATTACCGATATTTTGATTAAGCCTTTGAAGGAGGAATCTTTCATTAAGCTTAGAAGAAATTTGGGTATTATTAGTGAATTTGAATTTGATGTATAAGTATGTTAATTTGTTTTGATTTTTGAGAATTGTTTTATAATTTTTTTCGTCATTATTCCTTTTTAGCCGACTACAAATTTTTGTACCCGACTGATTTGTAAATCTCTTTTGTCTTGTACTTTTGATGATTATCTTTTTGTCTTTTCTTATTTTGACCCATGTGTTCAGATTTTTGACCCATATCCTTTAACATGTGGTTTTGGAAATGTTCTTAAACAAAATTTTTATAAAACACTTACCCACTATCTTTTAATCCGTACCTATCCTTGAATACGGCTAATTGCCTTGGAAATTGGTCAAACTTCATTTTCTTTTTCTTGAGATTTGGGATTAACCTTCAACCATACTTTTCTTTGCATTTGGCTTGTTTTCATTGGTCATTCTTCATTTTCCTTCACCAACCGTCCTTCTCTCTTCAAGTTGAAGTAACTTCTTCTCCCTTAGAAAGTGAAATGGCATTATCTCTCTTTGTCTTGGAATGAGTATTTCCCTTTGCCAAATGGCTCTTTCCCATTTGCATTCATCCACCAACCCATCCTACCTATTTTCAATTACCTTGGGACACACAACCCGTTCAATGCTTTGCATGACACCTTTCACCTACTTTCTTTAATTTTTGTCCTCTTCTCATTTTGTTTTAACTTTATCTCTGGTTTAATTATTTTCTTTTGGGGTTATTTAAAACGAATATATTCAAACCGTCTCTTTTTAGCCTCTTCGATTTTTTTGGGGGCGTCTTTTAATTTACGAGTTTGTTCGGTTTTCATTTTGAAATTCGTTCAGTTTTTGTAACCTATTCGGTTTTAGCAACTTCCTCTACTTATAACTGATCATGGCAACCGTTCGGTATCTGCGTTCTTCTTCTCTTTCTATTTATTTCCTCCGAATCCTTTATTATTTTTTCCCTTTCCCATGTTTATCTTCTCCCTTCCTTCTTCCTTTTGTTTCCTCTCCTCACCATGGCTGAAACCAACCCATCTTCTTATTTCCGTTCCTCCTCCGCCAAGGATCGTTATCTCTCTTTCGAAGCAACCTGCTTTCACCCCGAGTGATTTCTCGACTATGTGACTCTCGCCATGATCAACGTCAAAGATATCCTAGAAGTCGTCGGCCTACACAAAATCTGGTCTCTGGCTAACAAGGTCCCTTACTATCCATCCCTTGTCAAAGAGTTCTACGCCAACCTTGAAACCTCAGTTTACCGCGGTCAGAAGCACTTCACAACCATGGTTCGCGGCGTCTCCTTCACGGTGTCTGTCAAGACTATTGCCAAGGTTATCGCCCAGCCCCCCGATTTTTATGGCACTCTCTCATTTCCTATGAATGATCCTACAATCCTTGCGAAATTAGCCCAAAAATTTTTCCTCACATGTTAGCCACTCGACTTCATCCCGAGGCCCGACTTCTCCACAAAATCATCATACACAACCTAATGCCGAAGTCTGGATCCCTAAACTACCTGAGTTCTTCCCTTGAGCATTGCCTATATGCCATTTTGGGTGGATTTCCGATCCATTGGGGACATCTCTTGTACTTCACCCTTGCAAAAAGCGTCACCTCCCACTTTTATCTGCCATGCCTTATTACCCTCATCCTTCGCGTGTTCTCTGTCTCCAGTGATGGCGAGTATCATGTTCATAGTGATATCCATATCGATGAACTCACCATCCTTAGCATGCGCATGTCGGATCCTGCCTCTTCTCCTTAGGATGGTGATCGGAATTAGGGTCTAATGGTGAGACGTTGCCTCTGAAAGTGGTACCGGCATCCCAAGGTCCCGATATTCCGGTCGGTGCCCAGGATGATACACCGGACTTCCCGGGTTCGATCAGTGGGCACTCCCGTGTCCATTAACACTGATCGATTCCGGGAGCACTAAGCTCGCAACGATAACTCCCAACGTCTCATCCTGCCGCTCCCGCGCGCTAGGATTCGGCGTCTACGCTAAGGGCGTGAGCTATGGCTAGGGAGTCAATCGCCAAGTTTATTCCCCCTTGGTCCAACGGTCAAAGGCGGTCTTTTTCCCACCGATGACAATAAAACACCCCGCGTAACCGTTAGATTCCTAATCCCTATCGATTTCCTAACCCTATGGATGCATCGGGAAGAGCCCCCGAAGGGGTTTCCGCCAAAATCCCAGATTTGGGAACTACTCACAAATATTCATTAAAAAGCGATCTAAACGAAAATGAACCGTTAAAATCATAATCAGACGATAGGAATGCGAAGGTAGTAGAGCAATTAAGATAATACTAAAGTTTAAGAAAGATCCGAAAACTTACAATAGAAAAGTAATTACAGCCGTCACAAATAGGAGAAAACAGTAAAAACTAACAACCCCTCGTTTCTGGAACCCTAGGGGTCCTATTTATAGGATCTCGTATCACCCGATCGGTTGACAAGTCAACCGATCGGGTGATCCGTTACAAATAATAAACAGAAAATGGCGGAGTTTCACCCGGTCATATGAACCGGTCGGTTGAGTTCTTGGGGTGACCGGTTGGATCTTGGCGCCATCGGGTGAAGGGGTCGGTTGGGTGCCCGTGTCTCGGCTCCTCAGCATCAGCTACAGATGAACCGATCGGGTGAAAGTCACCCGATCGGTTGGAATTTGGCTTGAAAAGACAGAGAATCGGCCCCGTTGAACCAGCCTGTGAACCGGTCGGGTGACATCCACTTCAGCTCCAGCCGAGACCGGGTGGTGCACGCGTGCATCACCCGATCGGTTGACTTAGTCCAACCGATCGGGTGAGGGGATAAAATGATGCCATCATCTTCGTTTGACCCCCTGGGTCATGCGTGACTCCTCCCGTTGCTCCGGGGACTTGAGATATCATCGTTAAACGTCCCCTACGCGGGCAATCTCCTGCAAACATGGAGAAACAAAGAAAAGTGAAAGAAAACGAGAAAACACGAGAAAACGAATAAAAGACGGCGGAAAATACGGAGAAACACGAAAGAAACGTGCGTGAATATATGAAATATATACGCATGTCAAAATCCCCCAAGCTGAACTCTTCCTCGTCCTCGAGGAAGACGAGTGAGAGTAGGAGCTCGGAGGGGAAAAATAGAGAGAAAGAGAGAAAAAGAGAAAACAAAAATCCTAGATCGCCCGTCAGAGCCAGCAAAATCAAACACAACACACTAAGCAAGCAAACACAAAAATCACATCACTAAACCAAGGAATACGAGTCCAGACAAGTGTCGTGGGCCCACGCGGTGAAGCGTGTGTGAGTGCGGTCGTGTGCTAGCAAATGGTGTCGCTTTCTACAATGTGCTATAAGCTCATATACGCAAATCCAGGAAATGACCCAAATATCAACTCGATTTAAAATAAGCAGTGAATATATAGTTCAAGAATGCATGAGAGGAGCATAAGAATAGAAATGCATCATGCGTCAGGGACTCCACAGCTAGGGACTCGGACATCACCACACTATTGCCTAGAAGAAAGCTAGATATTCCCTATTCCAAGTGTTTTCGAAGGCGATGTGGGTTGAGATGATGTGGAGTAGGACACTCGGTGCAAATTTTCGCCTTCCCTTTATTCTCGGAAAGCGGGGGAAATATTCACACATATTTTTTTTTTTGGTTTTGGATGTATATATATATATTTGGCTTTTCGGCTATACAACTCTTTCTTTTCTCTTTTTTTTTGTTTTTCTTTTCTTTTTCTCTTTTGTTTTTGGTTTTTCTTTTCTATCTTTTTTTGGTTTTTTTTGGATTTTGGGGTATATACATGTGTACTCTCCCAAGTGGGAGAACGGTACACGACGAGGGGATTTGCACCAAGCAAAACAAAAAAGAAGTCGGATTCTAGACACTCCGGCAAGGGAAATATTTTGCTAATCAGAGCACAGGTTAAGTGGGTTATCCTAGTCCTTAAGTGTGGAATCCCGACACATGCGAAATGAAGTACACGATATATATATATATATAGCATGCAGAAGCAGACAGGGGAAATAAATACCGCATATTCAAATCGAAGCATGATAATCTAGGGGTCATTCCTGGATAGGTATATAAAGTAAAATCACAAAGTAGAAGCACACCAAATAGATAGGCATGACACACGACTCACAAAAACTAAGAGGACCCACGATGCGTGAAATGCAAGAGAACTCGAAATCCTAGGGTTAGTGAATGTGATTATCGATGCCATGCTAGGTGTGTGTGATTTTGTGGTGATTCATCATAAGGTTCATCTCTAGGAGAAAGAGATAAAAAGATGAGAAGAGAAAAAAGAAAAATAAAAACACGATGAAAACGACACAAAAACGAAAAAGAAAGACTCAAATGGCGCATACAGTGCGACTCCCCCAAGCTAAAGCTTGCATTGCCCTCAATGCAATATGAGTGAGTACGGGAGGGCAATGAAGATGGGGGGAATACGCACCGACACAAAAAGAAATGAGAACGAGGAAAACACAGAGATGAAACTGAAAATAAAGAAAAATCAAAATCAAACCACACGACACGAAAATAGAAATAAAACCACACGACACGACACTCAAAAGGGGAAAGACAAGCACACACACAAAAATAAGAAAAAAATAAAACACAACAACACACCAAAATAGACGTCCCCCAAGCTAGACATGACAGTGCTAGCAAATAAAATGTGATCGTGAAATGCAGAAATATGCAAGGGGGAGTAAAAACAAACAAAGTGAAATCAAAAATCAGGAGAAGGTGAATCCTCGCCCTCCTCGGAAGAGGGTGTGGCTGGGTGGTCGGGGGAGGCTGGGGGTGTGCGGAGAAGTGGGGAAAGAGGCGGAGGAATAGGTGCATCGGTGGTGTGAACGATGGGAGGAGTGTCGGTGGAGGTGGGTGGTGGTGGTAGGACGGCGATCAAGGCGATGGTGAAAGGAATAGAAATGGGGGGAGAAGATGTGATGGTGACGGTAGTGGGTGGTGGTGGGAGAGATTTGGAGCGCACCGACAATTTCCTCCGACGCACATATGAAGTGATGGAGGAGGAGGGAGGAGGTAGTGTGGGTGGGATGGAAGTGGTCAGGAGGGGGGAAGTGGATACCGGGATGGGAATAGATGAGGGAGGAGAAGAATGTGGTGGGGGAGGTGATGGATGTGGGGATGTGTGGGAGGGTGGAGGAGAAGATCGTCGAGGTGGTGAAGGTGGAGGTGGACCGTGGAAGTGAGTGAGAAGGCGAAGAATGGCGGCCACGTTCCTCTCAAGTGCAAGGAAACGTGGGTGAGTGAGAAAGGAGGACAGTGATGGGTCCGAGGAGGCAGAGGACATGGCGAGATCACGGAGGGCAGTGACCTCCCTTTCAAGACCAAGACGGGCATAGACCTGGCGATGACCAAAGGATGTGGACTGACGTGAGGCAGAAGTGGTGCCAGCATGTAAGGTGGAAGTGGTGCCGGCGGTGGTGGTCATGCCGGCACAGGAGACAAGGCCAGAAATGGCCGCTAAGAGGTGCTCAGAAGTGATGGGGCCCGGAACAGAAACAGGACGACTCGGGCCAGCCCCCATATCTCCCCGAGACGCAGGAATATCCTGCTCGCCTAAGTGGGCGGCAGGGGACGGTGGTCTGCGTGCGCCCGCGGGAAGGAAAGGAAGGTGCAACCCTGCTAGGAAGTTCGGATCGGGTGGGAAGGTCCAATCTCCCACCAGAGCTATGGTCATGCGAGCGGGGTTGGGGAGAATGGTGTAAGGGGCTGGGGGGTGGCCATAATTGAAGATGAAGCGGCCCTCGGAGTGGGGTTTAATCATGTGAATGTGCCGCAGGACATCAATATCTAGCTGTGAGGGTCCTGCGGCAGTGGGAAGATTATCGGGGATGGGAATATTAAATTGGGGGTAAGAACAAATGATAGTAATGATGCCCCCACAACAAAGCTTCCCCTTACCGGCCCGGCTGATCTCGAGAAGCTTGTAAACAAGCCAATCGCCGCCATGGATGGGGACGGTAGCGGCCCTAAAGATAATCCCATCATCGTCCCGAACAAAAGGGAAAGTCATGGCCCAGAGGATAAAAAGATCAGGGATAGTCACGGTGCCGGACTCGTCCCTGGGAAAAAATGCAGATGATATGATCCTATGGGCCAAACGAAATATGGGGTGGATGATGGAGGAGGCCTTGGCCCTACCTCGGGGATAGCTAGGGAGCAGTGTGAGGCGGAACCAGAATTGATCGACGTCAAATTCGGGCGTGTACCCGTAGTGTCGGATGGAGTCATCCCCAAGATTGGGGAAACCAAATATATCGTTAATGATATTCAGATTGATGGTGACACTCTTGTTACGCACACAGAATTTTATGATCGACCTGGACTCCCAAACAAGTGTAGAGAGAAATTCAAGGGTGAGTGACGGGTAGGATAAGGCAGATGCATTAAGAAAGGCCAACCAACCTAAGTTAGCGAAAAGAGATTCGACCTCGGTGAAGACACCGAGATCGACAAGTGACTGTGTGTGCGGGAACTTAGTTGATAGATGCCCCCGAGCATCGAGCCTACGATAAAAATCCTTGTGTTCGTGGTTCCTAAAGATATACCCATGCGGGCCCAACATTGGGTCCACAGGGGGGATAACAGGCATGGGAGGGCCTAGTGTCAGTGCTCGTGTGTGGGGAGGGGGATGTGTTTGTTTTCGTCTCTTTCGAGATGGTTCCTCCTCCCGCAAAATCTCCTTGCCCTTGTTTTTATCCCTAGCCATGCGTGAGTGTGTGTGTGAATGAGTGCAAAAAGCAATGAATGCACACTAACACAAGCAAACTGAGCAAGCAAAATATATAGGGAAAAAAATAGAAATACGAGCGTAGGAGCGAGTGTACCCAATCAAAATGGCGAAGCTTGCTCGTAGATTGCCCCACGCCATGCAATGAGAGAAGCGTGGAGCCGCGGCGACCTCTTTCAGCAAGAATTTTCGAAATAGGCGTTGTTTGGGGGGAATTAGATCAGAAATTCGAAATGAAGGGGAGAGAGAGTGAAAATGATGGAGAGATTGGTGGAGGAGGTGGAGAGAGGGAGTATTGGAGGAGTGGAGGACGTGGGGAGGAGAAATCGGGCCGTTGGGGAGGAGAAGCAGGCGAAACGACGGCGGTTCGAGCGATCGGGCGAGGTGGAATGCGAACGGGTGAGGGTGAGGTATTTATAGGGTTTTAAGTCGAACCGATCGGGTGACTTGTCACCCGATCGGTTGACTGTTAGGTCGAAAATTCTTACCGAAGAAGTGCTACAGGCGAACCGGTCGGTTGACTTGTCAACCGATCGGTTGGCTGCTACAATCATTTTCCCGAGAACTGGGGGTTTCTCACCCGGTCTCTTCAACCGATCGCGCTCTAACTCAACCGATCAGTTGATATTTCCCAAAAATTTCTCGAGAATTCTCCCCAGATCACCTGGTCTGTCACACGGTCTCTCCATTCTTCACCCGATCGGTTCATTTGGGGACAGATGCGGCTTGTATCTTATACATCCCAACCGATCGGTTGGGGCCTTGTTTCCTGCAAAAACCAACAGATTGTCTAAGTCCTTGAACGGATGTTCTTGCTGCTGATTTTATTTATAAAAATAGATAAAATAAAGTCAAAAATAACACTAAAAAGTGGGGCAAAAGTTTAGAGCATGGGTTGCCTCCCATGAAGCGCACTTGTTAACGTCGTTGGCTCGACGCCCGCAAGTGATGTTCACGGTGGTTGATACGGGTGATGCCCGAAGTTCGACATCTCTTCTTCATCGGAGCTTACGGGCTTTGGAGTAGTCAGCGGCTGGAGAAATATTTGCTCGACTACCCTCTCCTTGTTTTTGGGATCCGGGGGCTTCTCTTTCGTATTGGCATTTACCGCCATCTTCTTAAGGATCCGGACCTCGTCTTTGGTGAGGTCCTTGGGTTCTTTCCCTGTTTTCCTCGCAGGAGGAGCCTTGGGGAACCCGGGAGGGGTCGTACGTGCTGCATTCGCTTTCCCAGCAGCATCATCGTTCTTGGGGCCGTCTTGGTCTTCTGAGTCCCCCAAGTTATCGGGGGGATTTCTTAAGAGAATCTCTCAGGAGCTCTCTTCAGCAGCTTTATCTTCTTCAACCTCCAGCAAATTACACCGAGGGTCATCTGGGGGATCGGGGTACTTCATGGACAACCCCAGATCAAATTCAACCTTTTCTCCGCTGACGTTTAGCGAAAGTTTTCCATTCTTCACATCAATCAAAACGCCGGCAGTGGCCATGAAAGGCCGTCCCAGGATGATGGGGGTGTGTGTGTCTTCAGGCATGTCCATGACAACGAAGTCCACTGGCACATGCACCCCTTTTACATTGACGGGGAGGTCATCCACAATCCCCACCGGATATTTGACCGACCGGTGAGCAAGTTGTAGGGTCATACCGGTGGGCTCCAAATCACCCATTCCTATCCTCTTATACATCGATAAGGGCATCAAACTGACACTCGCTCCGAGATCGACGAGTGCACGATGAATCTTTACTGCCCCGATCGTGCAAGGGATTGAGAAGCTCCCCGGGTCTTTAAGTTTCGGCGGATTTGCCCTCTGGATGAGAGCGCTACACTCCGCCGTCAACACTACTTTCTCCTTTCTAGACCCTCTCGTCACCAAATCCTTCAGGAATTTCGCATAGGAGGGGATTGTTTCGATTGCTTTCAGGAAGGGGATTTGCAAGCTCAGATCCTTGACCATGGCGAAGAACTTGCCATACTTCTCATCGATCTTGGCATGAGCTAACCGTTGTGGAAAAGACACAACGGGTTTGAACACTTTCAGGCTCCCTTCCTCGTTCTTCTTCTTCTCTTCTTCAGAGACTCCCTCCGGAGTCGTAGGATTTGATGACGAAGCACCGGCGTCGTTTGATTTTTCGATCGGTCGCTCGACGACCAACGGTGCTTCCGGTCTGTTAGGGGGCACTCTAGTAGGGATTTGTGTCCCGCTTCTCAGAACGATAGCGGACACATTTGTGTGCTCGTGCACGAGTGTCGACGTTTGGGTTGCTCCCCTCAAGTTCACCTCAGGTTGTGGCGGCAATTGGTTTTGTGACCTTGAAAGGGTCGCCACTTGTAACCCCAGCTGGGTTACTTGGTCCGTGAGGGCCCGCTGACCCATTTCCAGCTTTTGATTGATCTTCTCCTGGTTGGTTATATATTGAGTCAAGAGAGACTCAACTAGAGAGACGGCCCTCTGTTGGCCATACTGCTGCTGCTGCTGGATTGGCTGCTGATTCCTGGGGGCGTAATATTGTTGCTGAGGCTGCTGCTGATATTGTTGCTACTGAAACTGACTCTGCTGTGGCCTAGTCGGCTGATATGTTTGTTGCTGCGGCTGCTGAGGCGGCGAGGGCTGGAATGGTGCCCGGTAACCATAGTTAGGGTGGTTCCGGTTGTTTGGAGAGTAGGCCGGGTTGGAATTGGTTCTTGTTGGATACGGCGCATTTCCCGTGGGGTTGTAAAATAGTGCGCTCGCCTCATCCAGCGGCAGTGAAATGTCACCACCGTCGAAGTCTCCAGGGACTTCAGCTTCCACCGCTGCGACGTGTTGTGCACCGGCACCACCGGCTCCTACCATTAGTGCGGAGATCTGGGTCGAAAGCAAGTCAAACTTTCTTGAAAGTTTTTCGACGTCCTCGACTCTGTGTATACCCCCAGACCTGGGTGTGGCTCTCTCGTTACACCACCGCTCATTGTTGGATGCCATATTTTCCAGAATATGTCCGGCATCTTCCTCGCTCCTTGACATGAAGGAACCCCCAGCCGCGGCATCCATAGAATATTTTAGGTCATCCCTCAGCCCATTTTAGACAGATTAATAATCTGCCACTTCGGAAGCTCATGGTGAGGGCATCTTCTCTGCATCTCCTTGTATCTCGTCCAAGCTTCATGCATGGACTCGTGGCTGGCCTGGGAGAAGGAGGAGATCTCACTCCTCAACTTCATGGTCTTTCCCGGAGGAAAGAACTTCGTCAGAAAAGCATTGGAGAGCTTCTCCCAGGTATTGAAAGTGTTGGGGTCCTTCCCCCTAAGCCATTGCTTGGCTTTGTCTCGCAACGAGAAGGGGAACAGCTTCAGACGGATCGCCTCAGTTGTGACACCGTTAATCCGGAAGGTGTCACATTTCTCCAAGAAGGAGTCTAGATGCTCGATCGGGCTCTCCATGGGTGCACCCGAAAACTGATCCTGCTGGATCCATATCACCAAAGACGGCTTTAGCTCAAAGCTTTGGGCCGTAATAGCTGGAGGACGGATGGCAGAAGTGGACTCGATAGATGGCATCGAGTACTCCAACAGGGACTTGCGAGGCCGGGTGTTCTCCTCCATGGCTTCAGGATCCTCTCTTCTTCGCTTCTCGGCGGCCAAACGCCTAAGGGTGGCGTTAATCTCTGGATCAACGGGGATCAAGTCGTCGAGACTTCTTGAACTCCTGCGCATGAAAAACAACAAGCACCCGTGAAGCAACAAGTGGGAGAGAGACAGATAAGATAAGAAATAAAAAGAAGAAAATAAAAAGGAAAAAGAAGAATGCGAAAATTATCGCGAGGTAGGGATAAGAGCTAGACACTAGGGTTCAAGAGATCCTAAAATAACAAGCACGTTGCCTCCCCGACAACGGCGCCATAACTTGACGTGCCCCCGGTTTGCGAGCCGCAAATGTCCGGGGGACCCGTGTGAGGGTTTAGATATTTGTAACCGCAAACGCACGGTGTTGAAGTGTGGCTTGGGGGTCGAACACAGGGAGGCTAGGATGTGCTTGTGTCAAGGAGGACCAAAATCACCCCGTGGGCGAGCTAGCCCGGATCGGTTGATTGGTTGTCACGGTAAAGGAATTCAAGGTATGAACAATAAGAAAATAAACCCGGGACTTTGGTTTCCACTCCAATGAGCGACTCTCGCCGATACGGCCTACGGGTAGGATGGTGATCGGAATTAGGGTCTAATGGTGAGACGTTGCCTCTGAAAGTGGTACCGGCATCCCATGGGCCCGATATTCCGGTCGGTGCCCAGGATGATACACCGGACTTCCCGGGTTCGATCAGTGGGCACTCCCGTGTCCATTAACACTGATCGATTCCGGAAGCACTAAGCTCGCAACGATAACTCCCAACGTCTCATCCTGCCGCTCCCGCGCGCTAGGATTCGGTGTCTACGCTAAGGGCGTGAGCTATGGCTAGGGAGTCAACCGCCAAGTTTATTCCCCCTTGGCCCAACGGTCAAAGGCGGTCTTTTTCCCACCGATGACAATAAAACACCCTGCGTAACCGTTAGATTCCTAATCCCTATCGATTTCCTAACCCTATGGATGCATCGGGAAGAGCCCCCGAAGGGGTTTCCGCCAAAATCCCAGATTTGGGAACTACTCACAAATATTCATTAAAAAGCGATCTAAACAAAAATGAACCGTTAAAATCATAATCAGACGACAGGAATGCGAAGGTAGTAGAGCAATTAAGATAATACTAAAGTTTAAGAAAGATCCAAAAACTTACAATAGAAAAGTAATTACAGCCGTCACAAATAGGAGAAAACAGTAAAAACTAACAGCCCCTCGTTTCTGGAACCCTAGGGGTCCTATTTATAGGATCTCGTATCACCCGATCGGTTGACAAGTCAACCGATTGGGTGATCCGTTACAAATAATAAACAGAAAACGACGGAGTTTCACCCGGTCATATGAACCGGTCGGTAGAGTTCTTGGGGTGACCGGTTGGATCTTGGCGCCATCGGGTGAAGGGGTCGGTTGGGTGCCCGTGTCTCGGCTCCTCAGCATCAGTTACAGATGAACCGATCGGGTGAAAGTCACCCGATCGGTTGGAATTTGGCTTGAAAAGACAGAGAATCGGCCCCGTTGAACCGGCCTGTGAACCGGTCGGGTGACATCCACTTGAGCTCCAGCCGAGACCGGGTGGTGCACGCGTGCATCACCCGATCGGTTGACTTAGTCCAACCGATCGGGTGAGGGGATAAAATGATGCCATCATCTTCGTTTGACCCACTGGGTCACGCGTGACTCCTCCCGTTGCTCCGGGGACTTGAGATATGTCGTTAAACGTCCCCTACGCGGGCAATCTCCTGCAAACATGGAGAAACAAAGAAAAGTGAAAGAAAACGAGAAAACACGAGAAAACGAATAAAAGACGGCGGAAAATACGGAGAAACACGAAAGAAAACGTGCGTGAATATATGAAATATATACGCACGTCACTCTCTGTAATCAGAAGTTTCGTTGTGTTTAGTTCGTCTCTGTTTCGTTCATTTTGGTGTTTGTTTAGTTGTTTGTTGTTCTATAGTTTGTTATGTTTTACATTGATGTTGTATTACAATCAGTCAATGTTTAATTATCTATTTGGTTGTTACTGTCTTATGTTGGGTTTTTATGCGCATTTCTCTCAATTTCGTTATTAGCCGACTACGAAAAATCGTAGCCAGCTAATTTTGTTTTTCCACTTTTTGTGGATGCCAAAGGGGGAGAACTTAAGGCATAAATTCAGGGGGAGTAATACACACACTATATCTTTTAATTGTTTGTCATCATCAAAAAGGGGGAGAATGTTGGAACGTGGTATATTCCATCTTCTATTTCATATTGTTTTGATGTGACAATCAATATATTTTTCTGTTCCTAACTCTATCTATGCAGATATGTAGACATAAAGCTTATTTCATTTATATTATGCATATGTTCCGATTACAAGGACTCTCTGCAGAAACGGCTTTGCTACTCATATTACGTTTGGATAATGTATCTTCGGAATGATTTAATTTTCTTTTTAAATAGCTTCAGGGCCTTGGCTATAACATATCATATATGCCTAAGCTCCAAATTACATTATCTTCCAACCCATTTAATCCTAAGTCAAAATTTCCTTTTTTCATATATAGTCGACTAGGATTTTTCCTAGCCAACTAAAAATATGTTCTTCAAATTTTGACCTGAAAATTTCTGACAAGGATCTATCCGTTGACTAATCCACATCACCAGTCCGTTTATGACCGTTTTAAAATTAGTCGACTACGAATTTTCGTAGCCTGCTAAACCTTTTTTTTGACCGTTTGAGTCCGAAAATTTCTGGACAGTTTCTAGCCGTTTGTAACTTCCCTCAGAACCGTTTCTGAATGCTATAAAAGGAGGGGTACCCCCTCTCTTTTCTTACACCACTTTTCCTCTTCTTTGTTTTCATTTTTGTGGAAATTAAGGCTTTAATTCTCTTGGGAAAAGTTGTTTGTGTTCTCATTTGTAAGAAGAAATTTTGATCTCTTTCTTCATTTGAGAACTAAAGAACTTCAAGGGTGTTTCGCAAATTCCACATTTAGAAACATTGAAGTTCTCTTTCTAAACACCATCCTTTGAATTCATTTCGATATTCATACCAAGGCTATAGGTGTTTTCTATTTCATTATTTCTTTAACAAGGTTTGAATCTCTAGTTGTAAAGATTGTACAAAGTTTGGGACACGGGGATTGTCGCCATTTTTGTAAGATTGTGCTTGCGGGGCAAGTGATTATAGTGGATTGAAAATCTCTACGGGGAGTAGAGGACTGGAGTAGGATCAAAAGGATCCGAACCAGGATACATCTTTGTGTTTGTGATTGGTTTATTTTCAATACTTGTCATTTAATTTCTGTTCCATCTTTGCAAATATTAGTAACGTTTTATTTGCATCAAGTTTTTATAATTCACTATTCAACCCCCCTTCTAGTGTATTTGTGTATACAGGTGATCCTACATCCGTGTCGAAAATGGCTACACGGTCGCATTGTCTTTTGTCCCGGCCACGTCAATCGGCTTCAGTCTTCGAAATATCGCAGCCACTTCTTCTTCGTCCACACGGGCCGCGTAAGCTTCTGATCTTCAATCTTTATCTTCTCTGACGTGGCCGTTTGGTGTTCTTTGATGCGGTCGCGTAGAAGTCTTCTCCAACACAGTTTGACGCGGCCATTTGGTACATGATGACGCGGTCGCATGGGTCTCAGTTATTCACGAAACCTCTTTGCTTGCACCAATTGACCCCACCTGTTTCACTCCTTTCGCCTCTTTGTGCTAAGATCTCGTCATATGGTCCCTAATCGGCACATATTTCCTGCAAAGTATGTGAGGGACCACAAAAGCAATGGAGGAGACAAAACGGGGAAAACGGGGAGGAATGGAGAATGAAACGATGTAAAACGTGCATAAAAAGAGGGAAAAACTATATACAATAAACACTCATCCAAATCCTCAAGCTAATCTCTTCCTTGTCCTCAAGGAAGACAAGAGAGAGCGTAGATTGGAGGAATGCAGTCAATATGCAAATGATGCGATGAAACTTCGAGAATTTTAAAAAATCGAGAATATATACATGAGTGAAATGAAAACTCGAATTTGAGAAACTTAAATGCTCGGAAATCTTTCTGTCGACGAGAATATGTTCCTAAAACGTCATCCTTACTCAAATCAGCAAGAAATACACTAGATGATGGCTATACTCACATTCTAAGAAATTTCCTCTAACCCGATCTTAGATTGAGAGTGTAGGAACCTAAGCTATACAATGGTTGAAGAGGGGATAAGTATAGGATAATGGGACATTGGTCGATCGAGGAAGTGTCGCTCACGACACGACACGGTTCCTTGATTCAAGAAATTACCAAGTTTATTCATGATTTCATATATACACATGTACAAATTTTTATATACACATTTTTTTCTTGTAATTACCAAGTGTAAGGAGCTTTGGGTCAGTGACTCGCAGATCAGACGACCTTAGGGCACCGGGCCAAGAAGGACCCCTCGGACCTACTAACTCAACCCAAGTGGAATCCTTATTCATACACACTCCCCACAAGCTAGGCCTTTTTACGTGATGCCCCAACGGTTACTATCGTGGAGATCCGGTTACTCAGCTTCGCTGGTATTTTTTCTCTTCACATTTTTTCTTTTAGATTTGATTTGATTTTTTTTGTTTGGAAAGCATAGAGTAAACTAGGCAGATTCAATCCTCAGTACTAGGTGAAGTGTGGTTATCCAAGTCTCGAGAGATTATAAACCATTATACACGACTATCGGCTCTACGGTCCATGCATAAAGTGGGTTCCTAAGTGTCAATCTAGGTCGGTTTCAAGTACTCCTATCTTAGGGATTGAGAGGATGGCCAAAGCTAGGGTATTACAAGATATTTAAGCTAAGGTTACGAACTATCCACATATTCAAGTCGACATCATGGAAATCAAGCATAAAAGTTTGGAAAATAAATTTCAATTCAGGATTCAGTGCATATAAAAACTCGTTTTTGAAAAAAATTCTCGAGGCGAATGCAAGTATATACAAATGCATGATGAAGGTGCAAGATGCATGATACGAATGCGGATATTTTTGGAGTTTTTGATTTTTTTTTGATTTTTTTGTCTTTTGAATGCATATATTGAATTTAAACGTGATGCATATGAAAAAGAGAGAAAGCTGGAAAAAAAGAAAGAAAAAAGTGAAATGAAAACAAAAATAACGATAAAAATATGAAAATAAGAGGGGGAAAATTGAGTGTTAGCGCGAAAGAGCTCCTTCCCCAAGCTAAACCAAGCATTGTCCTCAACGCAAAGAAAACACAGAAAATGACGTGAGGAAAAATAAAATAAGGGGAAGGAGACCCAGGTGCATCTCCCCCAAGCTATATAAAATGTGCCCGAAAATAATCCAAGTGATGCATGGGCTAAATGATGAGGGGAGTGCCAAAAATATGTAGTGCTCCAATCAAGCTGAGCCACCGTCAGGTGGTGGCTAGGTGGGTGGACTGGTATGGACAAGCTCGGATTTTATTGGTGGAGGTGGAGGTGGAGATGGGGTGGTCCAATCGTCCTATAATGATAAGGAGATAAGGATGATGGTGCCATCGTGTGGTGGAGATGTGCAAGGAGGTGAGGGTGTATGTGAAGGGGATGGAATGGGAACGGACTCTGTGTGTCACACCCCTCTTCCCAAGTATGGAAGTCAAGATGTGAAGAAGTCTGCTCAGACTTGGAGCTGTGAAGCTACAGTCTGATAAGCGTCTGGTTAGTTAATCCATTATCAGGTTCTTTGCATTACGACGAAACAACAATAATAATAATGAGGGATAGACAAATAAATTTTTTCCAACATTCAACATCCACAGATTTTATTCCAAACATTACAGAGTTATAGTCATAAAGAGAAGTACAGAGTCCGAAAAGAAGGCCTAAGCATGGCCGAAACTACAACAAGTAATGGTCCTGCGCACCGAACAACCTACCTGCAGCTACTAAGAAGGTAAACAACAACTAAAAGAGAGTCACCAGCTGAGACTAAGGGTAGGACCGGAATCCTCGAACTGGACGTCAGCAACCTGTCATCCTCAGCAACTAAATCAGGCTCAAACCTGACATGTGACACCCAAAGAGAAAAGGGCACATGTCAGCAAAAATCTCCAAAGAGGGGAGGGAGACTTTTGTGCAAGGTACAAATAAAAGTAAAGCGACTAGCAGTTCTAACATGATGATATAGTATGGCATTTAAAGAGTACAATAATTAAAATGACATGATGAGAACGAGCATGCACGTCGTAGTAGAAACTACGAAATCACTATTTCACGATTCACGAATCAATCACTTATCACATTGTGCACAGAGTTTCCGTCTTTTGGCTGAAGTGGCTGTACGGGCTCACTTCTACGCTCAAGCGACTGTTTAACTCTACCCCTCCATGTGTATCGAGCGTTGGTTTCACCAACAACACTGAGCTCGCTTCTGGATCACGAGCCAGAAAGTGTTTTTGGTTTGGCATCGGGTTGGGCCAGCAAAGCTGGTGCCTAGCCTCAATAGTTAACAATTTATTGTAGTGTGTGCTACGCAATCACGATGGAACAATTTGATACATGAATGACATGGCAAGATGCAGATAAGAGTGTGTACCGTTAATTGAAAGTAAACGTGACAGGCAGCATGAAATGATAGCATGGTAAAGGTGTCGGATCTAGCGTCATTGTCAAGCTAGATCTAGTAAGGGCGTCTAGGCGACTATCATTTCATCGCCTAGTCTCTTTTACGCTACTACAAAAATTGGCCTAAGACATGGCCTAAACAGTTACTGGAAAGTATCACTTGCCTGAAGATAAACACGTTGTGATCCCGTTCAATCAAGTCCAAGACTACCTAAGTGTTCAGAACGCGATCCAGCCTACAGTCCCAGTTTTTTTAGATCTTGATTAGTGAATTATCCAAAGCAATAACGTTACGTATTTTAGTCTTGATTAACATGCGATGTGGGGGATTCCTACGTAGTATAGTTTATCTCAACACGACGCGAGAGCTACTCTGACATCGGGTAGCGACGTCAGGGGTTGGACTCCGGTAGCGCGAACAGTACGGCTGAAAGGGGCGACGAGCGACGATCAACCGGGTAGCGGTACGATCGCTGATCAGCGACACGAAGGGGATGGACAGTGGCACAGCGTCCTATGGCATCGGGAAGGCACGGACAGCGGTGCAAAACATACGAGAGACGGCAGACATATCTGTCCGCGGGTTCGGGTAGCGCAGATCTGAAGTTGCGCGCGAATCTGAAGTTTGCACGTGCGCGGGAGGAGCTCTGGGGGTTGAGCGACTAGGGAAGGACCTGCACGGATATGGGGAAGGCTTGAGGGGCAGCCGGTGGCAGCGGGGTGGCCGGCGGCGACATAACAGCCCAGGCCGTGGGTTTTTGGTAGGGCAAACGGCAGTTTTTCGGTGCGTAACCGGGTGTTTGCGCGATGTTTGCGGTAGGAGGAGGAAGAGTTATCGCGAGGGAAGCTAGGAGGTGATAGGGGACGTCAAGGGGAGTTCACCGGAGGAGGGGGATGGCCGGCAACGGCCTGGAAAGCGCTGGCCGAATTTTGCAAGGGGAGGGGGCTGACAGTTTTTGTTGGGTGTTTTGGTGTTTGCACGCTGTTTGCGGAAGGAGGAGGAGGAATTGACGTGAGAGGAGGCTGCCGGTGGATGGGGGACGTCGAGGGGAGTGATCGGAGGCCAGTGGGGGTCGCCGGCGAAGACGGTGACGGCCGGGCGTGGGGTTTGAAGGGGAGGTGGCTGACAGCAGTTTTTATAATGGGTTGGTGTTTGCACGGAGTTTAAAGCAAGGAGGAGATGGTGGTTGACGAGAGGAGAGTTGCCAGAGGTGGAGGGAGTCGAGCGGAGGCTAGGCCGGAAATTTTGTGGTCACCGGAGGTCAAAAAGTGGCCGGCCGAAAATTCTTAGGGGGCGGCTGCGTTGGGTTTTTCTTTGACAACCTAAGTTTCGGTTTCTATTAGAATATGAATATGGCTATATAGCTCTAAGGTTTGGGATTCTAGGTGTTATAGGAGAAGAGAGGAAAAGATAGAGGGGGTTTAGATTAGATAAAACAGTGGGTTGAATAGCCCAATTAGGTGAGTATAAGGAAATTATTTTGCTAAAGCATTTTGAAAGGGGTGTATGTTTAGGTGATTGGAGAGAGAAGTTGTGAGAGGGTGGGGGATAGACTTAGGTTAATATGTGATGAAGAATAGTTAGGAAATATTTTCATGGAACATATTAGGCCTAGTTTAATTAGGGTAGTTAATTAATCAAGTTAATTAAGCTATTTGTATTAGAAGGGGATTAGGGGAAAAAGTGGGTCAAACGGTGTCCGATAATTATGAGAAAAATACCGGGACGACCGTGTCGACGAGAGGGTCGAGACTAAGAAGATCGGTCACGGGCTAGGGCAACGAAAAATAAAAATAAAAGGTCTAACGACGAAGGTAAGAGTTAAGACCTCTTCAAATAAAGTCGTTTTGTGGGATAACGACCCGTGAAATGACGTTCACGAAAAATCCCACAAATAAGTATTCTCTCATAGGGTCACAAGGACATATCACATCATACAGTTCGAATACCAGAAGAGGTCAAAATAATTACGCGTACGGACAAAAGTACGCGCATGAAAAAACGTACAATCGGAAAGCGACCGTGACATCCTACCCACCTTAGAATAAAGTCCGTCCTCGGACTTTCTAACTATAAATATATCTAGCCACTCTAGTAACTACCCCAATCATATCACATTATAATTCAAACCAGGTATATTCACTACAAGTGCTTATATATGCACTAGTTAGTCAAACATTAATACTACAAACATGTATATTTATACGCACATTCTATTCTTTTACCTATCATAGACAACCAAATTCATATATGTACTTCAATCATCCATTTAGTCACGTACATCCTTATATAACTATTACTCACTTATCACATAACCATGGTACACATACTCGCATACAAATAAATAGTTCACACCAGCAAATACAATCGTAGTTCTTCATGTATAGATAACTACCTATGCACAAAACAAACATGAATATACTACTCCCTAATATCTCCTAGTATACATCCAACACCAAACACATCAACACATGTAACCACACCATATCATTATTAAATCAAGTTTACTATATCTAATATACATTCACCATTACTATAATTTCTCAAATATATAGTTATTCAAGTATACACGGATACTTCATCATTATACACATCACATACAATCCTATAACTACATTCAAGACACATCACACATACCATAGTCACAAATACCTATAACTAAACACATACTTACTCGTGCATGGTGCACGCCCACACGTGCTAATATACCATTCATACATGCCACTCATACCACTATATACTTAGCACATCTACACACCAAATCAGCTAGCACATGTACATTTAAACATATAAAACCTTAGCAAATAATTATACCACAAGACCAACACCTATAACTATATAATGGTGTAGCCACCCACAATCATGTGCATAATACAACCAGACACAACCAATCCTATCACTATACATACATCATCCATTACTATATTCATAGTACTACACGTAAACCACAGACATATGTAACAATATACTTAGAGTATACCCACTCAAGCTTGAGTGAGACTCAAAACCCATATCAGAGTACTCTATATACATAACACGACACTTATACCTATACCAACACAACACTCCAATATATATATATCTACCAACGTAACCACACACACACCATAATATCAATCACACTTAATATTTAGTCAGGTAACACCCACATAATTCAATCACTTTACATACCATAATAATATTACAAACATCAACACACGTATACAATTAAATATATCATCCTAAGAAAGCATACATCGTATAGTCACATACATATAATATACACACCATTGCAATTTACCTATAATTAGTATACTAATACATATACTTATCCATACATAGTTAAGACATGCGATAATCGTGTATACCTCATAGTATACACGCACAAGCACAACATCCCGTAAAGGCACGCAATACTAAACAAAATTATAACCCTATTATCGTACATATATCACATATATTCATATAGTACACACATATCTACTCAAGGCTAAGCACATACATATCTACGTGCGGGCACACGCTCACACGTACTAACATATAGATCCTATAATAGGCCTACACACATAACTATAAGCACCCTATTATCATTACACTACTAGTATATTATTTCAAGCATTTATAAGTATCTTCAAACCACATATTCCACTTGTAGATATCCCAACACAAAATCCTATATATATATATATATATATATATATATATATAAGAGATATTGGACAAGAGAAATTGGATAAGAGAGGCATGTTATCAAGACGAACTTGAAATTTGTGGGGGAGAAAAACTCAGCCATTAAATAAACCGTGCCCTATGGGCACGGGTAATGACTAGTATATATATATGAAACGTAAGTGTGTATGTATATAGATATAAACATGTCTACATCAAGGCACGAACCAGAAGTAGAGCAAGCGGGGGAGAGGCTGGGAAGCAGTCACCTCACACTTATATATATATATATATATATATATATATATATATATATATATATATATATATATATATATATATATATAGACATTCCTAAAGTGGTATAGCTATCCACACATATATAAATACAATCATTCATACAACTTCATACATACATCATGAATAACACTGAGTATACATACATAACACAAGAGATAATCATTAATATCCTAAGGGTAGCACACTTATACATGTCCACACACTCTACCTATATACATGCCCCGCGACGACATCACAAAAACCAATGGGCCCACTACTAAACTAGAGTTGACACATGCAACGACAAGCACTAATGGCTAAACAATAGAAAGGAAACCGAAGCCCAAGTGTAACGAAGAAAAGATCGGAAAGAACGAGTTCCGTTAAGGTGAGGATAAGGAGATAGCCGGTTGGGTGGGACAAAAATATTGCTTTAAATAATTAAACAGATGGAAGGACATGTGAAAAAATATGATATCGTATCTATCTATTCTTATAAAAATATGTATAAATAGCGAGCAGGCTGTAAAATTTGAAAACACGGAAAAAGTTTTAGGCGAAGAAAATAATGAGTAGGGTGAGGTAGTGATTGGTTTGCAAATGAAAATATAGGTATACAAAGGTTTTTTTGAAGTATGAGCACGATGAATATAAAACTGATATATTAAAAATGAAGTCATATTTAGCTAAGAGACATTCTAAAAGTATGTACGACAAGTGGTTAAAAATGAATATAGTAGTTTAGGAAAAAGGATGTTATATTGAATTATCAAAATGATAACAAGGTTTTAAAGCTGAAATACGAAAGATACCGGTTAGAAAATGGTTACGAGATGGTAACTAAAAATTACAACCAAGAAGGTTTCAAAATCTAAGAAAGAATTTTAACTCAACCGAAAAGCAAGAAATTTAAATATATAATAAGGGGTTTTCAAAGAAGTTAAACTGAGCGAAGAATTGAATAAGGGATGTCGAAAATACTTTCAGAGGAACCAGGATTTGCAATGGGGAAGATTCGAAAAATTAACAATAATCATCAGGAAGTGATCACGTGAATCAAGGGCAAAGAATATGATCGCATGATGAATACGCCTAGGATATGATTCATGAAAAGCTATGATGAAATTCTACGGTCGAAAACACAGAAGTGTAATGATCAGGAAAATGATAGGATCAGGTGTTCTAATCACCGGCCTGACTAAAGATCAGGAGAACTTAGCACTAAGACTTCCTAATGAAATAGACTGTTATAGAGATCTCAAGGAAGGGACCTGAGGGAATCAAGATTATGATCTGCTGGGCCTGAAATTGATGGACTCAACGAATGACTAAAGGAAAAGTTCTAAAAATCTAATATGGTCAGGGCTGGGTGAGAGACTAGTAAGGCAACATAAGACGAGTACAACTAAATCTTGACAAAGGCACCTGGCTATCAAACCTGGACGTCTATCTAAGTCTTCCTACCATCTAAGGCAAGGAAAACATTCAGATTAGACTCAATTCATGACTTGAATGTTTCGAATATTTAAATGGATGTTGTTATCATTATTGTTGTTTCGATATTTAGCAGATTCAAAGAAGACCTGCATGGACCACCACTAAAACCTGTCACGCCCTGCTTCCCAAGTATTGAAGGCAAGACGTGAAGAGGTCCGCTCAGACTTAGAGCTGTGAAGCTACAGTCTGATAAGCGTTTGGTAAATTAATCCATTATCAGGTTCTTTGCATTACGACGAAACAACAATAATAATAATGAGGGATAGACAAATAAATTTTTTCCAACATTCAACATCCACAGATTTTATTCCAAACATTATAGAGTTATAGTCATAAAGAGAAGTACAGAGTCCGGAAAGAAGGCCTAAGCATGGCCGAAACTACAACAAGTAATGGTGCTGCGCAACGAACAACCTACCAGCAGCTACTAAGAAGGTAAAAAACAACTAAAAGAGAGTCACCAGCTGAGACTAAGGGTAGGACCAGAATCCTCGAATTGGACGTCAGCAACCTGTCGTTCTCAGCAACTAAATCAGGCTCAAACCTGACATGTGACACCCAAAGAGAAAAGGGCACATGTCAGCAAAAATTTTAGGTTAATATGTGATGGAGAATAGCTAGGAAATATTTGCATGAAACGTATTAGGCCTAATTTAATTAGGGTAGTTAATTAATCAAGTTAATTAAGCTATGTGTATTAGAAGGGGATTAGGGGAAAAAGTGGGTCAAACAGTGTCCGATAATTATGAGAAAAATACCGAGACGACCGTGTCGACAAGCGGGTCGAGACTAAGAAGATCGGTCTCAGGCTAGGGCAACGGAAAATGGAACTAAAAATAAAAGGTCTAATGACGAAGATAAGAATTAAGACACCTCTTCAAATAAAGTTGTTTTGTGGGAGAATGACCCGTGAAATGACGTTCACGAAAAATCCCACAAATAAGTACTCTCTCAGAGGGTCACAGCGACATATCACATCATACAGTTCGGAAACCAGAAGAGGTCAAAATAATTACGCGTACGAACAAAAGTACGTGTACGAAAAAAAACGTACGATCGGAAAGCGACCGTGACACCGTGATGGGTGGTGGAGAAGTGTGTGGAATCACGGGGTCTCGATGGGGTGATGGTGGAGGGGTAGAGATGTGCCCAATCTCAGGATCAAGCTGTGGGGAGGGTGGTGGTGTAGTGATGATGCGGGGTGTGATGACGGTGGTGTCCTCGGGCACCTGAGACGGCTAGGATGGGATGGATACTTATAGTGAGGTGGAGGGTATATCTATAAGAGGGGTGGGAATGGAAGTGGAAGCTGGGGTCTGAGCAGTCTGGGTGGGGGGTGGGATGGGTGTGGTATGATACAGACATGCAGGAGATGCGGTGCAGTAGTAGGATAATGACCCTGACTATAATGATACTAATAGACCTGGTCGAGCTGGGACTGGAGAGTCACACGACAGCAAGAGCCCGACCATCAAATGAAGTCCTAAAATCAGAGAGAGTATCTCTGACCTCAGTCAGGGTGCTAACGGTGGAGTCTCTAAAAGTCCTGAACTCCTCTTCCAAGCAAGCTAGGTGCTCGGTATGGGAATGTGGTGGGGGTAGTGGGGGAGGAGCGCTGCTGATATCCTCTAAGTGGTGTCGAGATCTCCTATACTGACAGAGGGCTGGGGTGACTACAGGGCCAGCAGATATGGAAGCGCCAGAAGGATCAACATGGTCCTGGGGCTGGGGCTGGTGTGGGTCAAGCTGCTGGACTGGTGCCTGAACACTTGAAGCTAGGACGGTGTCGGGCAAGAAAAACCAACTCAAAGTGGTGCCAGGTCCAAAAAGTCAGGGGTTGGGCAGCCTGGTGTAGGGAGTGGAGGCATGACCATATAGCCAGAAATATCTCTCTCGGTCAATGGCTCGGGTCATGCACATGTTGGTGAGCACCAAGAGATAGAGAGAAGTAGACCCAGGGACTTGGGTCATGGAATCCGGGATCTTGAAGGATATAGGCGGGAGGGATGCGATGATAGTGATGAGTCCCCCACAACAGATAGTGGATCTGGGGCTAGCTATGTTGTGAAGGAATCTCTGCATGAGCCATGACCCGGTGTGGAGGATATAGTGGGGGGCGGTGATGTTACCCACAAAAAGGACACGACTCTGTGATGTGCACCACAAAAAGAAACGCTCATCCTGAGAGACCTGGCATGTCTCATATCGACAGAATAAAGTATTCGCAACGATGCGATGGACAATGCGAAGGCCAGGGTGAATGATGCTATATGCTTTCGCTTGAGTCTTTGGGAAGATATCAGCTTGGTGATCTGATACCAAAATTTATTTGCATAAAACTCAGGGGGTAAGGGTGGTTGTTGTAGATAGCTATAGGCTCTAGAGCTCTAGGCCACTTGAAGAGTGGGTTTAAGGAGTTTTTGGATAAACCGTACTCATTGATCATAATACAGAAAGAAAAACCCGCGGGATAAACTCTAAAAGTGGAAAGAAACTCCAGAGTGAGCCTCTTACAGGTCCTTGCCTCACATTCTAGGAACTCCTCCCATTCGAGGTTTCGGATGAGGGTGCTGATAATGTCGAGGAGGCCTAGGGATGAAAGAGCGGTAATGCTCGGAAATTTGGTGGGTTCAATCACACAAGAGTTAAGTGATATGAACTTCGTGGTCCTCATTCATGAAGATTATGCCTAGCCTGTTCAACTGAGAGGTAGGAAGTGGTTCATCCCCTCACTAATGTCATGTGTTCGGGCAAGTTAGGCTTGAAAAGACTTCGTCTTTTGGCGTTTGCCCTTGCCTTGGGAGGGGCCAGTGGTGGTGTCCTTCATCTTGTGCTCTCTAGGAGGCATCATGTGAATAAGTGAGTAATGCAATGAGGTGTGTGCAGACTCATGCAAGATAAGCGATTTCAGCGATAAATTTCGAAAAATTAGCGAGTAGAGGAGCGAAGTTACCCAAGATGTAGCTCCTTGCTGAGATCGATACCCCCGAAGCTTGTAGATGACTCCCCAAGCTATTCCAATCCAAGCACATGATCCCTTGCTGGCCACGTTGTTTGGGTTACCTAAAACCCTAAAAAATTGTCCGTTCTAGGGTTTGCTCGAAGTGGCTGAGGAGTGGAAAAGGGTGATGGAGGAGGAGGCTGATGGAGATGGGAGCTTTGGGGGTGATTAGAAGAGTTGGAGAGGGGTTGAGAGGAGTTTAGAAGGAGATCGAGTCGGAGAAAACCCTTTGAATGCGAACTGTTTCGAGAAAATGAACGTGGTCGGGCCGTTTGAGGGTTTATATAGGCACGGGACGCGTGCAGCGTGGATAAATGAAACAGCCGCGTGGAGCGGTTCTGAAAGTTGGGTTAATGCAGTTGCATCGACCTAACGACGCAGCCGCGAAAGATTTATTGCATTTTGAAAAATCTTGTCCTTGGAATACAAAAAGTTTCACGGCCACGTGGATTAAGTTAACATGCCCGCGTCGATTCATCCAAAAAGGGGGATCGACACGGCCGCGTCATGTAATGCGACGCGGTTGCGAAAATCTTCTGAGAATTTGGAATTTAGGCTCAAATTTTCAGTAAGTTACGTGGCCCGTTTGTGGTTGTTTAAACGGCCACGTCTTTTTGGTTAAAAGGAAGAAGTTTCATGGTCGTGTCGTGTAAAACGACGCGGTCGCGAAAACCTTCTGAGAAAGTGTTGTGTGCTCGACCTTACAGTAATTTACGCAGCCGTGTAGACTAAACGATGCGGCTGTGTGAAATGGAAAATTTAGGGTCAAAGATTACCCCAAATGATGCGGCCGTTCGTGTCATCGTTGCACGGGTGCGTCTTTTACTCTTTCTCTTGTCTTTCACGCAGCCGTGTGAGTTTGTATGGTGCGACCGTATGGATGCATCTCCTCCTTATTCCTTCTTCTTCATCCTACAATCAAACACTTGGTTAAATTCTTGGGTTTTGGGGGGTTTATTCAAGAATCTAGACTAACGTAGTCGAAAATGAAGATGAAAATTCAAATGAAAAATCTAAATCAAAACACTTGGGTTGCCTCCCAAGAAGCGCTCGTTTTAAGTCGTGAACTCGATTCCCTATCTTGATGTCGTCATGGGGGTTTGAGGGTGGAGAGGTCCTGGATGCGGTCATCTCCACGTTCCTTCTTCTCGTTCAGCTCATGGTGGTTCTCTCCTCGCTCCTTATTCTCCTCAGGGTCAAATGGGTGTGATCGCGGTGGCTTCTCCTTAAGATTCCCCTTGGAGCCTTCCTCGTGCTCCTCCTTCGTCACAATCTCTTTGAGCTTGGCCTCTTGCCCAATGGGAGGCTCCACGTTGTCGCTAAGGAAGAGCTCATCCAAATTGGTCTCCTTGATGGCTTCCTCGAGGAGATCTACTCGGTCCATGCGATCTACTTCCACGAAGCTCCGCATCGAATTTTTGAGGTTGAACTCGACCTTATCTTTTCTTACATTAAGGGAGGGTATCCCTCCCTTCACGTCGATGAGGACTCCCGCTGTGGCTAGGAATGGTCACCTGAGAATGATCGGGATGTGTGCATCTTCGGGCATATCCATGATGACGAAGTCACATGGAACTTTTATCCTTCTAATTTGTACCGGTATGTCATCGACCACTCCAAGGGGATACTTTACAGAGTTATCAGCCAGTTGCAACGACATGTTTGTAGGCTGGATCTCTCCTAGGTTGAGCTTCTCACAAATCCCTATAGGCGTCAAGCTGACGCATGCCCCTAAGTTGCATAGATTGCTTGTGATCTTCAATTCTCTTATGGCATACTGGATTTAGAAGCTCCCCGATCCACTAACTTCTCCACCGCCTTCCTTTGAATAATGGCGTAACACTCTGCTGATAGCACCACTTTCTCCCGTCTACCATGCTTAGTGATTATCTCCTTCAGAAACTTGGCGTAGGTGGGTATCTCCGAAATTGCGTCGAGGAAGGGGATGGAAATGTTCAGCTGCTTCAGGAGCTCAAAGAATTTCCTGTGCTTCTCGTCCAATTTGTCTTTTGCTAGTCTCAACGGGAACGTGATCCTTGGCATATAAGTCCTGGGAGGCTTGTCAACGGGCTTCACATGCTCCTTTTCTACTTCCTTCTCCTTGGAGCGTATGGGCTGCGGAGGCTCTACCTCCCACTCATCTTCCTTGTCACTTCTATATCTAAGCTCAACGTGAGCTTATCCTTCCATCTCTGATTCTTTCTCCACTATAGGCATGGCAGGGCCATCAAATTTTCTCCTGCACCTTAGTGTGATGGTGTTGATGTGCATACAGAGGTTCTCTTCAGCTTGCCCTGGCAGCTTCCCTTGTGCCTTAGAGAGTTGAGAGAGCTGTTGCACCATTTGCGTCATGGTGGTTTCCAGAGATTTCTGGCCTGATGCCATGTCACGCCCCGCTTCCCAAAAATATGGAGGCGAAGCGTGAGAAGGTCCGCTCAGACTTGAAGCTACAAAGCTGCAAGTCCGATAAGCGTCGATCAAGTTTAAAACTGCAGGTCCTTGCAACGCTAACGAAACAAAGATAATAATAATTAAATGAGACAAAAGAAATATCTCAGAATATCCATAAAATAAGTTTCCAACATCGCAGAAAAACCACCATGCTAAAAGAAAAGTCTAAAGGCCCAACATGGCCAACAAAAGTATAAAGTACAAAACTACGGTGCTACGCACCAACAACTAACAAAAGGCCTAAACAAAATAAAGCTCAACAAAAACTCAAAGCATGGTCACCGGTGTCCACCAAAATCCTCCTGGGCAATCATGGACTCGGACTCAGCGTCAGCAACTCATCACGTACACAGCAACGATCTCTGGCTCAGGTCTAACATGTGACACCCAAAAGAGCAAGGGGCACATGTCAGCAAGTCTGGGAGACTTGTGCAAGGAAACTACAAGTGGGTAAAAGTAAAGCAGCCTAGCAGTTCTAGCATGATGCGATGACATGGCAGTTAAGGTAATGAGTGCAACAGATAAAGTAAAGTAGAGCAAGTACGAGCATGGCATGGCATGGCAGGGATGACAAGTATTACATGAATCATTCACAAGACAAGTACAAGACAAGGAAAGTAAGCACCTCGTGCACAGAGATTCCGCCTTTTGGCTAGAGGGCTGATCAAGCCACTCCTAAGCTCAAGTGACCGTTTATCCCTACCCCTCCACGTGTGTTGAGCCAGGGCATTACCCCCGAACACGGAATGCTCGCTTCTGGACCACGAGCCAGGAAGTGTGTAAACAAGTATGGCCTAGGGGTGCACCTAGCCAGGAACACGGAAACACGGATTTGTACAAGTATTTTGTAGCGTGTGCTACGATGCAACAATCAATTTGGATGACATGTAAGATGCAATGCATGGCAGTTAAAAGTACGTACAGTTTAAGGAAAGTAAACGTGACAGTTTAGTATGCATGAACAACAAGTTTAAAGGGTTGGATCTAGCTTCGTTGTCAAGCTAGATCAATTAGGTGACGGATCTAGTTTCGTTGTCAAACTAGATCAAGTAGGCGTCTAGCCAGCTATCATTTCACTGACTAGTCTCTTTTACGCTAAAGGCAAGTAAGTGGCCTAAAAACATGGCCCTACACAAGAGTTGGCAAGTTTCACTTGCCTGCAACTATCACGTCAAGGAAACACCGTCCAACGAGTCCAAAGTCACGATTCCTACGTGCACAAGTCCACCGGCCTACATCCGTTTTATTAATCTTGATTAGTGAATTTAAAACATTTAAAATACTTTGAAAATACTGATTTTAGTCTTGATTAGCATGCAATTGGGTTGGGGTCTTAGGGGTGCAAAACGTTACCTCAACACGACGCGAAAGCTACACCGGCGTCGGGTAGCGACGCCGGGGGTTGGAATAATAGAACGCGCTCCAAGTCCTGATTCCAAAATATTTTCCTCGCTGGAAAATTCAGAGCTTCAACCGGGGCGACGGTTCCAGATTCCAAAGCTCGCATGTGCGACGACGGGCTACGACGTGCGACGACGTCGTACGCGACGAATCCTCGAAGGGCAAGCACCTTGGTGGGGCCCACAGTACTCCTAGGGGCCTTTGGGGAACCCACAATACCTCTGGAGAACTTGGGGGGCCCACGGTGGCAAGCGATGCGGGAGTTGCGACGTTGCGACGAACGTCGCTCGGTCAGACACTAGCCGCTGCGAGGAATTGGCTCGGTCAGACACATGGGAACGGGGGCTGTGCAGCTGCGGGGGTCGGTCACGTGCCTTGGTGCGGAGAGGTCCATCGGTCGGGCGCTTGGGGCGGCTCGGTCGCAGCGCTTGGGTGCGGGGAGCGGGGTGCTGCAACGTTGCAACGGTTGCAACGTTGCGGAGCTGCGGTCGGTGCGGAGAAGCGCCTCGGTCAGACACTTGGATTGCGGGCGGGCGACGATGCAACGCTGCAGCGATGCAGCGCTCGGTCACAGCGGGCGGGGTCTTCGGTCGGGCACGGAGCGGAGCGGGGGACGAAGCGGGCGACAAGCGGGGTCGATGCGGAGCGGGGATGCGGGCCAAGCTCTCGGTCTGACCGAGAGCTTCTCTCGGTCGGTGCGGTCGAACGGGGTGGGCGGCTGCAACGGTTGTGGCGGAGCTTGGATGCAGGCGGTGGCCTCGGTCAGACCGAGGGAACGGGGCGAAAATCTCCGGTCGTGCACAGGCGACGGCTGCGACGTTGCGACGAATCGTCGCAACGTCCAATTTTGGTTCTGGACGAGGCTAGGGCTAATTTCTTTGGAAAATAGGACTTGCTAGGGGTTGCTTATATAGTATAGGTGGGTTGACTTGGTCTAGGGCTAAATCTAATAGGATTAGAATTCAAAAAGATTTGAAATTTGAATTCAAACTTCTCCAACCCAATCTAGGATTTGACCTGGTCCAAATGAGCTGGAAATTGGCTCAAAAATTCTTTAAAACGTTTTAAACTCAAATAAATTTTATTTGGCCGAAATTAATTTAAAAATAAATTATTAAAAATAATATAAAACTTGTAAAAATTATAAAAGTGGTCAAATAAACTCCAAAAATTATAAAATAAATATTGTGGTGATCGTGGCGACGAATGTGAGCTAACTAAGAAGACGGATCTCAGTTTCGACGTCGGACGACGGAACTAAAAATAGAAACGTCTCCCGTCAAGAGTGAGAATCGTCACGTCTCATTGAGTAAGTTCAAATTGTGGGAAAACGACTCGAGGAACGTCGTTCCAAATTAGTGCCACTATTTAATACTCTCAGAGACGTTCGCAACGGCATATCACACAAAAGTGTTCGCAAACAAATAAAGTCTAAAGCAAACACGTGCACGGCCAAAAGCACGTGCACGAACAACGTACGACGAAAAGTGGTCGTTACATCCTCCCCACCTTAGAATAAAGTCCGTCCTCGGACTTTCTAATATAGCTAGTCGCTCTAGTAACTACCCTAATCAAGTCATATGATAATTCAACCGGTATAGTCATTACATGTGCTTATATATGCACTAGGTAGTCAAACATTAATACTACCAATCACGTATACATATACATTCACGTACGTCATATACTTATACCTATTATAGCCAGTCAAACTCATACTCGTATTTCAATCGTATATATAAGCATGCATCCCTTATATAGCTATTACCTACCTAATCACAAAACAATAATTCAGATACTTATATAATGATAGTTTCACGCGTAGCCAATACAATCATCGTTCTACCTGTATGTAGCTACCTATGCACAAACATCAAGGGTTTACTGCCCTCTAATATTCATCCAATACCAAACATCTCAACTCATATAGTCACACCATACCATTATTAAATCAAGTTCACTATATCTAATATACATTCACCGTTACTATAATTTCACAATATATAGTCATTCAAATACACGCAAATAGTTCGCCATATATTCACATCACGTACGATCCTATAACTGTATTTACGACACGCCACATATACTATAGTCATCAAAACCTATAACTAAGCACATACTTACCCGTGCATGGTGCACTCCCATACACGCTAATATTTCATTTACGCATACCAATCATACTATTGTATAACTAGCACACAAACACACCTAATTTTTTTTTTAGCTAGTACACATACGTTCACACAACAAGTCCTTAGTAAATAACTACACCACAAGACCGGCACCTATAACTATATACTGGCGTAGCGACCCACAATCATGTGCGTAGCACAACCAGGCACAAACGCTCCTATCTCTATACACACATCAAACATCGCTATATTACAAACATACATTCAATATACTTAGAGTATACCCACTCAAGCTTGAGTGAGACTCAGTACACATATCAGAATATTCTATGTACGTAGCACGACATTCATACCTATACCAATATCACTTCAATATTTATACGTCTATCAATACATCCATATATCATAAGTCATTCACCTAATATCTAACCAGGTAATACTCACATCGTTCAATCATTCTATATACTATAATAATAATAATACAGACATCAGCACACGTATATTTATAATACACTCCCTAATACATGCATACGTATTCATCGTATAGTCATACATATGTAACATATATATTCACACCATAGCCTACTACCTATAATTAGTATACTAACACATATACATGCATAGTTAAGATGTGCAATAGTCGTGTATACCTCACGGTATGCACGCATGCAACATCCCGCAAAAGCAAGCAATACCAATCAAAACTATAACCCCACTACCTATATATATATCACCTATATACTCATGCAACGAAACATAACTACTTACATATAAGCACATATATATCTACCTACGAGCACAACTTAGATATCCCAACGCTGATTCAAATATACACAAGCATCCCTAGTATAGTATATCTATCCACACAAAAATCTATAATTACTAACACACAACAACTTCATAAGGGTCCAAGGGTCTACTAACCACTAAGAGTTGACCAGACATTGAAGGACCCTAAGACCTAAGCAACAAAGAGAGGTCGAGAGCGAGACGAGGAAGGATCGATAAGCACGAGTTCAGATAGGACATATACAAGGAGACAGCTTGGTTAGACGAAACATTGACTCAAGGTGATGTTTAGGTTGAGGGAAAATGGAGATGTAGAGATACATACATAGGATATAGAAAAGAAGATAGGGTAAGTAGCACATGCTAAAATACGTGAAATTGAAAACGGTTGTACTTTAAAATCCTCATCTGAGAAGAAATGTTTGGGGATCGATAAAACGAGTTGTTCAAAATAAATCTGAGTCGAATATTCAAAATAATAGAGAATGGCCTACTGGTTTTAAAAATCATTTTAAAAGAAAGTAAAATCATTTACACAAATATTAAGGACATGGTTTAGAAAATTTATTCGTCAATAATTTAATATAATGTCGTCAAAAGTGTTTGAAAGTCAAAGAATGAAATCAATTAACGGAAGAATTTTAAGCTCGTGTTAAATGTTTTCAAAACTTTTAGGCTATGGAAAAATTTAAAATAATCAATTTTGAAACTTCTTTAGAAAACCATGGTTTGCCAAAAATGAGAAACTGATTTAAAAAAAACCCTTAATATACGAGCACAACAAGTCTGGCACGGTTATAAAAATAGTTGAAATTCAATTTGGTTTAGAAATTTTTCTAAAACGTGTATGGTGAGCGGAAAGAAAATAGTAGTAACTTAGCATAAAAATTTTCAAGGTCGAATAACAAATCTTTAAAATCAAATCAGGGAGGGTCTAAAGCAGGAAGAGGTTATGAAAATAGTAATTTTGCAAAAATCTAAAATAGTGAGAATGACGAGCAAACCAACTTGCTAAAATCTGAAATTCCATGTGTCTTGAAGAGTATATTAAAAGTAAACCCGAAGTATTATTCAAATGGCATAAATAAGAGGGAAAATTATAAATCGAACTGAGCAAAATAAAAGTACGGTTCAGAATAAAAGTAATATATGAAAAGTCGACATGAGTACGAAAACATAGGCTGGGAAAAAATATTATAAGCTAGAGTTCAAAATTCCGACAAACGTTTTCAAAATTTAAATCAATGAAGAAGTATGAAGTATAAGTATATTAAAATTTTGAACAAAATTAAACTTAGGGAAAAAGGAAATCGTAAAATACTTTCAAGAGTTTCAAAGTTCATAATGGAGAGTTTCGAAAAAAGGACGACGATCGTCATGAGGCGATCTCGTGAATCGAGGCAAGGGAAATTGGTCGGATGATCAAAACATTCATATGCCTAGGTTATGAATCAGAAAAGTCTACGGAAACTCCTACGGTCGACCAACTAAAGATTTAAAGACTAAGCGCTAAGACTTCTAAAGATTATACGGCAAAGAAATGCGTTCAGCTTGTTCCGAAATCGATGAACCCAAGCGAACGACTAAAGGAAATTCTAGAAGTCTAATATGGTCAGGGGTAGACATGAACCACTAAGGTAACTCCTACGACGATTAAATCAATTGCCAGAAAGGGGGTCTAACTATCAATCAGAGGCCTCTAACTAGCAAGCACAAACGTCTAACTAAGTCTTTTCATCACCTAGTGTCCTAAAAACGACTAAACTCAGGGCTTCTGATTCGGATGTTGCAATTTATTTAATGGACATTCCGTTATTATCGTTGTTCCGTTAATTCGCAATTGCAAGATTGGACCTGCATGGGCCACCAACAAAGCCTGTCACGCCCCGCTTCCCAAAAATATGGAGGCGAAGCGTGAGAAGGTCCGCTCAGACTTGAAGCTACAAAGCTGCAAGTCCGATAAGCGTCGATCAAGTTTAAAACTGCAGGTCCTTGCAACGCTAACGAAACAAAGATAATAATAATTAAATGAGACAAAAGAAATATCTCAGAATATCCATAAAATAAGTTTCCAACATCGCAGAAAAACCACCAGGCTAAAAGAAAAGTCTAAAGGCCCAACATGGCCAACAAAAGTATAAAGTACAAAACTACGGTGCTACGCACCAACAACTAACAAAAGGCCTAAACAAAATAAAGCTCAACAAAAACTCAAAGCATGGTCACCGGTGTCCACCAAAATCCTCCTGGGCAATCATGGACTCGGACTCAGCGTCAGCAACTCATCACGTACACAGCAACGATCTCTGGCTCAGGTCTAACATGTGACACCCAAAAGAGCAAGGGGCACATGTCAGCAAGTCTGGGAGACTTGTGCAAGGAAACTACAAGTGGGTAAAAGTAAAGCAGCCTAGCAGTTCTAGCATGATGCGATGACATGGCAGTTAAGGTAATGAGTGCAACAGATAAAGTAAAGTAGAGCAAGTACGAGCATGGCATGGCATGGCAGGGATGACAAGTATTACATGAATCATTCACAAGACAAGTACAAGACAAGGAAAGTAAGCACCTCGTGCACAGAGATTCCGCCTTTTGGCTAGAGGGCTGATCAAGCCACTCCTAATCTCAAGTGACCGTTTATCCCTACCCCTCCACGTGTGTCGAGCCAGGGCATTACCCCCGAACACGGAATGCTCGCTTCTGGACCACGAGCCAGGAAGTGTGTAAACAAGTATGGCCTAGGGGTGCACCTAGCCAGGAACACGGAAACACGGATTTGTACAAGTATTTTGTAGCGTGTGCTACGATGCAACAATCAATTTGGATGACATGTAAGATGCAATGCATGGCAGTTAAAAGTACGTACAGTTTAAGGAAAGTAAACGTGACAGTTTAGTATGCATGAACAACAAGTTTAAAGGGTTGGATCTAGCTTCGTTGTCAAGCTAGATCAATTAGGTGACGGATCTAGTTTCGTTGTCAAACTAGATCAAGTAGGCGTCTAGCCAGCTATCATTTCACTGACTAGTCTCTTTTACGCTAAAGGCAAGTAAGTGGCCTAAAAACATGGCCCTACACAAGAGTTGGCAAGTTTCACTTGCCTGCAACTATCACGTCAAGGAAACACCGTCCAACGAGTCCAAAGTCACGATTCCTACGTGCACAAGTCCACCGGCCTACATCCGTTTTATTAATCTTGATTAGTGAATTTAAAACATTTAAAATACTTTGAAAATACTGATTTTAGTCTTGATTAGCATGCAATTGGGTTGGGGTCTTAGGGGTGCAAAACGTTACCTCAACACGACGCGAAAGCTACACCGGCGTCGGGTAGCGACGCCGGGGGTTGGAATAATAGAACGCGCTCCAAGTCCTGATTCCAAAATATTTTCCTCGCTGGAAAATTCAGAGCTTCAACCGGGGCGACGGTTCCAGATTCCAAAGCTCGCATGTGCGACGACGGGCTACGACGTGCGACGACGTCGTACGCGACGAATCCTCGAAGGGCAAGCACCTTGGTGGGGCCCACAGTACTCCTAGGGGCCTTTGGGGAACCCACAATACCTCTGGAGAACTTGGGGGGCCCACGGTGGTAAGCGATGCGGGAGTTGCGACGTTGCGACGAACGTCGCTCGGTCAGACACTAGCCGCTGCGAGGAATTGGCTCGGTCAGACACATGGGAACGGGGGCTGTGCAGCTGCGGGGGTCGGTCACGTGCCTTGGTGCGGAGAGGTCCATCGGTCGGGCGCTTGGGGCGGCTCGGTCGCAGCGCTTGGGTGCGGGGAGCGGGGTGCTGCAACGTTGCAACGGTTGCAACGTTGCGGAGCTGCGGTCGGTGCGGAGAAGCGCCTCGGTCAGACACTTGGATTGCGGGCGGGCGACGATGCAACGCTGCAGCGATGCAGCGCTCGGTCACAGCGGGCGGGGTCTTCGGTCGGGCACGGAGCGGAGCGGGGGACGAAGCGGGCGACAAGCGGGGTCGATGCGGAGCGGGGATGCGGGCCAAGCTCTCGGTCTGACCGAGAGCTTCTCTCGGTCGGTGCGGTCGAACGGGGTGGGCGGCTGCAACGGTTGTGGCGGAGCTTGGATGCGGGCGGTGGCCTCGGTCAGACCGAGGGAACGGGTCGAAAATCTCCGGTCGTGCACAGGCGACGGCTGCGACGTTGCGACGAATCGTCGCAACGTCCAATTTTGGTTCTGGACGAGGCTAGGGCTAATTTCTTTGGAAAATAGGACTTGCTAGGGGTTGCTTATATAGTATAGGTGGGTTGACTTGGTCTAGGGCTAAATCTAATAGGATTAGAATTCAAAAAGATTTGAAATTTGAATTCAAACTTCTCCAACCCAATCTAGGATTTGACCTGGTCCAAATGAGCTGGAAATTGGCTCAAAAATTCTTTAAAACGTTTTAAACTCAAATAAATTTTATTTGGCCGAAATTAATTTAAAAATAAATTATTAAAAATAATATAAAACTTGTAAAAATTATAAAAGTGGTCAAATAAACTCCAAAAATTATAAAATAAATATTGTGGTGATCGTGGCGACGAATGTGAGCTAACTAAGAAGACGGATCTCAGTTTCGACGTCGGACGACGGAACTAAAAATAGAAACGTCTCCCGTCAAGAGTGAGAATCGTCACGTCTCATTGAGTAAGTTCAAATTGTGGGAAAACGACTCGAGGAACGTCGTTCCAAATTAGTGCCACTATTTAATACTCTCAGAGACGTTCGCAACGGCATATCACACAAAAGTGTTCGCAAACAAATAAAGTCTAAAGCAAACACGTGCACGGCCAAAAGCACGTGCACGAACAACGTACGACGAAAAGTGGTCGTTACATGCCAGCTGCTGTGTGGTGGACGCGAGTTGATGCATCGTTGTTATCAATTGCTGGATCGAGCTGTGGAAGTAGTCGTTCCATTAGCTCTGGGTCCGGATATGGCCCTCAATTAGAACTTCTAAATTGGATTTCTGGACGGGGGGTGCATTCATGGGGGCCTCTGGTTGAAGTTTTGGAACTGTCCTTGAGGAGGCAGAGTCTGGAACTCTTAGGGCTCTGAGGGTACAGCAGAGGGGCTTGCAAACCTGGAGTCCGGTAGAAAAAGTTCAGATGGTTCCGCCACCCTTGATTGTAAGTCCCAGAGTACGGATTGTTCATCGACCTCGGATTGCTTTTGTATAAGGCGTTTGCTTGCTCAATGGTCATATTTTGAGGCACCACCATGGGTGAAAAGCATTCGGTACCCTGGTGTCACTGCACCCCACAAATTTCACAAATTGTCACCGTAGGCGGTTTAGCAGCACCGAGTCCAATGAGAGAAAGTTGCTTAGTCAAGGCATCAAATTTTGCTAAAAGAAGTGATACCTCATAAACATCATACTTACCTCCCCTCGCAGAGGTGCTTCTCTCATTGCTCTAGGAGTCATTGTTTTCTGCCATGGCTTCCAGCATTCTCTTTGCTTCAGCTGGGGTCTTGCTCATTATAGCGCCATTAGCGGTGGCATCGATGGACGTCCTCACCGATGACGTTAACCTGTTGTAGAAGGCTTGAATAAGCAACCAGTCTGGCACGCCATGGTGGGGATAGATTCTTTGGAGGTCCTTAAACCTCTCCCATGATTCATATAAAGACTCTCGCTTCGACTACTTGAAATTAGTGATCTTATTGCGTAGCTTAGAAGTTTTGTCTGGAGGAAATTATTTCGTTAGAAAAGCAAGAGATAAGCTGTCCCATGTAGTGAACGTGTTGGGACTATGACTCCTAAGCCAATCTTTTGCTTATCCCTAAGTGAGAAAGGGAATAATCTTAGCCCAATGGCGTCATTGGTGATGCCATTTATCTTCAGTGTATCCATCTTTTCCAAAAAGGTGTTGAGATGGTCGTTCGGGTTCTCCTTCGGGGCCCCTGAGAATTGGTCCCTTTTCATGAAGTCAACCAAAGATGGGTTGAGCTCGAAGTTGTTTGGCTCCACCGCCGGCCTTTGGATGCTAGATGTTGATCTATTGTGATGCATGGAATAATCCAAGAGCGACCTATCCGGTGGTGGTTGTGGTGGTGTGGGACCATTCTCGGGGTTAAGTATTTCATCCATCGTCTCGAGGGCTTGTATCTTCCTCCTTTCGGCGTTAAGCCTTCTTGCGGTGGCTTCGATCTTCGGGTCTAACAGAAGCAAATCTGTAATGCCCTGAGATCTCCTGTGCAAGCAAAAAGGGCTACATGAAAAAGAGACGTTAAAAGCACCAAGAAGCGATGCAAAAAAAATAAATATGAACAAAAATAAAGAAAAAGAAAAACATAGTCTCGCGAAAAAGACTAAAACCAATATTAATTCGTGCCTCCCCAGCAATGGTGCCAAAGAGCTGATCGTCTCCCAATGGAACGATGCTAATAAAACCGTAGCGCACGGGTCGTGTGTAGTCGCTAACGGGTCGAACACGAGGAGGTAGTCAGTGAGTATCGGTTTGTGACTCTTCGAGTGAAAGCTACGCAATAATATCGGTGATTAGTCGGTGAAAATAGAAAAGGTATGGATCAAGGGATAAAATCTCTATGGCGTGGGGATCCCCGCCATTGGACTAAAGTAGGGTTAGACTAGTAATTAATCGGTTGCCGGATTCATTGGGACTCGGGAGAGGTCATGTGACCTAAGGGCATTCATCTATCCCCCACTATCATGATGCATGATAGGTTATTTCCTTATGTCATGTCCTATCTCCCGCTGTCGCAATGCAATGATAGGCCAACCAAACCTATACTGATGTTAGTGGTCTCCGATGCATCAATGTACGTTGGGCGCATTATGCTCGACGAATATCCCCGATATTCCTCCCACCCACCGTGGCATTCAGGGATTAGACCTACATTGGGAGAGCTCTAATTGGTGCCTGACTCTCGTCAGCCACATCGATAGTATGGGTCGTCATAGGGATCGGATCCTCGGGTTGGTCCCGATTTTTGGTCGGCAGCCAATCCGATCGCCCCGAAGGGAGGGGGTCGAATCTACGACGAAATAATCGTCCCAATGTACTCGTAATCTCAAATATCCCAGCAATTAATTTAATTAATTAGTCCAATCCATAGCCCTAATCCAATGGGGTTCATCCCATTGCCTAGAAGGAAACTACTCACTACCCATTGCAATGGAAAGGATTCCTAGCAACAGGTAAGCATCTAAAGCCATAGATTCGGATTAGATTAGCAATAGATGGCAAAACAAGGCAATGATAACAAAGAGAGAAAGTTTTTATTAAGAGAAGTTAAATTATTACACTAATAAGCAATAAGAACAATGAAAATAACAAAGAAGTAAAGTTTAGAATCCTTACAAACTTCCCCAAAACCTAGAAAATAACAGAAAAATAGCTGAAAAAGGGATTCCTCTCGCAGGAGAAAGAAGGGACGCTTATATGCATGGACCCAAAAGACCAAAATAGCCCATAGAATTCGCTCTAGCTGCCTCAGAAAGTTGTTCTGACGCGACCGCATCAGAAACGATGCGGTTGCATCGATCCCTTGCGCAAAATGGGAAAAGTGGCTTCAGCGACGCGGTCGCATCGGTTGAGACGCGGACGCGTCAAAAAAGTCTATGCGGCCGCGTTGTCTTTTACTGCGGCCACGTATGCTTCAGTCTTCAAAATATCATGGCCGCGTCATCTTCGTCCGTGCGGGTCGCATAAGCTTCTGATATTCAATATTCTTCTCTGACGCAGCCATTTGGTAGTCTTTGATGCGGTCGCGTTGATGTCTTCTCCAACGTAGTTTGACGCGGCCGTTTGGTACATGATGATGTGGCTGTGTGGGACTCAGTTATTCATAAAACCTCTTCTCTTGCACCAATTGACCCCCCCGGCTTTGCTCCTTTCGCCTCTTTGAGCTAAGATCGTGCCATATGGTCCCTAATCGGTACATATTTCCTGCAAAGTATACGAGGGACCACAAAAGCAAAAGATGAGACAAAACGTGTAAAACGGAGAGGAATGGAGAATGAAACAATGTAAAACATGGATGAAAAAGAGGAAAAAAACTATATACAATAAACACTCATTATCATCATCCTTGATCGATCAAGCCTCTTCAGAGTGTGAGGACTTGAATGGTATGTGCATGGAAGTAGGGTCGTAGCCACCTTGTAGACTGAACCAAATGAAATTCCAGCTTCTCTATCCTTGAATAGTTGACTTCAGCTTCGCAGAGGACCTGGCTGACATAGTAGATGGGTCGTTGCATACCTGAGTCTTCTTTGACGAGGGCTGAGCTTATAGCCTCCTTCGTAGCGGCTAAATAGATGATTAACTGGTCACCATTATCAGGCTTAGTCAAGAGTGACGGACTACAGAGATACTCCTTCAACTCTAAGAAGGCCATCTTGCAGTCAGCATCCCACTCGATGATTTTCTTGTCATTTGCGGTGGACCTGATTACCTTCCTCAGTACTTTAAAGAAAGGTAATGATCTCTCAACCGATTTTGAAAGAAATCGATCCAGAGCCGATATCCTTTCATTCAGCCTCTGAAGCTCTTTGAAGGTAGTGGGCTCCTTCATTGCAACGATTTCCACAACTTTGTCAGGGTTAACTTCAGTTCCTCGATTTGTCAACATGAATCTGAGGAACTTTTCCTTATCGAACCTTGAATGTACACTTTGCAGGGTTCAATCGAAGGTTGTAGCGATGAATTTGTGTGAATGGATCTCGAAGCTCTGCCACATGATCCATCGGTTGCTTTGATTTGACCTTCATATCGTCGACATAGACCTCCAAGTTTTGCCTAATTTAAGCCTTGAAGACCTTGTCCATCATACGCTGATATGTCGCTCCTGCATTTTTCCAACCAAAGGGCATGTTTTTATAACAAAAATATCTCGATCGGTGATGAAGGATGTCTTTTCTTCGTCCTCAGGTGACACTTGGATCTGGTTTAGCCCGAGAAAGCATACATGAAGCTCAAGAGCTCATAATCGACGGCACTGTCAACAAGATGGTCGATTCACGGTAGGGGGTAGCTGTCCTTTAGGCAAGCTTGGTTGAGATTGGTGAAGTCGACACACATTCTCCATTTGTCATTCGTCTTTTTTAGCATCACAACATTGGAGAGCCATTTGGGATATTAGACTTCTTGAATGAACCCTGCTGACAGAAGCTGTTCTACCTCCTCGTTGGTAGCTTTCATCTTATCGCCCTCCATATTCATCTTCTTATGGTTCACATGCTTGGAAGTCTAGTTGACATCTAGCTTGTGGGAGATCACTCGAGGGTCGATGCCAGGCATATCCTCGGGTGACCAGGCAAACACGTCAGCGTTTTCTCTTAGGAGAGTGATCAACTGTTCCCTTAGGTTGGAGGACATCATCGACCCAATGGATTCGGTCCTTCCTTCTCCTTTGAGGATCTGAACGTTTTCTGTTTCTTCGACCGCTAAGGGTTGTCTCTCATTGTGTTTCTCCTTGTTGATGAGGTCATCTGGATCTGTTTGCTCTACCCTTCTCAACAAGGCAGAAAGGAGGTAACACGATCAGGCCTACATCTGGTTCCCTTTCGCCATCCCAACACCCTTTGGAGTTTGGAATTTGATCATCCGATGGAAGGTTGAGACCATCTCCTCTACTAATTTAAGCAGTGGTCTTCCAATAATCCCGTTGTATGTGGAATTGATTTTAACCACGATTAAGTTTGTTAGGCGGGTGACCTGTTGTGGGGGCGTCCCCAGGGTCACTGGCAATGTGATGTGCCTGCCATCTGGGCTGAATGTTCGGTGAAACCTACAATAGGTCTTGTACATTCCCTTAACTCGGATGAAGCTAATTTCATCTTCTCCACTGTGGTGAAGAAGAGTACGTCACATGATCTCCCGGTGTCGATGAGTAATCTCTTCACTGCCACCACGTCAACGATGGTGTTGATGACAATGGCATCATCGTGCGGAAATTCCACACCCTCCAAATCCTTATCAAAGAAGGATATTGGAGGTGTAGAGTCTCTTAGACGCTTTTCCCCACCGTAATAGTCATCAACCTCCCAGCATAATAACTTTAGAGGGAGGTTGACAGTTCTGGGTTGGGTGGACCTCCTAGTATCATGTCAAGGACTATGGTACTAGGAGATGCCATATTGTAATCTTCAAACGTGACTGCGTGAGTCGACATTATCAAAGTAGATGAATAGTGGGGATGTCGACTTGGATTTTCCACAGACTGCACCAACTGTTAAACCAAAATTCGCAGCAATAGTATTTGGGCTGACATAGACTCCTACAGATGAAGCGGATCCTCGTCAGCTAGTTGAAGGGGACCCTCGGTTGGGAGAACCTTAGGTCATTGGTGATTGAGAAGATCGATTTTACGACCCTCTGGGTGACTCGTACATTAAACATTGAGCGATGAGAATGGTGGTATGACCTTTCTGTTGGGTCGTGCTTTGGTCTCCTGCACAACAAAAGAACATCAGGGGGTTCGGATCATGGTTCCGACCCAAATCCCCTCCGATGCTTAAGTTTGAACATGAACTTAATGAATGGCTTGAGGCTGTTGAGATCGTCCCACGGAGGTCTGCCTTGAATTAGTCACCGCAAGCTATCTGGAGGAAGAAATATAAAAGGTGGAAGGACAAAGTTTTAGAGTTTCAGCACTTTCGTACCTTTGGATACTGAACCCCTTTTATGTTGATTTTCATCTATTTATTGTTGAGGATGTCTATGGATAGTGAGTAACTGTCCTTCATTGAGTTCGACGAGATCTCCTCTGGGATTGTAGACAACGGCTGCCCATTTACTCGGTCTCCATTAACCACCTTCCTGAAATCCACGGAGCCCCAACACTCGATCGAGCTATCTCATTGACTGTGTTTTAATTTGCCCTTGCTGACGGGATTTGGGTTAATGGACCAAGGCTTAATCTTCTCAATGGGCTTCAATAATTGTTCCCTGCTTCGTGGGCCATACACAGGTATTAACAGGTATGAACAAATGGTACATGATGTGCAACTTCTATCCTAGTTGCAAGATAGTATTCTTGAAATGACCAGGAGGTGAATTCCCTAGCATTATCTAGGCAATTTTCTTTATTTGGGTGTTTGGAAAATGTGTCCGTAATTATTATTATTTGTGCCAATAGCTTTGAAAAAGCTAAATTGCGTGTAGATAGGAGACACACATATGACCATTTTAAGGATGTATCAATCAGTACAATTAAGTACCAAAAAGGCCCACTAGGGTGGTGGATTAGTCCACATATATCTCCTTGTATTCTTTCGAAAAAGCTTGGAGATTCATTATCCACTTTTAGTGAAGATGGCATTGTAATCAATTTTTCCTTATAACAAGGGAGACAATGGAATTCACACTTTTAAAGATTCTTCACATTCTTCAGATTATGTCCACGAGATTGGGATATGATGCGATGCATCATTATTGATTCATGGTGGCTAAGTCTATCATACCAAGAAAATTTGGATGATATCGGGCACTTAATGTGCTCCGTTAAATTTGCTTCCTCTCTTCGAATTTTTGTATGATAGAGGCCGGATGAGATGCTATTAAATTGCTCAAGTATGGATTTGTGTCCATTTTCTTGAGACGTTACATACAAATATTCTTTATTATTTTTACCGTCAGTTTCTAAGTGGAATCTGTTTTGGCGGATGTCCTTGAAACTCAGTAAATTTCTTTTTGAATTTGGAGAGAATAATGCATCCGTTATTTTTATTAGTTTACATAATATTTGGGAGCAACAAAGTTGCATTCCCTGATCCTTTAATTATATTTGATGGCCATGATATTATATTTACCAGGCTAATATATTGTATTATGATATGGAAATAGGATTTATTTTGAAGGATTGTATGTATAGAAGCATTATCTACTAGACAGTCATGAGAGAAATCCATCTAGTCAAAGATGAAGCAAATACGAGCATAAGGTCGTATGCAAAACATAACTAATTCATTCAATGGAAATAAACACATACATAGTTTTGAAAAAATGCTCTACATAACAATGTTTATTCAACTAAGATAAAGGCATTTAATCAAACGAGTCATCTTTTTTGAAATCTACCGTAGTAAAATATGCAGGATCTTAGGAGTAATTGGCCATCAGATTTGACTCAACTTTTTTCTTCAAGCTTTCTTGGTACAAATCTTAAAGGTGCCGTGGAGTTCTGCCCACTTTGGACCAGTGTTCTGTCATGCCACATCGATGGCATTGGTCTTCCCAATCCTTCTCTTGTGGGGTGTTTGATTTTTATTATTTTCATTTTTCAGCCATGTGAACTTCCGCTTCCTTGCATTTTTGTTGTTCTTGTGGCTTTGTTCTCTGGCTTGCTTCTTATTGTCGACCCTTTTGAAATTTCCGTTTTCTTTTATTCTTCTGCTTGGAAGATATATTATGAGCTTCTGGGAGAGGGGCTGTACCAGGAGTGTGCATGTTATGAGTGGCAATGAGAAGCTCTCTATTCTGTTCAGCCATTAATAAGCATGTAAGCAGCTCAAAATACTTAGTGAACTTTCGTTCATGGTATTGGTGTGTAAGTATTGCATCTTTTTCATGAAAAGACGTGTAAGCCTGTTCAAGCATGCGTTCCTCTAAGACTGTTTCACCACACAATTCAGAAGTGAGGTGATGATGAATAGAGGTGAGTTGTACAGAGCTATGGATTTGAAATCATGCAGTCTTAGGTTCTATCACTCATAATGGCCCCTTTGGAGTATAACTTCATTTTGATCTTTATATCTATCCTCATGAGCAGTCCATAACTCAAGTAGATCTTCGACTATAAGGGATTCAGCCATTAAGGTCTTGTCTACATGGTGACAAGTATAGATTATTTTTTTGCTTTGTCTATATCCAATACAAGGAAACTGGATGTTTCTAGCGGTTATTTTTGTAGCAGTTCAAAACCCTACTGAATATATTACATGTTAGCGATTTCGAACCGCCAGAAAGATACAATATGTTTCTAGCAGTTCGAAACTGCTAAAACAGATCAAATGAAGTGGTGGGAAGAATCATCAAAGGGGCGAGTAAATTAATTCTTGTTTGTAGTGGTTAAATTTTCATAGCAGTGATTCGTAACTGCAGAAACCAATTAACGAATTTCTTTTTAGTTATTTAAAAATTATTTATAGCTTAGTAGAGGTTCGAAACTGCTACGAATTATAGTTCTGGACAATTAGTAGCAATTCAAAACCGCTATTAAATAGTCATCAGTATTAGCGATTTCGAACCGCTACTAAAAGTACTATTTATTAAAAAATTATTTATAGCTTAGTAGCTGTCCGAAATGCTACTAAATAAAATATCGGACCATTAGTAGCGGTTCAAAACCGCTACTAATGACGACTATGTGCTTTGCTTGTTTAAATAAATAATCTTGTTGAGAGATCAACTCTAGAGACTCATAGGAGACAAAGTTTTCTTGCAATAGGAAAATGAGTAACCATGGCAAACACCATGGCTCTACCTTATTCACATCCTCATTATTGTAGTAGCCCAAGAGTCACCCACTAAAGTCTTAGTGGGGTGGTGGTGTAATGGAGGGATAAATGAGGAGGGAGCCAAAGGGCCTCCCTCAACTCATAACACTCCCCTTTATCCATTCATTACTCTAGGACTTGGCCTATGAATTCTTCAGGATTCATAAAGCTAGTAGGGTGGATACTTCTGGATCCTGAGCCACTGTGGTTGCCTCGTTAAAACCTTAGATTCAGAAAACTCAATGGGAAAAACCGTCAGATTAAGGAAAAAGAGTACACCCTACAGGTGACTCCCCCTGATCTATACAAGCCCTATGCTTGTAGATCTTTCAGCTGTCGCATACCAATGTTCTTTACAAGCTTTACAAAAATACATCTGGGGGAAGACTTAGTAAAAAGGTCAGCTAAGTTGTTGCAGGACTGGATCTGCTGAACTTCGATCTGTTTGTCCTCTTTTAGCTCGTGCGTCCAGAAAAACTTGGGAGATATGTGCTTCGTCTTGTCGCCCTTGATGTAGCCCCTTTGAAGTTGAGCAATGCACGCGGCGTTGTCTTCAAACAGGACAGTGGGCTCCAACTCACCAGTCTTCAGGCGAGTGGACTGAAGAATGTGTTGGATGACGGAGCTTAGCCAATAACACTCTCTGCTTGCTTCATGGATCGTAATGAGCTCTGAATGATTGGATGACGTAGCTGTTGTGGTTTGATTTACCGATCTCCAGGAGATAGCAGTACCTCCGTAGGTAAACACAAAACATGTCTGTGATTTTTCCGTGTGCGGATCTGAAAGATAACCTGCATCGGCATAACCAAGTAATTGCGGGGGAGGCGCCTCTCTGGTAGTAAAGTCCCAGATCTATTGAACCCTGGAGGCATCGCAGCAGATGCTTTACTCCGTTCCAGTGGCGCTTTGTAGGCGTTACACTGTGTCTGGCTAGGAGATTAACTGCAAATGCTATATCGAGACGCGTACAGTTAGCCATATATAGAAGTGCTCCAATGGCACTAAGGTAGGGTACTTTAGGACCCAGTATCTCCTCCCCCTCTTCCAGTGGCCGGAAGGGGTCCTTATGTACATCTAGTGATCTTACGACCATAGGAGTACTTAAAGGATGACATTTATCCATATGAAACTTGCCTAGCAGTTTCTTTGTATAATTTGATTGGTGTAATAAGATTTCACCTCGTATGTGTTCAATCTGTAAGCCAAGACAATACTTTGTTTTGCCTAGGTCTTTCATTTCAAAAGTATGCTTTAGGCTTTCAGATATCTCATTGATCTCTGCAGGAGATCCTATGAGATTTAAATCATCAACATATACTACTATGATGACGAATCCTGTTCCTATTCTTTTGATAACGATATACGGGCAGACTTCATTATTTGTGAATCCTTGCTGTGCAAGGAAATAACTAAGTCTGTTATACCACATTTTGCCCGATTGCTTTAGACCATATAATGATCTATGTAGCCTTACAGAGAATACGTCCCGAGGTATCTCTTTCGTCTCTGGGGGGGTAGATTAAACTCGTCAGGAAGTCTCATATAGATCTTTTTATCTATATTGCCATATAGATATGCAGTCACAACGTCCATGAGCTGCATTTTTAGGCTTTCCAGAGAAGTTAGGCTTATTAAATATCGGAATGTGTTCGCATCCATGACCAGGGAATATGTATCTTCATAATCAATCCCCGGTCTTTGGGAAAACCCTGGGCTACAAGGCATGCCTTGTAGCGAACGATCACATTTTCTTCATTTCTTTTTCTTATGAAAACCCACTTATATTCCACATGTTTAACACCTACTGGTGTTTGGACTACTGGTCCAAAGACTTTACGTTTCAAGAGTGAGTCCAGTTCTACTCTTATTGCCTCGTCCCACTTTGGCCAATCATCTCTGCGTTAACATTCCGCTAGAGATAGTGATTCGACGTCATCGTCGTATTCAGCGACGTGAACGGCAATAGAGAACGCAAAATCGTTGACGACGACTGTGCTATATCTGTCCATTACCTCTCTGATTCGGGTTCAATATTACATATTTAACCCCCCATTTAGCCCTATTTTGTGCTCATGTGATGCTACATTGTTCTCTAATTCATACATATTTTCTACACATTTATTTATTAGAGAAAACACACTATTTGAGCACAAAACAGCATTTAACGACGCATTTCTGCACTCTTTATATTTTTCCTAGCTTGGTCTCGATCTCACGATTCCAACGACTATTTATTTGTATTTTTCTGAGATCTGTGCTAATTACTGTGCATTTTTGAATGCAGAATACAATTTAAATGGGGAAATACGCTCGAAAATACGAAAATACGGTCGGCAACCAATCAGCGCGTGCCACGTGGCGTCATCCAGGCCGCTCCCGCTCAATCCAACGGTCCGCTGGTTGAAGCTAAGGAACATTTTCGTGGCCGTTGGATCGAGATCCAACGGACCACATCAAGCAACGAAGCAACCTCAAAACGGGACACGCGGCAACATCCCATCGAGCTCCCGCCTAATCCGACGGCTAGCGAAGAACGGGCGACGCGGCACAGCGTGGTCTGCTCGATGAAGATCCTGCGGCGGAGACCGATCCCGCTCGAACGAAGCAGCAGGCGATACCCTGGTGACGTGGCGATATCTTAACGGTTATATTCGAAGCGGACGGTCGAGATTTGGATCCGAGCTGAACTCGGATTGATTATCGAATGCGGGTCGACTTCGATTTAGAGCGAAGGCGGATCCGCAGCCTGGACACGTGGCAAGCACAGGGGAGATCCCGCTCGGATCCGACGGCGTAGAATTGAAGCGGTTTGCGGGTTAAGTTTTTAAGCGGGTTTCGACCCGTTAACGCATAGTAAACCCGCAATGCCTATTATATAAGCGTATTTAGGGGTTTTGGGCGTATACAAGCAGATTTTGGCGTATTTTGAGCGTATTGGAGGCTCTAGGAGCCGTATTTCGCCAGGGAAAAATTCTGTAAAATTCCAGAGGCTATTTTCTTATTTCCAGAGAGTTTTGGTGTCTTTTCAAGGATATTTGGCGATAATTTCTTCAACTTAAACCTCGTATTTGGTGCTTTTCTATTGTATTTTGCTATTAGATTGATGTATTCTTCTATGAAACTTGTTTATTCTTGCACCATGAGTAGCTAATTTCTTATTGTGCATGGTATGGCGTAGTTAGGGGATATGATGCGTGTTTATTTGGTTGTATTCCTTGTGCTAAATCGTTAAACGTCGTTAAAGTTGTAATCTTTGTTCGTAAATCGTCTTTTTCATCTTCCAAATGAAGTGATTAAGTTGATGATCGTCCCAAAAGGGTGAGTTTTGATCTCCCCAAAAGGGAGTTTCATATCGTAGTTTTGATCTCTCCAAAAGAGAGTTTCATATCGTATTATAACTTTAGCGACGATCTTATTGAATATTGCGCTTGAATCCCCAAAAGGGTATCTTCCGATGAATTGCTCCCAAAAGGAGAATTCATTGAGTTATATTGGGTATTTTCCAGTGAATTGCTCCCAAAAGGAGAATTCATTGTGTTATACTTGTCAACCAAATTAATACGAATCATTGATCCTAACGAACCCATACCATGTGCATACTTTTTATAGATATTTTCTTACACGACTTTTCTTTGTTTATATCGTTCACCACCATTCACATCACCATCACCACCATCATTAGTGAAGTGGTTAGTTTCTCTTTGTTGGATTTCTATTTGATTTGAATTGTGGTTGCAACAGATTTCCTCCTGAGGATTCGACATCTGGACTCCCAGATTATATACTTGTACGGACTCTTGCGCTTGAGAGAGAGCACCTTTTCGGAGCCCACCAAGTTTTTGGCGCCGTTGCCGGGGAGGAATGGTTTGTTACCCCAGTTTATTTCATTTAGAGGACCTTCGGTGAGATCTTTCCACTTTACTGTACATATATTTTTGTTTATTTTTTTATTTTATTTTTAAAATGGAGTATATGAATTTCTATTGCACAAACAATCTGTATGATGCAAGGTATGCTAATGCACACAAACATAGGATGGAGAAGCTCAAAATTGTTAATTTTAATCAAACTGACTGTGAAACTTTCTTTCAGGCCTGGAGGAGGTTCACAGACCTAATATCGAGCTATCCGCAGCATGGGTACACAAATGAAGAGCTTATGGCGTCCTTCCTAGATGGACTACAACCACAGCTGCAGGAATTTTTGGGAGTCATGACGCCGACAGAGGCATGGGAATACATGGAGTCTCTGCAAGAAAATGAAGAAACCATGGTAGAGACTTCAGAGAGCGATTCAACGGAGCCTTCGTGCCTTGATCAAGGGGAGCAAAGCGTAGACGTACCTTTGCAATCCTTGGAAGAGGAAGTTTACCTGATTATTCAGACACAGGATGCCACATCCCATCAATTCCAAGAGAATTTCCTTGCTCGGAGTCGGCAGATTCAGAAATCCTTTGAAAATATTAATTTGATTGTCGCTTGCTTAGAAGAAAATAATTATTTTAAAATTCAACTTCAAGAATCTAATACAAGTTTATCTTCTATTGCAGGTACATCGAGCGAGCCATGTCACGTTGAGGACACGAATAAAAATATCCACATGGCAGAAAGTGTGTGCAAAAGAGAGGATGAGCTAGCAATTTTGGATGAACGAGAGGAGGAGACAGCTAGGGACAAGGGTTTTGAGATTATCGCCATGGAGTCAGAACCATGCCCTCCTTCAGTTTTGTCCCAAAATCATTTACCCCTCTCCCCAATGACTGAGCATCATACCGAGAGTAGTGCATATCTTTCAGGGAGTAGTCGTCAACTTGCTTTAATTTATTTCAACTATTTTGATGACTACATTTGGAATATTTTTGTTGAAAGGAATCTTAAACTAATTTGGACTGACATAACTCATCTCTCGCAGGACATTGGCAAACAAGTTATAGAGATGCTTGGAGCTGTGTTGCTGGGGTCCAATTTAGCTTCTGGAGGAAAAATAATCGCCAAGGAGCGCAAGGAGCAAATTGAACAACTTCCTCCACAATTAAAGATTCGGGATCCGCCATTTGATCACGGTGTGTTCTTTCCAGTAGTGTAGTTTTTATATGCTTTCTAGGTTGCTTGCTTGAATAAACTCGTACCCCTTTCGACATTGAGGACAATGTCCATCTTTAGTTGGGGGTTGTGTATGAGACTTAGGATTTTTTTCAAAAATAAGGTTAAGATAAGAATAAATCACCAAATCTCATCTTTTTAAAACTCCTTCATATGCCACAAATTCGGATGATTACGCATTAATTGAGTTCTAAAAATTGTTTATGGCTTGAGTTAATTATTTTTCCTTCATGGAATTACTCGTTAATATGCTATTCATGAAAATTTTCAATTGCCATGATTAATATCTCAAAATAGTTGAATTCATTTCATGCATGCTAATGTGATGAAAAAGCTTAAGTATACACGATTTATTAGAAAAGTCTTCAAGTTGAAGAGGAATTTGGCCTTTGATACTAATGTTTATATTCAAAGAATGGGTGTTGAGTTGCTTACAAAAGAAAAAAAGAAAGAAAGAAAAGAAAAGAAAAATGAATGAAAAATGAATGATGAAAAATGAATGAATAAGTATGTCACTAATAAATAACTTGGTTGGCTCGAGTAGTACAGTCCGAGGGGTCCTTTTTGGCCTAATGCCCTATTATCGTCTGATTTGGGAGCCATTGACAGGAAACTCACTCATTTGATGGAGCGATCCAAGTTATACATTTTTCTGTGAATGTTGCTTGATGCGCGTTACGCAGAACTAATAAAAGAAAAGAAATGGTGAATATACTAAGCAACTTCAATACCCATGTCTTGAATGAGTGTTTTGATAGGCCAATTCCTTGGAAACAAGAAAACTGGAATATAACGACGTGTTATACTTTCGCTTGCGCAAAACGATGCTTGTATGTTATTTATTCATACTAAATTAGAGAAAATATCATGTGATTGATTTTGTTCTTGGATGTGTATATTGATGGTCAAGATCATGTTGGAATGCGTATTATTGAGCCATACCATGAGCAATTTGAAAGAACTTATTGTTTTATTAATCATTCGAATTAATCGCTCTTTTTGCTAGAGACTAGCAAATCGCTAGTTGGGGGGTGTGATTCGGGTTCAATATTACATATTTAACCCCCCCATTTAGCCCTATTTTGTGCTCATGTGATGCTACATTGTTCTCTAATTCATACGTATTTTCTACACATTTATTTATTAGAGAAAACAAACTATTTGAGCACAAAACAGCATTTAACGACGCATTTCTGCACTCTTTATATTTTTCCTAGCTTGGTCTTGATCTCACGATTCCAACGACTATTTATTTGTATTTTTCTGAGATCTGTGCTAATTACTGTGTATTTTTGAATGCAGAATACAATTTAAATGGGGAAATACGCTCGAAAATACAGAAATACTGTCGTCAACCAATCAGCGCGCGCCACGTGGCGTCATCCGGGCCGCTCCCGCTCAATCCAACGGTCCGCTGGTTGAAGCTAAGGAACATTTTCGTGGCCGTTGGATCGAGATCCAACGGACCACATCAAGCAGCGAAGCAAACTTAAAACGGGACACGCGGCAACATCCCCTCGAGCTCCCGCCCAATCCGACGGCTAGCGAAGAACGGGGGACGCGGCACAGCGTGGTCCGCTCGATGAAGATCCTGCGGTGGAGAACGATCCCGCTCGAACGAAGCAGCGGGCGATACCCTGGCGACATGGCGATATCTTAACGGTCCATATTCGAAGCCGACGGTCGAGATTTGGATCCGAGCTGAACTCGGATTGATTATCAAATGCGGGTCGACTTCGATTTAGAGCGAAGGCGGACCCGCAGCCTGGACACGTGGCAAGCCCAGGGGAGATCCCGCTCGGATCTGACGGCGTAGAATTGAAGCGGTTTTCGGGTTAAGTTTTTAAGCGGGTTTCGACCCGTTAACGCACAGTAAACCCGCAATGCCTATTATATAAGCGTATTTAGGGGTTTTAGGTGTATACAAGCAGATTTTGGCGTATTTTGAGCGTATTGGAGGCTCTATGAGCCGTATTTCGCCAGGGAAAAATTCCGTAAAATTCCAGAGGCTATTTTCTTATTTCCAGAGAGTTTTGATGTCTTTTCAAGGATATTTGGTGATAATTTCTTCAACTTAAACCTCGTATTTGGTGCTTTTCTATTGTATTTTGCTATTAGATTGATGTATTCTTCTATGAAACTTGTTTATTCTTGCACCATGAGTAGCTAATTTCTTATTGTGCATGGTATGGCGTAGTTAGGGGATATGATGCGTGTTTATTTGGTTGTATTCCTTGTGCTAAATCGTTAAACGTCCTTAAAGTTGTAATCTTTGTTCGTAAATCGTCTTTTTCATCTTCCAAAAGAAGTGATTGAGTTGATGATCGCCCCAAAAGGGTGAGTTTTGATCTCCCCAAAAGGGAGTTTCATATCGTAGTTTTGATCTCTCCAAAAGAGAGTTTCATATCGTATTATAACTTTAGCGACAATCTTATTGAATATTACGTTTGAACCCCCAAAAGGGTATCTTCTGATGAATTGCTCCCAAAAGGAGAATTCATTGAGTTATATTGGGTATTTTCCGGTGAATTGCTCCCAAAAGGAGAATTCATTGCGTTATACTTGTCAACCAAATTAATACGAATCATTGATCCTAACGAACCCATACCATGTGCATACTTTTTATAGATATTTTCTTACACGACTTTTCTTTGTTTATATCGTTCACCACCATTCACATCACCATCACCACCATCATTAGTGAAGTGGTTAGTTTCTCTTTGTTGGATTTCTATTTGATTTGAATTGTGGTTGCAACAGATTTCCTCCTGAGGATTCGACATCTGGACTCCCAGATTATATTACTTGTACGGATTCTTGCGCTTGAGAGAGAGCACCTTTTCGGAGCCCACCACTCTCCAGTACATACAAAATTTAATGATGTTTCTCCTATTGTTTCCTCTGCAGGGGAAATAAGGAGGGGAGACGTAGCAAGTTGCATCGGGGATAATGTATGACCTCCAGAGGGCCTTATCCTAATAAGTGATGCGGCATGTAAAATAGCATGCCCCCAAGCATCCACAGGCAACTGTGATTGCATAAGCAATAGACGTGCAATCCATTGGAGTCTCTTTATAAGAGACTCTGCTAATCCGTTCTGGGTGTGAACATGTGCTACTGGATGTTCAAATTCAATACCCGTTGCCCGGCAATAGTCTTTGAAGACTTAGTGAAGTGAATTTGCCTGCATTATCAAGACGTAGTTTCTTGATATGGTTATCGGGGAAATGAGCCTGCAACCTTATTATTTGTGCCAATAGCTTTGGAAAAGCTAGGTTGCGGGTGGACGAGAGGCACACATAAGACCATTTTGTGGATGCATCAATCAGTACCATGAAGTACCGAAATGGGCCACTTGCGGGGTGAATAGGCCCGCAAATGTCACCATGAATTCTCTCAAGGAAGCCAGGAGACTCTAATCCCACTTTCAGGGGGAGGGTCTCGTTATTAGTTTTCCCTTGAAACAAGGGGGACAATGAAATTCACCCTTATAAAGAATCTTCATGTTCTTCAAATTATGTCCACGGGATTCAGTGATGATGCGTTGCATCATAGCTGATCCAGGGTGACCAAGTCTGTTGTGCCAGAGTTGGAACTCTGGCAATGATGGGCACGTCGGGTGCTCAGTCATATTGGCTTCTATTGGTTGAATGTATGTATTGTAGAGACCTGACGGGAGTCCCTTGAATCGTTCGCAGATGGTCTTCTGGCCATCTTTTTTACAAGTTACATACAGATATTCAACTTTATTTTCATCTCTAGTTTCTAAGTGATTTCTAAACGAATTTCCTTGAAACTTACGAGATTCCTATTTGATTTAGGAGAGAATAATGCATTCTTTATTTGAAGTCTTGTGTTATTTGGGAGCAATATCATTGCTTCACCAGATCCTTCGATTATTTTGGACAGTCCTGAAATTGTGATAACATGACCGTCATATTTATGTATGCTATTAAAATAGCAATGTTCGCGAAGGATTGTGTGCGTCGAGGCACTGTCTACTAGGCACTCATATTTCATCTATATACGCAAAACGAAATTTTATTTAAGTAAATGTAAAATGACATTCAAATAAAAGTTCATACAAAAGCAAACTAAATATGAAGCTACATGTAATTTTAAATGCATAGATATAAAGATAGGGCTCAATCGAGCACGTCATCATTCTCGAAGTCTTTTGCAGTGAACTTCGTTGGCAGCTGAACAGCCGCCAAGTTTGTTTCAGGTGGAGGCTTCTGGCTCGCCTGATATAGATCCTGGAGGTGGTGAGGTGTGCGACAGTTCCTGGACCAATGTCCAGTCATGCCACATCGGTGGTATTTGTCCTCCCAGTTCTTCTTTGGAATTGACACTGGACTAGTGTTCTTACGCTTCCATGTGAAGTTTTTCTTCCTTTTGTAGTTGTTGTTCTGGGGAGGTGCTATTGCTGGTTTCATCGCAGCTTTCCCCTTGTTCTTTCTAGCCTTCTCCTTGTTTTTCCACTTCTAGGGAGTAACATTATGGACTTCAGGGAGAGGAGCAGCACCTGCAGGGCGCAGATTATGCGTGGCCAGTAATAAATCTCTATTTTTCTCCGCCCGTAGAAGGCAAGAGAGCAAGTCATAGAATTTCGTGAAGTTGCGTTCACGATACTGTTGCATGAGGATTGCATCTTTCTCGTGAAACGAGGTGAATGTCTTCTCCAACATGCGGGTCTCCGAGACTTCTTCACCACACAACTTCAGGCGTGAGGTGATATTATGAAGTGCCGAGTTGTACTCAGCCACAGACTTATAGTCCTGAAGTCGGAGATTTTCCCACTCATAACTGGCACGTGGTAATATGACATCAATCTGATGCCTATACCGTGCCTCCAGCGCTGTCCACAACTCAATTGGGTCCTCTACCGTTAGGTATTCGACCTTTAAGGTCCAATCTATATGTCTCATGATATAGATAATGGCTTTCGCCTTATCCAAATCAGAGACAGTGGTAGGAGTGCGGCTAGATGATTGGGCCGCTTCTGGGGTCTTACTAGTAGAAGCATCGGTTGCTGTTGAGGCCGATGAAGGAGCCAAAATTGAGCCAAGGAGGGCCATCGAACGCAAGTGGAACTTCAGGTCCACTAGCTAACTCGGGTAATTCTTTCCTGCAGCATCAAGAACCTCGAAATCGACGCTTGCCAATTTTTCCATTTATCTATGCAATTTAAAATAAGCATGAATTAATTAAAATGTAAATTCATGCATAAAAAATAAAATGAGTAAAATGTGGGGATCGGCCAGATACCCAAAAACGTACAAAGTCCAAAGTCCGATTTAAAGTTCATAAAGAAAAGAAAAATACAAGTTGGAAACCCAGAAGGGGTCCCTATCTTCTGCAAATTTCACCTCCGTCTTCATATGTTGGTACACCGGTCTTTGGCCTTTATACTTACAATCCTCAAATACAAATTCTATCAAAAGAAAATAAAAGTGCAAGGAAATTAAAGGTATCAAACTGGCCGATCCCAAAAACACATTTTAACTTATATAAACATCCAGGCAGTTTTAAATATGCTACAGGCACAAAGAAACAACCACGCATATAACTCAGGCAAATATAATATGGAAAAAGAAACTATAAAATATAATAATCTCTCGGACTACGGAGAGACGTCATACACCGTTAGGTTAGATGACTAACGGCAGAGCGGTCGCTGGATCCTTAAGATAATTATATTTTGAAAATTCCTAATAATCCATAAATAATTAACAATGCAAGAGAGATGTTATTAAGATTTGGGCTTCATCCTTAAGAGCTCATTATTATTTACTGGGCTTCAGGCCCAATAAATAGCCCAACTAATTTATTATTAAGATTTGGGATGCAGGCACATGGGCTGTAATGTTCAAAATTTAATTGAACATAAGCCATAAAACCAATGTTTAGGGATATTTGTAAGGGAATGTGAAAAGTCCCCAAACCCATCATTTTACAGATCTAGGTCTCCCCCTCTTCCACGCGGCGTCACACAGAGAGCCCCTCCTCGTATGGGGGGCAAGGCGCAGACGACATACCCCCCCCCCCCCCCCCCCGCGTCCGGGGGGCGGTGCAGACAGACCCCCCCCCCCCCCCCGTCCGGGGGGGCGGCGCGGGTCAGGGCCCCCCGTCCGGAGGGGGCGGCGCGGGTCAGCCCCCCCGTCTGGGGGGCGGCGCGAAGACAGAGGCCCCCCCCTTTGGGGGGGCATCGCCGGGAAATCCCCCACGTCGTCGGGGGGGGGGGGGGGGGGGGGGGGGGGGGGCGGGAAATCCCCCCCGCCGTCGGGGGGGGGGGGGGGGGGGGGTGGGTGGGGGTGGGGGGCGAAAACCAAAGGCCCCCCTTTGGGGGGGGGGGAATCCCCTTCGGGGAGGGGGGAGTTGAAGGGTTGTAATTGGGTTTTTTTTTTGAATTTTGATATTATACATAAATATAGCAGTTTTAAACAAGCCCAAAGATAGGCTGTGTAAAATCGTAGCAAAATATTTGTTTGTAATTATCTATGGGATCGATAAATATTACCTCTAGATCAAAAATCTAGATACGATCGTAATAAGAAAAATCCGTAGATAAAAATACCGCTCCTGATACTCCTAAAAGATCGCCGCAACGGATCGTCGCAACGGATCGCCGCAACAATAGATTCCTTCGCGCGTAAGAGGTTAAGTTTTAGGGGATACGGAAGAAAAAGCTCAAAGAATTGAGAGCTAAGGTGCCGATAACGAGTTGAGAGATCAACTCTAGAGACTCATAGGAGACAAAGTTTTCTTGCAATAGGAAAATGAGTAACCATGTCAACCTTTATTCACATCCTCATTATTGTAGTAGCCCAAGAGTCACTCACTAAAGGCTTAGTGGGGTGGTGGTGTAATGTAGGGATAACTGAGGAGGGATCCAAAGGCCTCCCTCAACTCGTATGCTGTTTTAGAGGTCGGAGATAAAAAAATGGCTGACGGCTAAAAAAAGGGCAATGCTAAAGGAGGAATGCTAATTCCGAATCTACGTCAAACTCTTGCCCACAGATGGCGAGATTGTCGCAAAGGATCCTAGGCCTGCTTGAGCTTCTGGTAAGTGCATCGGTCCATTTGCCGTATGAGTTCAATGTATTCATCACCGTGGTCGCTTGGGAACTCTCCCAAGCTCTCACCACAACCAACAGCACCGCATGGTGTCCCAAGAATGAGGGGAGGAAGGAGATGACGATGCTCGATGGGTCGGCTCCGCCGATCGTGCTCGATCATGGAATCTTCGGATTTGGGCAAGGGGCGTATGCTGTAGCGTTTGCATTCGTTGGTTCTAGTGTCTGTGGGACTAACTCTTGGTTGAATTGTAGATGCACGGAGGGTTGTCTTATTTCACTTTAGCAGAGAAGAAGGATGAACATGTTCTGGTCCCTGATCTGGGTTCTTTGACCAACGTTCACGATAGGTGAGCATAGAGAATCGAGAGTACTCTTTCAGATTGGATCAAAGAATCAATCAAAATTTATTCGTTTGTTTGTTTAAACAGAGTGCATGAGCTGTTCTATTATTTGAAAGGATGGGATGTTTACTATGAAGAGGAGCACACCATGATCAATGTACACTACCAGTTTGGGAAGAACTACGAGCAAGGTATTTGAGATTGGGAGTTTGCTTGGTGAAATTTGAACTGATTTTGCTGATTGTTGGTTTGGCTTGAGAGCAGGGCACTATCCGATATGGGATGGGCACCACCATGTTCACTTTGTCAGTCACTCCACCAGAGCTCAGGTTATCCGAGTGCTGCAATATATGCTAGCTGACAAGCAGAAATCCTTGATGAATTATATGTTCATTGTTGTAGAACTGAGTAGTTTCGTATTGCGAAATAAGAGTAGAATCAAAGCCAAATCTGAGTAAGTATTTTTTTAGTTTCATTGTTGTCAAATTGAGAATGACCTGAAATTTATTATTTTAAAAAATTATATCAGTTTGTGGCAGTTCTTAACTGCCAGTAATAATTATACCGAAATTACATTTTCGTAGTTAATTATCTGTTATAAATGTCATTAGCGACGGTTCGTAACCGCTACTAAATAAAACTTCAAGAGTTCGTTTGTAGCGGTTTGAAACCACTAGAAACATAGTTTCTCACACCTCTAATACTAGCAGTTGCTTCAACCGCTTGAAACAATGCTAGTGGCAGTTTCGAACTGCTAAAACACAATCACGAACTGCTAAAAACACCATGTTTTCTTGTAGTGATCTGTCGCCTTATTTTCTTTTGTAATTGTGGCTCTAAGGGATTGGATGCCCAAATGGAATTTGACATCCAATTGCCAGCTGAGTTAGTTCTTCGCAGAGGCCTCCAGAATTTCGAAATCAACACCATTTATCTAGAAAAGCACAATTTGCATGAATTAATATATAAAACTGTAAATTATATCATGCAGATGAAATTTAAAATGAATAAGCTAATTATTTGCCTAAGTAGGCCAAAGGCCCAAGGACCGAGGAGAAACCCGCACTAGAGGTGGAGGCTTGCTTCGTTTAAAGAGCTAATCGGGTCGATCGTCAGGATCCTTAATCATCTCCAAATGGGGCGCCCTCCATCAATGGGGACATTTATGTTTAATCATTGGGCCCTCCACCAAACACAAGAGCCCAATTCAAACGTAATTAAGTTCTTTCAATTCTTAGGTGCCACAGGAGAACACGTTAAAGGGAGCCATCGCATGTAAAGGGATCCGCCAACGAGGAGGGATGAGACATATATATGAGAACTGATACTTAGGTATTCCTGTACACTCAATCTGCTTTACCAAATAAATATTTTCCTCCATATAGCTCGGCCTAAGAACTAGTGAACGACCCTCCAATGGGTCGGACTTAGTTCCACCGAGCATCATTTAGTCAGTACCGATGTAAGCATCGGAGGGGAATTGGTCGGAACCCAGATCCTACCCCCTAACGTGCTTCCTGTTTTGCAGATTGCTAGATAGATAGTTCAGCTAAGGCTCGACGTAGTCCCCATAGTTCAGCCCCAAGACCTCTCTTCTTCGACCTTAGCTCGGCCAGCATCCCAAAGGTCGGCCATGTCCTCCACGTCAGCAAAGATCCGACCCCCCAATGTGCTTCCTATTTTGCAGATTGCTAGAGAGATAGTTCAGCTAAGGCTCAGCGTAGTCCCCATAGTTCAGCCCGGGACCTCTCTTCTTCGACTTTAGCTTGGGCGGCATCCCAAAGGTAGGCCATGTCCTCCACGTCAGCAGTGTTCTTTGGGCCTCCAATCTACGACATCCATGGTGTGAAAACACTCTGAAACATCCAGTGTAAGGACCGTCTACCTTCCAATACTAAACAACACACACACTAGGGGGGAGAGTGTAATGGTAATAATTGTGTAATTAAAAATTAAACCTGCAACTGTGGAATTATAAGTGCAAGAGGAGATTAACTTACACAATTAATCAAACACAAACACAAAGAGTTTTACCCCAGTTCCCCAACTTGGGTACATCCAGCCATACCAATATTCACTATTATCCTACAGAAGGTAGTGAATACAATCCTTACATAAGGGATACCCTACACAAGGGATTTTGTCTTACACAAGGACACACCAAACCCTACACAAGGGTTAAAACCATACAAGGATGAAAACTACCACAAAGGAAGAAACTAACTCTCACAAAGAGAGTCAGAGCTTCAAGTAAAAGATGAAACAAATAGACTCTTGCATATGCCTTGATGAGATGAACTTACTCAATAATGAATGCAATGCATGGAAGAGGATCTCCAAGTGTTGAGATGTGCTTCGATTGCACTTGGAGGATTTCCCTTGAGCTAGCTTCAATGCATGAAGAGGATTAAGGGTCAAATGAGGGAAATAAGAGAAATATGAGTGGCTAATTGATTCACTATAATATTCAATGTTAACCAAAAAATGTTCTAATATAACTAACCCATCTCTTACATATAGGAAGCCAAGAAAAGCCCTAAAACCCAAGCAAAAAGCCAAACAACAAAATCTACAACTGCTAGTTTTTGGCTGAAAACGTCTTGGACAGGCGCCTGTAAGAGAAGGAACATGTGATTAATGCAACGACTATAAAAATCCAAACGGCTATAATCTGAGCTAGGAGAGGCAACTGTAGAAGACTACACAGTCACCTGTACCACTATGCAAGCGCATGTCAAGGCTTCATCAGGCGACCGCCATACAAGATGGATTTGAGCATAGAGAAGACAACTTACGCACTTGTGCATTCAGACGACTGATGAAAAATATCCATGCGCCTGATGGTTTAATAGGCGCCTGCCTAATGTACTTCAGTCGGCTGTCACACAAGATGAATAAGAGCTCAAAATGATAAGTTACGCACATTGACCCACTAGGCGACTGATGAACAATGTTCAGGCGCCTGTTGGTTTACAGGCACTTGTCTTTTGCACTTCAGTCGCATGTACCAAATCTCAAGTATGGAGTCAAGAAATATTGACTTGAGTCTGTGCAGACCAGTTGTCTATTAAAGGATGGCCAGGCACCTGGTTATCACCAGTCGCCTGTTATGCCTTCAACAGGCACCTGTTGGAAGTCCAAGAATTCCAATTTGAGTTCTTGGCATGAGGAACCTAATGGGTTGGATTCTATGATGATCCTAAGGTTCATTAAGATAGTTAATGCATATGCATGAATGAGTGACCATCTAATCAAGGCATTACAAAGTCCTAGGCTCAAAAAGAGAAAAGCAAGTAATAAAATATTACATGGATTACAATTTGCTTCTACCAGAGTCTAAGCCTTCAAGCTTGAGTAGCCTTGATTCTTTCCATCATCTTCCAAGCTTTGGCACCTCTTGAGGAGCTTCCTTTCATCAAGCTCCACGCCTTGGCAATGCTCTTCTTGAGGTCCATCCTTGCACCAAGCTTTTACTCTCCAAAATACTATTCTTCAATTGTTAAACATGAGACTAAAACATTAAGAGTCATTAGCAACAACATAATGTTGTGATCATCATCAAAACTATATTGGTCTAAAAATCCAATACCTAACATCTGACGCCGTCCATGGGAATTGAGCCAACACCTACGTCATCATCTACACCATTGACTCAACCCACTACCAGATGGCCCGAGAGGCCCATCACTGCCACACCCTTCATCAGGGTTGTTGACACGATTTTCGATGGACCCTCATCGGGTGAGAAACCCCCTAACCCAAAGGTCATAGGCTCGAAAGATGATGACTTCAAGCGTAGGCCAAAATAGACCGAGGAACGTCACTCCACCTATCTGCTTCTCAGATGAAGATCTATATGGGGTCGAATTATCGTATGACGACGTTGTAATCATCAGTGCAGTCGTAGGTCTGGCCGAGATATGATGGCTACTCATCTACACAGGAAGCTCATGTGACATCTTGTTTCTGTCAACCAGGGAGAAATTGGGCTGCACATGGATGACCTAGAGCCGTGCTTCGGTCTGATAATTGGATTCACAGGACACACCACCCCGATCTTTGGAATGATTAGCCTACCAGTGAACCTCGGAGAGGATACTTGGTCCGTCACTTTTAGGACAAAGTTCATTGTGGTGAAGATCAGTTTGGCTTACAATGGGTTCATTGGTCAAATGTTTCTCAACTCGGTCTGGGCCGTGGTCTCCAGTCTCCATTAAATGGTCAAATTCCAAACCCCTCAAGGCGTTTGAAAGGTGGAGAGCAACCAGGCTCAATAGAGATGCGGCTAATTTCTTCTACTATGATGCGAGGGACCGGGTAGCCCTACCAGATGGATCTTTTGGATACCAGAGAGTGCCCTGCCAAACAGTGTCTTGCTCCAATCGAGGAACCTGAGCTTGTCCATATCTCGGAGAAGAAGGGAAGGACCTTATCCATCGAGTCGAGGTTTGATCTTGTCTTGAGGGAGAAGTTGATCGAGTGTCTGAAGGATGACGTGCCAGGTATGGACCCCCCGGGTGATCACCCACAAACTGCATGTAGATCCAAACTTCAAGTCATTCAAACAAATGAAGAGAAGCATGAGCGAAGAGAAGATGAGGGCAGCGGTGGAAGAGGTGGATCGCTTATTGGAGGCCGGCTTTATCTAAGAAGTCTGGTATCTAGACTAGCTGGCTAATGTTATCATAGCAAAGAAGTCGAACGACAAATGGCGAATGTGTGTGGTTTTTACCGACCTTAACAAGGCATGTCCTACAAATAGCTACCCCATACCTCGGATTGATCACCTTGTGGATAATGCATCGGGATATGAGCTACTCAGTTTTATGGATGCTTACTATGGCTATAATCAGTTCCGGATGGCTCCTGAAGATGAAGAAAAGACATCGTTTGTCACCGACCGAGGAACTTTCTGTTACAAGAAGATGCACTTTGGTCTGAAGAACGCTGGGACGACCTATTAGTGGATGGTCAACATAGTCTTCAATTTTTAGATCGAAAGGAACCTGGAGGTATATGTGGATACCATGCTTGTCAAGTCTGAGAGCGTGGTAGATCATAACGTTGATATCAAGGAGACCTTTGATAGGATCAGAAGACATAATATCTGACTCAATTCTACCAAATGCACATTTGGAGTCAAATCTGGGAAATTTCTGGGCTTCAGTATCACATATCATATTATTGAAGCCAACCTGGATAAGATCGAGGCATTCGTCAACATGAAGGAGTCGACAATCATCAAGGAGTTGCAACGGCTTAACGGTCGGATTGCTGCTCTCGGGCACTTTTTGTTCAAATCAGTAGAGAGCTCTCTCTATTCTTCAGAGTACTGAGGAGGCTCTTGCCAAGATCGTTGGTGAAAGGAAAGATGTGGAGTGGGACGAATGCTGAGCTCAGTTCTTCGCTGAACTAAAAGACTACTCTGTAGCCCCCTGCTCCTGACGAAGCTTAAAGTGGGAGAGCCAGTAAGCATCTATCTGGCTGTCTCTTGTGAAGTGGGAGAGTCAATAAGCATCTATCTGGCTACCACCCAAGAGGCAGTAAGCTCGGCACTGGTCAAGGAGGAGGCGGGAATACATCAGCCCGTCTATTATATGAGCCGAATCATTCGAGAATAAGAAGTGCAGTATAGCTTGATAGAGAAGTTAGCCATGCGGCTCTGATCCTACTTCCAGGGCTACACCATCCTAGTTTGGACTGAGTCTTAGCTCAAACGAAACCTCAAAAGACTGGATCAATCTGGAAGGATACTTAACTGAGGGGTCGAGTTGAGCTAGTTCAACATCCAAAACAATCCACAGATAGCCATCAAAGGACATGCCCAGGCAGACTTCATTATCGAATGCATGATGGACGACCCACCTTCCTTATGGGATGCGATTGTCGATTTGGTATCAACTTTTCACTTGCCTCCTTTTACAACTAACAATGTATCTGATGTCCATCAAGAGTAAGATGATGAGTGGATCATTCATGTAGACGGGTCGGCAACTAAATCAGGCAACAGAGCCGAAATTTTCATTCGAGCTCCCGATGGGACCACCGTAGAGTATGCCATTTGGTTCAACTTCCCATCAACTAACAATATGGCAAAGTACGAAGCCGCCATCAATAGATTGAGATTGTCCTAGGCATTAAGAGCAAACATAGCTCGTCTCCTCAGCGACTACAGGCTCAACATCAGTCAACTACAAGGAGAGTACAAATCCCAGGTGGAGATGATGAAGCACTACTTACAAATAGCCAATGCTTCTTCTGTTGCTATTTTGCATCATTTTATGCGCTTTTCTCCTGAAATGTACGAAATATATGCCGAAGGCATAAAGTGGATAAAAGGGGGTAAAGACAGACGAAAATAGTAAGAATGATGTATAATAAGAGTGGAAAATGTGGGTTGAAAGTGCAGAAATATGTGTATAAAATATGCCTAACACTAATTATCGGTATTAGCTCGGTAGGTGGTGCCGAGCTAAGTTTTGCGAATTCCGGGCACTCCGGGCAATTCTGCACATGCTCGATCACTTAGTTGACCATGGTTGGCCAATAATACCCTTGCCTCAATGCCTTTACGAGAATGTTTTCCCTCCATTATGGTTTCCATAAAGGCCTTTATGTATCTCCCATATGACGTAGTCCGTCTCATATGGACGGAAATATTTGAGGTAGGGGAGGACGTCAAACTTGGTCCAACATCTTCTGTTTAGAGTTCCATCATGGAGTATATATATGAGGGCTTTCCTCTCTAGTTTTTGTGCTTCTACCGGATCTATTGGAACTTTTCAAGTGGGGATGAATTTGACAATAGGATCCATCCAAGTTGGCCCTTGATCGATGCTCATCGTCTTTTCTTCGGCTATGTAGTGGCTTTGGAGGCATTCGACGTAAACGACACAACCTAGCTCTATGGGCAAGGACGACGCCAATTTGGAGAGAGATGGCAAGAAACGACAGAGATTTGGACGTGACTAGGAGCTAAAAGGGTATGCCTATAGGTGACACGACCGTGCCGATATAAATCAGCGTGTCAGAAGGAAGGCTCAATGTGCTACTTCAGTGACACGGTCGTGCGGCTACATCGCACGACCGTGCTAAAATCCAGATGCAGAAGACAGAGAGATCTCCTCAAACACGGATGTGCGACACGGTCATGCGACACGGTCGTGTCAAAATTAAGACAGAACCCAGACAGCCAACAGGACCGTGTCGCATGGCCGTGTGCTTGGAGCCACCTAAAGTGGCCTGAAGACATTAGGGACCGATGACACGGCTGTGCGAAAAGGCGGCACGGAAGTGCACAAGATGACTCGTCTATAATATAATCGCTTAAGGGTGACACAGCCGTGCCGCAATCCGACACGGCCGTGCGCCCGACATGGTTTAAAAGAAGACATCTGCAACAATTTGGGGGTGTTCGTAGTTTTGGGTATTTATGCTATTTGGTGATTTTGGTAGCTATTTTCTGTAGGGTTTTGTAACGACCGGTTTTTATCGTCGCGTCAAACATGTATTTCCAGCGTGTATTATTCTTTCATATCCGTTGTTCGACGTTTCTGTCCCCGTACCCGTACCCGTATCCATTTCTATTCTTCATACTTTTTGTTATTATAATAAATCCTTTAATAATTATTTTCAAATATCTTTGTATAATTAGTTTAACTTTTCAAATTTCAAATTTCAAACTTTAAACTCTTAAATTCTAAATTCAAATCTTTTTAAACATTTAAAATTTAAATGGCAACTTACCATTTTTAAACCCATTTGACCTAATTAATTAGCCCTAAATTTCCTTGATTACTCATATTAAAATCATATTAATCATATTTCAATTACTTCCTAATTCAAACCCTACCCTACGTTTTGAATCCTACTATGGCCGAACCCATACTCACGCACCCACCAGCTGCACTCACACACACCTAAAGCTAATATAATAAAAAAATATAGAAAGCTAAACCTAAGGCTAGCTAGTAGGAACCCTAGAGGACTCAAAACGACAGCCTTAAACAAATAAATAGAAACCTAAGGAAACCTAAAACTATCACATACTCATGTGCTGTCCCAAGCCTCACCCTACACTTCCTTATAAAGAAACCTAGGTTTTCTTTTCTTCTCCATGCAACAAAAACAGCAGCCACCCCATGTCATTTTTCTCCACGCGAAAGAGCACACGTCACGACCTCCTCTTCCCACGCGACACGGCAGCAACCCACGCCATCACTCAACCTATCGTGGCCACCTTCTTATCCCACACCCAGGCGCACACGAACCCAGCGCGCGATCTCCTCCCACCGCGCATCAACTCCCTTCCACCTGCTCCCCTCAACACCGCGAGACCTCTACAAACGCCCAGCAACCCAACTCCAGCTTCCCCCTTGCACGCGACTCTCTCCTCCCATGCGCCCTCTCCTCCTACTCGCGGCCCTCCTTTTCCGTCCAAGCATCGCCCAGCATCCTTCCTCCTCCCTTGCACGTGTACAGCACGCCGTGCGGCCCCCTGCCGCTTGCTGACCACGGGAGGACATCCTCTCCACGTGAAACCGCCCAGATCCGATGCCGTCAGGCCGTGCACACATCGCCCAGCCTCAGATCTGACGCTGTCAGCCCCGGGGACTCGCTATAACCCTCGCAACCACCAACAGAGCCTCCAGACACCGCTGTCCGCCATTTTCCGCACTGTCGCGACGAGTTTCAGACCGTAGATGTCGCACGTATCACTGTCACTGCCCCCACTCACTGTGTAACGGTTAGTATCACTACCTATAACTTATAACCCACACCGTAATTTAGAGAACCTAATAAAACGGATCGGTTAGACGTCGTAGGGACTCTTTGTAACGTTGTTATGATCAAAAACAGCTTAATCTAAATTTTTGTTTTATCAAACCAATGAACCGTCATCACCATAGCGTAGTACCCATCAAGACGTTTCTGATGACACCAAGAACGCCAAAAACAGGCAAGTGTGCAATTAGATATGAATTTTTGAAATTTGATGCTTAATACGTCACTTTTACTCTATGCTGGATAACTTGGAATTTATACATGAAATGACGCATGAAAACGATGACATGATACTCTGGACTAAAAATGTGACCCAACGATATATAATTTAATATGCTTTAACTCTATACAACGACGAAGAAAATCGATTCATGTAGCAGGTTCGTTAAAAACTCATGTTCAACGTTATTTTAAGATTGTTGTAAATGTTGTTCAACCCACTCCTGCTTATTGAAAATGTTGTATAAACAAAGTAATAATGATAATGCTGAATAACTACATGTCTTGGAATGTTTAACATGTTGTAATATCGTGAAAATCGTGCGCCTCGAAGGCGGAATCCTGAATTCGTGATGTCATGTGAGTCGACTAGGTTGGCTCGTGTTCCAGCACAAAAAAGGCATGGGGTTAGAGTTGAGCGGCCACTAGGCGTATGAAAGGGTCCTCTCTTCAAGCGCACCACCTGCATGCGGTGGGGTAGCGTCAATCAGGGTAAACCCATGTAAGAAGAACGACTCACTCATTACGACCTAAAGGCGAGAATCCTATGATAGATGTGAAATATTGACATGAAACTTGCAACACTAACGTGGTCTTAGTAATTTGACATTCTAATGAACTCAAGAAAACTTTACCTTACTTTACCTTACTTCTTGAAACTGCTTAGAACTACATGATAGGAATGTCTCGTTCATTTCATTATAATTAGCATACTTACATTTATTACAGTTATCTCTTTTAATTATTTAACGTCTTTTAAAAATTCATATCATTTGTATATCTTGCCTTGGGTTTCTAACCTCTTCTTGCAGACCCTTGCTGACATACATTCATGTTTTTGGATGTATGTCAGATTCCGAGTTTGAGCGCTAGGAGTATTCTCTCGAGACGCCTGACTTAGAGAGCCAGAGTTCGCCGTAGACACTGAGTCTCTCCTTGCGGAGGACTAGGGACCTTCACCGTCGTCGTCTTTCTTTAGTTTACTTTCAGTTGTTTTTGTTGTTTAGTGTACGTTTCTTTTGTTGTTACTTTAGCCTTGCTGTGGTTTGTCGTTTAATTTCGTGTATGGACTTAATATTTCTGGATGTGGCTTTTATCTTTTGAATGTATTCTTATTGTTCTGAAAAGCACGCAAGGTCCTGCCCTGTGTTTTTATCACAGACGCTCATTGAACTCGAGCTTCACCGCTCCAGTTCATGCGGACCGCGCAACGCTCTCGCTTCCGGTGTCTATTGAAAAGCGGGGCGTTACAGGTTTTACTGGTGGCCCATACAAGTCGTGCATTTGCAAACTTCAGAACAGTATAAATACTATCATTAGCCAAAACATCCAGAATAGTTCGTACGCAAAATTACTCGAATACCGTGTCTCAGCATAATAGGAAACCCAATATCAAGATAATAAGAATAATTAGTTAGACGCTTGTGCTCGTTAGTTAGACACCCTTGCCACGACTTGGTATTATCATCCTGGGAGTCACACTATCGATTGATCATCCATCTCTAACCTTATTAGACTTTTGAGTTCGTTAGTCGTTCGCTTAGATTTATCGAATCTAGGGCCCAACCGAACATAGAGATCGTCGCCATACAAGTCGAACCTGAGACGCCTGCTATGAGTAGACTTCGAAGCATAGGATATTCCAGATCTATAGATAAGATCTCGATCTCGATCCTCAACGAACCCTTAACTCGGGTTTCCTATCGCAGTCTAGTTCGTTGAAGAACCTTAGTGCTAAACCTTAGTCGACCCAATGATTATTCCCCCTGATTTTACTATTTCCTAATCATTACACTTCCACGTTAATGATCATAGAAATCCATCGTAGCGTATTCACGGAGTTACTTCTTAGTCGTCCTTACGTTTCGATCGTCGAACATATTCCTTGTCCTCGATTCCCATAAACTCTTCAGGTCTGCCATCTTTAACCTTGAACCTCTCTCATTGCAGATCCAGGGTCTTTTAAAAAGTGTGTTTGATTTTTTTCTTTTATTGAATTCTTCGCTAAGTTTAAAATCCTTTCGAAAACTTTTACTTAGATTTTCTACACTTCAGTCGACTTAAACCCAACCTTGATTATGAAACTCTTCTGACGCGATCTTTAGTTACTATCTTATAGCGATTTTTCTAACATACATCTTTCACACTTCTATTTCACATAACCTCGTATAGCTATTCTATTTTCCTCATGTAATGAGCTTCTTTTAAAAACTTTATTTCTATTTCGCTAGTTCAAAATAACATCTCCTTTTCTTACTAACATATTTCAAAACAGTCATTCATACATACTTTTAAAATACTTTCCTAAGTTAAATAGAACTTCAATATCTTGTGTATCAGCCTTATAATCATTGTCTTCATATTTCTTTAAAAATTTTCTTTTTACAAACCTATTTCCATTTACAAAATAAGCACTACAACACTATGCCCATATTACTCTTCACCTATTATTTGACTAATCATATTTTACGTTTTAACTTCTACTGTATGCTCGCTATTTTACGTAAGTTATAACGATGTTATTATTTTTACACATATCCTTATCTTCTTAATTATTTAATTATTCATAAATATTTTATGTCACCCAACCGACTAACCTCTTATCTGCGCCACCTCCGGTACCATCCCTCACAACATTAATTCGTTGCATCATTCAACTCTGAATACTACACTATTGCTTAGTTATCACATTAGTGCTTATCATTGCTTATGTCAGCTTTAGTATAAGTATAGTGGGACTATTAGCATTGATTATGGTGTTGTTGTGGTGCATGTAAATAGATAGTGAGTGTGGACCGTTTGTGCAAATCTCTATATACCACCCATGTATGAGTATGCTTACCCTTGGTATATTAGTATAGTGTGATTATCTATTGTGTTGTATATGCGTGTACGGTAATATGTGACATATATGTCTATAGTCAAGTATAGAGTAGTAAGTGTTATATTTATACTTAGGCGAGTGATTAGCTATATCACTATAGGAATATCTGAGCGTATTAGATTTAGTATTGGCTAGTTACTAGGAGTATATGTACTTTAGTCGTACTTGTTAATGGTTGTAATTGTATACTAGTACAGTGATATGCATGTTAGGTGTAATGATAATTGGTGTACGTATAGTTGTGTTCAGATTTATTATGTGATCTATATGTTAGCATGTCTGGCATGTGCTCGTGTGTATATATGTATGTGATTAGTTATTGGTATGTATATATACATATATATTGTATAAATAAGTGTGTTTTATGTATAGTAAGATTATAATATTACCCCTTCGGGATGATGTATGAGCATGTATATACCAGGAAGTATGCATAGTCGTATGTTTGTGACAACGTGTGTATGGATGTAGGTAATAGTATACTAGCCGATGTAGACTACCATGGTTGTGTATACCGGTATGTGTATATATGTTCTATATAGATACGAGATAGGAGTGTGGTAGTGTATGTATGTATATGTATGTAAAATGGACGTATGTATAAGTATTTGAAAGTGTGTGATATATGAGTAGGTATATGCATATGGATGTATATTGTTTCATTATAATGTATGTATGGCTGGGATAGAATGACCTTAGTGCCTAAGTCCGCTCACCCCTATGTCGGCCTATTCAAGGAAGTCTGAGAACGGACTTGATCTTAAGGTGGGTAGATTACGATGACCCTAGTGCTAGGAGTAGACTTATATAAATCTGTGTATGGTGTAAGGTATTACGTGCATATATATACGTGTAGTGATATATATTATAATGTGTATATGGTATTATGCGGTTTGTAAAAGTGATTGTACGATTGGAGTGTTAATTGGCTAAGAATGATTGTATTTATGTGTTAGTGGTATGTTTAAGTGACATGTGGTACTATATCATTATAGATTGTGAGTGTATAAAATATATAGTAATACATTGTGTATTAGTAATAATGGGAGTGTGCAAGGTGATGGCACACTTACAGCTAGTAAATTGATGTGGTGGTGTAGTAAAGTGTTACTATTCACACGAGTATAATATTGGTTGGATTATAATTGTAGGATGATATTATATTAAACATGTTATGTTAATACGTAACTAGTAATGTGTGTATGTGTATTGTTTCTACTATTAGGATGGATGTTGATTAGTATTATCAGTGGTAATACTATTGGGGTTGATGTTGGTATTAGAAATACTATTTGGATATGGCATGAGGGCTATTTACAGTGTGTATACATTAGGAGAGGAGATGCGAGCCTTGCCCTTATGTTTTCACGTGTCTTAGCCGATAAGATTCCGAGGACGGAATCGTTTTAAGGTGGGTAGGATGTAACGACCGGTTTTTATCGTTACGTCATACATGTATTTCCCGCATGTATTATGTTTTCATATCCGTTGTTCGACGTTTCTGTCCCCGTACCCGTACCCGTACCCGTATCCATTTCTATTCTTCATACTTATTGTTATTATAATAAATCCTTTAATAATTATTTTCAAATATCTTTGTATAATTAATTTAACTTTTCAAAATTCAAATTTCAAACTTTAAACTCTTAAATTCAAAATTCAAATCTTTTTAAAAATTTAAAATTCAAATGGCAACGTACCATTTTTAAACCCATTTAACCTAATTGATTAGCCATAAATTCCCTTGATTACACCTATTAAAATCATATTAATCATATTTCAATTACTTCCTAATTCAAACCCTACCCCACGTTTTGAATCCTACTATGGCCAAACCCAAACGCACGCACCCACCAGCTACACACACACACCTAAAGCTAATATAATAAAAACTATAGAAAGATAAACCTAAGGCTAACTGGTAGGAACCCTAGAGGAATTAAAACGACAGCCTTAAACAAATAAATAGAAACCTAAGGAAACCTAAAACTATCACCTACTCACGTGCTGTCCCAAGCCTCACCCTATACTTCCTTATAAAGAAACCTAGGTTTTCTTTTCTTCTCCATACAACAAAAACATCAGTCGCCCCGTGTCATTTTTCTCCACGTGAAAGCGCACACGTCGCGGCCTCCTCTTTCCACGCGACGTGGCAGCAACCTATGCCATCACTCAACCTCTCGCGGCCACCTTCTTATCCCATGCCCAGGCACACGCGAACCCAGCGCGCGGTCTCCTCCCATCGCGCGTCAACTCCCCGCCACCTGCTCCCCTCAACGCCGCGCGACCTCCACAAATGCCCAACAACCCAACGCCAGATTCCCCCTTGTGCACGACTCTCTCCTCCCGTGTGCCCTCTCCTCCTACTCGCGGCCCTCCTTTTCTGTCCAAGCGTCGCCCAGCATCCTTCCTCCTCCCTCGCATGCGCACAGCACGTCGTGCGGCCCCCTAGCCGCTTGCTGACCGCCGGAGGACCTCCTCTCCCTTCAAAACCACCCAGATCCGATGCTGTCAGGCTGCGCACACGTCGCCCAGCCTCAGATCTGATGTCGTCATCCCCGGGGACTCGTTGTAACCCTCGCAACCACCTGCAGAGCCTCCAGACACCGCTGTCCGCCGTTTTCCTCGCTGTCGCGACGAGTTTCAGACCGTAGACGTTGCACGTATCGCTGTCACTTCACCCACTCATTGTGTAACGGTTAGTACCCCTACCTATAATTTATAACCCACACCGTAATTTAGAGAACCTAATAAAACAGATCGGTTAGACGTCGTAGGGACTCGTTGTAACGTTGTTATGATCAAAAACAGCTTAATCTGAATTTGTGTTTTATCAAACTAGTGAACCGTCATCACCATAGCGTAGTACCCATCGAGACGTTTCCGACGACACCAAGAACGCCAAAAACAGGCAAGTGTGCAATTAGATATGAATTTTTGAAGTTTGATGCTTAATACGTCACTTTTACTCTATGCTGCATAACTTGGAATTTATACGTGAAATGACGCATGAAAACGATGCCATGATATTCTGGACTAAAAATATGACCCAACGATATATAATTTAATATGCTTTAACTCTAAACAACGACGAAGAAAATCGATTCCTGTAGCAAGTTCGTTAAAAAACTCATGTTCAACGTTATTTTAAGATTGTTGTAAATGTTGTTCAACCCACTCATGCTTATTGAAAATGTTGTATAAACAAAGTAATAATGATAATGCTAAATAACTACATGTCTTGGAATGTTTAACAAGTTGTAACATCGTGAAAATCGTGCGCCTCGAAGGCGGAATCGTGAATTCGTGATGTCGTGTGAGTCGACTAGGTTGGCTCGTGTTCCAGCACAAAATTGGCGTGGGATTAGGGTTGAGCGGCCACTAGGCATATGAAAGGGTCCCCTCTTCAAGAGCACCATCCGCATGCGGTGGGGTAGCGTCAATCACGGTAAACCCCCGTGAGAAGAACGACTCACTCATTACGACCTAACGGCGAGAACCCTATGATAGATGTGAAATATTGACAAGAAACATGCAACACTAACATGGTCTCAGTAATTTGACATGCTAATGAACTGAAGAAAATTTACCTTACTTTACCTTACTTCTTGAAACTGCTTAGAACTGCATGATAGGAATGTCTCGTTCATTTCATTATAATTGGCATGTTTACATTTATTGCAGTCATCTCTTTTAATTATTTAATGTCTTTTAAAAATTCATATCATTTGTATATCTTGCCTTGGGTTTCTAACATTTTCTTGCAGACCCTTGCTGACATACATTCATGTTTTTGGATGTATGTCAGATTCCGAGTTTGAGCGCTAGGAGTATTCTCTCGAGACGCCTAACTTAGAGAGCCAGAGTTCGCCGTAGATGCCGAGTCTCTCCTTGCGGAGGACTAGGGACCTTCACCGTCGTCTTCTTTCTTTAGTTTACTTTCAGTTGTTGTTGTTGTTTAGTGTATGTTTCTTTTGTTGTTACTTTAGCCCTGTTGTGGCTTGTTGTTTAATTTCGTGTATGGACTTGATATTTCTGGATGTGGCTTTATCTTTTGAATGTATCCTTATTATTCTGAAAATCACGCAAGGACCTGCCCTATTTTTTTATCACAGACGCTCATTGAACTCGAGCTTCACCACTCCAGTTCTTGCGGACCAGGTAACGCTCTCGCTTCCGGTGTCTTTTGGGAAGCGGGGTGTTATAGGTTTTGAGTTTTCCCCCCTTTAAGTATTGTAAGAAACTTTTGATTTTGATTATTGAATCTTATTTCTTTTAATTGTATTGTGATTGCTATTGTCTGCACTGTTGCCTCAATTTGTGTTATCCTTCCAATCCTTAATCCATAACCCTAGAATAATTTCATTTGCTGATCTCATGAGTAGTGAGTAGTCCTTGGTCTAGGGCTATATAGGGCCCTATCGAAGGGATTGAATGAGGTAGATCACCCAAAATATCAATACAATTAGATTATAGTCATGGAACAAGATTGGATAAGAGCCCTATTCAACTCATCCTATTAACAAGCTACACAGTATTCACCATCGACGACCCGGCAAGGTTTTGAGTTGATGTTCCTAGTAGATGGTTGATAATCTAGTGCACGGCATCGACGAACCATCGGACACACTCACTAGAACCACCTATATTGTAGTGGCCGACGAACCAATGGGACTGTGATAGGGGTTCAGTCTATTCTCCGAGTCCTCCCTTACGGTTAGACGTTGGGAGGACGAGCATTGAACCTTAGTCATCATCGATGCATTTAATCCTTGGATTAAGAAGCTAGACCTACCCATTTCAAGACATTCAATTGCGGCAATTTGCTAGCCCTAACATTCTTCCCTAACTGAATTCTCCCCTAACTCGACCTCATTTCACTTCTGAGTCATCAATCTTCGTAGCTATATGAAACTCGACATTAGTCTCTGATTCAGCCTCACCTCCATGACCTACTGCATTCAACCCATATGCTTTCGCTATTTAAAACCCTAACAAGTTTTTGGCGCCATTGCCAGGGAGGCAAACAGCTTGACTTTGCACTCGTAGAGAGTTTAATAGACTGTATTTTCCTTTCACTTTTTTTGTTTACTGACGGTTTCTCATTATTCTCTCTCTATAGTCACAGGAGAACATGACAACGGGATAGGGAAGGAATAGAACCAACAAGATCTATCATGGACTTCATGGCTCTGTGCGGTAGCCCCCCCCGTCATGTATAACATGCCCACCGGTCCGAGCTGCTAAATTTGAGTTGAAAATCGAACTGATCCTCCTTATACAACAAGACCAGTTATGTGGATCACACCTAGAATACCCCTTCAATTATCTAAATATCTTCCTGGAGAAATGAAACACTATTAAAATAAAGGATGTCACAGAAGACACTGTTAAGCTTCGACTCTTCCCATTCTCCCTCAAGAGCAAGGCCAAGGAGTGGCTCAGGAGTAATGACCCCCAATACCTTCTCAACTTGGGACATGTTATCGAAGGCCTTTCTCAATCAATTATTTCCTCCCGAGAAGACAATGAAACGACGGAATGAGATCACGTCTTTCAAACAACGTGATCAGAAGTCACTCTACGAAGCATGGGAGAGACACACGGGACTCCAACGTAGGCGTCCTCATCACGGAATCCCAGAATGGCTGGTTATTTCAAACCGTTTATAACGGGCAAAGACATGATTGGAAAATTGTCGACGCCGTAGCTGGCGGTGCTATAATAATGAAGACAATTGATGCTGCTAAAGTATTATTGGAAGAAATGGCTTTGAATGATCATCATTGTGGCAATTACATGGATGTGCAGACACCGACAGACTAAGTGAGCACAGATGTTTTGGCGTATTTCTCCAATAAATTTAACCTCCTGTCGCAGCAAATCACCCAAGTACAACATGAAGCACACAGATCACGCAATCACCAACAATCTGCTAACACCATCCACCAGAGCTGGGGTTACCAGGGGCCTAGGCCACCCATGCAATGGCATTATTAGAGTGCAAATCTTCTTCCTAACCCCCAAACGAGATATACACCACTTGCACTACTAGGACCCTTGCAGAAGTCTATGCTAGAGAGCAAAATGGGGGATTTCATTGCCGCCCAGAATGAGAAAAACAACCACGTCCAAAACTCCATTCAACATGCGATCTTGAAGCTTGATTCCTTCACAACACAATGGGAGATGATTTCATATCAATTTGCCCAATTGTCCCAGAAGTTTATTCGGCTCGTGCGACCACTAGACCAATCAGGATACCACATTGATGTGGTCACTTTAAGGAGCGGAAGGAGATTTGAGGGCCAAGGAAGTGACTCACAGATCGTAAACCCAGCAGAGGTGAATGCTGATGAAGACCCCTAGATATCTGTAAAGGGCATCGATGGAGGTAATTGCTCCAAGAAAGGAATACATGACAACTCTACCGAACTGCTGAGGACATATGTGCAACAAATCCCATTTCCCATAGACTGGCAAGGGCAAGGCTCAAACAGAAATACGAGAAATTCATGGACACCCTGAAGGACCTACAAATAAGCATTCCATTCTTAGAGGTGATGACCGAGACCCCGTCATATGCGAAATTTCTTAAGGATCTACTTACCAACAATGGAAGAGCGACAATTATGCTCTCGAAAGATTGTAGTACTATCCTCCAAAAATAAACTCCCAGAGAAATTGGAAGATCTGGGGAGTTTTTCTATTCCATGAATGATTCGAAACAAGTTCATTCATAGAGCACTATGCGACCTCGACGGTAATGTAAGCCTTATGCCACTCTCTGTCTGCAAGAAGCTCAACATGGGGGAACTAAAGCCATCATCGATATCCCTTCAGTTGGTCGATCGATCGATAAATATCCACTCAGAGTCCTAGAGGATGTACCCATCCATGTCATAAAATTGATCATCTCGTATGATTGTGTTATAATGGAAATGGCAGAGGACTCGTAGATCCTGATCATTCTGGGCAGGCCATTCTTGGCTACCGATGGATCCATGACAGACGTAAAGAACGACAAATTATCTTTGAATGTGTAGCAAGATAAAGTCAAAGTTGAACTCCAAAAATCTATGGGACTGCCTGCTGCCCCGACGCTTATTACCAAATAGACCTACGAGATGAGTTGATGGAAGAAATATCCATGGAAGGCATGCTGCCAGGCCTGTTCGAGGAATTCCTCTCTGATGTCATAGATCACAAGCATGATGAGAATACCGAAGTTCATGAGGAAGTCTTGAATGTGCAACCGGGGTGCGAAATACCTTGGACTAGCAACGAGGTTCCAGCAGATATATCAAGGCTTGAAATGGTGAAAGAGGAGAGTCCCACACCACCTGAGGTAGAATAAAAGCACCTCTCTAAAAACTTGAAGTATGCATTTCTAGGGAAAATTCGACCTACCCAGTTATCGTCAATGCTTCGCTTAGTGCCACCCAACTTGAAGGATTATTGAATGTTCTCTGTCAATATAGAGGTGTCCTAGGCTATAGCATTGACGATATCAAGGGTATTAGCCCATCCTTATGCTTGCACATGATCCCACTTGAAGATGGTCATTCCCCATCCATTGAGCCTCAAAGGCGTCTCAATCCAAACATGCAAGATGTAGTTAAAATGAAGTCATGAAAACTACTTGAAGCGGTGATAATCTACCCTATGTCTCATAGTCCGTGGGTTAGCTCGGTTCAAGTAGTTTCAAAAAAGGGAGGAATGATCGTCGTCAAGAGTGAGAAGGACGAGCTGATTTCAACAAGAACGGTCACCGGGTGGTGCTTGTTGACGTGCGTTTATATTTCATATATTTACGCACGTTTTCTTCCGTGTTTTTCCGTATTTTACTGCCGTCTTTTATTCGTTTTCTCGTGTTTTCTTGTGTTTTCTTGTTTTCTTGTTTTCTTTCACTTTTCCGTGTTTTCCGTGTTTTACACGAGATTACTGGCATTTGGGGGCATAAAACGATGATATCATGTGTCCCCGGAGCAACGGGAGGAGTCACGCGTGATCCAGGGGTCAAACGACGAAGATTGCATCTTTCAGCCCCTCACCCGGTCGGTTGGTCATCACCAACCGATCGGGTGATGCACGCGTGCACCACCCGGGCGCAGCTTGGAGGTCACGAGAAGTCACCCGGTCGGTTCAGTGACCGGGTCAAAAGCTCAAAGTCTCTGGAAATTCGAAGCTGATTACCAACCGATCGGGTAACCTTCACCCGATCGGTTCACCTGTAGCTGAATTTCAACAGCCCAAACTCGAAGATCCAACCGGTCTCTTCACCCGGTCCGCACCAAGATCCAACTGGTCGGCACCAAGATCCAACCGACCGCACCAAGTTCCAACCGACCGGTTCATACTGACCGGGTGAAACCCCGCTTTGCGCTGTAATTTTGTGAAGCGGCTCACCCGACCGGTTGACTTGTCAACCGATCGGGTGATGTCGTTTTCTATAAATAGAACCCTAGGTTTCCCAGATTCGGGAGTTGGTTATTTTTTACTGTTTTCTTCATTTTGGGACGGATGTAATTTTCCAGTTTTTGTAAGTTTTCGGATCTTTGTAAAACTTTAGTATTATCTTAATTGCTTTACTACCATTGCATTTCTATTGTCTGATTATGATTTTGACGGTTCATTTTCGTTTAGATCGCTTTTTAATGAATATTTGTGAGTAGTTCCCAAATCTGGGATTTTGGCGGAAACCCCTTCGGGGGCTCTTCCCGATGCGTCCATAGGGTTAGGAAATCGATAGGGATTAGGAATCTAACGGTTACGCGGGGTGTTTTATTGTCATCGGCGGGAAAAAGACCGCCTTTGACCGTTGGGCCAAGGGGGGATAAACTTGGCGGTTGACTCCCTAGCCATAGCTCGCGCCCTTAGCGTAGACGCCGAATCCTAGCGCGCGGGAGCGACAGGATGATACGTTGGGAGTTATCGTTGCAAGCTTAGTGCTCCCAGAGTCGATCAGTGTTAATGGACACGGGAGTGCCCACTGATCGAACCCAGGAAGTCCGGCGTATCATCCTGGGCACCGACCGGAATATCGGGCCCATGGGATGCCGGTACCACTTTCAGAGGCAACGTCCCACCATTAGACCCTAATTCCGATCGCCATCCTACCCGTAGGCCGTATCGGCGAGAGTTGCTCGTTGGGGTCGAAACCAAAGTCCCGGGTTTTTCCTTCATATTGTCTACACCTTGCATTCCTTTACCGTGACAACCCATCAATCGATCTGGGCTAGCTCGCCCATGGGGTGACTTTGATCCTCTTTGACACAAGCACATCCTCGCCTCCCTGTGTTCGACCCCCAAGCCACACTACAACACCGTGCGCTTGCGGTTACAAATATTTATATTTCCCACGCCCCCGTTCGCACAATTGCACACGTCCGGCGCACAAGAGCCGCGCCCGGCGGGGGCACCGGTCAAGTTTATGGCGCCGTTGTCGGGGAGGCAACGTGCTTGTTATTTTAGGATCTCATGAACCCTAGTGTCTAGCTCTCATCCCTACCTCGCGATAATTTTTTCATTCTTCTTTTTCCTTTTTATTTTCTTATTTTTATTTTTATTTTTATTTCTTATCTTATTTGTTTCTTTCCCACTTGTCGCTTCACGGGTGTTTGTTGTTTTTCATGCGCAGGAGTTCAAGAAGTCTCGACGACTTGATCCCCGTTGATCCAGAGATAAACACCACACTAAGGCGTTTGGCCGATGAGAAGCGAAGAAGAGAGGATCCTGAAGCCATGGGGGAGAACACCCCGTCTCACAAGTCCTTGTTGGAGTATTCGATGCCTTCCATCGAGTCCACCTCCACCATCCGTCCTCCAGCTATTACGGCCCAAAGCTTCGAGCTTAAGCCGTCTTTGGTGACGTGGATCCATCAGGATAAATTTTCAGGTACACCCATGGAGAGCCCGATTGAGCATCTAGACTCCTTCTTGGAGAAATGTGACACCTTTCGGATAAACGGTGTCACAACTGAGGCGATCCGACTGAAGCTATTCCCCTTCTCCTTGCGAGATAAAGCCAAGCTGTGGCTTAGGGGGAAGGACCCAAATACGTTCAACACCTGGGAGAAGCTCTCAAATGCTTTTCTGACGAAGTTCTTTCCACCGGGGAAGACCATGAAGCTGAGGAGTGAGATCTCCTCCTTCTCCCAGGCCAGCCACGAGTCCTTGCATGAGGCTTGGACAAGATACAAGGAGATGCAGAGAAGATGTCCCCACCATGAGCTCCCCAAGTGGCAGATCATAAATCTGTTTTATAATGGGTTGAGGGACGATTTAAAATCTTCCATGGACGCCGCGGCTGGAGGGTCCTTCATGTCGAGAAGCGAAGAAGATGCCGGACAGATTCTTGAAAATATGGCATCCAACAATGAATGGTGGTGTGACGAGAGAGCCACACCAAGATCTGGGGGCATCCATAGAGTGGAAGACATCGACAAATTGTCAAGCAAGTTTGACTTGCTGTCAACCTAGATCTCCGCATTGATGGTAGGCGCCGGTGGCGCCGGTTCACAACAGATTGCTGTGGTAGAATCCGAAGTTTTTGGAGAGTTTGACGGTGGTGACATCTCACCACCGTTGGATCATGCGAGCGCATTGTTTTACAATCCTACGGGGAATGCGCCATTTCCACCACGAACCAACTCAAACCCGGCCTACTCTCCCAATAACCGGAATCATCCGAACCTTAGTTATCGGGCGCCATATCAACAGCTGGCTCAGCAACAACAGCAGATATATTAGCCGGCTAGGCCCCAGCAGCAGCAGTTTCAGCAGCAACAACCTCCACCACAGTATCAACAGTATGCTCCTAGGAATCAGCAGCCCACCCAGCAGCAATACGGCCAGCAGAGGGCCATTTCTCCGGTTGAATCCCTCCTGACTCAATACATCGCCAATCAGGACAAAATAAATCTGAAGCTGGAGATGGGACAAAGAGTCCTCACTGATCAGGTGACCCAACTGGGGTTACAAGTGGCTAACCTTCAAAGACCGTAGAGTCTTTTACCGCCACAGCCTGAGGTGAACCCGAGGGGGGTAAATCGGACCTTGGCGCTCACACATGAGCATGAGAATGTGTCCGCCATCGTCTTGAGGAGCGAAACGCAAATGCCTACGAGAGAGCCCCCCCAAGGACCGGAAACACCGTTGATCGTGGAACGACCAATTGAGAAACTAAATGACGACGGTGCGTCGTCACCAAAGCCAACTACTCCGGAGGGAGTTCATAGAGAGGAGAAGAAGAAGGATGAGGAAGGGAACCCAAGAGTGTTCAAGCCTGTTGTGCCTTTCCCACAACGGCTTGCCAAGGCCAAAAACGATGAGAAGTATGGCAAATTCTTTGCCATGGTGAAAGATATGAGCATTCAAATCCCCTTCCTAGATGCTATAAAGACGATCCCCTCCTATGCAAAATTCTTGAAAGACTTGGTGACACGGGGATCTAGAAAACAGAAGGTCGTGTTAACGACGGAGTGCAGCGCACTTATTCAGCGGACAAATCCGCCCAAGCTCAAGGACCCCAGAAGTTTCTCCATCCCTTACTCTATTGGGGAAGTGCAAATCCAAAGGGCGCTCTTCGATCTTGGCATGAGCGTCAGCTTAATGCCCCTATCTTTATACAAGAGAATAGGGATGGGAGACTTGGAGCCCACCGGCATGACATTACAACTTGCTGACCGTTCGGTCAAGTACCCGGTGGGAGTAGTGGACGACCTCCCCGTCGATGTGAAAGGAGTACATGTACCGGTTGACTTCGTGGTGATGGACATGCCAGAAGACAAGCATACCCTAATTATTCTTGGACGACCATTTATGGCAACCGCCGGAGTTTTGATAGACGTGAAGAATGGGAAGCTTTCCCTCAGTGTGGGCCAAGAAAGATTCGAATTTGACTTAGGCTTGTCGATGAAGCATCCAAATCCCCCGGACGATCCGAGTACCAGTATGCTGAAGAATGAAGAAGATAGAGCTGTTGAAACAAGTGCCTGGGAAGTGCGCTCAAGGAATCCCCCCGATAGCTTGGGGGACCTTGGAGAGCAAGTGGGCTCCCCAAAGAATGAAGTTGCTAATGAGGCGGTCGCACGACATGTGATCCCTCCTGGATTCCCTAAGTCTCCTCCCACGAGGAGAAAAGGAAAAGAACCCATGGACCTCACCAGTGATGAGGTCTGGATCTTGAAAAAGATGGCGGTAGACGCCAATTTGAGGGAGAAGCCCCCGGATCCTATCGACAAGGGGAGGATAGTCGAGCAAATCTTTTTACAGCCGCTGACTACACCAATAGCCACAACCTCTGGAGCTGAAGAGATGACGGATTTTGGGCATCACCCGCATCACCCACCATGAACATCATCAACGGGCGTCGAGCTAAACGACGTTAAACAAAAGAGCTTCATGGGAGGCTACCAATGTTCTAAACTTTTACTTCTGTTTTTAGGACTTTTTCTTAACTTAATTTTATCTATTTTTATAAATAAATCCATCCGCAAGAACTTTCGTCGTGAAACTTAGGCGATTTTTGGGTTTTTGTAGAAAACAAGGCCCCAACCGACCGGGTGATAACTCACCCGATCGGTTGGGATGTATCAGCTAACAGCCGTGTCTGTCACCAAATGAACCGATCGGGTGGAGAAAGAACAGACCGGGTGAACAGACCGGGTGACCTGGGGAAACTCTCGGGAAAATTTCAGTATTCATCAACCGACCGGGTGACAATATGCGAGACCGGATGAGGGACCGGGTAAGAAACTCTGAGTTCTCAGGAAAGTGTGTGGAGCGGCGAACCGATCGGTTGAGTTCTCAACCGATCGGGTCGCATGTAGCGTTTCTTCAGCATCAAATTTCGACCACGAAGTCAACCGATCTGGTGACAACTCACCCGACCGGTTCGACTTAAATCCCTATAAGTAGCAGCCCCCGCCCGTTCGATCCGCCTTCGCCCATTTTCGAATCCCAGACCGACGTTTCGCCTTCTCCTCTTGCGCCTGACCTCATTTTTCCCCTAAATCAACCCCAATCGACCCCCCTCCTCTCCCAATCCATCTCTCCATTGATTTCTCTCCATCTTCCTCGATTCCACCCGCACACAAAACCCTAACTTTCACCCATTCTCCCAAAATTTCGAAACTTGCTGAAGAGATTGTCGCGGCTTCACACGTGCTGCTATCGAGTAGCATTGGGGCGTCTACGAGCAACGATCTTCATCTCATTTGGGTAAACTCGCTCCTTAGCTTAATTTTTATTTTACCCCAGAAATTCCATTTTGCTCGTTAGTCGTGTTTGTGTTTATTCATTGTATTTTGCATACTCACACACACACATGACTCCCGCACAATGCCTCCCCGCTGTGCTATGCCCACCGACGCCAGCTCTTCCAACCCTAGGCCCACTCGTCGCGCTCGTCGCACGCAACCACCCGCTCAACCCACCACCACCAATCCATCCACCACCCCACGCACCACTCCCCATCCTCATGTTTACGATCCCGAATACGGGATGTCATTCCGAGACGATGACCAAGCCGACCGATTCGCGGCCATAATCCTCCTAGCTGGACATAGTGGTCGGGTAACTCAGGAGTCCGTCGACCGAGACCTCCCCTTTCTTCAAAGCTTCATTCCCCACATCCGTGAAGACCCGCCCGATGTCTCCGAGCTCCACATTCCACCCCCCACGACTCCTGGTCCCCAGCACAGGCCCCCATCACCACCCCTAGAGGGTGGTGCCCCTGCTTGACTTTTTCCCATCCCGCTTGTGTCCCCCCTATGTTTGCGCCCATCTGTCTTTGCGGGGCCCTGATTTGTCACTGCTAGGGGGAGGACACATTCACGTGTCGCATCACTTCCTTTTTATTTCTTTTCTTTAACTTTCTTTGTTTTTTGACATCCCCCTTGCATATTTCTGCACTTTCACGCTCATATTTCATTGCTAGCATTGTCATGACTAGCTTGGGGGAAGTCTATTTTGCTGTGTTGTCGTGTTTTGTTTTCTCTTTGTGTGTGTGTGTGTGCTTGTTTTACTTTTTGTCGTGTCATGTCGTGTGCTTTGATCGTGTCGTGTCGTGTCGTGTAGTTTGTTCATTTTTCTTTTTCTTACTTTTTCTATTTTCGTGTTGTGTGGTTTGATTTTGATTTTACTTTATTTTAAGTTTCTTGTCGTATCTGTGTTTTTCATTTCTTTTTGTATCGGTGCGTATTCCCCCCCATTTTCATTGCCCTCACGTACTCACTCTTATTGCATTAAGGGCAATGCAAGCTTCAGCTTGGGGGAGTCGCACTTTGTGCGTCATTTGAGTCTTTCTTTTTCGTTTTTGTGTCATTTTCATCGTGTTTTTAATTTTTCTTCTCTTCTTTTTATCTCTTTCTCCTAGAGATGAACCCTATGATGAATTGCCACAAAATCACACACACCTAGCGTAGCATCGATAATCACACTCACTGACCCTAGGATATCGAGTCCCCCTGCATTTCACGCATCGTGGGTCCACTTAGCTTTTTCACGAGTCGTGTGTCGTGCCTAGCCGTGTGGTGTGCTTCTACTTTGTGATTCGCTTTATATACCTGTCTAGGAATGACCCCTAGATTATCATGTTTCGATATGAATATGCAGTACTTATTTCTACTGTCTGCTTCTTCTGCATGCTATATATATCGTACCCTTCATTTCGCATGTGTCGAAATTCCACAATTAAGGACTAGGATAACCCATTAAGCCCATGGTCTATTTAGCGAGAATAGTTTCCTTTGCCCAAGTGTTTAGATTCCGACTTCTTTTTTGTTTTACTTGGTGCAAATCCCCTCGCCGTGTACCGTTCTCCCACTTGGGAGAGTACACATGTGTATAGCCAAAAAACCCCAAAAAAATCCAAAAAAAAGGAGAAATGAAAAGAAAAACCCAAAAAGAAGAGAAATAAAAAGAAAAGAAAAAAAAAATATTGTATAGCCAAAAATCCAAAAATATCACAAATACCCAAAACCCAAAAAAAAAATTCCCGTGTGAATATTTTCCTACTTGCCGAGAATAAAGGGAAGGCGAGAATTTGCACCAAGTGTTATTCTCCACATCATCTCAACCCCCATCGGTTTCGAAAACACTTGGCTTAGGAACTTTTTAGCTAGTATCTAGGCTATAGTGGCGTGATTTCCCTAACCCTAGTTGTGGAGTCCCCGACGCATGATATGTTTCGATTCTCTCTATTCTCATGCATGCTTGAACTATAAATTCACCGCTTTATTCAATTCGAATCGATATTTGGGTCATTTCCTGGATTTGTGTATATCGAGCTTTATTGCACATCGTAGATAGTGACACCGTCTGCTAGCGCACGACCACTGTAACGACTGGTTTTTGTGTAATTGGATTATCTATATTAAAATATATGCTTGGTGGATTTTCCCCTTGGATGTGTGGTTTTCGTCGCCATAGCTTTCACTTTCTATCGTTTCGTCGTGATTTTCTAGCTTCTTCCTTCGATCGTCGATTTCGGAGTAGGTCATTCATGATGAGCTTCAAATCGCTCATATCTTAGAGTTAGAGTGATCTTAGAAGCCATAGGAATCTTCCCGAAGCTCTGCGATTCAAATCGGCACTTTTAGTGCATCTTAGTTGGTTCGAGAAGGGGAACCAACCGACTAGATTGAGATCTAGTCGGTCGGCAACTCTACTCAAACCGACTAGTTCCTTGGATTAATTTTACTTAAGTTACTGTTTCGGTTTAGTCGGTCTAAGTTCATCTTTCGATCGACTAGTTGTTAAACTAGTCGGTTAAGTTTTGTACTCAGACCGACTAATTCTTAGTCTTCTGTGCAGTCGAGTACTGTTCATTCTTAGTCGGTCTAAGAACGTTCATCGACCGACTAGATGAGAAACTAGTCGGTCAGTAGTTGTTCTTTGACCGACTAAATCTAAATCCTATTTCTGTACAGGAGTTACTGTTTGGACTTAGTCGGTCTGCGTTGGTCAACCGACCGACTAGTTCTCAAACTAGTCGGTCAGTGGTTTTTCTCTGACCGACTAATCAGTGCCAAAACCCTAATTTCTGGGCAGCCGCCATCCCTTCCTATTTAAACCCCTCCCAAACGTTTTCTTCTCCTTCCTCACGACCCAAAACCCTAGTTTCTCCCCCATTGAGCCCCCTACTACCTCAAACCCTTATTCCTTCATCCCAAGCCCAAAATCCATCATCCAAACTCTCCCTTAACACTTTCTACCTCTCATCTTCCTCAAAATCTCATCAAACCCCCAAAATCCCCCAAAACCCAATTTCTCCAAACTTCTCCATCCATTTCCAGATCTGAACCATAGGTTTCCCCGGATCGTTCTTCTGTTGCCGTGCTCGCTCGGCATCGATCTTTCGCTTCTATACGGTAGGGTTCGATCCTTTGGTTTTCTCATGACTCTCCTTGTGATTTTATTAAAACCCTAATAATAAACTAGGTGGATGTTGTTTGATGATTGTTTCTCTGTGGCAGCGATTTCCTCTCCGTAGATAACTTTTGTGGCGTCCCTCGTTGATCATCTTCCTTGGCGTGAGGCAAGTGAAACTTGCATCTCTTGATTTGGGCCATGTCTTAGGCCATTTCCTTGTTTTAGCGTTTAAGAGACCAGACAGTGAAAGGATAGCCGTCTAGACGCCATTGACTTAGCTTGACAACGAAGCTTGGTCCGTCACCTTCATCATGCTTGTATGTCACGTTTACTTTCCCTTAACGGTACGCGTATTAACTGTTCATGTCATCCATGCATCCTTAACTGCTATTGCATTTTAACTGCCATGTTTAATTTAAATTAACGGTACGCGAATATGTTCATGTCATTGCATTTTGCCTGTCACGTTTAATTTCAATTAACGGTACGCGAATATCTGCTCATGTCATTGCATGTTGAATACTCATCGTGATTGCATAGCTTTGCTACATACTAGTGCTACTTGTTCCGGCTAGGTGCACCCCTACGCCATACTTGTACTTCCTGGCTCATGACCAGAAGCAAGCATAGTGAGTTGCTAACCCCAACGCTCGATATTGAGGCTAGGTGCACCCCTATGCCAAATACACTTCCTGATTCGTGATATAGAAAGCAAGCTCCCGTGAGGGGCAACCCTGGCTCATTTACTGGGCTCATGTGCAGGGATCCTGGCTTGTCTACATGTGGGTGTTGGGGGTAAGAGTTAAGCGGCCAATCAACTGGGAGTCTGCCCGATCAGCAACTGCAGTTGTAAGGCGTAAACTCTGGGTTTTGGGGTAGTTGTTAAGCGGCCACTCAGCGTGAATGCCAAACCGTTCAGCTGTAAGGCGTAAACATCTACAAAAAACTTGAAACGTGACTAGTGAAATGATTGAGATTGTTAGTAGCTTGGCTACTCTTGACTTGTCTCGATAATTGTTCTCTTGTACTTAATGTTTCACCATGTCTTGCTTGTGCACTCATGTTATGACTGCCATGTCATGCATACTATAACTGCTAGGTTGCTAGTTTACCTTCCTTTCAGTTTCCTTGCTCAAGTCTTTTTAGACTTGCTGACATGTGCCCCTTTCTCTTTGGGTGTCGCATGTTAGTTGCCGAGCCAGAGCTTGTTGCAGAGGACGTTGTGTTTGCTGTGGAGGAGTCTTGTGGACACCGGTGACTTTGTTGAGTTTCCCTTTATGTTTTAGGATTCCTGTTACTTGTCGGTGCGCGGCACCTTTGTTTTGTATGTTATACTTTGTAGGCCATGTTGGGCCTTAGACTCTTTTTCATTTAGCCTGGTGGCTTTTCTGTGATACTGTAATTCATTCAATGGATATTCAGAGATTTCTCTTTTGTCTCTTTCCTTTATTATTATTGTTGTTTCGTTTGCGTTGCAAGGACCTGCCATATGATAATTTATACGCTTATCAGACTTGGAGTTTCACAGCTTCAAGTCTGAGCGGACCTTCTCATGTCTCGCCTCCACATTTTTGGGAAGCGGGGCGTGACAACCACACTCACTCGCGCTTCACCGCGTGGGCCCACGGCACTTGTTTGGACTCGTATTCCTAGGTTTAGTGATGTGATTTGGCGTTTTCTTGCTTGATGTGTCGTTTTTGATTTTGTTGGCCCTGACGGGCGATCTAGGATATAGAGTTTTCTTTTTCTCTCTTTCTCTCTATTTTTCCCCTCCGAGCTCCTACTCTCACTCGTCTTCCTCGAGGACGAGGAAGAGTTTAGCTTGGGGGATTTTGACGTGCGTTTATATTTCATATATTTACGCACGTTTTCTTCCGTGTTTTTCCATATTTTACTACCGTCTTTTATTCGTTTTCTCGTGTTTTCTTGTGTTTTCTTGTTTTCTCTCACTTTTCCGTGTTTTCCGGGTTTTGCAGGAGATTACTGGCATTTGGGGCATAAAACGATGATATCATGTGTCCACGGAGCAACGGGAGGAGTCACGCGTGATCCAGGGGGTCAAACGACGAAGATTGCATCTTTCAGCCCCTTACCCGGTCGGTTGGTCATCACCAACCGATCGGGTGATGCACGCGTGCACCACCCGGGCGCAGCTTGGAGCTCACGAGAAGTCACCCGGTCGGTTCAGTGACCGGGTCAAAAGCTCAAAGTATCTGGAAATTCGAAGCTGATTGCCAACCGATCGGGTGACCTTCACCCGATCGGTTCACCTGTAGCTGAATTTCAACAGCCCAAACTCGAAGATCCAACCGGTCTCTTCACCCGGTCCGCACCAAGATCTAACCGGTCGGCACCAAGATCCAACCGACCGCACCAAGTTCCAACCGACTGGTTCATACTGACCGGGTGAAACCCCGCTTTGCGCTGTAATTTTGTGAAGCGGCTCACCCAACCGGTTGACTTGTCAACCGATCAGGTGATGTCGTTTTCTATAAATAGAACCCTAGGTTTCCCAGATTCGGGAGTTGGTTATTTTTTACTGTTTTCTTCATTTTGGGACGGATGTAATTTTCCAGTTTTTGTAAGTTTTCGGATCTTTGTAAAACTTTAGTATTATCTTAATTGCTTTACTACCATTGCATTTCTATTGTCTGATTATGATTTTGACGGTTCATTTTCGTTTAGATCGCTTTTTAATGAATATTTGTGAGTAGTTCCCGAATCTGGGATTTTGGCGGAAACCCCTTCGGGGGCTCTTCCCGATGCGTCCATAGGGTTAGGAAATCGATAGGGATTAGGAATGTAACGGTTACGCGGTGTGTTTTATTGTCATCGGTGGGAAAAAGACCGCCTTTGACCGTTGGTCCAAGGGGGAATAAACTTGGCGGTTGACTCCCTAGCCATAGCTCACGCCCTTAGCATAGACGCCGAATCCTAGCGTGCGGGAGCGGCAGGATGAGACGTTGGGAGTTATCGTTGTAAGCTTAGTGCTCCCGGAGTCGATCAGTGTTAATGGACACGGGAGTGCCCACTGATCGAACCTGAGAAGTCCGGCTATCATCCTGGGCACCGACCGGAATATCGGGCCCATGGGATGCCGATACCACTTTCAGAGGCAACGTCTCACCATTAGACCCTAATTCCGATCGACATCCTACCCGTAGGCCATATCGATGAGAGTCGCTCGTTGGGGTCGAAACCAAAGTCCCGGGTTTTTCCTTCATATTGTCTACACCTTGCATTCCTTTACCGTGACAACCCATCAATCGATCTGGGCTAGCTCACCCATGGGGTGACTTTGATCCTCTTTGACACAAGCACATCCTCGCCTCCCTGTGTTCGACCCCCAAGCCACACTACAACACCGTGCACTTGCGGTTACAAATATTTAGATTTCCCACGCCCACGTTCGCACAATTGCACACGTCCAGCGCGCAAGAGCCGCGCCCGGTGAGGGCACCGGTCACATGTGCATCGACTACCAGAAATTAAATAAAGCCACCAGAAAGGGCCACTTTCCTCTCCCTTTCATTGACCAAATGCTCGAAAGATTGGCTAGACACTCTTTCTTTTGTTACTTGGACGGATATTCAAGGTTCTTCCATATCCATATCCATCCAATTGGCCAAGAGAAGACCACATTCACATGCCCCTATGGCACCTTCGCATATCGAAGAATTCCGTTTGGGTTATGTAATGCACCTACCACTTTCCAGCGCTGCATGATCTCAATCTTCTCCCATTTAGTAGAACATATCATGGAGGTATTCATGGATGACTTCTCGGTCTACGGAACAAACTTTAATGGTTGTTTGGAAAATTTAACCAAGGTATTGCGTAGGTGCCAAGAAGTCAACTTAGTGCTGAATTGGGAGAAATGCAACTTCATGGTTCAAGAGAGGCTAGTCCTAGGACATGTAATTTCTAATAGAGGCATTAAGGTTGACAAGGCTAAGGTTGAGGTCATCGAGGGATTACCGCCCCAACTAATGTTAGAGGAGTGAGAAGCTTCCTTGGTCACGTGGGGTTCTATCACCGATTCATTAAGAACTTCTCGAAAATTGCTCGATCCTTAACCGAAATCCTTGCCAAAGATGACCCGTTTGTTTTTACTGATGCTTGTCTTGAGGCATTTGACTGGTTAAAGGAAGCTCTTATCTCGGCAGCTATAATTCAACCGCGGGATTGGTCTCTCCATTTTGAGTAATGTGTGATGCAAGTGACCATGTGGTAGGAACCGTTCTTGGACAGAGAAAGGAAGGAAAAATTCATGCCATCCACTACGCCAGCAAGATCCTTGACGAAGCCCACATGAATTATACAACATCGGGGAGGGAGCTTTTGGTGGTGGTGTTTGCATGGAGAAATTCAGGTCATACTTGGTGGGGTCAAAGGTGATCGTACACATGGACTACACGACGCTTAAATATTTGTTGAGCAAGAAGGATGCAAAGCCGCATCTTATTTGCTGGATTCTGCTTCTCCAAGAGTTTGACATGGAGATTATGGAGACGAAAAGGGCAGAAAACATTGTGGCTGACCATCTATCGCGCCTCGTTCAGGAGAACCCAGGTGAACCCCTTCCTATCAATGACTCTTTCCCTAATGATCAGTTATACGCCATTGCCTCAGATGTTACTCCTTGGTTTACAGACATGGTCAACTTCCTTGCCGGTGGGTTCCTGCCTTACGGACTCACATCTCGTCAACGAAAGAAAATCTTCCACGATGTGAAAAAGTTCTTATGGGGTGACCCTTACCATTACAAATCCCGCACAGATGGAATTAATCAACGATGTATCCCAAATGATGAAATGACAGCCATAATATCTCACTGCCACGACTCACCATGCAGTGACCATGCGAGCACATCGAAAACTATGACAAAAATCCTCTATTACGTATTCTACTGGCCCTCCCTATTCAGAGATGTGAATGTGTTTGTGAAGAGTTGTGCCTGCTGCCAGAGGACAAGAAACATCTCTAGAAGAAATGAAATTCAGCTTAACTTAGGTTGAGATCTTCGATGTCTGGGGGATTGACTTCATGGGCCCTTTCCCATCAAGCTACAATAACTTGTACATTCTGGTCGCGGTAGATTACGTGTCAAAATGGGTTGAAGATATAGTCACATCGACAAATGATGCCTGAACCGTCTCGAAATTCTTCAAGATTATCATCTTCCCACTGTTTGGGGTCCCAAGAGTTATAATAAGCGACGGAGGAAGACACTACATAGAAAACAAATTTGAGGCCCTCCTAAAGAAGTATGTGGTACACCACCATCGGATTAGCTTACTACCCTCAAACAAGCAGGCAAGTCAAAATTTCAAATCGAGAGGTCAAATCTATATTCGAGAAGACGGTGATAACGTCATGCAAGGACTGGTCTCCGAAACTTGATGACGCCTTTGGGCATACCGAACCTCATTCAAGACACATATCAGAATTTCCCCCTGTAAGCTAGTATATGGAAAGGCTTGCCACCTGTCGGTGGAATTAGAACATAGGGCATTCTGGGCTGTCAGAAACCTGAACTTTGACTACACTAGCACAGAAGAGCACCGACTTCTTAGCTGAACGAGTTGGACGAGTTTCGGCTAAATGCCTATGAAACGCTCGCATCTACAAGGAAAATACAAAGAGATGACATGACAAGAAAATCTCCAGAAGAGAATTTCACGAGCGAGATCTAGTTTTGCTCTACAACTTAAGACTAAAGCTCTTCCCAGGAAAGTTGCGCTCTGGATGCAGGAGACCTTTTACAGTGACACAGGTTTTCCCTTACGGTGCTGTTGAGTTACTAGGAGAGCGAGGGAACTTCAAGGTAAATGGACACCGCCTTGAACACTATGTCTCTGGTGACCCTATCGGAGAAGATACATCATATGTGCCCACCACCTCTCCTCCGCCCAAGCAAATCTACGTCCCACCATTTCAGCACTGATGATATGCAATGGAAAAGTCACCAAAACCTATCATGCCGAACGAATAACCCATATAGATAGTCGAGCTAACGACGTTAAACAAGCGCTTCTTGCGAGGCAACCCAAGACTATTTCTCATTTTTCCTTTTCTTTTCACATCCTCCCGCCCCGCTAATTGTAATAAACTCCCTTTTTCTAAGTGTGCATGCCCTCAACAATGCGGGACATCCATCCTACATGTCGCCCCCAGACTTCTATGGCATGCTTCCACACGACTCGGGTAAAACTGTTCCTCTCCCCCACATCATACCTATCTCCTCACACAAGAGTGCCTAATGCATTGAAGACAATGCTTAGTCTTAGCTTGGGGTAGACATTTCACTCCTTACTTGGGGGAGGAACCCACCATGCCATTTATATGAAATTTCATATTTATGCTTGGTTAAACTCACTTCTGTCATGCACACTCTATATATCATGGCATGATCCCTTCCACCTCTTCATTCTCCCCCCATAGGCTCAACTCATTCCCGTGAATAAGCATGAATTTCCGTTCTCATATCTTCGTAGGGCCTAGATCGAGAATTTAGTTCGACTATCATAATGCACGAGTCTAGGCTTTGCCAATCGTGTTGAGAAGATCTTGCTCATCAGGACTTGGTCAAGAGTACAGTCTAGTCGCCCCTAAGCCATGTGTGAGTGATATGCTCTTTAAAAAGGGGAAAGATAAGAAAAAGAATAAGTGCATCATTCTTTCAGTCCCACCAAGTAGCCAAGTCTTTGTGCCTCAGGAAGCATTATAGATTCGTGTCGAATGGTGAAGATTTGGGGGAGTGCCTAGATAGAAATGGTCGATTTTAGTCGATTCGGGAAAGTAGACCCGATGGGCCCATCATGGCCCAATGCCCTAAGATCGTCTGATCCAGAAGTCATTGGCCGAAATCCCATTTTAGGAATCACCTAAGCCTTTAAAAATCGTGTGTGTACAAATATATTTCGAGCATGTCTATCACCTTGTTTTAATGACAACTAGCTCTGTCCTAGCCAACTCGGGTGAGTCGTGGTCATATGATTCGCAATTGTGCTTTAGCCTTCGTGAGTATAAGACAACAGTTGTACTCTTGTCGATCTACGCCCATATAGATAAATTTCTATGGATTTCACACTTTTCGTGTGGGCATTTATTGAATCTGATACTGTGTTGGATATTATCGATTTTGATTCTTGAATCTGTTATTGTGTTGGAGATGTTCTTGAGTCTTACGCCATATTTGATCGATAGATTTTTGCATGCTTGAACCTGAGTCTAATCTTGCCGCATACGTGATTTGTGTGCATGATTTGTTTGAAAGGGTGATCCTCAAATCTCCTAGCAAACTTCTCCTCGTTCCTTTCGCATTGCCTTGCCCGGGAACGAGCAAGGGTTTAGCTTGGGCGAATTTGTTAGGCATATTTTATACACATATTTCCTACCTTTCATCCCACGTTTTCCAATCATATGATACATCATTATTACTCTTTTCGTTTGTCTTTACCCACTTTATCCCACTTTATGCCTTCGGCATATATTTTGTATATTTCAGGATAAAATCACACAAAATGATGCAAATAGCAACAGAAGAAGCAAATGGGAGAAGATGACAAGCAATGACAGAGATTTAGAGGTGACTAGGAGCTAAAAAGGGCATGCCTACAGGTGACACGGTTGTGCAGATGCATGTATGGCCGTGTCAGCATGTCAGAAGGAAGGCTCAATGTGCTGCTTCAGTGACATAGCCGTGGTAAAATCTAGATGCAATAGACAGAAAGCTCTCCTCGAACACAGACGTGCAACACGGCCGTGTCGAAATTAAGACAGAACGTGGACTGCCAGCATGATCGTGTCACATGGACATGCGCCTGGAGTCACTTGAAGCCACCGGAAGACATTATGGATCGATGACAAGGCCGTGCCGAAAGGCGACATGGTCGTGTGCAAGATGACTCATCTGTATTATAATAGATTAAGGGTGACACAGCTGTGTCACAATCCAACACGGTCGTGCACCTGTCATTGTATAAAAGGAGACAACTGCAACAATTTGGAGGCGTTCAGAGTTTTGGGTATTTCTGCTATTTGGCGATTTTGGCTATTTTCAGTAGGCTTTTGAGTTTTCCCCCCTTTAAGTATTGTAAGAAACTTTTGATTTTGATTATTGAATCTTATTTCTTTTAATTTTATTGTGATTGCTATTGTCTTCACTGTTGCCTCAATTTGTATTATCCTTCCAATTCTTAATGCATAACCCTAGAATAATTTCGTTTGCTGATCTCATGATTAGTGAGTAGTCCTTGGTCTAGGGTTATGTATGGCCCTAATGAAGGGATTGAATGTGGTAGATGTACCAAAATATTAATCCAATTAGATTATAGTCATGGAATAAGATTGGATAAGAGCCCTATTCAACTCATCCCATTAACGAGCTACATAATCTTAACCACCGACGACCCATCAGGGTTTTGATTTGATGCTCCTAGTGGATGGTTGATTATCTAGTGTCTGGTGCTGACGAACCATCGGGCACGCTCACTAGAACCACATATATTGTAGTGGCCGATGAACCATCGGGATTGCAATAGGGGTCCAGATTATTCTCCGTGTCCTCCCTCACGGTTAGACGTTGGAAGGATGATGATTGAGCCTAAGTCATCATCGATGACTTTAATCCTTGGATTGAGAAGCTAGACCTACCCTTTTCAAGACCTTAAATAACAGCAATTCGCTAGCCCTAGCATTCTTCCTTAACTGAATTCTCCCCTAACTCGACCTTATTTCACTTCCGAGACATCGATCTTTACAGCTATATGAAACTCGACATTAGTCTCTGATTCAGCCTTTGCCTCCCTGAACTCGCTACATATAACCCGTATGCTTGCGGTATTTAAAACCCTAACAATTAGCCATATTCCTTTTGTCAAGTGGGGACGGAATATCCTCGGACCATTCACTCTAGCAAGCAGACAAAGAATGTTCTTGATCGTAGTTATGGACTACTTCACAAAGTGTATAGAGGCCGAGCCCGTGGCCAACATCCCTTGGAATAAGGTCAAGAGATTTGTGTGGGAATCGATTATTTGTTTCTTAGGCATCCCTCGGTTTATCGGCACAGATAACATGCCACAGTTCAACTGCACAAGATTTAAGGAGTTTTGTTTTGGATGGAAAATTAAACTGCTTTCTTCTTCTGTGGCTCATCCGCAAACAAACAGGTTGGTAGAGGCTACTAACAAGTGTATCTTAGAGTCATTACGTAAAAAGGACATGTATGCCCGTGATGCATTACCAGAAGAGCTCCCTAGGATACTTTGATCCTATAGGACGACCTACAAGGAAGCCACATGAGAGACACCATTCATGCTCGCTTTTAGGGCCGAGGTTGGAAAATAATCATTGCGCATCAAGTACTTCGACGAAGAGAAGAATTTGGTGGGCCTCAGGCTAAATCTAGAGCTCGTGGACAAGGTACATGACCGATCTCTCGCGGACATTATTCGACAGAAACACCGAGTAGCTAAGTACAACGACTCCAATGTCAAAGGAAGGAGCTTTCATCCAGGAGACCTAGTCCTGAGGAAAGCCATCCTGTCACGCCCCATTCTCTTAAATACATTATATAGGGTTCCATACCATGGGAAAAAGTAAGGATGGAGCCTGACAAGCCGCGGTATTACACCAAGCTTGAAAAGAAAACACACAATAAGCAGGCCACTGCGAATGCTGGAATCATACATCATCTCCTTTTCTTACTAACATATTTCAAAACAGTCATTCATACATACTTTTAAAATACTTTCCTAAGTTAAATAGAACTTCAATATCTTGTGTATCAGCCTTATAATCATTGTCTTCATATTTCTTTAAAAAAAATTTCTTTTACAAACCTATTTCCATTTACAAAATAAGCACTACAACACTATGCCCATATTACTCTTCACCTATTATTTGACTAATCATATTTTATGTTTTAACTTCTACTGTATGCTCACTATTTTACGTAAGTTATAACGATGTTATTATTTTTACACATATCCTTATCTTCTTAATTATTTAATTATTCATAAATATTTTATGTCACCCAACCGACTAACCTCTTATCTGCGCCACCTCCGGTACCATCCCTCACAACTTTAATTCGTTGCATCATTCAACTCTGAATACTACACTATTGCTTAGTTATCACATTAGTGCTTATCATTGCTTATGTCAGCTTTAGTATAAGTATAGTGGGACTATTAGCATTGATTATGGTGTTGTTGTGGTGCATGTAAATAGATAGTGAGTGTGGACCGTTTGTGCAAATCTCTATATACCACCCATGTATGAGTATGCTTACCCTTGGTATATTAGTATAGTGTGATTATCTATTGTGTTGTATATGCGTGTACGGTAATATGTGACATATATGTCTATAGTCAAGTATAGAGTAGTAAGTGTTATATTTATACTTAGGCGAGTGATTAGCTATATCACTATAGGAATATCTGAGCGTATTAGATTTAGTATTGGCTAGTTACTAGGAGTATATGTACTTTAGTCGTACTTGTTAATGATGGATCCTGTCCAAAACAAAGTTAGGATCGATAATTAAAGTGGAGACTTACGCTTGCGTATGCGGAACGATAGTCTCGGAACTTTGCCTTCGGATTCGCCACGACGGATCGAGTCTTCTCACGAACGGAGTAAGGCTACTAATCCACAATCTAAATCTCTATTTTAGATTAAGAACTTGGAAGGAGGTAGAGGAAATATTTCTACAGAGCTTCGCTATGAAGAAGATGCATGCATGAATTTCATGCAAATGTGTTTGGAAAATGGCTACCCTTGGGTCTTATTTATAGCCCCCAAGGTAGTTATTTTAGGGTAAGTTGTTCCTTTGGAACAACTTAATTAAGGTGTACCATGATACATGGCACAATATAAGCTTAAGTTGTACCATATGCATGGTACAACATAAGCTTAAGATATTCCCCCTTTATTAGCCATATGTCGCATGCACTTATGCATATATAATGCGACTTTCCCGCTCATACAGAGATCCTCTCCGCAAGGGAACAGATTCCCTTTGCACATGACTTCGTGTGCGCGACGTTCGAGGTCCGTAATCCCTCCTTTCCCTTAGTTCTGTACCGTCATGCGCGTAGAGTCTGTTGTTGTGCACTTGTTAGAGATACACAACGACCTCGAAGGTGCAAAGTTGAGTAGTTCAACGCATGCTTTACCCTAGATTATTTCTTCACATTTCTTATACTTTATATTCAACAATTGAATCCCATCTGGATTACAATTGGCTGGCCAGCTTTGAATCATTAAAGTCCAAATGCGAATATGAAATCAATCTTCCTCTTCTTGCGAACCTTCTGATCTTGACTTGATTCGCTTTTCTAACGTGCCCCGCCGAGCCGAATTACCATAGCCCATTAGCAACACGCTAAGATAGCGATCATCTCGTCAAATCTAAAGGACCCAATTGGAGTCCTTGAGGGTAAGAGTTAAGACCCGTATGGCCTTTGAGTCTCACATAATAGCAAACACTATTGCTACTAACTCAGTGGTCGAAAATGCATACGTGGTATGAACACGTACTACAACATCACTCCTTTCCCAGGGAGAGTATGTCTTAATGATGTTGTACGGATGAAAAAAATCAGACACCACAATGCCTATCTTTTTGAGTCCCCTTACTACTCGTGAAATATTCACGGACTCTCATCCTGCATAAGACAGACAGGATTAAAAAAATCCAATGAGATCTTTATATCCTTGTGATACAGATCTCAGATCTTTTGTAAGCATCCGTATGATGCAGATCTTTTATTCGACTATCTTGTTTAAGTCATGACTCTAAATCATTTGTCTAATGATTTTGACTTTAAACTAGTCTCATCTCTATCTTATCCATCTGATAAGATAAGGCGGTTGCTCATGTGAGAGAGCCAACCTTAATCTGTCCGACATACACACAAAAATAGCTGAGACTTAAACACAAATGTATATAAAATCATTTGTAAGAAACTTGTATGCAAATTAAATTTTGATCTTCTATAGACATGGGAAATATTACATGATACAGCTCAGCACCTACGCATTCCCATAGATGATAAGTGTTTGAAAAACACATCTCTGGGGATCGCCTTAGTAAGGGGATCCGCTATCATCTCATGCGTGGATATGTATCCTATGTCTACTTCCTTTCGTTTATCATAATCCTTCGCAAACTTGAATCGAATGTCAATGTGTTTGGTCTTACAATGAAATTTAGGATCTTTGACATAGGCAATCGAAGCTTGACTATCACTGTATATAGGAACAGTGCTCGAGTCAGAGGCATTCGTCAGCCTGTCTAAGAATTTCCTAAGCCAAACAGCTTCTTGGACCGCCATGCTGAATGCTACGAACTCAGCTTCCATGGTTGATAGAGCGATGCAGGTTTGTTTCTTGCTGCTCCAGGATATTGCACCATTCCCGAGTAAGAAAACAAAGCCCGAGGTAGATCTTCGCTCGTCGAGATCACCCGCCCAATCAGCATCGGTATAGCCTTCGAGTCTCAAGGTATTGCCTTGATAGCATAACGCATAGTCCGCAGTCCCTTTGAGGTATCTTAATATCCTCTTCACCGCTTTCCAGTGTGCCTGCCCTGGGTTGGATTGGTAACGGCTTACCATACCAACAGCATAGCAAATGTCGGGTCTAGTACACATCATGGCGTACATCAGACTCCCGACAGCACTGGAGTATGGAACTTTTTCCATAGCTTTCTTTTCTTTTGGATCTTTGGGACACATCTCCAAACATGGACCCTCGCCTTTGCTTATTGGAGTATCAATTGGCTTGCAGTCCTGCATATTAAACCGTTCTAAAACTTTCTTTATATACGTCTCTTGAGAGAGAGAAAGAAGTTTCTTGGAACGATTCCTTGAGATCTTAACCCCAAGGATATATGCAGCTTCACCCATGTCTTTCATCTCAAAGACGGATGAAAGCCAAGCTTTGATATCCAATATAAGACGCTTATCATTTCCGGCTATAAGTATGTCATCTACATAAAGAGACATAATTATATACTTGTTTTTAATCCTCTTAATATATACGCAATTGTCTTCGTCGAGCATGGAGAATCCATACGACAAAACAACTTCTTGAAAACGCATATACCACTGCCTTGAGGATTGTTTAAGACCATATATGGATTTACGAAGTTTACAAACCTTATGTTTGTTTTCTTCTTGTACGAACCCGTTTGGTTGTTCCATGTAGATCTCCTCATCTAGTTCTCCGTTAAGAAAGGCAGTCTTTACATCCATCTGATGTAATTCGAGGTCCAAACAAGCCACCATTGCCAGAATTAAGCGAATCGAGGTAAAACGCACGACAGGAGAGAAAGTCTCTTCGTAGTCTATTCCTTCCTGTTGCGTGAAACCTTTCGCAACAAGGCGAGCTTTATATTTCTCGATGGAGCCATCAGCCTTATGCTTGATTTTGAGAACCCACTTGTTCCCAATGGCTCTACGTCCCTTAGGTAAATTAACCAAGTCCCAGACTTGGTTTGTTTTCATGGATTGAAGTTCTTCTTCCATTGCCGCTATCCATTTATCTTTAGCAGGGCATGTGACGGCCTGTTTGAAATTTGCAGGTTCGTCATCATCTTGTAGTAATGTACTCCATACACTCCCACCACTCCCACTCGGAATAGGATTGGTATCGTTCGTATCATTCATTGGTGAAGTTTGAAACGTATTTTCTTCTTCACCAAGAATTCTCCCACTCAAACGTTCCGATCCTTTTTGATCCCAAGTCTCAAACAAGGATAAGTCTTGACTTATCTCACCCTGTCTTGGAAACTCATTTTCCAAGAAGACAACATCCCTCGATTCGAATTCTATAAGACATCCATTGTCCTCTTGACCGACGAAAACATATCCTTTGGAGAAATAATACCCGTATGGTATTAGCAGCGGAAAATCACTTTGAAAAACTTATCTTTCAAAATAGAATAGGTGAGAATTAGCGCAAAGAATTTTAAGGCAACAATTGCCAAGCCACGAGACCTGTTCTACACACCCATGGGTTAGATAACCATGGCCGGATCGTGGTAGGACTTGGAATTCCAAATTGCGCTATCCCGATTTAAGGACGGGACATAACCTATTTGAAAAACATCTTTTTCAAAAATTTGAAAGCACGTTGGCTAGTCTCCGTAGAGTAGAGCACAACGTCACAAGTACATTGGCTAATCTCCGTAGAGTAGAGCACAATGACATGGCTAATCTCGCATGAAGTAGAGCATTATGGCTAATCTTCAAGGAGTAGAGCCCAATGAAAACTTCATTAAAACGTTAGTTCCGTATGAACTAGTCGGCACTGTGGTTAGCCCCGTATGGACTACTCGACACATTCGAGTTTGACCAAGGCCATTTGTTACCCCGTATGGGTCATCTGGCAAGTTTGCAATCGACCCAGACCATTTGTCGGATTGGTCGACCAAAAACACAAAATTGGTCGACCAATTTTCGAATTCAACTTCTTCCCGGTCAGGGCCTCTGCCCTGACCCGGGCTTGACCAAAGGCCGGCCAGGGCCTCTGCCCTGGCCGGCCAGGGGGCCTGGCCCCCTCGGCCAGGGCCGGCCAGGCCCTGGCCTCTGCCAGGGCCGGCCGGCCAGGCCCTGGCCACTGCCAGGGCCTGCTGGCCAGGCCACTGGCCGGGGCCAGGGCTCCTGCCCTGGCCTCGGCCAGGCCCTGGCCTGCGGCCAGGGCACCGGCCCTGGCCTCTGCCAGGGCCGGCAGGCCGCTGGCCGGGGCCAGGGCTCCTGCCCTGGCCTCGGCCAGGCCCTGGCCTGAGGCCAGGGCACCGGCCCTGGCCTCTGCCAGGGCCGGCCTGGCCCTGGCAGTGGCCAGGGCGCCGGCCCTGGCCTCTGCCAGGGCCGGCCTGGCCCTGGCAGTGGCCAGGGTGCCGGCCCTGGCCACTGCCAGGGCCGGCCTGGCTGGCAGGCCCTTGGCCAAGGCCGGCCACTGCCGGCCTGGCCATGGCCGGTCATGGCTTGGCCATGGCCGGCCATGGCCAAGGCCATTCGGCGTTGGCCGGCCATGGCCCCTTTGGCCATGGCCGGCCACCCCCTTTGAATGGGGTTGCCGCACTCATTCCTCCCCCTTGATGGGGTGGTCGTCGGTGGTTATTGGCCGTAGCCAACCCCCTCCGCATGAGGAGAGGGGGTGCATGGCCTTCATGGCCCATTTGGCCATGGTGCACATGCACCAAATTTTCCTCTTACCCGATGGAAATAACTTCCATCACCTTCCTCGATGAAGCACCCGTTCGTCGAAGAAATTAGTTATCTCTTAATGGCCGTGTGCCAAAAATGAATAACGTACTACGTGAACGGTCGGTTCTTCCCGTCACGGAGAGTTCCTACCATATCCGTAATGATAGAAGACCCTAACGTGAAAAGAACAACCGCTGCGTTCTCTCCGTCACGAAGCGTTCCTACTATATCCGTAATAGTAGGAGACCCATTCGTGAAAAAGACAACGACTCGTTCGTAGTTTCGACGGGGCGGTGGATTGACCGGGGCGAACCCATATGGCTCTGATACCAATGATGGATCCTGTCCAAAACAAAGTTAGGATCGATAATTAAAGTGGAGACTTACGCTTGCGTATGCGGAACGATAGTCTCGGAACTTTGCCTTCGGATTCGCCACGACGGATCGAGTCTTCTCACGAACGGAGTAAGGCTACTAATCCACAATCTAAATCTCTATTTTAGATTAAGAACTTGGAAGGAGGGAGAGGAAATATTTCTGCAGAGCTTCGCTATGAAGAAGATGCATGCATGAATTTCATGCAAATGTGTTTGGAAAATGGCTACCCTTGGGTCTTATTTATAGCCCCCAAGGTAGTTATTTTAGGGTAAGTTGTTCCTTTGGAACAACTTAATTAAGGTGTACCATGATACATGGCACAATATAAGCTTAAGTTGTACCATATGCATGGTACAACATAAGCTTAAGATATTCCCCCTTTATTAGCCATATGTCGCATGCACTTATGCATATATAATGCGACTTTCCCGCTCATACAGAGATCCTCTCCGCAAGGGAACATATTCCCTTTGCACATGACTTCGTGTGCGCGACGTTCGAGGTCCGTAATCCCTCGTACATCCCCCACAAGGGTGTACAAACGTCTTCCATATCCAACAGTTAATGGTTGTAATTGTATACTAGTACAGTGATATGCATGTTAGGTGTAATGATAATTGGTGTACGTATAGTTGTGTGCAGATTTATTATGTGATCTATATGTTAGCATGTCTGGCATGTGCTCGTGTGTATATATGTATGTGATTAGTTATTGGTATGTATATATACATATATATTGTATAAATAAGTGTGTTTTATGTATAGTAAGATTATAATATTACCCCTTCGGGATGATGTATGAGCATGTATATACCAGGAAGTATGCATAGTCGTATGTTTGTGACAACGTGTGTATGGATGTAGGTAATAGTATACTAGCCGATGTAGACTACCATGGTTGTGTATACCGGTATGTGTATATATGTTCTATATAGATACGAGATAGGAGTGTGGTAGTGTATGTATGTATATGTATGTAAAATGAACGTATGTATAAGTATTTGAAAGTGTGTGATATATGAGTAGGTATATGCATATGGATGTATATTGTTTCATTATAATGTATGTATGGCTGGGATAGAATGACCTTAGTGCCTAAGTCTGCTCACCCCTATGTCGGCCTATTCAAGGAAGTCTGAGAACGGACTTGATCTTAAGGTGGGTAGATTACGATGACCCTAGTGCTAGGAGTAGACTTATATAAATCTGTGTATGGTGTAAGGTATTACGTAAATATATATACGTGTAGTGATATATATTATAATGTGTATATGGTATTATGCGGTTTGTAAAAGTGATTGTACGATTGGAGTGTTAATTGGCTAAGAATGATTGTATTTATGTGTTAGTGGTATGTTTAAGTGACATGTGGTACTATATCATTATAGATTGTGAGTGTATAAAATATATAGTAATACATTGTGTATTAGTAATAATGGGAGTGTGCAAGGTTATGGCACACTTACAGCTAGTAAATTGATGTGGTGGTGTAGTAAAGTGTTACTATTCACACGAGTATAATATTGGTTGGATTATAATTGTAGGATGATATTATATTAAACATGTTATGTTAATACGTAACTAGTAATGTGTGTATGTGTATTGTTTCTACTATTAGGATGGATGTTGATTAGTATTATCAGTGGTAATACTATTGGGGTTGATGTTGGTATTAGAAATACTATTTGGATATGGCATGAGGGCTATTTACAGTGTGTATACATTAGGAGAGGAGATGCGAGCATTGCCCTTATGTTTTCACGTGTCTTAGCCGATAAGATTCCGAGGACGGAATCGTTTTAAGGTGGGTAGGATGTAACGACCGGTTTTTATCGTTATGTCATACATGTATTTCCCGCATGTATTATGTTTTCATATCCGTTGTTCGACGTTTCTGTCCCCGTACCCGTACCCGTACCCGTATCCATTTCTATTCTTCATACTTATTGTTATTATAATAAATCCTTTAATAATTATTTTCAAATATCTTTGTATAATTAATTTAACTTTTCAAAATTCAAATTTCAAACTTTAAACTCTTAAATTCAAAATTCAAATCTTTTTAAAAATTTAAAATTCAAATGGCAACGTACCATTTTTAAACCCATTTAACCTAATTGATTAGCCATAAATTCCCTTGATTACACCTATTAAAATCATATTAATCATATTTCGATTAATTCCTAATTCAAACCCTACCCCACGTTTTGAATCCTACTATGGCCAAACCCAAACGCACGCACCCACCAGCTACACACACACACACCTAAAGCTAATATAATAAAAACTATAGAAAGATAAACCTAAGGCTAACTGGTAGGAACCCTAGAGGACTTAAAACGACAGCCTTAAACAAATAAATAGAAACCTAAGGAAACCTAAAACTATCACCTACTCACGTGCTGTCCCAAGCCTCACCCTATACTTCCTTATAAAGAAACCTAGGTTTTCTTTTCTTCTCCATACAACAAAAACATCAGTCGCCCCGTGTCATTTTTCTCCACGCGAAAGCGCACACGTCGCGGCCTCCTCTTTCCACGCGACGTGGCAGCAACCTATGCCATCACTCAACCTCTCGCGGCCACCTTCTTATCCCATGCCCAGGCACACGCGAACCCAGCGCGCGGTCTCCTCCCATCGCGCGTCAACTCCCCGCCACCTGCTCCCCTCAACGCCGCGCGACCTCCACAAATGCCCAACAACCCAACGCCAGATTCCCCCTTGTGCACGACTCTCTCCTCCCGTGTGCCCTCTCCTCCTACTCGCGGCCCTCCTTTTCTGTCCAAGCGTCGCCCAGCATCCTTCCTCCTCCCTCGCATGCGCGCAGCACGTCGTGCGGCCCCCTAGCCGCTTGCTGACCATCGGAGGACCTCCTCTCCCTTCAAAACCACCTAGATCCGATGCTGTCAGGCTGCGCACACGTCGCCCAGCCTCAGATCTGATGTCGTCATCCCCGGGGACTCGTTGTAACCCTCGCAACCACCTGCAGAGCCTCCAGGCACCGCTGTCCGCCGTTTTCCTCGCTGTCGCGATGAGTTTCAGACCGTAGACGTTGCACGTATCGCTGTCACTGCCCCCACTCGTTGCGTAACGGTTAGTACCCCTACCTATAATTTATAACCCACACCGTAATTTAGAGAACCTAATAAAACAGATCGGTTAGACGTCGTAGGGACTCGTTGTAACGTTGTTATGATCAAAAACAGCTTAATCTGAATTTGTGTTTTATCAAACTAGTGAACCGTCATCACCATAGCGTAGTACCCATCGAGACGTTTCCGACGACACCAAGAACGCCAAAAACAGGCAAGTGTGCAATTAGATATGAATTTTTGAAGTTTGATGCTTAATACGTCACTTTTACTCTATGCTGCATAACTTGGAATTTATACGTGAAATGACGCATGAAAACGATGCCATGATATTCTGGACTAAAAATATGACCCAACGATATATAATTTATTATGCTTTAACTCTAAACAACAACGAAGAAAATCGATTCCTGTAGCAAGTTCGTTAAAAAACTCATGTTCAACGTTATTTTAAGATTGTTGTAAATGTTGTTCAACCCACTCATGCTTATTGGAAATGTTGTATAAACAAAGTAATAATGATAATGCTAAATAACTACATGTCTTGGAATGTTTAACAAGTTGTAACATCGTGAAAATCGTGCGCCTCGAAGGCGGAATCGTGAATTCGTGATGTCGTGTGAGTCGACTAGGTTGGCTCGTGTTCCAGCACAAAATTGGCGTGGGAATAGGGTTGAGCGGCCACTAGGCATATGAAAGGGTCCTCTCTTCAAGAGCACATCCGCATGCGGTGGGGTAGCGTCAATCACGGTAAACCCCCGTGAGAAGAACGACTCACTCATTACGACCTAACGGCGAGAACCCTATGATAGATGTGAAATATTGACAAGAAACATGCAACACTAACATGGTCTCAGTAATTTGACATGCTAATGAACTGAAGAAAATTTACCTTACTTTACCTTACTTCTTGAAACTGCTTAGAACTGCATGATAGGAATGTCTCGTTCATTTCATTATAATTGGCATGTTTACATTTATTGCAGTCATCTCTTTTAATTATTTAATGTCTTTTAAAAATTCATATCATTTGTATATCTTGCCTTGGGTTTCTAACATCTTCTTGCAGACCCTTGCTGACATACATTCATGTTTTTGGATGTATGTCAGATTCCGAGTTTGAGCGCTAGGAGTATTCTCTCGAGACGCCTGACTTAGAGAGCCAGAGTTCGCCGTAGATGCCGAGTCTCTCCTTGCGGAGGACTAGGGACCTTCACCGTCGTCTTCTTTCTTTAGTTTACTTTCAGTTGTTGTTGTTGTTTAGTGTATGTTTCTTTTGTTGTTACTTTAGCCCTGTTGTGGCTTGTTGTTTAATTTCGTGTATGGACTTGATATTTTTGGATGTAGCTTTTATCTTTTGAATGTACCCTTATTATTCTGAAAATCACGCAAGGACCTGCCCTATTTTTTTATCACAGACGCTCATTGAACTCGAGCTTCACCACTCCAGTTCTTGCAGACCGGGTAACGCTCTCGCTTCCGGTGTCTTTTGGGAAGCGGGGCGTTACAGGTTTTGAGTTTTCCCCCTTTAAGTATTGTAAGAAACTTTTGATTTTGATTATTGAATCTTATTTCTTTTAATTGTATTGTGATTGCTATTGTCTGCACTGTTGCCTCAATTTGTGTTATCCTTCCAATCCTTAATCCATAACCCTAGAATAATTTCATTTGCTGATCTCATGAGTAGTGAGTAGTCCTTGGTCTAGGGCTATATATGGCCCTATCGAAGGGATTGAATGAGGTAGATCACCCAAAATATCAATCCAATTAGATTATAGTCATGGAACAAGATTGGATAAGAGCCCTATTCAACTCATCCTATTAACAAGCTACACAGTATTCACCATCGACGACCCGGCAAGGTTTTGAGTTGATGTTCCTAGTAGATGGTTGATAATCTAGTGCATGGCACCGACGAACCATCGGACACACTCACTAGAACCACCTATATTGTAGTGGCCGACAAACCAATGGGACTGCGATAGGGGTTCAGTCTATTCTCCGAGTCCTCCCTTACGGTTAGACGTTGGGAGGACGAGCATTGAACCTTAGTCATCATCGATGCATTTAATCCTTGGATTAAGAAGCTAGACCTACCCATTTCAAGACATTCAATTGCGGCAAATTGCTAGCCCTAACATTCTTCCCTAACTGAATTCTCCCCTAACTCGACCTCATTTCACTTCTGAGTCATCGATCTTCGTAGCTATATGAAACTCGACATTAGTCTCTGATTCAGCCTCACCTCCATGACCTACTGCATTCAACCCATATGCTTGCGCTATTTAAAACCCTAACAAGTTTTTGGCGCCATTGCCAGGGAGGCAAACAGCTTGACTTTGCACTCGTAGAGAGTTTAATAGACTGTATTTTCCTTTCACTTTTTTTGTTTACTGACGGTTTCTCATTATTCTCTCTCTATAGTCACAGGAGAACATGACAACGGGATATGGAAGGAATAGAACCAACAAGATCTATCATGGACTTCATGGCTCTGTACGGTAGCCCCCCCCGTCATGTATAACATGCCCACCGGTCCGAGCTGCTAAATTTGAGTTGAAAATCGAACTGATCCTCCTTGTACAACAAGACCAGTTATGTGGATCACACCTAGAATACCCCTTCAAGTATGTAAATATCTTCCTGGAGAAATGAAACACTATTAAAATAAAGGATGTCACAGAAGACACTGTTAAGCTTCGACTCTTCCCATTCTCCCTCAAGAGCAAGGCCAAGGAGTGGCTCAGGAGTAATGACCCCTAGTACCTTCTCAACTTGGGACATGTTATCGAAGGCCTTTCTCAATCAATTATTTCCTCCCGAGAAGACAATGAAACGACGGAATGAGATCACGTCTTTCAAACAACGTGATCAGAAGTCACTCTACGAAGCATGGGAGAGATACACGGGACTCCAACGTAGGCGTCCTCATCACGGAATCCCAGAATGGCTGGTTATTTCAAACCGTTTATAACGGGCAAAGACATGATTGGAAAATTGTCGACGCCGTAGCTGGCGGTGCTATAATAATGAAGACTATTGATGCTGCTAAAGTATTATTGGAAGAAATGGCTTTGAATGATCATCATTATGGAAATTACATGGATGTACAGACACCGACAGACTAAGTGAGCACAGATGTTTTGGCGTATTTCTCCAATAAATTTAACCTCCTGTCGCAGCAAATCAACCAAGTACAACATGAAGCACACAGATCACGCAATCACCAGCAATCTGCTAACACCATCCACCAGAGCTGGGGTTACCAGGGGCCTAGGCCACCCATGCAATGGCATTATTAGAGTGCAAATCTTCTTCCTAACCCCCAAACGAGATATACACCACTTGCACTACTAGGACCCTTGCAGAAGTCTATGCTAGAGAGCAGAATGGGGGATTTCATTGCCGCCCAGAATGAGAAAAACAACCACTTCCAAAACTCCATTCAACATGCGATCTTGAAGCTTGATTCCTTCACAACACAATGGGAGATGATTTCGTATCAATTTGCCCAATTGTCCCAAAAGTTTATTTGGCTCGTGCGACCACTAGACCAATCAGGATACCACATTGATGTGGTCACTTTAAGGAGCGGAAGGAGATTTGAGGGCCAAGGAAGTGACTCACAGATCGTAAACCCAGCAGAGGTGAATGCTGATGAAGACCCCTAGATATCTGTAAAGGGCATCGATGGAGGTAATTTCCCCAAGAAAGGAATACATGAGAACTCTACCGAACTGCTGAGGACATATGTGCAACAAATCCCATTTCCTCATAGACTGGCAAGGGCAAGGCTCAAACAGAAATACGAGAAATTCATGGACACCCTGAAGGACCTACAAATAAGCATTCCATTCTTAGAGGTGATGACCGAGACCCCGTCATATGCGAAATTTCTTAAGGATCTACTTACCAACAATAGAAGAGCGACAATTATGCTCTCGAAAGATTGTAGTGCTATCCTCCAAAAATAAACTCCCAGAGAAATTGGAAGATCTGGGGAGTTTTTCTATTCCATGAATGATTCGAAACATGTTCATTCATAGAGCACTATGCGACCTCGGCGGTAGTGTAAGCCTTATGCCACTCTCTGTCTGCAAGAAGCTCAACATGGGGGAACTAAAGCCACCATCGATATCCCTTCAGTTGGTCGACTGATCGATAAATATCCACTCGGAGTCCTAGAGGATGTACCCATCCATGTCATAAAATTGATCATCTCGTATGATTGTGTTATAATGGAAATGGCAGAGGACTCGTAGATCCTGATCATTCTGGGCAGGCCATTCTTGGCTACCGATGGATCCATGATAGACGTAAATAACGACAAATTATCTTTGAATGTGTAGCAAGATAAAGTCAAAGTTGAACTCCAGAAATCTATGGGACTGCCTGCTGCCCCGACGCTTATTACCAAATAGACCTACTAGATGAGTTGATGGAAGAAATATCCATGGAAGGCATGCCGCCAGGCCTGTTCGAGGAATTCCTCTCTGATGTTATAGATCACAAGCATGATGAGAATACCGAAGTTCATAAGGAAGTCTTGAATGTGCAACCGAGGTGCGAAATACCTTGGACTAGCAACGAGGTTCCAGCAGATATATCAAGGCTTGAAATGGTGAAAGAGGAGAGTCCCACACCACCTGAGGTAGAATAAAAGCACCTCTCTAAAAACTTGAAGTATGCATTTCTAGGGAAAATTCGACCTACCCAGTTATCGTCAATGCTTCGCTTAGTGCCACCCAAGTTGAAGGATTATTGAATGTTCTCTGTCAATATAGAGGTGTCCTAGGCTATAGCATTGACGATATCAAGGGTATTAGCCCATCCTTATGCTTGCACATGATCCCACTTGAAGATGGTCATTCCCCATCCATTGAGCCTCAAAGGCGTCTCAATCCAAACATGCAAGATGTAGTTAAAATGAAGTCCTGCAAACTACTTGAAGCGGTGATAATCTACCCTATGTCTCATAGTCCGTGGGTTAGCTCGGTTCAAGTAGTTTCAAAAAAGGGAGGAATGATCGTCGTCAAGAGTGAGAAGGACGAGCTGATTTCAACAAGAACGGTCACCGGGTGGTGCTTGTTGACGTGCGTTTATATTTCATATATTTTCGCACGTTTTCTTCCGTGTTTTTCCGTATTTTACCGCCGTCTTTTATTCGTTTTCTCGTGTTTTCTTGTTTTCTTTCACTTTTCCATGTTTTCCGTGTTTTACAGGAGATTACTGGCATTTGGGGGCATAAAACGATGATATCATGTGTCCCCGGAGCAACGGGAGGAGTCACGCGTGATCCAGGGGGTCAAACGACGAAGATTGCATCTTTCAGCCCCTCACCAGGTCGGTTGGTCATCTCCAACCGATCGGGTGATGCACGCGTGCACCACCCGGGCGCAGCTTGGAGGTCACGAGAAGTCACCCGGTCGGTTCAGTGACCGGGTCAAAAGCTCAAAGTCTCTGGAAATTCGAAGCTGATTGCCAACCGATCGGGTGACCTTCACCCGATCGGTTCACCTGTAGCTGAATTTCAACAGCCCAAACTCGAAGATCAAACCGGTCTCTTCACCCGGTCCGCACCAAGATCCAACCAACCGCACCAAGTTCCAACCGACCGGTTCATACTGACCGGGTGAAACCCCGCTTTGCGCTGTAATTTTGTGAAGCGGCTCACCCGACCGGTTGACTTGTCAACCGATCGGGTGATGTCGTTTTCTATAAATAGAACCCTAGGTTTCCCAGATTCGGGAGTTGGTTATTTTTTACTGTTTTCTTCATTTTGGGACGGCTGTAATTTTCCAGTTTTTGTAAGTTTTCGGATCTTTGTAAAACTTTAGTATTATCTTAATTGCTTTACTACCATTGCATTTCTATTGTCTGATTATGATTTTGACGGTTCATTTTCGTTTAGATCGCTTTTTAATGAATATTTGTGAGTAGTTCCCAAATCTGGGATTTTGGCGGAAACCCCCTTCGGGGGCTCTTCCCGATGCGTCCATAGGGTTAGGAAATCGATAGGGATTAGGAATCTAACGGTTACGCGGGGTGTTTTATTGTCATCGGCGGGAAAAAGACCGCCTTTGACCGTTGGGCCAAGGGGGAATAAACTTGGCGGTTGACTCCCTAGCCATAGCTCACGCCCTTAGCGTAGACGCCGAATCCTAGCGCGCGGGAGCGACAGGATGATACGTTGGGAGTTATCGTTGCAAGCTTAGTGCTCCCGGAGTCGATCAGTGTTAATGGACACGGGAGTGCCCACTGATCGAACCCAGGAAGTCTGGCGTATCATCTTGGGCACCGACCGGAATATCGGTCCCATGGGATGCCGGTACCACTTTCAGAGGCAACGTCCCACCATTAGACCCTAATTCCGATCGCCATCCTACCCGTAGGCCGTATCGGCGAGAGTCGCTCGTTGGGGTCGAAACCAAAGTCCCGGGTTTTTCCTTCATATTGTCTACACCTTGCATTCCTTTACCGTGACAACCCATCAATCGATCTGGGCTAGCTCGCCCATGGGGTAACTTTGATCCTCTTTGACACAAGCACATCCTCGCCTCCCTGTGTTCGACCCCCAAGCCACACTACAACACCGTGCGCTTGCGGTTACAAATATTTATATTTCCCACGCCCTCGTTCGCACAATTGCACACGTCCGGCGCACAAGAGCTGCGCCCGACGGGGGCACCGGTCAAGTTTATGGCGCCGTTGTCTGGGAGGCAACGTGCTTGTTATTTTAGGATCTCATGAACCCTAGTGTCTAGCTCTCATCCCTATCTCGCGATAATTTTCGCATTCTTCTTTTTCCTTTTTATTTTCTTATTTTTATTTTTATTTTTATTTCTTATCTTATTTGTTTCTTTCCCACTTGTCGCTTCACGGGTGTTTGTTGTTTTTCATGCGCAGGAGTTCAAGAAGTCTCGACGACTTGATCCCCGTTGATCCAGAGATAAACACCACCCTAAGGCGTTTGGCCGATGAGAAGCGAAGAAGAGAGGATCCTGAAGCCATGGGGGAGAACACCCCGTCTCACAAGTCCCTGTTGGAGTACTCGATGCCTTCCATCGAGTCCACCTCCACCATCCGTCCTCCATCTATTACGGCCCAAAGCTTCGAGCTTAAGCCTTCTTTGGTGACGTGGATCCAGCAGGATCAATTTTCATATGCACCCATGGAGAGCCCGATTGAGCATCTAGACTCCTTCTTGGAGAAATGTGACACCTTTCGGATAAACGGTGTCACAACTGAGGCGATCCGACTGAAGCTGTTCCCCTTCTCCTTGCGAGATAAAGCCAAGCTGTGGCTTAGGGGGAAGGACCCAAATACGTTCAACACCTGGAAGAAGCTCTCAAATGCTTTTCTGACGAAGTTCTTTCCACCGGGGAAGACCATGAAGCTGAGGAGTGAGATCTCCTCCTTCTCCCAGGCCAGCCACGAGTCCTTGCATGAGGCTTGGACAAGATACAAGGAAATGCAGAGAAGATGTCCCCACCATGAGCTCCCCAAGTGGCAGATCATAAATTTGTTTTATAATGGGTTGAGGGAAGATTTGAAATCTTCCATGGACGCCGCGGCTGGAGGGTCCTTCATGTCGAGAAGCGAAGAAGATGCCGGACAGATTCTTGAAAATATGGCATCCAACAATGAATAGTGGTGTGACGAGAGAGCCACACCAAGATCTGGGGGCATCCATAGAGTGGAAGACGTCGACAAATTGTCAAGCAAGTTTGACTTGCTGTCAACCTAGATCTCCGCATTGATGGTAGGCACCGGTGGCGCCGGTTCATAACAGATTGCTGTGGCAGAATCCGAAGTTTTTGGAGAGTTTGACGGTGGTGACATCTCACCACCGTTGGATCAGGCGAGCGCATTGTTTTACAATCCTACGGGGAATGCGTCATTTCCACCACGAACCAACTCAAACCCGGCCTACTCTCCCAATAACCGGAATCATCCGAACCTTAGTTATCGGGCGCCATATCAACAGCTGGCTCAGCAACAACAGCAGATATATTAGCCGGCTAGGCCCCAGCAGCAGCAGTTTCAGCAGCAACAACCTCCACCACAGTATCAACAGTATGCTCCTAGGAATCAGCAGCCCACCCAGCAGCAATACGGCCAGCAGAGGGCCATTTCTCCGGTTGAGTCCCTCCTGACTCAATACATCGCCAATCATGACAAAATAAATCTGAAGCTGGAGATGGGACAAAGAGTCCTCACTGATCAGGTGACCCAACTGGGGTTACAAGTGGCTAACCTTCAAAGACCGTAGAGTCTTTTACCGCCACAGCCTGAGGTGAACCCGAGGGGGGTAAATCGGACCTTGGCGGTCACACATGAGCATGAGAATGTGTCCGCCATCGTCTTGAGGAGCGAAACGCAAATGCCTACGAGAGAGCCCCCCAAGGACCGGAAGCACCGTTGGTCATGGAACGACCAATTGAGAAACTAAATGACGACGGTGCGTCGTCACCAAAGCCAACTACTCCGGAGGGAGTTCATAGAGAGGAGAAGAAGAAGGATGAGGAAGGGAACCCAAGAGTGTTCAAGCCTGTTGTGCCTTTCCCACAACGGCTTGCCAAGGCCAAAATCGATGAGAAGTATGGCAAATTCTTTGCCATGGTGAAAGATATGAGCCTTCAAATCCCCTTCCTAGACGCTATAGAGATGATCCCCTCCTATGCAAAATTCTTGAAAGACTTGGTGACACGTGGATCTAGAAAAGAGAAGGTCGTGTTAACGACGGAGTGCAGCGCACTTATTCAGCGCGCAAATTCGCCCAAGCTCAAGGACCCAAGAAGTTTCTCCATCCCTTACTCTATTGGGGAAGTGCAAATCCAAAGGGCGCTCTTCGATCTTGGCATGAGCGTCAGCTTAATGCCCCTATCGTTATACAAGAGAATAGGGATGGGAGACTTGGAGCCCATCGGCATGACATTACAACTTGCTGACCGTTCGGTCAAGTACCCGGTGGGAGTAGTGGACGACCTCCCCGTCGATGTGAAAGGAGTACATGTACTGGTTGACTTCGTGGTGATGGACATGCCAGAAGACAAGCATACCCCAATTATTCTTGGACGACCCTTTATGGCAACCGCCGGAGTTTTGATAGACGTGAAGAATGGGAAGCTTTCCCTCAGTGTGGGCCAAGAAAGATTCGAATTTGACTTAGGCTTGTCGATGAAGCATCCAAATCCCCCGGACGATCCGAGTACCAGTATGCTGGAGAATGAAGAAGATAGAGCTGTTGAAACAAGTGCCTGGGAAGTGCTCTCAAGGAATCCCCCTGATAGCTCGGGGGACCTTGGAGAGCAAGTGGGCTCCCCAAAGAATGAAGTTGCTAATGAGGCGGTCGCATGACATGTGATCCCTCCTGGATTCCCTAAGTCTCCTCCCACGAGGAGAAAAGGAAAAGAACCCATGGACCTCACCAGTGATGAGGTCCGGATCTTGAAAAAGATGGCGGTAGACACCAATTTGAGGGAGAAGCCCCCGGATCCTATCGACAAGGGGAGGATAGTCGAGCAAATCTTTTTACAGCCGCTGACTACACCAATAGCCATAACCTCTAGAGCTGAAGAGATGACGGATTTTGGGCATCACCCGTATCACCCACCATGAACATCATCAACGGGCGTCGAGCTAAACGACGTTAAACAAAAGAGCTTCATGGGAGGCTACCAATGTTCTAAACTTTTACTTCTGTTTTTAGGACTTTTTCTTAACTTTATTTTATCTATTTTTATAAATAAATCCAGCCGCAAGAACTTTCGTCGTGAAACTTAGGCGATTTTTGGGGTTTTGTAGAAAACAAGGCCCCAACCGACCGGGTGATAACTCACCCGCTCGGTTGGGATGTATCAGCTAACAGCCGTGTCTGTCACCAAATGGACCGACCGGGTGGAGAAAGAACAGACCGGGTGAACAGACCGGGTGACCTGGGGAAACTCTCGGGAAAATTTCAGTATTCATCAACCGACCGGGTGACAATATGCGAGACCGGTTGAGGGACCGGGTAAGAAACTCTGAGTTCTCAGGAAAGTGTGTGGAGCGGCGAACCGATCGGTTGAGTTCTCAACCGATCGGGTCACCTGTAGCGTTTCTTCAGCATCAAATTTCGACCACGAAGTCAACCGATCGGGTGACAACTCACCCGACCGGTTCGACTTAAATCCCTATAAGTAGTAGCCCCCGCCCGTTCGATCCTCCTTCGCCCATTTTCGAATCCCAGACCGATGTTTCGCCTTCTCCTCTTGCGCCTGACCTCATTTTTCCCCTAAATCAACCCCAATCGACCCCCCCTCCTCTCCCAATCCATCTCTCCATCGATTTCTCTCCATCTTCCTCGATTCCACCCGCACACAAAACCCTAACTTTCACCCATTCTCCCCAAATTTCGAAACTTGCTGAAGAGATTGTCGCGGCTTCACACGTGCTGCTATCGAGTAGCATTGGGGCGTCTACGAGCAACGATCTTCATCTCATTTGGGTAAACTCACTCCTTAGCTTAATTTTTATTTTACCCCAGAAATTCCATTTTGCTCGTTAGTCGTGTTTGTGTTTATTCATTGTATTTTGCATACTCACACACACACACGACTCCCGCACAATGCCTCCCCGTCGTGCTATGCCCACCGACGCCAGCTCTTCCAACCCTAGGCCCACCCGTCGTGCTCGTCGCACGCAACCACCCGCTCAACCCACCACCACCAATCCATCCACCACCCCACGCACCACTCCCCCTCCTCATGTTTACGATCCCGAATACGGGATGTCATTCCAAGACGATGACCAAGCCGACCGATTCGCGGCCATAATCCTCCTAGCTGGACATAGTGGTCGGGTAACTCAGGAGTCCGTCGACCGAGACCTCCCCTTTCTTCAAAGCTTCATTCCCCACATCCGTGAAGACCCGCCCGATGTCTCCGAGCTCCACATTCCACCCCCCACGACTCCTGGTCCCCAGCACAGGCCCCCATCACCACCCCTAGAGGGTGGTGCCCCTGCTTGACTTTTTCCCATCCCGCTTGTGTCCCCCCTATGTTTGCGCCCATCTGTCTTTGCGGGGCCCTGCTTTGGCACTGCTAGGGGGAGGACACATTCACGTGTCGCATAACTTTCTTTTTATTTCTTCTCTTTAACTTTCTTTGTTTTTTGACATCCCCCTTACATATTTCTGCACTTTCACGCTCATATTTCATTGCTAGCATTGTCATGACTAGCTTGGGGGAAGTCTATTTTGCTGTGTTGTCGTGTTTTGTTTTCTCTTTGTGTGTGTGTGTGCTTGTTTTACTTTTTGTCGTGTCATGTCGTGTGCTTTGATCGTGTCGTGTCGTGTCGTGTAGTTTGTTCATTTTTCTTTTTCTTACTTTTTCTATTTTCGTGTTGTGTGGTTTGATTTTGATTTTACTTTATTTTAAGTTTCTTGTCGTATCTGTGTTTTTCATTTCTTTTTGTATCGGTGCGTATTCCCCCCCATTTTCATTGCCCTCACGTACTCACTCTTATTGCATTAAGGGTAATGCAAGCTTCAGCTTGGGGGAGTCGCACTTTGTGCGTCATTTGAGTCTTTCTTTTTCGTTTTTGTGTCATTTTCATCGTGTTTTTAATTTTTCTTCTCTTCTTTTTATCTCTTTCTCCTAGAGATGAACCCTATGATGAATTGCCACAAAATCACACACACCTAGCGTAGCATCGATAATCACACTCACTGACCCTAGGATATCGAGTCCCCCTGCATTTCACGCATCGTGGGTCCACTTAGCTTTTTCATGAGTCGTGTGTCGTGTCTAGCCGTGTGGTGTGCTTCTACTTTGTGATTCACTTTATATACCTGTCTAGGAATGACCCCTAGATTATCATGTTTCGATATGAATATGCAGTACTTATTTCTACCGTCTGCTTCTTCTGCATGCTATATATATCGTACCCTTCATTTCGCATGTGTCGGAATTCCACAATTAAGGACTAGGATAACCCATTAAGTCCATGCTCTATTTAGCGAGAATAGTTTCCTTTGCCCAAGTGTTTAGATTCCGACTTATTTTTTGTTTTACTTGGTGCAAATCCCCTCGCCGTGTACCGTTCTCCCACTTGGGAGAGTACACATGTGTATCGCCAAAAAACCCCAAAAAAATCCAAAAAAAGGAGAAATGAAAAGAAAAACCCAAAAAGAAGAGAAATGAAAAGAAAAGAAAAAAAATATTGTATAGCCAAAAATCCAAAAAAATTCCCAAATACCCAAAACCCAAAAAAAAATTCCCGTGTGAATATTTTCTTACTTGCCGAGAATAAAGGGAAGGCGAGAATTTGCACCGAGTGTTCTTCTCCACATCATCTCAACCCCCATCGGTTTCGAAAACACTTGGCTTAGGAACTTTTTAGCTAGTATCTAGGCTATAGTGGCGTGATTTCCCTAACCCTAGTTGTGGAGTCCCCGACGCATGATATGTTTCGATTCTCTCTATTCTCATGCATGCTTGAACTATAAATTCACCGCTTTATTCAATTCGAATCGATATTTGGGTCATTTCCTGGATTTGTGTATATCGAGCTTTATTGCACATCGTAGATAGTGACACCGTCTGCTAGCGCACGACCACTGTAACAACTGGTTTTCGTGTAATTGGATTATCTATATTAAAATATATGCTTGGTGGATTTTCCCCTTGGATGTGTGGTTTTTGTCGCCATAGCTTTCACTTTCGATCGTTTCGTCGTGATTTTCTAGCTTCTTCCTTCGATCGTCGATTTCGGAGTAGGTCATTCATGACGAGCTTCAAATCGCTCATATCTTAGAGTTAGAGTGATCTTAGAAGCCATAGGAATCTTCCCGACGCTCTGCGATTCGAATCGGCACTTTTAGTGCATCTTAGTTGGTTCGAGAAGGGGAACCAACCAACTAGATTGAGATCTAGTCGGTCGGCAACTCTACTCAAACCGACTAGTTCCTTGGATTAATTTTACTTAAGTTACTGTTTCTGTTTAGTCGTTCTAAGTTCATCTTTCGACCGACTAGTTGTTAAACTAGTCGGTTAAGTTTTGTACTCAGACCGACTAATTCTTAGTCTTCTGTGCAGTCGAGTACTGTTCATTCTTAGTCGGTCTAAGAACGTTCGTCGACCGACTAGATGAGAAACTAGTCGGTCAGTAGTTGTTCTTTGACCGACTAAATCTAAATCCTATTTCTGTACAGGAGTTACTGTTTGGACTTAGTCGGTCTGCGTTGGTCAACCGACCGACTAGTTCCCAAACTAGTCGGTCAGTGGTTGTTCTCTGACCGACTAATCAGTGCCAAAACCCTAATTTCTGGGCAGCCGCCATCCCTTCCTATTTAAACCCCTCCCAAACGTTTTCTTCTCCTTCCTCACGACCCAAAACCCTAGTTTCTCCCCCATTGAGCCCCCTACTACCTCAAACCCTTATTCCTTCATCCCAAGCCCAAAATCCATCATCCAAACTCTCCCTTAACACTTTCTACCTCTCATCTTCCTCAAAATCTCATCAAACCCCCAAAATCCCCCAAAACCCTATTTCTCCAAACTTCTCCATCCATTTCCAGATCTGAACCCTAGGTTTCCACGGATCGTTCTTCTGTTGCCGTGCTTGCTCGGCATCGATCTTCCGCTTCTATACGGTAGGGTTCGATCCTTTGGTTTTCTCATGACTCTCCTTGTGATTTTATTAAAACCCTAATAATAAACTAGGTGGATGTTGTTTGATGATTGTTTCTCTGTGGCAGCGATTTCCTCTCCGTAGATAACTTTTGCGGCGTGCCTCGTTGATCATCTTCCTTGGCGTGAGGCAAGTGAAACTTGCATCTCTTGATTTGGGCCATGTCTTAGGCCATTTCCTTGTTTTAGCGTAAAAGAGACTAGACGGTGAAAGGATAGCCGTCTAGACGCCATTGACCTAGCTTGACAACGAAGCTTGGTCCGTCACCTTCATCATGCTTGTATGTCACGTTTACTTTCCCTTAACGGTACGCGTATTAACTGTTCATGTCATCCATGCATCCTTAACTGCTATTGCATTTTAACTGCCATGTTTAATTTAAATTAACGGTACGCGAATATGTTCATGTCATTGCATTTTGCCTGTCACGTTTAATTTCAATTAACGGTACGCGAATATCTGCTCATGTCATTGCATGTTGAATACTCATCGTGATTGCATAGCTTTGCTACATACTAGTGCTACTTGTTCCGGCTAGGTGCACCCCTACGCCATACTTGTACTTCCTGGCTCATGACCAGAAGCAAGCATAGTGAGTTGCTAACCCCAACGCTCGATATTGAGGCTAGGTGCACCCCTATGCCAAATACACTTCCTGATTCGTGATATAGAAAGCAAGCTCCCGTGCGGGGCAACCCTGGCTCATTTACTGGGCTCATGTGCAGGGACACTGGCTTGTCTACATGTGGGTGTTGGGGGTAAGAGTTAAGCGGCCAATCAACTGGGAGTCTGCCCGATCAGCAACTGCAGTTGTAAGGCGTAAACTCTGGGTTTTGGGGTAGTTGTTAAGCGGCCACTCAGCGTGAATGCCAAACCGTTCAGCTGTAAGGCGTAAACATCTGCAAAAAACTTGAAACGTGACTAGTGAAATGATTGAGATTGTTAGTAGCTTGGCTACTCTTGACTTGTCCCGATAATTGTTCTCTTGTACTTAATGTTTCACCATGTCTTGCTTGTGCACTCATGTTATGACTGCCATGTCATGCATACTATAACTGCTAGGTTGCTAGTTTACCTTCCTTTCAGTATCCTTGCTCAAGTCTATTTAGACTTGCTGACATGTGCCCCTTTCTCTTTGGGTGTCGCATGTTAGTTGCCGAGCCAGAGCTTGTTGCAGAGGACGTTGTGTTTGCTGTGGAGGAGTCTTGTGGACACCGGTGACTTTGTTGAGTTTCCCTTTATGTTTTAGGATTCTTGTTACTTGTCGGTGCGCGGCACCTTTGTTTTGTATGTTATACTTTGTAGGCCATGTTGGGCCTTAGACTCTTTTTCCTTTAGCCTGGTGGCTTTTCTGTGATACTGTAATTCATTCAATGGATATTCAGAGATTTCTCTTTTGTCTCTTTCCTTTATTATTATTGTTGTTTCGTTTGCGTTGCAAGGACCTGCCATATGATAATTTATACGCTTATCAGACTTGGAGTTTCACAGCTTCAAGTCTGAGCGGACCTTCTCATGTCTCGCCTCCACATTTTTGGGAAGCGGGGCGTGACAACCACACTCACTCGCGCTTCACCGCGTGGGCCCACGGCACTTGTTTGGACTCGTATTCCTAGATTTAGTGATGTGATTTGGCGTTTGCTTGCTTGGTGTGTCGTTTTTGATTTTGTTGGCCCTGACGGGCGATCTAGGATATAGAGTTTTCTTTTTCTCTCTTTCTCTCTATTTTTCCCCTCCGAGCTCCTACTCTCACTCGTCTTCCTCGAGGACGAGGAAGAGTTTAGCTTGGGGGATTTTGACGTGCGTTTATATTTCATATATTTACGCACGTTTTCTTCCGTGTTTTCCCATATTTTACCACCGTCTTTTATTCGTTTTCTCGTGTTTTCTTTTGTTTTCTTGTTTTCTTTCACTTTTCCGTGTTTTCCATGTTTTGCAGGAGATTACTGGCATTTTGGGCATAAAACGATGATATCATGTGTCCCCGGAGCAACGGGAGGAGTCACGCGTGATCCAGGGGGGTCAAACGACAAAGATTGCATCTTTCAGCCCCGCACCCGGTCGGTTGGTCATCACCAACCGATCGGGTGATGCACGCGTGCACCACCCGGGCGCAGCTTGGAGCTCACGAGAAGTCACCCGGTCGGTTCAGTGACCGGGTCAAAAGCTCAAAGTATCTGGAAATTCGAAGCTAATTGCCAACCGATCGGGTGACCTTCACCTGATCGGTTCACCTGTAGCTGAATTTCAACAGCCCAAACTCGAAGATCCAACCGATCTCTTCACCCGGTCCGCACCAAGATCTAACCGGTCGGCACCAAGATCCAACCGACCGCACCAAGTTCCAAACGACTGGTTCATACTGACCGGGTGAAACCCCGCTTTGCGCTGTAATTTTGTGAAGCGGCTCACCCGACCGGTTGACTTGTCAACCGATCGGGTGATGTCGTTTTCTATAAAGGTTTCCCAGATTCGGGAGTTGGTTATTTTTTACTGTTTTCTTCATTTTGTGACGGCTATAATTTTCCAGTTTTTGTAAGTTTTTGGATCTTTGTAAAACTTTAGTATTATCTTAATTGCTTTACTACCATTGCATTTCTATTGTCTGATTATGATTTTGACGGTTCATTTTCGTTTAGATCGCTTTTTAATGAATATTTCTGAGAAGTTCCCGAATCTGGGATTTTGGCGGAAACCCCTTCGGGGGCTCTTCCCGATGCATCCATAGGGTTAGGAAATCGATAGGGATTAGGAATGTAACGGTTACGCGGTGTGTTTTATTGTCATCGGTGGGAAAAAGACCGCCTTTGACCGTTGGGCCAAGGGGGAATAAACTTGGCGGTTGACTCCCTAGCCATAGCTCACGCCCTTAGCGTAGACGCCGAATCCTAGCATGCGGGAGCGGCAGGATGAGACGTTGGGAGTTATCGTTGCAAGCTTAGTGCTCCCGGAGTCGATCAGTGTTAATGGACACGGGAGTGCCCACTGATCGAACCTGGGAAGTCCGGCTATCATCCTGGGCACCGACCGGAATATCAGGCCCATGGGATGCCGGTACCACTTTCAGAGGCAACGTCTCACCATTAGACCCTAATTCCGATCACCATCCTACCCGTAGGCCATATCGGCGAGAGTCGCTCGTTGGGGTCGAAACCAAAGTCCCGGGTTTTTCCTTCATATTGTCTACACCTTGCATTCCTTTACCGTGACAACCCATCAATCGATCTGGGCTAGCTCGCCCATGGGGTGAATTTGATCCTCTTTGACACAAGCACATCCTCGCCTCCCTGTGTTCGACCCCCAAGCCACACTATAACACCGTGCACTTGCGGTTACAAATATTTAGATTTCCCACGCCCCCGTTCGCACAATTGCACATGTCCAGCGCGTAAGAGCCGCGCCCGGTGAGGGCACCGGTCACATGTGCATCGACTACAAGAAATTAAATAAAGCCACCAGAAAGGGCCACTTTCCTCTCCCTTTCATTGACCAAATGCTCGAAAGATTGGCTAGACACTCTTTCTTTTGTTACTTGGACGGATATTCAAGGTTCTTCCATATCCATATCCATACAATTGGCCAAGAGAAGACCACATTCACATGCCCCTATGGCAACTTCGCATATCGAAGAATTCCGTTTGGGTTATGTAATGCACCTGCCACTTTCCAGCGCTGCATGATCTCAATCTTCTCCCATTTAGTAGAACATATCATGGAGGTATTCATGGATGACTTCTAGGTCTACGGAACAAACTTTAATGGTTGTTTGGAAAATTTAACCAAGGTATTGCGTAGGTGCCAAGAAGTCAACTTAGTGCTGAATTGGGAGAAATGCAACTTCATGGTTCAAGAGAGGCTAGTCCTAGGACATGTAATTTCTAATAGAGGCATTAAGGTTGACAAGGCTAAGGTTGAGGTCATCGAGGGATTACCGCCCCAACTAATGTTAGAGGAGTGAGAAGCTTCCTTGGTCACGTGGGGTTCTATCACCGATTCATTAAGAACTTCTCGAAAATTGCTCGATCCTTAACCGAAATCCTAGCCAAAGATGACCCGTTTGTTTTTACTGATGCTTGTCTTGAGGCATTTGACTGGTTAAAGGAAGCTCTTATCTCGACAGCTATAATTCAACCGCGGGATTGGTCTCTCCATTTTGAGTAATGTGTGATGCAAGTGACCATGTGGTAGGAACCGTTCTTGGACAGAGAAAGGAAGGAAAAATTCATGCCATCCACTACGCCAGCAAGATCCTTGACGAAGCCCATATGAATTATACAACATCGGGGAGGGAGCTTTTGGCGGTGGTGTTTGCATGGAGAAATTCAGGTCATACTTGGTGGGGTCAAAGGTGATCGTACACATGGACTACACGACGCTTAAATATTTGTTGAGCAAGAAGGATGCAAAGCCGCATCTTATTTGCTGGATTCTGCTTCTCCAAGAGTTTGACATGGAGATTATGGAGACGAAAGGGGCAGAAAACATTGTGGCTGACCATCTATCGCGCCTCGTTCAGGAGAACCCAGGTGAACCCCTTCCTATCAATGACTCTTTCCCTAATGATTAGTTATACGCCATTGCCTCAGATGTTACTCCTTGGTTTACAGACATGGTCAACTTCCTTGCCGGTGGGATCCTGCCTTACGGACTCACATCTCGTCAACGAAATAAAATCTTCCACGATGTGAAAAAGTTCTTATGGGGTGACCCTTACCATTACAAATCCCGCACAGATGGAATTAATCAACGCTGTATCCCATATGATGAAATGACAGCCATAATATCTCCCTGCCACGACTCACCATACAGTGGCCATGCGAGCACATCGAAAACTATGACAAAAATCCTCTATTGCGTATTCTACTGGCCCTCCCTATTCAGAGATGTGAATGTGTTTGTGAAGAGTTGTGACTGCTGCCAGAGGACAAGAAACATCTCTAGAAGAAATGAAATTCAGCTTAACTTAGGTTGAGATCTTCGATGTCTGGGGGATTGACTTCATGGGCCCTTTCCCATCAAGCTACAATAACTTGTACATTCTGGTCGCGGTAGATTACGTGTCAAAATGGGTTGAAGCTATAGTCACATCGACAAATGATGCCTGAACCGTCTCGAAATTCTTCAAGATTATCATCTTCCCACTGTTTGGGGTCCCAAGAGTTGTAATAAGCGACGGAGGACGACACTACATAGAAAACAAATTTGAGGCCCTCCTAAAGAAGTATGTGGTACACCACCATCGGATTAGCTTACTACCCTCACACAAGCAGGCAAGTCAAAATTTCAAATCGAGAGGTCAAATCCATATTCGAGAAGACGGTGATAACGTCATGCAAGGACTGGTCTCCGAAACTTGATGACGCCTTTGGGCATACCGAACCTCATTCAAGACACATATCAGAATTTCCCCCTGTAAGCTAGTATATGGAAAGGCTTGCCACCTGTCGGTGGAATTAGAACATAGGGCATTCTGGGCTGTCAGAAACCTGAACTTTGACTACACTAGCACAAAAGAGCACCGACTTCTTAGCTGAACGAGTTGGATGAGTTTCGGCTAAATGCCTATGAAACGCTCGCATCTACAAGGAAAATACAAAGAGATGACATGACAAGAAAATCTCCAGAAGAGAATTTCACGAGCGAGATCTAGTTTTGCTCTACAACTTAAGACTAAAGCTCTTCCCAGGAAAGTTGCGCTCTGGATGCAGGAGACCTTTTACAGTGACACAGGTTTTCCCTTACGGTGCTGTTGAGTTACTAGGAGAGCAAGGGAACTTCAAGGTAAATGGACACCGCCTTGAACACTATGTCTCTGGTGACCCTATCGGAGAAGATACATCGTATGTGCCCACCACCTCTCCTCCGCCCAAGCAAATCTACGTCCCACCATTTCAGCACTGATGATATGCAATGGAAAAGTCACCAAAACCTATCATGTCGAACGAATAACCCATATAGATAGTCGAGCTAACGACGTTAAACAAGCGCTTCTTGCGAGGCAACCCAAGACTATTTCTCATTTTTCCTTTTCTTTTCACATCCTCCCGCCCCGCTAATTGTAATAAACTCCCTTTTTCTAAGTGTGCATGCCCTCAACAATGCGGGACATCCATCCTACATGTCGCCCCCAGACTTCTATGGCATGCTTCCACACGACTCGGGTAAAACTGTTCCTCTCCCCCACATCATACCTATCTCCTCACACACGAGTGCCTAATGCATTGAAGACAATGCTTAGTCTTAGCTTGGGGTAGACATTTCACTCCTTACTTGGGGGAGGAACCCACCATGCCATTTATATGAAATTTCATATTTATGCTTGGTTAAACTCACTTCTGTCATGCACACTCTATATATCATGGCATGATCCCTTCCACCTCTTCATTCTCCCCCCATAGGCTCAACTCATTCCCGCGAATAAGCATGAATTTCCGTTCTCATATCTTCGTAGGGCCTAGATCGAGAATTTAGTTCGACTATCATAATGCACGAGTCTAGGCTTTGCCAATCGTGTTGAGAAGATCTTGCTCATCAGGACTTGGTCAAGAGTACAGTGTAGTCGCCCCTAAGCCATGTGTGAGTGATATGCTCTTTAAAAAGGGGAAAGATAAGAAAAAGAATAAGTGCATCATTCTTTCAGTCCCACCAAGTAGCCAAGTCTTTGTGCCTCAGGAAGCATTATAGATTCGTGTCGAATGGTGAAGATTTGGGGGAGTGCCTAGATAGAAATGGTCGGTTTTATTCGATTCGGGAAAGTAGACCCGATGGGCCCATCATGGCCCAATGCCCTAAGATCGTCTGATCCAGAAGTCATTGGCCGAAATCCCATTTTAGGAATCACCTAAGCCTTTAAAAATCGGGTGTGTACAAATATATTTCGAGCATGTCTATCACCTTGTTTTAATGACAACAAGCTCTGTCCTAGCCAACTCGGGTGAGTCGTGGTCATATGATTCGCAATTGTGCTTTAGCCTTCGCGAGTATAAGACAACAGTTGTACTCTTGTCGATCTACGCCCATATAGATAAATTTCTATGGATTTCACACTTTTCGTGTGGGCATTTATTGAATCTGATACTGTGTTGGATATTATCGTTTTTGATTCTTGAATCTGTTATTGTGTTGGAGATTATCGTTCTTGAGTCTTACGCCATATTTGATCGATAGATTTTTGCATGCTTGAACCTGAGTCTAATCTTGCCGCATACGTGATTTGTGTGCATGATTTGTTTGAAAGGGTGATCCTCAAATCTCCTAGCAAACTTCTCCTCGTTCCTTTCGCCTTGCCTTGCCCGGGAACGAGCAAGGGTTTAGCTTGGGCGAATTTGTTAGGCATATTTTATACACATATTTCCTAACTTTCATCCCACGTTTTCCAATCATATGATACATCATTATTACTCTTTTCGTTCGTCTTTACCCACTTTATCCCACTTTATGCCTTCGGCATATATTTTGTATATTTCAGGATAAAATCACACAAAATGATGCAAATAGCAACAGAAGAAGCAAATGGGAGAAGATGACAAGCAACGACAGAGATTTAGAGGTGACTAGGAGCTAAAAAGGGCAGGCCTACAGGTGACACGGTTGTGCAGATGCATGTATGGCCGTGTCAGCATGTCAGAAGGAAGGCTCAATGTGCTGCTTCAGTGACATAGCCGTGGTAAAATCTAGATGCAGTAGACAGAAAGCTCTCCTCGAACACAGACGTGCAACACGGCCGTGTCGAAATTAAGACAGAACGTGGACTGCCAGCATGACCGTGTCACATGGACATGCGCCTGGAGTCACTTGAAGCCACCGGAAGACATTATGGATCGATGACAAGGCCGTGCCGAAAGGCGACATGGTCGTGTGCAAGATGACTCATCTGTATTATAATAGATTAAGGGTGACATGGCTGTGTCACAATCCAACACGGTCGTGCACCTGTCATAGTATAAAAGGAGACAACTGCAACAATTTGGAGGCGTTCAGAGTTTTGGGTATTTCTGCTATTTGGCGATTTTGGCTATTTTCAGTAGGCTTTTGAGTTTTCCCCCCTTTAAGTATTGTAAGAAAATTTTGATTTTGATTATTGAATCTTATTTCTTGTAATTTTATTGTGATTGCTATTGTCTTCACTGTTGCCTCAATTTGTATTATCCTTCCAATTCTTAATGCATAACCCTAGAATAATTTCGTTTGCTGATCTCATGATTAGTGAGTAGTCCTTGGTCTAGGGTTATGTATGGCCCTAATGAAGGGATTGAATGTGGTAGATGTACCAAAATATTAATCCAATTAGATTATAGTCATGGAATAAGATTGGATAAGAGCCCTATTCAACTCATCCCATTAACGAGCTACATAATCTTAACCATCGACGACCCATCAGGGTTTTGATTTGATGCTCCTAGTGGATGGTTGATTATCTAGTGTCTGGTGCTGACGAACCATCGGGCACGCTCACTAGAACCACATATATTGTAGTGGCCGATGAACCATCGGGATTGCAATAGGGGTCCAGATTATTCTCCGTGTCCTCCCTCACGGTTAGACGTTGGAAGGATGATGATTGAGCCTTAGTCATCATCGATGACTTTAATCCTTGGATTGAGAAGCTAGACCTACCCTTTTCAAGACCTTAAATAACAGCAATTCGCTAGCCCTAGCATTCTTCCTTAACTGAATTCTCCCCTAACTCGACCTTATTTCACTTCCGAGACATCGATCTTTACAGCTATATGAAACTCGACATTAGTCTCTGATTCAGCCTTTGCCTCCCTGAACTCGCTACATATAACCCGTATGCTTGCTGTATTTAAAACCCTAACAATTAGCCATGTTCCTTTTGTCAAGTGGGGACGGAATATCCTCGGACCATTCACTCTAGCAAGCAGACAAAGAATGTTCTTGATCGTAGTTATGGACTACTTCACAAAGTGTATAGAGGCCGAGCCCGTGGCCAACATCCATTGGAATAAGGTCAAGAGATTTGTGTGGGAATCGATTATTTGTTTCTTAGGCATCCCTCGGTTTATCGGCACAGATAACATGCCACAGTTCAACTGCACAAGATTTAAGGAGTTTTGTTTTGGATGGAAAATTAAACTGCTTTCTTCTTCTGTGGCTCATCCGCAAACAAACAGGTTGGTAGAGGCTACTAACAAGTGTATCTTAGAGTCATTACGTAAAAAGGACATGTATGCCCGTGATGCATTACCAGAAGAGCTCCCTAGGATACTTTGGTCCTATAGGACGACCTACAAGGAAGCAACATGAGAGACACCATTCATGCTCGCTTTTAGGGCCGAGGTTGGAAAATAATCATTGCGCATCAAGTACTTCGACGAAGAGAAGAATTTGGTGGGCCTCAGGCTAAATCTAGAGCTCGTGGACAAGGTACATGACCGATCTCTCGCGGACATTATTCGACAGAAACACCGAGTAGCTCAGTACAACGACTCCAATGTCAAAGGAAGGAGCTTTCATCCAGGAGACCTAGTCCTGAGAAAAGCCATCCTGTCACGCCCCATTCTCTTAAATACATTATATAGGGTTCCATACCATGGGAAAAAGTAAGGATGGAGCCTGACAAGCCGCGGTATTACACCAAGCTTGAAAAGAAAACACACAATAAGCAGGCCACTGCGAATGCTGGAATCATACATCACACATATATATAAAAGGAAAGCAACACATACAGCCATCACAGAAGTACATAACCACAGAACTACATAATCAATGAGAGAACTACACACCAGCATCAAGTACAAAGTGAAACTGACTCCACTATACATGAGAAGTACTACAAGCCACTAACATATACCACAGCTACAAAAGACAACTCGATCCCCACTCGACCCAACTCACACCACAAGACACATCCCAATAAGAGTAGTGTCCCCAAGTCAATAACTCACGTCTGAGAAATCTCCTGAGGGAGATTCTGCTCTGGTGTCACCTACTCAAGACCTGAAAAGTAAAATAAGCACGTCAAACGTGCCCAGTAGGAAACTAACTAGGGTAGGGAAAAGTCATTTAGAGGTTATGAGTTTAAGACAATAGGAGTACAAGCAACCAAGGTAAAGGGTACAACACACAAATGAACAACAACAACACATATGAAATTTATTAGTTAGCAGATGTTAGTGACTCTTTGGAAGCCAGGGTATCGCCTAAAGATAAGGGACTGGACCTCACCCCAAATTTTGGAGTGAACATAGCACACGACGCAGTGGACACGGGCACTGTACGTCGGGCCTCTCAGCTCCCCCGTCCCTGGCAGGAGTGAGGCTCTCCACATAGTAATACAACCTCTGTATGTCCCCTCCACTCCCGATAAAGACGAGTGGGAATAAATATCACATATCACATATCTCTTTCCCCAACCTCTTAGTCCAGCCCCTTATAGTTAAGTTATACCCAAACTTCCCCCATCCCCATGCTAGGATGCTCACCCTCCTTAGAGCAGATCGAGACATTCCAGTTAACAAATTGTGTGTCATAGTCTTCAATAATAATATGCAATTTCATAATGAAGTACATGGCACAACATACTCATAGCTATTTTCCCATGTTCCTTCAATTACCCCTTCATTTGGGCATTTTAACAAACATATGGTAGTCGACATGTAATTGCTCACCAACAATTTTAGTAACAAATAGTATAACTAAGCTTCCTTAAAGATATCAACAACATTCATGCATGTGGTGAAGGAAAATTTAACATCACCACAATATTCAACTACACCCAAACAGTCCAGCTTGCTGTAATGTGCAGAAACAGCTAATAAATCAGCATATTTCATCAGTTTTTCTTGTGAATTTGACAAAACTCACTGAATGAAAGTTGAATATATAAAAGTCCTTGGTTCACCCATAAAATTTCATGCAGAAATATGGACTAGACAAATCATGGTGATTTATTTAGTGCAGCATGTCCAGACTGTTTTTCAGACAGAATTCTGGGTCTGTATTAAAAGAAAATTTTAGGCATGTTTCAGCCAGAAATTCGACAAATATGCACTGTGATAAATTTGTAGATAAACTTGTTAATTTTCCAATAAGACCAAGATCAGCAAAATCCATATAGTGTGCAGGTAATAATCTTCATTTTTCTAAACTGTGTTCAGTTTGACAGAATTCCAGACATGTTGCAAACATTAAATTTTTACTCATGCTTATTGAACTCAACATATGTCAAATTTTATATGAATCTGTGGTAGGACTCCATGATCTATACTCACATATTTTTTGTAAGGTAATTCAACCTACAGAAACCATAATTCAAGTGAAAACATGTAGTTTGATTTCAGAATTTCAGGGAGGGGGTGTTTGGCTAAGAAAACAAGGAAAAATTGAATCTTTTTTGTTATTGCACATATGACACATGAATTCAAGAGAATGAGCCATATAAATAACATAATAACACCCTCATAATTCCTAAATTAAATCCCTTAACACAAGTTAGAATCCTACCTCAAACAAGTCTCCTTCTTTCTCTCTTCTCTTTCTCTTCCTTCCTCCTTTCTTTCCCTTGAAAAGCTAGGGTTTTTCTAGAAGTTATTGGAAGAAAAAATTAGAGTTTGGAGTGTTGAAGAAATGAGAAGAAGGGGGAAAAATTTCGGCCACACTAGAGAGGGGAAGAAGGGAATAAAAATGAAAGGAAAAGAGAAGAAAGTTAAAGAAGCTTTTAGAAATTTTCCATATAAATATCTCGGCCTAGAATTCTCTTAGGATAAGCATGCACAAGCTAAAATGACTATAATACCCTTCCAAAATTACCCCTAAAGTTTCAAGTATTTACAAGTTTTCCATTACTTTATGCACACACAACTTCAGTGTGTACGCACAGCAACTTTAGTCCAAATGACCATTTTGCCCCGGACCTTTCTAAAAATTTACAGGGTTCTCCATTGACCCCTAACCCCTTTCACACTAGCATGGCTCTTCCTATACACATCCACGCACATCCATGCATGCATACATGCATCACACACACACGTCTAACACATTCCTGTTGTTTTATACTCACGACGTCATTCGCACTTCTCCCACACTCATTCTCTCTTTCTCGTCTCTTAGCCAGTATTATGGCCCAATCCCCCATTTACTATGTTACATACATCGATGTCCACGTTTATTTCATGCCTACGTATGCATCGTAGGTAGAAATACCACGTGTGTTCAGTGGAATACACGTATAGTGCTAAATAGGGCATGACATCCTACCCACCTTAAAATAAAGTTCGTTCTCGAACTGCCGAAATCTAAGAGTTCTAATCTAAGTAGAGAAATACTTCTAAATTTCAGGAGCTTCTCTATATAATACCCTACACCACTGTCCTCACAAAATTTTGCATTCAAGAGTATCAAAAGAGACATTGATATAAGGATAAGATACTTACATAAACAGGTGAGGGTACTGTCTCTCATCTCGTCCTCACGCTCCCAAGTGGACTCACCAGGGGATTCTTGCTGCCACAAAACCCTTACTAGATTAATGGCCTTTTTCTTCAGTATCTTCTATCTCCGATCCAAGATGGCCACTGGTTACTGTTTATAAGTCAGATCGGGCTTCATTCTCTCAGAAGTCCATGAGGTTACTAGGGTCTCCCACATATATTCGAAGCTGAGATACGTGGAACTCATCGTGGACACCTTCAAGGGATGGAGGTAAGGCAAGGCGATAGGCAACCTCACCAACACGAGCCAAGATCTCGAGTGGACCAATGAATCTCAGGCTCAACTTCCCTCGTCCACCAAATCGAATCATGCCACGTGTCGGGGAGATCTTCAAGAACACGTAATCTCCTGGCTGAAACTCCAATGGACGCCACTTTGTATCTGCCCAATGCTTATAGCGATCCTGAGCGATACGGAGATTCTCCTTGACTGTCCAAACCACATCGATCACTTTTGTCACCAAATCAGGTCCTAAAAGTTTACGGTCCCCAACATCGTCCCAGCTTAGAGGCGATCTGAACTTCCTTCCATACAAAGCAGCAAACGGTGCCATTCCAATACATGCTTGATAACTATTGTTGTAAGCAAACTCCACCAAGTGCAAGTGATCTTCCCAGGATCCCTTAAAGTCCAGCATACACGCCCTCAACATGTCCTCGAGGATCTGAATAACTCGCTCAGTTGCCCATCTGTCTGGGTATGATATGCGGTACTAAACTTGAGATGAGTCCCCAAACTAGACTGCAAACTTCTCCAAAAATACGAGGTGAATCTGGTGTCCCGATCAGAGATTATACAAACAGGAACTCCGTGAAGCCTCACGATCTCCTGCAAAGAATATTATGTCAACACCTCACTTTACCAAGTATAGAAAATGTAAGGGTGACGAAGGGATTTTACCTCCATGTGTCTTCGAGCCAAATGCTCGGTAGACTGTCCAACTCGAAAGGGAATGAAATGTGCAGATTTGGTCAAGCGATCAACGACTACCCAAATTGCGTCATTTCCCTTGGGTGTGCGGGTAGTCCAGTCAACAAATCCATCGTCACATGTTGCCATTTCCATTCAGGAACGGGGATAGGTTGTAACAGACCTGCAACTCTTTGGTGTTCGGCCTTCACCTGCTGGCAAACCAAGCACGAGGCCACACTTCTGGCTATACTGCGCTTCATCCCATGCCACCAGTAATGTTGTCGTAGATCGCGATACATCTTTGTCCCGCCTGGGTGAATTGAATAGGCGGAGCTATGGGCCTCTTTAAGCAATTCCTCTCAGATAGCACCAGCCGGCACACATAGCCGTGATCCGAATCTAAGAGATCCATCTTCGTGAATGTGGAAGTCGGTTCGAAGTCCAGCCTCTACCTGCTCACGAATTCTCCTTAGCTTTGCATCTCCTAACTGTGCGGCCTTGATCCGGTCCACCAGATCGGACTGGACTTGCAAGTTCAACATGGCTGCTTTGATGCTCGGAAGTACGACCTCTATCTCCATCTGTCGCAAGGCCCACTGGAGCTGAGGCTGAGAGGTCAACATCATCACAGCTGGATATCTACTGAGTGCATTAGGGACCACATTCACCTTCCCAGGGTGATACTGAAGATCGATATCATATTCAGCCATCAGCTCAAGCCACCGACGTTGTCTTATGTTGAGCTCCTTCTGAGTGAATACATACTTCAAACTCTTGTGGTCGGTGTACACCTTGATATGCTCCCCTGGCAAAAAGTGTCTCCACAGCTTTAAGGCAAAAATCACAGCTGCTAGCTCCAAGTCATGTGTAGGGTAGTTTAGCTCATGCACCTTCAGAAGTTTAGATGCATAAGCTACAACACGACCATGCTGATGTAGGACACATCCAAGCCCTTTACTAGAAGCATCACAGAAAATCTCAAATCCTCCAGAACGATCTGGAATCGTCAGAACTAGCGCAGTAGTCAACCTTTTCTTTAACTCCTCAAATTCATGCTGACACTCCTCAGACCAGACATAAGCAACATCCTTCTTAGTCAGGGGAGTAAGTGGTGCCGCAATCTTGGAGAAATCCTTGATGAACTTCCTGTAATAGCCAGCCAATCCCAAGAAACTTCGAATCTCTGAAACTGACCTAGCGACAGGCCATTTCTCCACTGCAGCCACCTTTTCTAGATCAACTGATATGCCTTTCCCTGAAACTATGTGCCCCAAAAATGCCACTTTAGACAGCCAAAACGGGCACTTACTATACTTGGCATATAACTAAACTGATGCTGCCTCAAAGTCTCTAGAACAGTCCTCAAGAGCTCTGCATACTCTATCTCATCCTTGGAATATATCAGGATATCATCAATAAAGACTACCATGAACTTGTCCAAATAGTCAAAGAATACCTGATTCATTGATCTCATGAAGGTAGCTGTAGCATTAGTCACTCCGAAGGGTATCAGCAGGAACTCATAATGTCCATAACGGGTTCGAAAAGCTGTCTTCGGTACATCAGACCCCCAAACCTTTATCTAATGATAACCGCTCCGTAAGTCCAACTTTGAGTAGACTCGAGATCCACCAAGCTGATCAAAGAGATCATCGATGCAAGGAAGTGGGTACTAGTCCTTTATTGTCACCTTGTTCAATTCCCTATAATCAATACACATCCTCCGGGATCCATTTTTTTATTCACCAAAAGCACTGGTGCTCCCCAGGGTGATACGCTTGGCTGTATCAACCCTCGCTCTGATAAGTCCTTTAACTTATTACGAAGCTCAGCCAACTCAGGTGGTGCCATCCGATAAGGAGCCTTCGCAATGGGTTGTGTGCCTGGTATCAAATCAGTAGTGAACTCCAACGATCGGTCTGGAGGAAGTCCATAAATATCATCGGGAAAGACATCAGGAAAGTCTCACACAACCCTGGGTAAAACTGGCTCTGCCTCCATGGCCATCACCAACACTTCTGCTTCCACTGGTGTTGCTCTGAATCTTAAAGGTTCTAATGTGCAACTACCACTTCTGAACTCAAAGTCTGAATGATCGGGAATCCGGAAGACTACCCTCCTTAATTTGCAATCAATAGTGGCACAAAACATCGCTAACCAGTCCATCCCAAACACCACTTCAAAGGTAGACATCTCAATCACGAGGAAGTCAGCATATAACTCCAGTCCACAAATTTCCACTGGACAACAATGGAGTCCTGAAGTACTCCTGATCACACCATTTCCTGTGTGAATATTCCAACTAACAGTGAAGGAGTCAATTGGCATTGCATTTTTGTCCACAAATTGTCGGGACAGAAAACAGTGTGAAGCCCCAGAATCAAAAAGTGCCAAAGCCGAAAAAGATGCTACTTTAACCATACCTAGAGGCCAACAAAGGAATCAAACCAACATTCATCATAACCAAGCAACAAGTGATATAATGTAAAGAAAGGAGTGGCTAGAACCATACCAGTGATAACCTGACCTGAGTTTTCAGCCACTACTGTTGTCATCGTGAAAGCCTGGGACTTTGGAGCAGAGTTTGTCTTCTTAAAGGTCTGCCGCTGAGGAGGCAAGGAATGTCCTCTAGGGGCTGGTAAACCTGGTCCAGCTGGTGCCGGAAGTGAAGGCCACGGTGGACCAGGTTGAAGAGCTCACTGTTGCATCGGCCTAGGAGCCAAAGGTGCTACTGGGCCTAGGTAGGCACCCTGCTGCGGGCAGAACATGCTAATATGTCCTTGGCCACTACAAGCAATGCATTGTCTAGCCCAAGCCCTACACTCCTTCTGCTTATGGCCAGTCTTGCCACTGAATTGGCATGTCAGACGTTTCTATGTCACTGCAGGGGCTCCTGGCCTCTTGAACTGGGTCGTTTGTACCAGTCGAGATAATGCTTTATGTGGTCCTGATGGTCGTCTGTCACCTGCAGGTATCTTCCTTATGCTCCGTAAATGGATCTCATATAATCTTGCCGCCTCGAGCACATCCTCCTGTGTAGCCAGTTTCTGTGTAGACATAGCCCATCTATACTCCGGGTCCAGTCCCATACGGAAGCGTCGAGCTCGGGTGGCATCAGTCGCTACAAGCTCCGGGGCAAACTTGCTCAACAAAGAAAACTCAGCGTCATTTTCATCCATGCTCCACCGGCCCTGAGTCAACTGCTCAAAACACTGTCTGAGCTCATCCTCTAAGGTCTCTGAAAGGAACTCGAACTCAAAACGCTCATTGAAAGTCTTCCAAGAGATAGGACCTGTCAGATGTTACTCCTGGGCATCCCACCAATCTCGGGCCTGATGTGTCAACTGCCTTTTTGCTGCATCAACCCAACTCTCCAATGGAAATCCAACGGCTGTGAGGTCATCCTCTGTGCGTCGTAACCACTCATTGACCTCCAATGCTGTCTCCTTGCCAGAAAAATTACTCGGCTTCATTGCCCTGAACTGCTTGAAGCCTGGGGTCTTCTGACCCTGCATCTTGGTGAGCATCTCAGCCTGCTGACCCAGACTCGCCTGGAAACCCATCAGAATCTTCTTCATCAAAGAGTGCTCGGCATGCTCCATCTCTGCCGAAGATATCATGTTTCCATTATCCATTCTACAGAGAAAGAGGACAACACAAGTGGAATTAATACCATATGTGATGGCATTAAAATGTGTTGGATGTATATGTTGGAATTTCATACTTCCATATTTCTATTCCCGTACGGTTTTGATATGACAAACACATTCAGTGCTACTAACTCTATGTATGCAGCTACAAATACATGCTGAGTTCCACACATTCAGATATCTTCATGCATATTTAAACGGTTATATCATAGTTCATGAAGCTGGAAAGGCAAAGGCACCTTACATCCACGACTTGGATATATAATCACGTGATAAGGATCCCCTGCAAAGAAGCTTCTCAGATTCAGATTCAGATGCAGTCTTATCTACGGCTTTATGTAATCAATGTAAAATTTACTTTATTAGAGTTACAAAGCCTTGTGATAATATGTCTTAGTCACCTTCGTTCCATTACTCAGAGATCTACACTTCCCAATTTCGAAAATTCGTAAGTCAGAAAATTGGCAACCAATTCCCCAATTTTGGTCGACCAATTTTAAACCTTCGAATTTGACTACATGATTTCATGAGCAAACTCCCCTAACCATGTAGATTCTGGATCTGTCTTCCAACAGTCAATATTTCCTCTCTAAATTTTGGTCGACCAATTTTCTATTTTGGTCGACCAATTTTAAAACTAGCCGTTTGAAGCCCAAATATTCAGGAACGGTTTATGACTGTTTCCCAACATCATTCACACTCTCCAACCGTCCCAAAACACTACATATAGAGGGGTAGACCCTCTCTTTCACTTCACACACTTTCCTCTTCTTTAATCTCATTTTTGTTGAAATCAAGTCTTTGATATTCTTAAGCTTTAGGCCATTAGTTGTTCTTTTATTATCTGTAAGAAGAAATCATTAGATTTCTCTCTTTGTTTAAGAATGGAAGAACTTGGATTTCAACAGTTTTTGGAATTTTGTTTCTTTTCTTATATGTAAGAAGAAATCAGTAGATTTCTCTCTTCATTTAAGAACGAAAGAACTTCAATTGTGTTTCACCATTATATATCTTGAAACATTGAAGTTCCTCTTTTAAACACCGTCCTTTTGAATTCATATTACATATTCATTACAAGGCTATAAGGTGTTTATTTTCTTTTTCATTACAAAGGTGAATCTCTGTTTAGAGATTGTACAAAGTTTGGGACACTGGGAGTGTCACCATTTTTGTATGTTTGTACTTGCGGGACAAGTGATTATAGTGGATTGAAAATCTCTACTGGGAGTAGAGGACTGGACTAGGATCAAGAGGATCCGAACTAGGATACATCTCTGTGTTTGCGAATGATTTATTTTCAGTACTTGTCATTTTATTTCTATGCCATCTTTGCAAATATCAGTAACGTTTTATTTGCAACATTTTTATTATATACACTATTCACCCCCCTCTAGTGTATTGATCCATACAGGCTAAAATTACATTTGGTATCAGAGCAAGGTTAAGATGGCAGAATCAAGCATGAATGTTGTTCCACACAATTACAACAAAAATCAACATCCTGAAGGGCACTCTCAAGTTCGTCCTCCTCTATTTGATGGTTCTAACTACTCATATTGGAAAATACGAATGGAGATTCATCTCCAAAGTACGCATTATGAGATATGGGACATCGTAGAGACATGATACACTAAGCCAACAACTCATGTTGATGAATGGACCGCTAACGACAAAACTGCAAAGACCGACAACTCAAAGGCCATGAATGCTTTATTCTGTGCCATGGATAAACATGAGTTTAATCTGGTATCTCACGCCAAAAGTGCAAAGGAGATTTGGCACATACTCGAGGTAACTCATGAAGGAACCAATAAAGTAAAGGAAACTAAGATTGCCTCTTTGGTTCATAAATATGAGTTGTTCAAGATGCAAGACAAAGAGACGATTGGAGAAATGAACGCCAGGTTCACTAATATTATTAATTCTCTTAATGCTCTTGGAAAAGTTTATTCTTCTCTTGATCAGGTACGCAAGATTTTTAAGGTACTCTCTCCAGAATGGCGTCCAAAGATCACTGCTATTGAGGAAGCCAATGATCTTTCCACATTATCCATGGAAGATCTAAGTGGTAACCTAATGGCTCATGAAGTTACATTACAAGACGCAAAAGAAGAATCAGATCAAAAGAAGAAAGTACTCTCCTTTAACACTACATCAGAAAATGAAGACTCGGATGATGATATGGCATTCTTTGCCAAGAACTTCAGAAAATTCTTTCAAAAAGGTAAGTATAATAATTTCAAATCTAAGAATACTGATTCTTCTCTCTGCTTTAATTGTAATAGGCCTGGACATATGAAGAAAGATTATCCGCTTCTCAATGCTAAATTCAAAACTTCCAACAACAATGATCAATCCAGAAGAGAAAGGAAGTTTGAAAAAATGAAGAAAGCATTTGTAGCAACTTGGGATGATTCTTCAGATGATGAAGATGATGATCATAATGAAAGTGCTAACATGTGCTTTATGGCACAAGATGATGAAGATGAGGTAAGTTCTTTTAATAACGAGGAATTACTAGATGCATTAAAAAATCTATATTCTTGTTTCAAAAAATTAAATGGTCAACATAAATATTTGAAACAGAATAATGATGATCTCCTTCTTAAATATCAAGAATTATCATCTTCTAAAAGCACTACACCAAATTCTATACATATTGAGAATACATCTTCTCAAGTTTTGGATCTTAGTAAAGAGAATGATCTTTTCAAAACTAAGAATCTAGAATTGCATACACAAATATCCGAAATGGCTAAAAGTATCTCATCACTAAAGATGAAATACGACGAGATGTCATTCAATGTTAATAAATTTAATAAAGGAAAGACAAATCTTGATGATTTGCTAAAAATTCAATATCCAGCAAATCATATACAAGGACTGGGATATTCTCATAAGGATGCACCCAAGTCCTGTAACACTTCTTCTTCTTATGGAAAAACAATTTTTGTTAAACCTCAAAAGAAGAATCACGCATTCATATACACGAAGAAAGTAAACATTTCTACTTCTTCTTCACAAAGAAATGTTAATAACATTTCAAAACCATCTCCTAGGAAACCTACTACGATTAGTATATGGGTTCCTAAGGATTCAAGTTTAAAAGATAGAAATAGTTACATTTCTCATTATATACATTCTATTGTTCATTCTAGTGATTACATTAGAAAGCCAAGTTCCACTTGGGTTTGGCTTCTAAAAATCTAATCCCAAGGACCCTCAAACAAGGGGTACCAATGCTTAATGTTTTATCTTTTAGGTACCTAAAAAGGAAAGCTGGATTTTGGATAGTGGATGTTCAAAACATATGACGGAAAATGTCAACTTGCTTTCAACCGTTAAATATAAAGATGAAGGCACAGTTACCTTTGGTGACAACAACAAAGGCAAAATCATAGGCACTGGAACAGTTTTCAATACAAATCAGCCTATCATTGAGAATGTTCTCTTGGTTGACGGTTTGAAACATAATTTGCTTTCCATTAGTCAGTTATGCGATAAAAATTACAAAATAGTATTTGAACAAAATGATTGCATCATTTATGATTCTGATATGTCATCTGTTTTATTCCGTGGTAAGCGTAAAAATAACATTTATATCTTATGCATGTCTATTATCATTCATAATCATTGTTTAATGATTACATCAGATGATACACTTTTATGGCATAAACGTTTTGGACACACTAATTTCAAAACCCTAGCACATATTTCAAAACACAAGTTAGTAAATGGAATGCCAAATATTTCTTTCAAACACAAACATTTCTGTGATGCTTGTCAGCAAGGAAAAATGCACAAATCTTCTTTTAAATCAAAGTACGTTATCTCAACAAAGAGATCATTAGAACGCCTACACTTGGATTTGTTTGGTCCTTCAAGAGTAACTTCTTTGAATAGAAGTAGATATGCATTTGTCATTGTTGATGACTATTCAAGATACACTTGGGTTATATTCTTACAAAATAAGAATGATGCTTTTGAATAATTTTCAATATTTTGTAAAAATATACAAAAGATCAAATCCTCTAACATTATCACTATTCGGAGTGATCATGGAGGAGAATTTGAAAATGAATCTTTTACCAAGTTTTGTAATGAAAATGGCATTACTCACAATTTTTCTTTTCCTCATGCTCCTCCTCAGAATGGAGTAGTAGAAAGGAAAAATAGAACTTTACAAGAATGTGCAAGAACAATGCTTTGTGATAGTAAATTACCAAAATATTTTTGGGCAGAAGCTGTCGCAACTGCTTGTTACAATATGAATAAAGTTCTTATAAGGCCATTGCTTAATAAAACTTGTTTTGAATTATTTTTTAATCGCATTCCTCGTGTGTCATATTTTAAAGTGTTTGGATGTAAATGTTTCATTCTTAATACTAAAGATGCACTTGATAAGTTTGATTCAAAATCTGATGAAGGTATTTTTATTGGATACTCAACACGTAGCAAAGCCTACAGAGTATATAACAAAAGAACTTCAACAATTGAAGAAACACTACATGTCACATTTGATGAGAACCCCTCATCAAAGTCTCACATCATTGATGATGAAGAGAATATATTACCTTTATTTAATTCTTTGGATAATATTAAACTTGATGAAATTGATTCTACTAAACCCTCTGTTGAGTCTATTTCAGATAATACAGATCTTTCTAGGGCATTTGCACAAGTTCCAAATCATCCATCAGAATTAATCATTGAAGATATTACAAATGGAGTGAGTACTCGTCGTCAAATAGAACAAATGGCACATTGTGCTTTCCTTTCAACCATTGAACCAAAGAACATCAAAGATGCATGTGAAGATAGTTCATGGATTATTGCTATGCAGGAAGAACTCAATCAATTTCAATGGAATGATGTTTGGAAATTAGTTCCCAGACCATCAGATCATTCAATTATTGGTACCAAGTGGGTATTCAAAAATAAATTGGATGAATCTGGTCAGGAAATTAGAAACAAGGCACGATTGGTTGCACAAGGTTATAATCAAGAAGAAGGTATTGATTATGATGAAACCTATGCACCAGTTGCACGTCTTGAGTCTATTAGAATGTTATTATCATTTGCATGTTTTAAAGATTTTAAGTTATTTCAAATGGATGTCAAAAGTGCTTTTCTAAATGGCTTTCTTAAAGAAGAAGTTTATGTAGAACAACCTCCTGGTTTTATTCATGAAAATTTAGAAAATCATGTTTTCAAATTGAAAAAGGCTTTATATGGTCAAAAACAAGCACCTCGTGCTTGGTATGAAAGACTTAAAAGCTATCTTTTAAATTCTGGTTATTCAATTAGTAAAATAGATTCAACTTTATTTATCAAAAACATAAAATCTGACATTATCATTATTCAAATATATATTGATGATATTATTTTTGGTTCGACTAATGAATCACTTTGTCAAGATTTTTCCAAGATTATGCAGAAAGAATTTGAGATGAATCACATGGGTGAACTCCATTACTTCCTCGGTCTTCAAATCAAATAAATGAAGGAAGGAATCTTCATTCACCAAAACAAGTATTCTAACGAACTCATCAAACATTTTGGTTTAGAAAGTTCTGCAGAAAAACGTACTCCAATGAGTACATCTACTTCTCTCGAAAAAGATTTAAATGGTAAGAGTGTTGATCAACGTCTTTACATAGGTATGATTGGCTCTTTACTTTATCTAACTGCTAGTAGACCAGACATTATGTTTTCAGTATGTTTATGTGCACGTTTTAAGGCAGATCCTAAAGTTTCACATCTAACTGCCGTAAAAAGGATTATTAGATATGTTAAGCACACTTCTGATTTTGGTTTATTTTACCCCAAGTCAAGCACATTTGATTTATTATCATATAGTTATGTAGACTTTGCTGGATGCAAATCAGACCCTAAAAGTACCAGTGGTACATGCCACTTTTTAGGACATGCTTTAGTTTCTTGGTTTAGCAAAAAGCAAAACTCTGTTTTATTATCTACAACCGAGGCAGAATATATTTCCGCTGGTTTAGCATGTGCTCAAATTTTATGGATGAAACAAACTATTTCAGACTATGATATTGATTACTCTATTTGTCCTATTATGTGTGATAATACTAGTGCTATTAATCTTTCTAAAAATCATGTGCATCATTCTCGTACAAAACATATTGATGTACGTCATCATTTTCTAGATGATCATGTTCAGAAAGGAGATATTTTTCTTAAATTTATATCTACTGAACCTCAGACTGCTAATATTTTGACTAAACCTTTGAAAGAAGAGACTTTTATTAAGCTTCGAAGAAATTTGGGGATTATTAGTGAATCCGACTTATGACACTTTCTTATAATATTTTTTAGAATTTTTCTCAAATTTTTTCAAATTTTTTGGCTATTTTTTGAAATTAATCGACCAATAAACAAATATTGGTCGCCAATTGACGATTTTTTAATTTTTCGGTAACTGCTTCTTCTTCCCGCTTATTTTCGTTAACCGTTCTCTCCACTTTTTCGTTCTCAAACGGAACCCATCCTTTCGTTTTTCAAATTTGCATTGGTTCAGTTTTCCAAACTGCCGATTGGAAATATTTCAGTTTCCAAAACTTCCCATAACTGATTTTTTCTCCCTATTTAATTCTTCTCATACCTAGGGAACTTCACCCCCAAAATATCTCCCAAGGCTTTCATCTCTCTTTTCCCGAAGCACCATTTCCCCCAAAATTGCCAGCCCCGCGCCCTTCCCAAATCACCGCAGCCCTCATCCCCAATTCCGACGGCTCCGCCCCGAAATTTCGCCGACGCCACCCCAATTTCGACGAACCATCGCCGATTTCCCCATCAATCCCGTCGATCAGACCTCCTCCGCCCTCAAATCCCATGGATCCCCGTTATCTCGACTTCGTCGCCACGGCCTCTCCCGTCCGATTCCGTTCACCGGCGGCCGCCCAGACGTGTCGCAACCTTGAAAATCTGCCCTTTACTCCCGAACGCCACGTCGATTTCAACGACCATGGCTTCTCAAGGATCTTCGGCCCACTTCACTCTGCCGTCCTCGTCGCTCTTTGGTCCACTGCCAACCGAACACCATACTTCCCTTCTCTCGTTCGTGAATTCTACGCGAATTTGGATTCATCGAAAAGGGATGGTATGCTCTCCTTAACCACTATCGTTAATGGCTTTTATTTTCGTCTGACTGGCCCAATGCTCTCCCTGATCTTGAATCTACCCTCTACCCATATTCAACCTCTTCCTGAAGCCCTATCTGACCTGGCCATTAAGCAACTCCTTTCCCTCGATTTTCGCCCAAAGAGATCGGCCGCTACTCTTCATCTGCCGGCTCGCATGATGGTTAAAATCATCATGTTCAATCTCGCCCCAAAAACTGGATCCCACAATTACGTCAGTACTAAACCAGCCCGATGTTTGTATGCTTTGATGGGAGAACTTTCCGTCGACTGGGTTTCAGTTTTCTCGACTCTCAAGCCAAACCGATCCAATCCCATATTTTCTTGTCGTCTCTCATCACTAGTTTCCTTGAAGCCTTTCAAATTCCTTTTGCCAATTCGGTTCAGATCTTTAATCTAATCGATTTCAATTCCACGACCCTCACGCATATGCAGCTTGTTGTTTCAGACACTTCCAATCATGAAGATGATGATGATGCTTCCCCGCATGACACCTCTCCCCACGCATCTCGCCCTCCTCCTGGTTCCACTTCCCGAACTCCCAGAACCCGCACGTCTCGCCCTACTCCTGGCTCCACTTCTCGATCTCCTAGAACCCGTACCCCAGGTTCTTCCTCCTGTGCACGTGGTCGCATTCCTACCCACAAACGTTATTCGCGCTCTGATGCTTCCCCTAGTACTCCCGTTACCCCTACTTCCGCCCGTGGTGATCTTGATTTAGTTGGTGAAATTCGTGCTCTTAGGCATTCTGTTACTTGGGGTTTTGCTGATTTACGCAACGAGATGCACGACGGTTTTCAAGGCATTCAGTCTCACCTTAGTGCCAGCATAATACTATACATGAGCACAACAAAATGATGGATGCACTTTAAGTTGCAGTCGCCACACTTTTGACTCATTTCGAGTCACTTACCTTCCGTGTCCATCGTCCCTCATCTAACGATGCAGCCTCGCCTTCTCAGCCTGGGCCGTCCAATTGGCCATAGCTCTTTCTTGCCGATGTTTTCTTTGGCCTAGGATAGTTGTTTTTGGCACTTCAGGTGTTAGTTTTCTGGTTGCTTGTGATACTGTCGGCTTCTTGGTGTTGGTAGTTTGTTGGTGATGGTTTATAGTCCCTTAGGTTATGATGTTTTGTGATATTACTATGTACTGCCACAATTTGGGTTGTAGTTGAAACTCTGTCCTTTGTTTGGGTCATATTCTATATACTTTGCTTATGTCGTTTTGATGTACTATTGGGTCTCTCGTATCCCACTTTTGTTTATATTAGGTTACTCTGTAATTTGCTACATTTGGTGCTCTTTGGGTTATGTACTATCCTGTTCTTTCTATGTATTTCTGTCATGTTCAACTTGGCTATGTACTGAGGTTGTCCTAGATAATTTGAACTTTGTTTAGTTTGTTGATGGTTGGGTGATGCTCCAATCTATTCTGTACACATTTCCTTGCATATCTCATGTGTATTAATGTTGGTTGTAGCTCGTTTGGTAGTGGTGGTTTGGTTGTACTTGGCTGTTATCTTGGATGTTCTGCATTTGTTTTGCAGTAGTACTTGAAGGGTTTTCTGGGACCCTTAGGGCACAAAAATTCTATTCCAGTCCTTAGTCGGACGGAACATAGACAGAAATAGCAGCGGAAAATAATCATGTTAATCTAATTAACATTTAACCCTAAGGTCCAAGACCCTAATCCAAGATCTATGCCGACTTGGGATGGGTCTGACCATCCCAAGAAGGATCTAGCCTACTGCGATTAAATTAAACTAATGCTTAAACATACCCGGAATCTCAACCCTGGAGCAGGTGAGATGTTCTGCACCTTCTTCCGAGCCGCTCTCGTCCCACGCCGAGCCGCTCCTCGAACCGCTCCCCGAACCGCTCCTCGAACTGCTCCGCATTCCGAGGAGATCAATCCCGTGTCGCCGAGCCAACCACGCGCCGAAGAAAGTTTCACGCGAGTGAAACCTCCGCCCAGATTTCGGATCCGAATCCAAACTCCTTTGCAGCTTTGCTAGAGCCCTCAGGAGCAAGACAGAAATTTATAGGGAGATGAGAAATATTAATTTAAGCCTAGATCCGAGCGTGCTCCAACATTTACGAGAGCCGCTCAGATCTAGAGCTTGGGACGAGTTATGAGGAAGGGGGAGGGCCTCTATTTATAGAGGCGGCTGACTCTCCCCTTTTCTCCACAACCGAGGTGGGACTATTAATTTGGGATTAATTAAATCAAGTTAGTTTGCCTTTCACAAAGGGCAAACTTCCTCGAATTTTAACTCCCTCGCCATTGAGCTTCAATGTTGGTACAACCTACCAAATCAAAGAGGGTTCAACGGTGAACGCGTAGGAAAAAATGGCTCGTCAATCCGAGTCCGTTTGACCCTTCAAACAATTGTCCAAAGTTAGCCAAAAGTCATGCTTCTCTTAGAAACGTAGCCGTCAAGAAAATCCCAGGTTTCAAAAAACCCTAACCAGAAAATTTGGGCTTGGTGGGCCTCCATTTTCGCTGGTTTTAGCCCAACAGTTTGGGCTGACTTGTTTTGGCTATAACTTGTGCATTTGGACTCCGTTTTTGACGCGGTTTGAACCTGCGTTTAGAGCGGGACGATCCCGTCATCTAGGTAATCTTTTCAACGCATTTATTTAATTAAATATAGTCTTAAACAATTTAAGACACATTTAATCTCTTTTGCATCATATGCAAATTAGTCCCTATCTAGGCTTAAATTTTCATTTGCATCAAATACAAATGATCCGAGTGCATATTCCTCTACAGTACTTTTGGCTATGTTACTTAGTTCTCAATGGATACATTTTTTGTGCTCTTTTAATGGCCTTTTGTTATCTATTCATTCTCTGTCATTTCTTTGGGTACCTCATATGTATTCACTTTTGGACTATATGTTCCTATATGCTCCAGGTGTCTACTTAGATGATAACTACAACCACTATTTTATAATTTCCTATTGTTCTGCAGGACAACTTCAAACTATCCTTTTTTTTAAAAACAAATTATGCTCTCCTGCCATTTCCACAAAATTTTTAATCCAAAAAACTCATATACTGCATGCTTGCTTTCCTCCATGCCCACATATTTTTTTCCCACAGACCGCAGGTTCGAAATTTTTTCCAGGATGTTTCCTCCACTCGCATGTCTAAATTTATTTCACTCCAAGATATATTACAATATTTTTTTTAAACAGGCGCGAGTTATACTGTATTGCTTCACACCTACAAGTATAAACGTTGGGCATTTCGCATTAATCGTACCAGACGTGCCTCTTGTATCATTTTTCAAATTTTTTTACACTACTATATGATTACTGTATTACTTTATTTTTTACTAAACAAATACAATCCATGGCTCGATCTATACTAAACTTCACATTTCGGCCTGAATTAGTATGTATTTTTTAAATGGCCTGCCCATTCTTTATTTTTATTGGCCTACTCATTATTTCGGCCTATACACTCTATTTGGCCTACACATTTCTTAACCCAAATATTTCTAGATTTTTTTTTGGGCTCCCTCTTCTTAGCCTCTTTTTAAGGATTCCAAAGGGGGAGAATTTATTTCATTGACTCAGGGGGAGTTTTTTAACACATGTTCCATATATTCAGGGGGAGTATATCAGATATGTTCAAATTTAACGATATATATATTTTCATGTTTGTCATCATCAAAAAGGGGGAGAATGTTTGAATTTCATAATTCCATATTTCTATTCCCATATGGTTTTGATATGACAAACACATTCAGTGCTAGTAACTCTATGTATACAGATAAAAATACATGCTGAGTTCCACACATTCAGATATCTTCATGCATATTCAAACGGTTATATCATAGTTCATGAAGCTGGAAAGGCAAAGGCACCTTACATCCATGACTTGGATATATAATCACTTGATAAGGATCCCCTGCAAAGAAGCTTCTCAGATTCAGATTCAGATGCAGTCTTATCTACGGCTTTATGTAATCAATGTAAAATTTACTTTATTAGAGTTACAAAGCCTTGTGATAATATGTCTTAGTCACCTTCGTTCCATTACTCAGAGATCTACACTTCCCAATTTCGAAAATTTGTAAGTCAGAAAATTGGCAACCAATTCCCCAATTTTGGTCGACCAATTTTAAACTTTCGAATTTGACTACGGTATTTCATGAGCAAACTCCCCTAACCATGTAGATTCTAGATCTGTCTTCCAACGGTCAAAATTCCCTCTCTAAATTTTGGTCGACCAATTTCCTATTTTGGTCGACCTATTTCAAAACTAGCTGTTTGAAGCCCAAATTTCCAGGGACGTTTTATGACTATTTCCCAACGTCATTTACACTCTCCAACCATCCCAAAACACTATATATAGAGGGGTAGACCCTCTCTTTCACTTCACACACTTTCCTCTTCTTTAATCTCATTTTTGTTGAAATCAAGTCTTTGATATTCTTAAGCTTTAGGCCATTAGTTGTTCTTTTCTTATTTGTAAGAAGAAATCATTAGATTTCTCTCTTCATTTAAGAACGGAAGAACTTGGATTTCAACACTTTTTGGAAAGTTGTTCTTTTCTTTTTTGAAAGAAGAAATCAATAGATTTCTCTCTTCATTTAAGAACGAAAGAACTTCAATTGTGTTTCACCATTATATATCTTGAAACATTGAAGTTCCTCTTTTAAACACTGTCCTTTTGAATTCATATTACATATTCATTACAAGGCTATAAGGTATTTATTTTCTATTTCATTACAAATGTGAATCTCTGTTTAGAGATTGTACAAAGTTTGGGACACGGGGAGTGTCACCATTTTTTATGTTTGTACTTGCGGGCAAGTGATTATAGTGGATTGAAAATCTCTACTGAGAGTAGAGGACTGGACTAGGATCAAGAGGATCCGAAGCAGGATACATCTCTGTGTTTGCGATTGATTTATTTTCAGTACTTTTCATTTTATTTCTGTGCCATCTTTGCAAATATCAGTAACGTTTTATTTGCAAAATTTTTATTATATACACTATTCACCCCCCTCTAGTGTATTGATCTATACATGCTAAAATTACAGTATCATCCTTTCGTATATCGCAGTGTGAGCTGACCTGCATGGGCCACCACTAAACTTGTCACGCCCCATTCTCTCAAATACATTATATGGCGTTCCATACCATGGGAAAAAGGAAGGATGGAGCCTGACAAGCCGTGGTATTACACCAAGCGTGAAAAGAACACACACAATAAGCAAGCCACTGCGAATGCTGGAATCATACATCACATATATATAAAAGGAAAGCAACACATACAGCCATCACAGAAAGTACATAACCATAGAACTACATAATCAAAGAGAGAACTACACACCAGCGTCAAGTACAAAGTGAAACCGACTCCACTATACATGAGAAGTACTACAAGCCACTAACATATACCACAGCTACAAAAGACAAATCGCTCTCCACTCGACCCAACTCACACCATAAGACACAGCCCAACAAGAGTGGTGTCCCCAAGTCAATAACTCACGTCCGAGAAATCTCCTGAGGGAGATTCTGCTCTGGTGTCACCTGCTCAAGACCTGAAAAGTAAAATGAGCACGTCAAACGTGCCCAGTAGGAAACTAACTAGGGTAGGGGAAAATCATTTAGAGGTTATGAGTGTAAGACAATAGGAGTACAAGGAACTAAGGTAAAGAGTACAACACACAAATGAACAACAACAATGCATATGAAATTTATTAGTTAGCAGATGTTAGTGACTCTTTGAAAGCCTGGGTATCACCTAAAGATAAGGGCCTGGACCTCTCCCCAAATTTTGGAGTGAACTGTACGCCTGGCCTCTCAGCTCCCATGTCTCTGGCAGGAGTGAGGCTCTCCACATAGTAATACAACCTCCGTATGTCCCCTCCACTCCCGGTAAATGCGAGTGGGAAACAATATCACATATCATATATCTCTTTCCCCAACTTCTCAGTCCAGCCCCTTATAGCTAAGTTATACCCAAACTTCCCCCATCCCCATGCTAGGATGCTCACCCGCCTTAGAGCAGATGGAGACATCCCAGTTAACAAATTGTGTGTCATAATCTTCAATAATAATTTGCAATTTCATAATGAAGTACATGGCACAACATACTCATAGCCATTTTCCCAAGTTCCTTCAATTACCCCTTCATTTGGGCATTTTAACAAACATATGGTAGTCGACATGTAATTGAAGAGTATCTCACCAACAATTTTAGTAACAAATAGTATAACTAAGCTTCCTTAAAGATATCAACATCATCATGCATATTGGGAAGGAAAATTTAACATCACCACAATATTCAACTACACCCAAACAATCCAGCTTGCTGTAATGTGCAGAAACAGCTAATAAATCAGCATATTTCATCAGTTTCTCTTGTGAATTTGACAAAACTCACTGAATGAAAGTTGAAGATATAATAGTCCTGGGTCACCGATAAAATTTCATGCAGAAATGTGGACTAGGTAAATTATGGTGATTTATTTAGTGTAGTATGTCCAGACAGTTTTTCAGACAGAATTCTGGGTCTGTATTAAAAGTCAATTTTAGGCGTGTTTCAGCCAGAAATTCGACAAATATGCACTGTGATGAATTTGTAGATAAACTTGTTAATTTTCCAATAAGACCAAGATCAGCAAAATCCATAGAGTGTACAGGTAATAATCTTTATTTTTCTAAACTGTGTTCAGTTTGACAGAATTCCAGACATGGTGCAAACATTGAATTTTTACTCATGCTTATTGAACTCAACATATGTCAAATTTTATATGAATCTGGGGTAGGACTTCAAGATCTATACTCACATATTTTTTTCAAAAGGTAATTCAACCTACAGAAATCATAATTCAACTAAAAACATGCAGCTTGATTTCAGAATTTCAGGGAGGGGGGTGTTTGGCTAAGAAAACAAGGAAAAATTGACTCTTTTGGTTATTGCACACATGACACATGAATTCAAGAGCATGAGCCATATAAATAACATCATAACACCCTCATAATCCCTAAATAAAATTCCTTAACACAAGTTAGAATCCTACCTCAAACAAGTCTCATTTCTCTCCTCTTTCTCTTCCTTCCTCCTTTCTTTCTCTTGAAAACTAGGGTTTTTCTTGAAATTTTTGGAAGCAAAAATTAGGGTTTGGAGTGTTGAAGAAATGAAAAGAAGGGGGGAAAATTTCGGCCACACTAGAGAGGGGAAGAAGGGAATAGAAATGAAAGGAAAAGTGAAGAAAGTTAAAGAAGCTTTTATAAATTTTCCATAAAAATATCTAGGAATAGAATTCTCTTAGGATAAGCATGCACAAGCTAAAATGACTATAATAACCTTCCAAAATTACCCCTAAAGTTTCAAGTCTTTACAAGTTTGCCATTACTTTATGCACACACAACTTCTGGTGTACGCACAGCAGCTTTAGTCCAAATGACCGTTTTGCCCCTGACCTTTCTAAAAATTTACGGGGTCGCCATTGACCCCTAACACCTTTCACACTAGTATGGCTCTTCCTATACATATCCACGCATATCCATGCATGCATACATGTATCACACACACACGTCTAACACATTCCTATTGTTTTACACTCACGATGTCATTCGCACGTCTCCCACACTCATTCTCGCTTTCTCGTATCTTAGTCACGTATTACGGCCCAATTCCCCTTTCACTACGTTACATACATCGATGTCCATGTTTATTTCTTGCCTACGTATGCATCGTAGGTAGAAATACTACGTGTGTTCAGTGGAATACACGTATAGTGCTAAATAGGGCATGACACATCTCCCCGGAGATCACTTGCCAAGGGAAGCTTGCACCTGCAATGTATAAGCTCGTGACAATGGACGATAAGGAGCTCACCCATCCTTGTAATATGGAATATCTATGGAAGTATTACCAATGAAGGATGGCTAAACCGAGCAAAATCATGTATACGATTTCAAATTTTGGTCTCTTTACCAGCAAACATATTCCAAAATCATTCTAACGGGTAGACCATTTTCGATGTTCCCTTCACTACTTCCTTTAAGAGTGTGTAGGTCGACTTTTTTTCCTGTACACGGATTGGTCGACCTATTTCCCATTGGTCGCTAGTCGAGGGGGCCACTCCCTTTGCAACCGATTAAAGACTTGCTTTGTCGTAAGGCTGGGGGCCACTCCCCCAGTGGGCTGACCAACAAGTCCACCATAAGGCTGGGGGCCACTCTCCCACCAAGCTGACCAACAGGTCTGGTGACAAACTAGGGGCCACACCCCCAGTGAGCCGACCACCCGGTGCCAACATGATAAATAAAAATTTTGCACGCCTCGTGCTTCTTACTCTCCAGGGCAAACCTGATCCATGTAGGGCACCAATATGGCACTCGGCACTCAGTCCTCAACCTGTTTTTCTCCCCTACTACAATTCAATTCAAAACACAATTCAATAATGGTCATGTACATTCCAAACAGAGCGAAAAATGGGTACATGCAATAATCTAAGAAGACGGGGCCATGGGAGCCGAAGCTTCATGACGGGCCCCTCATGTTACTCTCAGCTCGGCAGATTTGGTGCCCTCCACTGCAAAAAGCTTGACGTACTCATCCTCATTAGGGACCATCTCGAGTTATTCGAAGATGACCCATGAGTTAGGGACCTTACGTTCAATCTCTCGACGATAATGGAGAAAACCATCTTTGAATAGTTGGGACCTTCGAGGAGCGACAAAGTCAACAGAGTATTTTTCCACGGCCTCCTTCACGATCTTGTCCGGGTCTGACTTATCCAACCCATCGACCTGGCTTAGGGAATGGTGATCAGGTCATGAAGTTCAGCCCTCGCCATCTTACCCCTTAACTCCTCCTTGGTCAACCAGTCTTGGAGTTCAGCCACCCTTCCATCTAAGAATATCAGTCGTTCCTCAGCTCCCTTATGGAGGTTTGCTTCGGACACCACACCCTCTGTGCTGAGCAACCATGTGACTTTATCCTCGGTCAATGTCGTCTCAAGCCTTTCTTCATGAGAGGAAAGCTTAGCGATTCTGAGCTCCATCGACCTCGGCTGGACCTCTGCCTCCTTAGTGGCCTCCTCTACAGCATTAATGATCGCTCCGTATTTTACACCCTTTTTCTGCATGTTTGCATGCCTCTTTGATCGCTCATATCGCGTTTTCACGATTATTCGACAGTATTGCGATGTTTTTCACGATTTCTTGTTTTTGTCGTATTTCAGGAGATATGGAGCGAGTCGGAGTGATTTTGAGATCAAGAGGATTTGCACCCACTCCGGAGTGTCACCCGAGGCTCTTTTGAGGGATATTTGGCGATGGAAGACAAGTGGGAGAAGAAAGAACGTCGTAGGAGCGACGAGGAAGCGAAAAGACGAAGATTGGACCTTTGCAGCATCTCACTCGACCGAGTGAACCACCCACTCGGCTGAGCAAGAAGACCACTCGACCGACCAGACCGGACATGTATCAACAGAAGAAAATAGGCGTGCACTCGGCTGAGTGACGATAGTCCACTTGGCCGAGCATGGAAACCCCCTTGCCCGAGTGGCATGAGAACAGACGCTTCGAAAACGGCCGACTTACTGTTATTTTACAGGCTTTTCAGAGCTTCCACTCGGCCGAGCAAGAATTTCCCCTCGGCCGAGTGAGTAAATCTACTCGGCCGAGTCACCTCTGAAGACAGACCCCCAAAAATCCCCGACTTACTGTAATTGTACAGGGTTTGTCACTCGGCCGAGTGACATTTGTCACTCGGCCGAGTGAGCCGCCCCGCCTGTAGCGTAAACTGTGATTTTTGAGCTGCACAGGGGCATTTTTGTCACGAATTTCTGGGCGATTTTGAGGGGTATTTAAACACAGTTTTTGCCCTAGTTAAAGAGAACTTTTTGATACTTTTTGCAGCCTTTTTAGAGAGCTTTTAATTAATTAGATTTAGTCTTTTTGAGAGATTAGAAAGGAGATTTTTGTTGGATGCTATTGGATTCTCATTGGTTTGTCTCTTTTCTTGTCAAAAACTCTATTTTTATTGAATATTTCTCCATTGCAATGATTTGTGCTGAATTTTCTATTGAATTTCTCATGAATTGCACCATGATTAGTGAGTAGTTTTATTGTCTTAGGGTATAGGGATGAACCCTATGAACCCTATTTTTGAATTGTGATGAATTGGTGAAATTCTTACTAGAATTGATTAGGGTTAGGTTGGGATCGATTTATTACGGATAGCTAGAGATTCATATCGATTGGGATTTGCAAGAGATTGGATCCCAATTGATAGGAAGCCCTAGAAATTCGATTTAGATTTACGATTAGAATTTTCTAGAATTGGTTTACAAGAGATTGGACCAAGGCTAGGGGTTTTAATCGTATTTCTAGACAAATACCCGTTTGCAAGAGATTGGACGGGTAGGAACTATCTCAACCTAGGTCGTAGCTCGAGTTTGCATGAGAGTGGGCTCGAGATACGATTGGACAATGATGTCGTTCTTCACGCTAGAGGCTTAGGTTAGGGTTTGCCAGAGATTGGGCCCTAACCTATGTTTGCTATAGACCGGCAATAGCGCGAGAGCGTGAGCTTGGTTCTACATTTAGTTGCGACTAGTTCACCTAAAATTCAAGTCTAGCAATGATGTAACCTATGAATCACAACGACGAGATACGGTTTGTAGGTTCCCTTTCCCTAGGCATTTTATTTCATTAATATTTCTATCGATATACGAACGATTGTGACAATTTTACCCCGTATTATTCTTGACCATTCCCATAGCTAGGTGATTAGAACGAGACACTGTCATTGTCCCTCCCTTAGTTTGATACCCGCTCGTCACTATGCCGTGCGCTTGCGGTAAGACGAGTCGCTCGTCCCGGTTGCGTGTGCACGCCGGGCGACGATCAAGTTTTTGGCGCCGTTGCCGGGGAGGCGACAGTGTTTTATTCTCTTTACTTAGCGTTTTCTTTTTCTTTTGTTACTTTTAATCTTTTTACTCCTTATTCGTACTAACATTTCCTTTGAAACTATGTTTTCCCTTGCATGTACACGAGATCTACGGCGAACCCCGAGGAAATATTATTTGATCCAGAGATCGAGAGTACCGTGAGGAGGATCAGAGCCGAGAGAAGGCACGCTACGGAGGACGGTTGTATGAACCGTGTAGAGACACCGAAGGAGCTAGCTGCACGAATGACGAGGATCATTTCCATTAGAGATAGGCTTCGGCCTAAGACTTCTTCCACCACTTCATCCATCGCCATGCCGGAACTAGCGGCGGACAAGAATTTTGAGCTAAAAACGGAATTGGTAGTGTTGATGCAACAAGACCCGTTTCATGGGAATGCCCATGAAAATCCGCATTACCACATCCAACTTTTCTTATCCAAGTGCGCCACTTTCCAAATGCCGGGCGTTTCCGTTGATGCAATCCGACTGCGACTCTTCCCCTTCACACTCAAAGATAAAGCTTTGTATTGGTTGAGGACGCAAGCGGAAGGGACATTCACCACTTGGGATGAGTTGGCAAGCGCCTTCGTTGACAAGTTTTACCCTCCTTCCAAGATGGTGAAGATCCGGAGTGCTCTCATGACCTTTAAGCAAGGACCGCAAGAGACCCTTTATGAAGCATGGGAGCGCTTCAAGGACTTGCAACATCAATACCCCCATCATAGTATAGAAGATTGGGAGCTTGTCCACAGTTTCTACAATGGACTCCAACCGGGCACGAAGCAAATTATTGACGCAACCGCCAATGGAGCCATACTATCAAAAACCCCGGATGAAGCTACAGCCTTGTTAGAGGAGATGGCCTCAAATAACCAACAATGGGGGGGACGAGCAAGGACATTCTTCATCCTCTTTGAAGCCCACTAGCATTTATGAGGCCATGGTCGTGTCAGAGCTTTCAACCAAATTTGACTCTCTCCACAAGGTGGTGGAGAGATTGGAGAAATATATCACCGAGCCCCATGGAGCACCCTCTACATCTATGCCGACAAGCAATATGAGTGATTGGTAAGACCAATCCCAAGCTATGTATGAAGGAGGGGACAATGGAGAAGTAGCTTTGGAGCAAGTACAATATGTCGCGGGGAATTCCGGATATTGGGCCAACCTGACCGCTATAAACCATCCGGGCTTTTCATATGCAAATAATGATGGTGCTTTGAACCCCCCGCCACAACAAATTCCTCAAGCTCGGCCTCCACCACCACAACCTCAATATCAACCGAGGGGGCCACCGCAACAAAACTACCCGCCGAGGCAACAAACATGACCATATAGACCTCCCGGGTAAAACCAAGGTTGGAGAGCTCCCAACCCACCTCAAGCGCAACCACGATCGGACCACGAAGCTAGGGTGGAGGAATTTATGGTGGAGCAACGAAGATCAACGCTAGATTGACGGCGGGGCAAGAGTCACTTAGTACCGTCGTCGCTCAACTTGCGAAACAACTTGCGTTGCTCAACAAGAACGCCCAACAATTGCCGGCTCAACCCGTGCCCAATCCACAGAGCAACACCGGACACATCAATGCGGTGGTTGCGGTTACAACAAGGGGCGGGAAGGATACCACTCCCGCTATGACCCAAAGCAAGCAACCCGTGGTGGAAATTTTGGAAGATGATAAGACGGCAATTGAAGAAGAGAGCAAAAAGGAGCCAATTGAAGGAGGAAATTCTAAAGTGGTGGAGCCACTTGATGAGCACCGCTACATGCCACCGGTGCCGTTTCCACAACGGCTAGCTAGAGCCAAGATGGAGAAAAGGCTCGCCAAGTTCCTAGAATACTTGAGGGGAGTAAGCCTCAATATTCCTTTCCTAGATGCAATTGTTGAGATCCCGTCTTACGCAAAGTTCTTGAAAGATTTGATTTCGGGAAAGAAAAGGAAGGAAAAAATTATGCTTGCGGAGCAAGGAACTTGGTTTACCCGCAAAGAAAAGGAGCCAGCGAAATTGAAGGATCCCGGGAGTTTTCGCATCCCTTGCACACTAGGAGGCGTCCCTTTGCAAAAAGCTCTAGTAGACTTGGGCACTAGTGTGAGCCTTATGCCCCTTAGTATGTTCCAGAGATTGAACACGGGCACCGACTTGAAGCCGACCGACATGAGGATTCAACTTGCAGACGGTCGAATTACTAGGCCGGTAGGGATCGCAGGGAATATTCCACTCCAAGTACCGGGAGGTATATGCTTGCCTTGTGATTTTGTTATAATGGACATCAAGGAAGAGGGCGACACTTCGCTCATACTTGGACGCCCGTTCCTCGCAACCGCCGGTGTTATCGTCGATGTGCATGAAGGAACTCTATCCTTGAATGTCGGCAACATAGAAGTCGAGCTTCACATACCCCTGGCCATGAAACATATGCCATATCACGAGGAGGAAGATTATGTGGATCTCCTCGATGAAGTGATTGAAGAAGCAATCCCATACTCAATTGGTGCTCTCCATGACGATGGCTTCGAAGAAGGCCAAGCTTCGGGTGAAAAAGAGAAATTGGAGGACCCTCCAGATAGCTCCACAGATAATGATGAAGGCGACACTGATGTCGCAAGAATACGAGAGCTTTGCAAGCTCTCAAAGGCCAATATTCCGAAGAAAGCTCCACCGAGAGGAAGATCGGCGTCACCGACCAAGAAGAAGATAGGACCAAGATCTAGCTTGGGGGACTTATCCCCCAACATTGCCCATGATGAGGAGGCGTCGAGGAAGACCGATGATCATCAAGACCCAAATCCGAGCGGCCTTCCCGACAAGTTTGAGGGGTGCATCTCATATGCACCCAACATCGCGAGCTAAACGAATTTCTTAAGGTGTCGAGCTCACGACCTTAAACGAGCGCTTGTCGGGAGGCAACCCGACGATTTTTGCATTATTTTTATTTTGATTTTCATTTTTGGTTTAGGATTTTGTTAGTTTTTAGAGTCTTTTGTCCATGAAAATCGTGACAACGGGTCCTATTTTTCATGACAGGAGAAGGAGAAAGGGAGATCAATCATTTGGAGGAAGATAGAGGCAAGGAAGAGCACTCCAGGAATGCGTTCAGGCCTTAGGAGGAGGAAGAAACAGACTGTAGGAAGAAAAACAGAAACCAGAGCGAAAACGGAGTGCAGATGCAGAAAACAGCACGTCACTCGGCCGAGTAGCATATGCCACTCGGCCGAGCAAAGACTCCACTCGGCCGAGTGGAGCACCAATCAGGGAAGTTTCTGCAGACCAACTCTCTGTTAATTTCTGTAATTTTTAGTTTTAATTGCCACTCGGGCGAGTGACTTGTCACTCGGCCGAGTGAAACAGATACCCTCCGAGCCTAAAAATTGCCGAGTGGCTCTTGAGCGGAGTTTCTCCCTTCGGCCGAGTGAACCAAAGCCACTCGGCCAAGTCGTAAGTGGGAATGAGATTTTCGAAATTTTTTCGTTTACGCACTCGGCCGAGTAACATTGTCACTCGGCCGAGTCGTAACAATTTATATATAAGCTCAGAGGCGAGCGCGAATTTCTAAAAACCCAAATTTCCCCAATTTTCCCCCGAGCCCTCGTCTCTTTGCCTCCCTTGCCTGCTGATTCGCAACCCCCGCGCCCGAATCGACTCCCTCCGACCGGCGATTGACTGTCCTCACCTCGCCGACGTTCGGCCGCCGACCTCCTTCGCCGACGCCGGCCTCCACCGCCCCCTATGGCCTCGGTTTGCCCCAAAAACCCCCTTTTCTCCCTGTTTCTCTTGATCTGTAGACCCATTGAGCCCAAAATCCAAATTAATTTTCATATCTATCTATTATCCCCCATCTCCCCCATACATATTGAATATTATCGACTGATTTGATCATTTGATTTGCAGGCTAGCTTGGGGGAGCTTTGGGGAGCTTTTGGACGCGCATTTAGCTTCGCGGTGGAGGCGTCTCTTCGCACGCATCACTCATTGCTCTCGCAGCATGTTCAGGTACATTCATTCCATTATTTAGTACGCAGCAGTATTTATTTGTTTGGGACACGTCTCGCGGCACACATGTCGCCGCGTACTAGGCCGCGTACACGGGGATCCACCCCCAAGCGGAGGCGGACCGATGACCCCGGTCCCTCTCATGCTAGGGAGGACTCCCCTCCACCTAGCCAGCCACCGCCACCACCACCTACACAACCGATCCCAGCCGATCCTGTCCCTCCACCCGCACCCGCCGTCGGGCCGATGGGGATCACGTTTCGAAACGACGCACACCGTGCCAGGTTCAAGCGTATCTGCCATCGCTCGATAGTACCTTCTAGGTTCTCACACGTAGCTGACCTTGACCGCCTAGGGGTACTCGAGGGGCTTCTCACGTTGTACGACAATGTGGGATGGCGTGATTTTCTTGCGGTGTCGGCGGATACTTTCATCCGTCCGACACTAGAGGTCCTGAGCTCTATTGACCGGACCCCCTGGAGGATGCACATTTCGCCTGATGGATCGAGAGTGCGAGATCACTCTCGACATGCTTCGTGCATTCTTCCAGTGGCCCACTGTCCCTGTCCCCGACCGTGCCTACGCACCCACGCACATCCCACCCCCGTCGTTCGACACCTCCACATTCTGGACACGGATCACGGGATCCCCACTTGGCTTTGACCCTAGTAGGGCCAAGGCCTCAGCCATCCTGCACCCCTACCTCCGCATTGCACAGCGCCTCATGGCGACCACTTTCCTAGCGAGGTATGAGCCCAGGATGATGTCTACGCCAGAGATCTGTATGCTTTACGCGATGACTCGCCCCAGGGTTCTGGATAGGGGTAGCGCCGACCTGGTCCCTGCCGTTGAGATTGATATCGCTAGTTGGTTCTTAGACCGCATCATCATTTCGGTGAGCACTCGCTCACCTATTTGTTACGGCGGTCTGATTACACTTCTAGCCCTTATGACCGGAGTGGACCTACCTGACGACTTGCGTCGAGCCCCGGGCCCCACTGCACTTTCAATAGACGTTACGGCCCGGATGAAGATACTTCGTCCCCACGGTCGCATGCACTGGGTGTGGTTGCACGGTCCCTTTAGTGCTGACTACATGGTTCTTCCGAGCCTCGCTCGGACACACATAGGACCGGCCCACGGGGATTGGATCCCAGCGATGGACCTACTTATCCACGCTACCTACGTACTTAAGGCTGAGGATGCTGGGCAGGCACCCCCTGCACCACCTGTGGACCCCGTGATCCCTCAGCCCGCACCTACACTGACTGCACCTCCCGACACTTCTGTCCACACTTCTATCAATGTCGGGAGTACCGTTGCTGAGTCCACCACCGCCGCCGCCGCCGCCGCCACCACCACCATCGCTAAGCCTATGTCCGTTGAGCCTATCACCTCTCTTAGCCCCGAGCGTCCCACCACCATTTTAGAGACCGACGAGACCTCCTTTACCGCTGCAGTAGCGGTCCTGACCTCTCTTTTGTCCACGGCCACCCCGGCCGTTGGCCCTTCTGACCCCACTGCCGCTGTCTTCACCGAGAGTGTCGTGACTTCTGTCCCCACTTCTATGTCACTGACCTCTCTAGCTGCCTCTTCACCCATTTTTCCTTCCACTTCGGCCGATGCTGCTGCTTCGTCCCAGCCTGTGTCCCAGCCTCGCACCGAGGCTGGACATCACTTACCGAGCACAGCACCCCTTCCACACTACCCAGCTGGCCCCATCCTATACGCTTCCCGCCAGAGACAGCCCCGCACCTCACCTGTTCGACCTGTGCATCCCTCCGCTCCACCACCCGCTGACACTCTACTTTAGAGCCTTCGTGCTCTTGAGGGGGATGTTAGTGGACTTCGAGGAGACTTCAGGGCTCTATCTGCCACGGTCAGTTCTGTGCAGTCCCGCATCGCCCTGCTTCCTGATATTCAGGCTTGCCTGAATCAGATACTTGCGCGCCTGCCTCCACTACCCCCACCCACCCAACAGATTCCACGACCACCACCTCTGCCACCACCTCCGCCACAGGATGGTGATGGTGCAGCGCCACCACCAGCTTAGGCACACTCTTGATGCCTTTGATATTTTTGTCGTTTTGCTGCCCGTTTGTTCCTGGGCCTGGTGTTTGATTTTTGCCCCCTTCCTCCACGTATTATTATTTTGGTACTCTCCTGATCATATATTTTTATATCATTTTGGGAGTGTGGGAGAGACTTTTTGGGGACACTCAAATCTGCATCATCCTGATCTTTGCAGGCATCATATTCATTCACATTTTATTTTCTTTTTCTTTTTCTTTCTTTTTCCTCATGCATGCATCCTCACCCACCCCTCCCACTTCACGTCTCTCGGTGTGCCACACTTTGCATATTAAGGACACTGTGCACTTCAGCTTGGGAGAGTGAGTTCTCACACTTTTTCATTTTTTGCCACCCTTTATTTTTTATTTCTCACGTTTTCTTTCCACTTTTGCACTTATTTTCACCACTTTTTCGTTTTTTATCATGCATCACGTTTTCCTTTCCTCTTTTGAGTATGCCGCATTGTATATAGTTCTATTTTTCTTTTATCTTTGTTTATTTCATCTTTTGCTAGAGATGATTTTTCTGTGATGATGATGACGTGGTGTTAGCTTATCTATCATATGCTATGTCCTGATTTGCATTTTGAAATAGTAACCCGCTCTTTTCCTGTATGAATATGGATGAAATTCTATTATTAGCTGATGTCTGATGATTCATATGTATGCTTATCATAGAAAACAAACCAAGCTTCACGTATTGTCTGCTTATATTTGGAGTATTGCTTTCCTCTCTCATATCACTTCTTATTGCATGAATTGTACGCTTCACCTTCAGGTTGATTGAATGTTTGCTAGGATGATATATCTGGAATAGTTTACTTTTTGGGATTAAACTGAGTAGATTATATTACTATGCTGATAGTTGTCATGCACGTCCTATAGAGTGAACGGAGTGATACATTGATTTCTTTCTCCACATATCTTAAGCATTATTTCTCTACTTGAAATTCATTGGTGAATCCCCCCTAGCAAGTCTATTATCGGCATTTCCCCCGCTAATAATTTCCATGCTCCAAATCCCCAAAATCAAAAAGAAAAAAAATATACATGTATATCCTTCTCTCTTTTGATTTGGGATTGCTTATGTATATATTGCAATTTAAAAAAAGAGAGAAAAAAAGAGAAAATTTGAGAAAAAGAAAAGAAAAGAGAAAAAGAAGTTCATAACGATCCCATCTCACACTCTTTCTCTCATTCTTCCCTTTTTGTTTTATTTTTACTTTTTTTGGAGCTTCAAAAGAAATGGGGAATGTACATATTGATTTGTTTATGCCACCACGCTTATGGATAAGCTTGGGGGAGAGGATCCAATGATGTGTGAGAGTGTGACTACTTGACGGTGCATGACAACCTAGGCTAAGTAATATTCTATACTCGGTGAGATTGCTAAAGTTTCACAAAATCCAGAAATCGACACTTAGCATTCATTTCATGAAAACCATGATTTTCTATTCTTACTATTCCATATCGTGTGATATCTATTATACTCTTTATAGAAAGCATTCAATTGAAAAGTGTGTGATCTATGGTTATGCATACCGCTTTAGATGCTTCAGACGATGCTAATCCTAGAATGATTCCATATTTCATGCTATATTGATATTTTGGGGTTTTCTATTTCGAATGCATCAATTATACTATGATATCGAAATAAAAGTCTTTGACGTGTGTTTTATATTCGATGTATGATATATGAGTAAGCAAAACCCACGTCCTGATAAAAATGATCTAGCACCCCCCTTCTTGGCTTTCTATTCTATTTTTTGTTTTTGTTTTTATTTTCATTTCTCTTATTTTCCCTCTTTTCCATCATTTTGCCCGTCGGGCTCGCTTTTTACTCATCTTCCTCAAGGACGAGTAAGAGGTAAGCTTGGGGGATTTTGATCGCTCCGTATTTTACACCCTTTTTCTGCATGTTTGCATGCCTCTTTGATCGCTCATATCGCGTTTTCACGATTATTCGACAGTATTGCAATGCTTTTCACGATTTCTTGTTTTTGTCGTATTTTAGGAGATATGGAGCGATTCGGAGTGATTTTGAGATTAAATGGATTTGCACCCACTCCGGAGTGTCACCCGAGGCTCTTTTGAGGGATATTTGGCGATGGAAGACAAGTGGGAGAAGAAAGAACGTCGTATGAGCGACGAGGAAGCGAAAAGACGAAGATTGGGCCTTTGCAGGATCTCACTCGGCCGAGTGAACCACCCACTCGGCCGAGCAAGAAGACCACTTGGCCGACCAGACCGGACACGCATCAACAGAAGAAAATAGGCGTGCACTCGGCCGAGTGACGATAGTCTACTCGGCCGAGCATGGAAACCCCCTCGCCCGAGTGGCATGAGAACAGACGCTTCGAAAACGGCCGACTTACTGTTATTTTACAGGCTTTTCAGAGCTTCCACTCGGCCGAGCAAGAATTGCCCCTCGACCGAGTGAGTAAATCTACTCGGCCGAGTCACCTCCGAAGACAGACCCCCAAAATCCCCGACTTACTGTAATTGTACAGGGTTTGTCACTCGGCCGAGTGACATTTGTCACTCGGCCGAGTGAGCCGCCCCGCCTATAGCGTAAACTGCGATTTTTGAGCTGCGCATGGGCATTTTTGTCACAAATTTCTGGGCGATTTTGAGGGGTATTTAAACCCAGTTTTTGCCCGAGATAGAGAGAACTTTTTGATACTTTTTGCAGCCTTTTTAGAGAGCTTTTTAGTTAATTAGATTTAGTCTTTTTGAGAGATTAGAAAGGAGATTTTTATTGGATGCTATTGGATTCTCATTGGTTTGTCACTTTTCTTGTCAAAAACTCTATTTTTATTGAATATTTCTCCATCGCCATGATTTGTGCTGAATTTTCTATTGAATTTCTCATGAATTGCACCATGATTAGTGAGTAGTTTTATTGTCCTAGGGCATAGGGATGAACCCTATGAACCCTATTTTTGAATTGTGATGAATTGGTGAAATTCTTGCTAGAATTGATTAGGGTTAGGTTGGGATCGATTTATTACAGATAGCTAGAGATTCATATCGATTGGGATTTGCAAGAGATTGGATCCCAATTGATAGGAAGCCCTAGAAATTCGATTTAGATTTACGATTGGAATTTTCTAGAATTGGTTTGCAAGAGATTGGACCAAGGCTAGGGTTTTTAATCGTATTTCTATACAAATACCTGTTTGCAAGAGATTGGACGGATAGGAACTATCTCAACCTAGGTCGTAGCTCGAGTTTGCACGAGAGTGGGCTCGAGATACGATTGGACGATGATGTCGTTCTTCACGCTAGAGGCTTAGGTTAGGGTTTGCAAGAGATTGGGCCCTAACCTAGGTTTGCTATAGACCGGCAATAGCGCGAGAGCGTGAGCTTGGTTCTACATTTAGTTGCGACTAGTTCACCTAAAATTCAAGTCTAGCAATGATGTAACCTATGAATCATAACGACGAGATACGGTTTGTAGCGAGGATTCCCTTTCCCTAGGCATTTTATTTCATTAATATTTCTATCGATATACGAACGATTGTGACAATTTTACCCCGTATTATTCTTGACCATTCCGATAGCTAGGTGATTAGAACGAGACATTGTCACTGTCCCTCCCTGAGTTCGATACCCGCTCGCCACTATGCCGTGCGCTTGCAGTAAGACTATGAGTCGCTCGTCCCGATTGTGTGTGCATGCCGGGCGACGATCAATTAACCTTCGCTTGCTTCTGGATGATGTTCGCATCAACATTTGTAACAGCCACTACCTGGCACCGTAACTCCACCCATCGAAGACATCTACATTAAAAGGAGGTCAAGGGCTGACCCCATTCTCTATGACCATATGGAACTAAGGAGAATACTACGAGCACTTACCCGCTGACCACACTACACTATGAAGTTGGCCAATCTCTCAACTACCACCACCTACAAAATCGATTGATCATGTGGCAAATAGGATTTCTCAGCCAGCCGAGCTGCGATCCCACAATATGAGAAGATGGACTTTTTAAGCCCCACCGGGCATACAGGCTTGAAGATATCATTCTCGGAGAGAGGGAGACCAGCTTCCGTCGACTTGAATGTCTCCAAGGCCTGCTCATAATCAGGAGGGATCGAGTTCGACCAATGAGGACAGAGGATTCCCCACGGCCACCTATCTTTACAAAACATGAGGCCAGATGGCGTAGACTGGACTTCGGATGTTGCGGTTTAGTCAGAAGGAGCTTCTCCTAAGGTGGAGCATGGAAGACTGGTCTCGCCTTTCTTCTTCTTCTTCTCTACCCTGTCGGGCACAACTGGGGCCGGTCTCTTTTCTTTACCGAGCCACTCGCGATTGCTAGTGGACCCCCGGTGACTTTGGCCAAGCCCCCCGCAGCCTTGGCGGGGCTTCTGGTAGCTGGAGATGAGCAAGACGCATTCGGTTGGAACGCCAAAGTCACCCTAGGTTTCTTTGATCGAAGATTAAGGCGAGGGGTAGCCTTGGGGTGTGTCGACTGAGACTATATGGTCGCATCTTCAACAAGCAAAGAAAATTAAGGCGAGCAAGATCAAGAACGACGTCCGAGGATAGGCCTTACCTTCGGTCCTCACGGTCTTCCTTAGATTGTAATCCGATAGAAGGAATGCAACAGATCGCTTGGAGTTCGGTATTAACAACAATCTACTGGAAGCCTCGATTTCAATGTCAGTGAGGACCTTTTCCTCTGAAACCACCGAACCTGAGCGGCCCCAATGGGTGAGGAAGTTCGCCTCCTCAGAGAGAGTTATGTATACATAGTTCTCCTTCAAGCCCTTGACAGAGCTCAAAAGCCCCAACACAAGATTCTTCTTCCTCTTGGTAGTTATATAGGACCACACGCCCGAGTTATGGATACTCGGGTGGAAGAAATGACAAACGAGCAGTAAGACCTGCTCTATTCCATTGAGTAAGCACATCATGATGAAGCCGACCAAGGTGCCAACAGAATTGGAGTGAGCTGGTAGAAGGAAAGCTTGAGGAAAGCAATGTCATGTAGGATTAACGGATGTAGGGGGAAACAAAGGCCGTGTGAAAAAGTCTACATGTACACCCAGACCTCACACTTGTCAGGGAAACAAATCCTCTCATTAGGGTGAGGAACCCTAGCCCCAAAAGGGGGACAGAGATATGCAGACTGGATTGTGGGACTCGAGAACGCGTGTACTACGAAAACCAAGTCCATTATCTTCTCACACACCCAAAGAAGGTCATCCTCAGTCAGTAGGATCGGAGCGTTGGGACTGGGGGATACCTCGCCCAAGGTGGCGGGATTATCAGATTGCTCCCACTCCACACGATCCATCTCGATCATTAGCATGCTTATCTCTGGATCAGAGGAATAAGAAGATGGGGAATGCTTAGAGGGAACTGCTACCTGGCACTAATGACAATGGATTCAGATGGTTGGGATGAAGGCGATGGCTAGGTAAAGAGCAATTATCCTAAGAAGCAGGGAAGAAGCTTTTCGTCTGCCAACAACCCTGCTAGCGTGAAGATACACCATTGTCGGGTTATGCTTGGCCATCCGATCTGGGAGACATGTCAATATCCCAAGATGGCACCTTCCTGAATTCCGTGCTCGAGTTGCATGAATATTTTGGTGTTTTGCGCCTTGATGGCCTCCATTAAATGCGTCGTCTCGACTAGTTATCATGTCCATGCACGTCACATCACCCAACCTCGACTCTCACGACGGTTGATCTCGGGTGATGGAAGCCATTGACACAGCATTGGGTCGGCCTAGAATTAATTATTCCCCTAAGTAGGCTAAAGGCCCAAGGGCCAAGGAGAACAGATCGCTTCGGCCCAACCGCCCTGAAACCTGCACAAGAGGAGGAGGCTTGCTCCATTTAAAGCGCCAATCAATTCGATCGTCAGGATCCTTAATCATCTCCAAATGAGGTGCCCTCCATCAATGTAGGCATTTATGTTTAATCATTGTGCCTGCCATCAAAGGCAAGAGACCATGTCAAACGTAATTAAGTGCCTTTAATGCTTAGGTACTGGAGAACACACCAAAGGGATGTAGTGCCCTGGAGGTAGCTACTGCACACGTACTAAGGGGGGTGAATAGTACTTAAAATAATTAAAAGATTTATTCCTAACTATTGTGCAATAAACAAACGACAAGGCGGAATAAACAACAATCGACAAGAATTAACAAACGCAAACAATAGATTTAACGGGTTCGGATCCACCCAAGTCTCCCCGACTTGTTCCCGGTGATCCTACGTCCCAACCACCCGGATCCCCTCCGGATACTTGAGTTAGAACCCCTAACTCAAGATTTAGCACCATGAAATTCTTGTGAAAAACCTTCATAAGACCAAATTATACACAATGAACATGTGACTCCCACAACCCGGGATCACACACTCTCTCACAACCGAGAGACACAATTCAAATATCAATTGAAATGAAATATGAAACACTTACCACAAAATCCTTGCCTTGAGTATAACTTACCAAATTAGGGCAATGAGGGATTTTGAGGAGGAATATGTCACCAAACCCTAGCTCCAAGAAGATGACCAGCAATGGAGGGCTAGGGTGGAGATGGTGACCTTGATTCAAGCTCCTTGGCTGGGAATGCTCACAATGGAGAGAATCTCTCTTGAGGATTAGGGCTCAAAGAGTGAATGGAGAGATTCTTGTGAGGAAGAGAGAGCTTTGAATTAGCTTGAGAAAACTCTTCTCTTAGGTCTAAAAATACTTGGATAATGGACCTCTTAACTTGCCTCAAACGAATTAGGTTTGTATATAAAGGGGCAAGAAAAATCGTGTACAAAAGATTCCCAACGGTCATATTCTGAACCAGACTAGTCAGTCAAAGAAGGATCACTGACCGGCTAGTTCATAACCTAGTCGGTCAGTGATACAACATAGACCGACTAACGGTTGAACAGCCAAAAGGTCGAAGTACAGGAGATGACAACTAGTCGGTTTAAGAAGACTTGCCGACCGACTAGTTTCATAACTAGTCGGTCGGTGAGTGTTCTTTGACCGACTAATAGTCGAAATAGAGTAGGCTGACTTCAAGTTGATTAGTCGGTTTAAGAACAAATGCTGACCGACTAGTTTCTCAACTAGTCGGTCGACAATGTTCTTTGAACGACTAACGATAAACAGTAACTATGGCTGTACAGGGAAAGCTCAACTAGTCGGTCTAAGAAGGATTCCTAACCGACTAGATCGTCATCTAGTCGGTCGGTGACTCTTCTTTGACCGACTAATTGATCAACAAAGTTTGGCTGAAATAAGCAAGGCATTCTAGTAGGTTCAGAAGCTTTCCCAACCGACTAGATCGTCATCTAGTCGGTTGGTTCTTCTACTTGAACCAACTAACATGCACTAGAAGCCGAGGGAAGAAGCGATAGGCTTCGGGAAATTTTCTATAGGCTTCTATGATAATCCTAGCTCTAAGATATGAGCGAAATGAAGATAATAATGCAAGTCCTACTCAAGGCTTAACATTCTAATCTATGAAGCTAGAAGACAATAAATAATACATGACGAACCGTCTTCAAAGCTTCAATCTTCATTCTTGACTTCAATAAAACTCTTTGAGCTTCAACGAAGCTTCAGGCACACGATCACGCGTATTGAGAAGTCTTGAGACGTCGCTTTAGATGTACCTAGACTTTTGGCGACGATCTCCATAACTGCGCTCACAAACAGTTAGTATATGATATTTATGTTTGCTCATCATCCAAAACCAAATTCAAAGAATCAATACTCAACATTCTCCCTCTTTTTGGTGATGACAAACCAACATAAATAATAATCAATAATAGTGATTCAATAAGAAATTTACTTACTCCCCCTGCATTGATGACACGTTAGTCTCGTATTAAATATTAATCATACACATCATGCAGACGCGGAAGATATGAAATATGAACCAATTATTGATATATAGGATTTAAATCCATTTTTATGTCTTCACTCCCCCTGAATCTAACATATCAAATTAGATTCATGGTAAATTGCTTTGAATTATTAATTAGCACATCGTCATTATTAATTCTCTCCCCCTTTGGCATTAGCAAAAAGAGCGGGAGGAGATCAACGACAAATACAATGGCTAAAAATATAAAAGCACGGGAGTCGAAGAATACGACCATGGCCCAAATGATACCAATGTAAAATACCAAAGAAAATCATACGTGCCAACATGACCATAGTCGAAATCGAAAACCGAAATCATCAAACCGTAGGCGAATATCATCAAACCATAGGCAAAAATCGAAAAACGAAATCATCAAGCCATAGGCGAAAATCAAAAATTGAAATCATCAAGCCATAGGCGAAAATCAAAAAACGAAATCATCAAGCCATAGGCAAAAATCGAAATACGAAATCATCAAGCCATAGGCGAAAATCGAAAAACGAAATCACTAAACCATAGGTGCAAATCGAAAAATGAAATCTCTTAAACTCAAATTAATTTCACTTATTGAGTTATGGAACATACTCTCCAATATCAACATTCTTAGTTAAATAGTACATGGAAAACAATTCTATGTTTTTATAAAAGCAAATCCATTTAATTCATAAAATCGTCGAACGACAAAATCAATATCAGAGACATAAATCCATCTTAAATACCGAATGTAGCAAATTGGTACCAAAAGTAACATGCAAAAGTGTTATGCCAAAATAGATAGAACATCATAGAACTATGGCATATACAATTCTAGCATACTAACTTAAACAAAATGATACCAATGTAGATATTCTAACAATGTATGCAATCAACACACATGGATACCAAATTTATATCAAATGTAAGAAGATACTTACAACATTAAGCTCCCCCTACTTTGGTGCATCACTTAAGCACCATCAACTCCATTTGAATGGAAATCCTTTGCAAATCAAGGAGTTGGTAGGGTTGGTATCCCAAAGTGAATTGAACCTAGAAAATATCATTTTGGTATCCAAAAATCTTTTTGGATCCTATGGGTTAGGCAATAAATTTAGCGAACTAAATTCAAATTAAATATAACACATATCCTAACTAAATTCAAATTCAATATGAATTTAAGTTTCAATCAAATATGCACATAAAAAACCAATATGCAAAATAAAAAGAATATAAACCAATTCTTACCACAATTGCTTTGGTACCCATAAAATGAAATTAAACTTATGGTACCAAGCAATGAAGGGTCAAAGGAAACTAACCCTTCGGAAACCAAGTCCACGAGGACCGTGATTTCCCAACATAATCGTCATTCAAAATAATGTCATTAATAAACGATTTCACATACATATCCTTATTATACATGTGTGTGTTCTTCAGACCCCAAATAGTGTATGTCTTGGGAGTCCTAATCCTATTGGGAACATGCATACGTTGTTGAGTTCTATGTGATGCATGTCGTGGATAAGCATAAGGCATATGATGCAATGGTGCATTATGATAATTATTCATATGAGAATATGAATGACCATTTGCATATGGTGGAACACATGCATGAGTGTGTCTCACATGGTGTGCACGTGCTCGTGGATGCGGAGTATAAAAATTATCATATGTGCTAACATGTGGAGTATGATGTGTGTTCCTACGTGGCATGGCATACATGAAAGCATGACCCCTCTTTGGAGGTCCACCCAAAGTGGGTTTCTTTCCAAATGGGGGTGTGTTCCTAGCGAAAGCACCATTGGTAGAAGAACTACCCATGAAGTGTTTACTTCCACTAGTAGAAGCATCAGACGTTGGCCTAACAAAGGTGACGAACGATTTGGATGACTCTCCCATCTTATACCCCAAGCCAATGTGATGATTGGCCGGAAGTAAGTCATTTAGGATATTATCCAAATGGCCCTTACCTTTATTGAATTCATTGATTCGGCCTAATGTGCACTAATATTTCTCGGTGAGAGAATGCATCGAAGCATCCAAGGTGGACACTTGCGATAAGAGTGCGCAAACACGTGATTTGAGATTTTTATTCTCAATACTCAAGGTTGAGTTTTGAGACGTCAAATCCGCTATCACATGTTCATTCGAGTCCTCGATATGAACATGCTCAAGTTGAGATTTGAGATTTACAATCTCATTTCTCAACCCTTCAACAACGGTGTCGTTGTTGACGATGATAGGTTTAGGCGATGTTTTAAGACTATCTAACTCATTTTTAGTCTTAATAAATCTAGTAGCCAAATTAGAAAAATTATTCCAAAGTTGTTCATTAGCTATTCTAAGTTCGTCCATTGTTACCTCACCGCCTTCATCCTCGCTTTCATCCCCGCTTTCATCGGAGGAAGTCTCTTGAACACGTTCCTCTTTTCCCATGAAGCACGTGTGTGCTTTCTCCACGCGTTCATCATCCGACTCTCCACTTGAGGAGTCCTCTTCTGAGTCGGTGAATGTGCCGACAAGTCCCTTCTTGTGCTTTCTTGACTTGTCGTATTTGGATGCCTTCCACTTCTCCTTGTGTTTGTTTAAAAGACAATCCGGCTTGATATGTCCTGGCTTATTGCATCTATAACACACTGGAGAGGAGACATTAGTCGAAATAAATTTAAACTTCTTCTTCAACTTACCTTGTCGGAAGAATCGGATGAACTTCTTTGCCATATCGGCCAAAGCTTCCATGTCCAACTTTTCTTCCGATTATTCTTCTGATTCTTCATCATCGGTAGATGAAGCGGCCTTGTACGCAATCGCCTTTTTCTTTGGCTCGTCTTGCTTCAAGTACGACTTCATCTTTTCTTTCATCAGGAGCTTACTGTCCTTGCGTACCTCATAAGACATCAAGGTACCCATTAGTTGTATGACAGTATACTTACTCATATCATTACCTTCCTCGATGGCGAAGGTACGCTTTTTCCAACAAGAAGGAAGTCCATCGATGATCTTTGAGACTTTCTCCTTTTGGGTGTAGGTTTTCCCAAGAGCCTCCAATTCGTTGGTAATGTCAACGAATCGAGCATAATACTCTTTCATCTTCTCACCCTGTTGCATATGAAATAATGGAAGAATCGATAAGCACGAGTTCAGATAGGGCGAGTACAAGGAGACAACTTGGTTAGGTGAAACAGTGGCTCAATTGTGAATGTTTGGGTAGAGGTAAGGGGAAAGTGGATATTGCCCTCATAAGTTACTGGAAATAGGATGTAAATGGTATAAATCAAAAATACTAAAAGTATAAAACGGTCGTATTTGAAAAGTTGTAGTTCTCTTTCGCCTAGGAAAATATTTAAGAGTCGGTAAAATAGGTTGTTCGAAACAAGTTTGAGTCGAAAAGACTTAATAAGAGAAATTGGTTTATTGGCTTATATAGAGTTTTCAGGATGGAAGTAAATCATTCACACGAACATTAAGGACGTAGTTTTAGGAAATATTTTACGGCAGTACCTTTAATATAACTTCGGTAAAGAAAATCTTGAAACTCAAAGAATGAAATTAACTGAAGAATTTAAGCTCATGTTAAACGCTTTCAAAGTCTTTAAGCTAGGAAAATTTAAAATAATCAATATGGAAACTACTTTTAGAGGAACCAAGATTTGCCAAAGAGAAACTGATTTATACAAAGACCTTAGAGTACGAGTACCTCGAATCCTAGAACTGATATATATAAAAAATAATTGAAATTCCATTTAGCTTGGAAAAGGTATTCTAAAATATGTATGCTAAGCGATTAAGATGAAGCTCGTAGTTTAGAAAGATGATATATCGAATTTTCAAAATAGTAATATAATCTTTAAACCGAAATACGAAAAAATATAGTTTAGAAATTGGTTACGAGATAGTAATTATAATTACGACCAATAGACTTCAAAATCTATAAGGAATTTTGACTCAATCAAAAAGTGAAGAATTTTAAATAGATACGTAAAGGGTTTAAAATATAATTTAGACTTAGCGAAAACTTTTAATGAGGGGAAAACGAAAGATAACATTCAGAAGATTCAAGATTCGTAATGAAGAGGTTCGTAAATTGACGTCGATCGTCATGAGGCGTTCTCGTGATTCGAGGCAAGGGAAATGGTAGTATGACCAAAACATGCAAACGCCTAGGATAAGACTCAGGAAAATCTACGAAAACTCCTACGGTCAACCAACTAAAGATTATGGAAATAAGCGCTAAGACTTTCCAAGGGGCTAGACAGCAATGAAATGCGTTCAGCTTGGTCCGAAATCAATGAACCCAAGCGAACGACCAAAGAATTCTAGGAGTCTATCTTAGTCAAAATTAGACAGGGACTGCTAAGGTAACTCCGATGCCGACCAATCAAATCCTGGCAGAGAGTCTAACTAACAATTAAGGGCATCTAACTAGCAAGAACGGACGTCTAACTAAGTCTTCCTACCACCTAGTGACATAGGAAACGACTAGACTCAAGGCTATAACTCGGATGCTGCAATTTATTTAATGGACATTCCATAGTTATTATCGTTGTTCCGATAATTCGCATTTGCCAATGGACCTGCATGGGCCACCAACAAAACCTGTCACGCCCCGCTTCCCAAAAATGTTGAGGCGGAGCGTGAGAAGGTCCGCTCAGACTTGAAGCTGCAAAGCCGCAAGTCTGATAAGCGTCAATAAACATTAAATGGCAGGTCCTTGCAATTGCGATACGAAACAAAGGTAATAAACAAGGAAATGAGACCAAAAGAAATCTCAGAATATCCATTAAATTAAATTTCAACATTACAGAAAAAGCCACAAGGCTTACAGGGAAAAGAAACTAAGGCCCCAGCATGGCCAAACAAAAGTACAAGGTACATAAAATCATAGTACAGGTACCACGCACCGACAACCTAACAGAAAGCCTAAACAATCGGAAACTCAGCAGGGGTCACTAAGAATAGTCACCGGTAGCCTCGTACTCAACGTCAACAACAGGTTCGGGCACGAACTCCACGAACACGTCACCCTCAGCTGCAATCTCTGGCTCAGCAACTAACATGTGTCACCCAAAGAGAAGGGGCACATGTCAGCAAGTCTAAAAAGACTTGTGCAAGGAAACCATAAAAAGGAAGCAACCTAACAGTTCTAAAGTAAAGTATGACATGGTATAGCATGACAAATAGTATGGCATGGCAAGTAACATGGCATGGCAAGTAAACAAGTAAAAGATAAGTACTGGAATTGTAATCACGTCGTGCACAGAGATTCCGCCCTTTGGCTAGAGTGACTGTACGGGCCAACTCTTACGCTCAAGTGATCGTTTATCCCTACCCCTCCACGTGTGTCGAGCCAGGGCATTACCCCCGAACACGGAATGCTCGCTTCTGGGTCACGAGCCAGGAAGTGTTTTTAACACGGATGGCGTAGGGTTATGCCCGCATAACGGGTGCCTAGCCGGTAACACGGAAACATGGATTTTGTACATGTAGTGTAGCGTGTGCTACGATGCAAGTTTAACTAGGATGACATGTAAGATGCAATGCATGGCAGTTAACAATTCAAGTGCGTACAGTTAAAGGAATTTAAACATGGCAATTATCTATGCATGAATGATATGTCAAGGTGTCGGATCTAGCTTCGTTGTCAAGCTAGATCTCAAAGTTGCGCCTAGATCGCTATCATTTCACGATCTAGTCTCTTTCACGCTAGTACAAAGAATTGGCCTAAAAACATGGCCTAAAGTAAAGTTGGCAAGTTTCACTTGCCTGGTACCGAATTGTTGATCGACGTGAGCCTCGAGATCGGTATCCTATGGTAATTGGGTTCGCTGCTACGGCAAAACAACATTAGTATGATCAAACAGATTTCATAATAGGATCCTATATCGCCTAATGAATCGTTTTTTTAATTAGGTTTTCTAATTACGGTGTGGGTTAAAAGAGATTAAGGAATAGATTTACTAACCGTATGAATAGCGAACGTATGACGCCAAAACAGACCTAGCTTTGACGACGGAGGATGATCCTGGGAAGCTACGGCTGAAATCAAGATCCCGACGGTCGAATTGCTACAGATCTAGAGGTTGGAGTCCGTAGGGAAAATCTGGAGCAAGGGGAGATTTTTAGGGTTTTTGGGGTCGGCTGGCGGCCAACGGGGGTGGTGCCGACGCAATAAGAAGGTGAGGGGAGCTTGGGAGGATGAAGGAAGGTAAGAGGATGCTTGGGGAAGATCAGAGGTCAAAGGGGAGGAGAAAAGGCCAAGAGAAGTGAAAGAAAGAAAGAGAAACGATCGGGAGTTTAAATAGAAACAACCCGGCGGCTGGGCAAAACCTAGGGTTTCGGGGTCAGTTAGTCGGTCAGAGAAGAGTGGTTGACCGACTAGTTTAGCAACTAGTCGGTCGGTTGTTCAACTGTGACCGACTAAGAGCAAACAGAGAACAGTGGTTGGTATAGGTTGACACATTTAGTCGGTCTATGAAGGCTCATCAACCGACTAGTTTGAGGACTAGTCGGTCGGTGATCGTTCGTAGACCGACTAAGGGCAAAACTTGATGGATATAAAGAAATGAGAGTTAGTCGGTCAGAGAAGGAACCCTAACCGACTAGCTTGGAAACTAGTCGGTCGTTAATTTTTCTTTGACCGACTAAGCACAAACAGTAACTCGACTGTACAGTAGAACTCAGAACTAGTCGGTCTGAGTACAAAACTTAACCGACTAGTTTGGGGACTAGTCGGTTGAAAGATGAACTTAGACCGACTAACGACAAACAGTAACTCAGCAAATATTATTAAGATGAACTAGTCGGTCTGAGAAGTGTTGCCGACCGACTAGATTGCCATCTAGTCGGTTGGTTCTCCTTCTTGAACCAACTAAGATGCACCAAAAGTGCCGATTCGAATCGCGGGGCTTCGGGAAGATTCCTAATGCTTCTAGGATCCCTCTAGCTCTAAAATTAAGATGATATGAAGCTAGTCGTAAGGAAGTCTTACGGGAAACGACACACAAGAAGGGGAACATCCAATATCATTCATATAATCATTATTACGAATACCGGTCGTTACAACCCGTAATTGGTACCGTTGAAGGAAGGAGGCCTAGTTGAGGATTGCCCTTCCAAAACTGAAGAAGCTTCTTGACGATCCTTGAAGACGTTGTAGTCGTTGTTTGTCATAGCTTTAACCTTGGCTCTGATACCAATTGTGTTGGATCTGGATCGTAGCCTAGAGGGGGGGTGAATAGGCTAATAAAAATATTCGTGCAACCCACGAACAATCCCACGCAGTTATAGGCACAGACAGGGTAATAAAATAGCAATCACAGAATACGCACAGATATACCCTGGTTCGGTCGTCCCCACGACCTACTCCAGCCCCCAAAAGCAAATACTAGATAGATATGTAAACATGTACCGCTACAATGAGTCAAGATCCCAAATCTACTCTCACCTAGCTCGTACGCACACCACGTGCTCTACACTATCAATCTAGTCAGATGCTCTCCCTCCGTGACGACTCCCAAGTCGTCAGGTCCCCAAAAGTAACACAAAAGGTAAAGTTTCCCCTACGAGGATCTAACACAACAACTACACAAAATAATGATAAATAGAGTTTAGGAATCTCAGTTTGTGTAGCGGCGATGTCCTCGTCAATCAGCACGGGTCAGATCTCGTCTGACGTAGATGTAGTAAACTCTGATCTCAGGATCCTCTCAGCAATAGTTGCGCAAATCCAATTCTGAAGAGGTCTGTGTGTATAGCTTTTCCCAATGTCCTGATAATCAAGCTAGCGATGCTTCCTTTGTTTGCCTCTTGCCAGTCTTGAGTCAATAGGTTACGGCAGCCTCAATATCCGAGCATGAGAAAGATCTGTTTGCTTGAGGGATGAAGTGAAACTCTCAGCCTTGGTGAATCTTTTGCACATGAGAGGTCAACAAATGCGGCTGATGAGATACAATTCGCCCAGGCTCTCTAATAATGTGCACACAATAAAAAACTTTATGACTTGCGCATCTGTGTGAAGTTCGGCCTTCTTCCCCTTTTGATTTGCTTGGCCCTCTGCGTGAATTGCATCATCCCTTTTGTTCAATTAATTGTATGCGGCCTGCTCTTCAATTTTTTTTTTGTTTGGCTCGGTTGCTGCAAGACAAAAAGGAAATAGTATTCAAAAGAGAAAGAAAACTTTGATTTAATCCTCCAACCACAAGAATTCTGCCGCTGCTTCTTTTTGTTGTTCACGGCTCCTGCAAACAAAAGAATAGAGAAAGAAAAAACAACAAGTTTCAATAAAAAAAACTTTCCACCGTCTTGTGCAGCACTTGGATGCCTTTTTTTGGACTAACCCTAAAACCCCTTTGATAAAGAATATTACGGCTACCTCTTTCTAAAAAATTGTGCGTGACCTCTGCTATTAGGTTGCGGCTCCTGCTGATATTTATAGGGGGGTTTTTATTAAAAGCTTAGCACTCCTTAAAATATTGGGCGGCTGATGCTATAGGTTTTTAAGGGAATGGCCTTAAACAAATGCGGCCCACACATTGAAATCCAAGAGGAACTTACTGTATTATTTTTTTTAGTTGTTTCCTCAAAGACAAACCGAACTCTCCCCCTTTTTTTAAGAGCTCTCATGATTGGCCAAGAGATATTCAAAGAAGGATGATTATTAAGAGTGATTCAAAGGAGGCATGTGCATTGAGTTATTCAAAGGAATATTAAACTAAAAAGCTGAGCACTCTTTTTTTAATAGTTTCCTCTCAAATGATTTTGGCCGACCTCTGTGTATTTGACTGCCCCTATATCAACTAGGCCTGTGTTAATATTTTTGGTTAATAGTTTCCTCTCAAATGATTTTGGCCGACCTTTGTCTACAAGGAATATTGCGGCTGTAGGGGAGAAACTCCAAGCTTGCGGTCCAATTAACGATTGCATCTTCCTTTTGACTATTTCTCCTTTGCACATTGATCAAGTCTCTCCGTGACGTAATCGCACGTTGGTCGTTCCTGTAATACTTAACACACACCATTAAAACGTTCACACACGTTTGTTATCATCAAACACGAAGTTCATAGATCGTTGCTACCAACAAATTGTAGTGCCCTGGAGGTAGCTACTACACACGTACTAGGGGGTGAATAGTACTTAAAATAATTAAAAGAGTTATTCCTAACTATTGTGCAATAAACAAACGACAATGCAGAATAAACAACAATCGACAAGAATTAACAAACGAAAACAATAGATTTAACGGGTTCGGATCCACCCAAGTCTCCCCGACTTGTTCCCGGTGATCCTACGTCCCAACCACCCGGATCCCCTCCGGATACTTGAGTTAGAAACCCTAACTCAAGATTTAGCACTATGAAATTCTTGTGAAAAACCTTCACAAGACCAAATCATACACAATGAACATGTGACTCACACAACCCAGGATCACACTCTCTCTCACAACCAAGAGACACAATTCAAATATCAATTGAAATGAAATATGAAACACTTACCACAAAATCCTATGCCTTGAGTATAACTTACCAAATTAGGGCAATGAGGGATTTTGAGGAGGAAGATGTCACCAAACCCTAGCTCCAAGAAGATGACCAGCAATAGAGGGCTAGGGTGGAGATGGTGACCTTGATTCAAGCTCCTTAGCTTGGAATGCTCACAATGGAGAGAATCTCTCTTGAGGATTAGGGCTCAAAGAGTGAAGGGAAAGATTCTTGTGAGGAAGAGAGCTTTAAATTAGCTTGAGAAAACTCTTCTCTTAGGTCTGAAAATACTTGGATAATGGATCTCTTAACTTGCCTCAAACGAATTAGGTTTGTAAATAATGGGGCAAGAAAAATCGTGTACAAAAGATTCCTAACGGTCATATTCTGAACCAGACTAGTCGGTCAAAGAAGGATCACTGACCAACTAGTTCATCAACTAGTCGGTCTGTGATACAACGTAGACCGACTAACGGTTGAACAACCAAAAGGTCGAAGTACAGGAGATGACAACTAGTCGGTCTAAGAAGACTTGCCGACCGACTAGTTTCACAACTAGTCAGTCGGTGAGTGTTCTTTGACCGACTAATAGTCGAAATAGAGTAGGCTGACTTCAAGTTGATTTAGTCGGTTTAAGAACAAATGCTGACCGACTAGTTTCTCAACTAGTCGGTCGACAAACGTTCTTTGACCGACTAACGATAAACAGTAACTATGGCTGTACATGGAAAGCTCAACTAGTCGGTCTAAGAAGGATTCCTAACAGACTAGATCGTCATCTAGTCGGTCGGTGACTCTTCTTTGACCGACTAATTGATCAACAAAGTTTGGCTGAAATGAGCAAGGCATTCTAGTCGGTTCAAGAAGCTTTGCCGACCGACTAGATTGTCATCTAGTCGGTTGGTTCTTCTACTTGAACCAACTAACATGCACTAGAAGCCGAGGGAAGAAGCGATAGGCTTCGGGAAATTTTCTATAGGCTTCTATGATAATCCTAGCTCTAAGATATGAGCGAAATGAAGATAATAATGCAAGTCCTACTCAAGGCTTAACATTCTAATCTATGAAGCTAGAAGACAATAAATAATACATGACGAACCGTCTTCAAAGCTTCAATCTTCATTCTTGACTTCAATAAAACTCTTTGAGCTTCAACGAAGCTTCAGGCACACGATCACGCGTATTGAGAAGTCTTGAGACGTCGCTTTAGATGTACGTAGACTTTTGGCGACGATCTCCATAACTACGCTCACAAACAGTTAATATACGATATTTATGTTTGCTCATCATCCAAAACCAAATCCGGGGAATCAATACTCAACAAGGGAGCCATTACCTATAAAGGGTTCTGCCAATGAGGAGGGACGTGACAAATCTCCGAGATCTGATTCTCAGGTATTCCTATATACTAAATCTGCTCCACCAAACAAATATTTCCTCCATATAGCTCGGCTTGAGAACTAGTGAACAACCCTCCAATAGGTCGGATAGTTCCATCGAGCATCTTTTAGTCACGTATTGAATTAAGTATTGGAGGGGATTTGGTCGGAACCCAGATCCGACCCCATCCATGATGTGCTTCAGGTTTTGCAAATCGCTGGATACAGCTCGAACCGAGGCTCGGCCTAGCCCCCATAGCTTGGCGCAGAGACCTCTCTTCTACGACGTTAGCTTGGCCAGCATCCTAAAGGTTGGCCACGTCTTGCACGTCAGTGACGCCCATTGAGCCTTCAATCTGCGACATCCGCCACGAGAAAACACTTCGAAACAAGTTTGAATTGGAGATCTATTAAATATCATTAGACAATTATTTCTAGATACACAGTTCTTAACTGTGATTACAATAGCACTCCATGTAATCTTCATATAAGCACGTCAATACTAGGTCAAATGCGTGGAGTCATCCTTCTAATCTTGCTATCCATTCTTTTTGCTGCGATGGAGGGTGAAAAAAGTCTATCTGAAAAACAAAGTTCAGTCTTTGTCCATTAGGGCATGTTCTTTTGTGTTTAAATTTGGGTTGGTTGAAGTTGTGAATAGTGTGGTGAAAGTGAGTATTGTGTTTTTTTGGATGAAAGTGGGTTGTGAATGTGGATGTTGGAATTTTTTGTGGGTCTCACACAACTTTATTGTGTGTGTTTTGTGGCCACGTCAGCAACTTTCACAGTCAAAGAAGCCAACACAAAAGAACAGGACGAGTGAAAGTGAGGATGAAAATGAGTGAATAGTGGGAGGAATAGTGGAATCTCCCACTTTCACAAACATTTAAACGCAAAAGAACAGGCCATTACTGGCACGTCTCCATTATTCTCCCTTGTTCACCAATTCTATCATGCTTTTCTTCTTGAGTTCCGACCATCACTTTTTGTTCTTTTCAATCTGATTCTGGGCATGAAATCATTGCCCAAAAAAGAAAACCAGTACACTACCAAGCGCGGCACACTTATTCCTAGAGTAATGGATGGTTCTGATTGATGCATTCAAAGCTGCACAGATGAGACATGCAAAGTTGCATGAGAAGCTCGCAGCGTTAAATGGAAATGTACCACATGAACTTGTAGCCGTGTAAGATCAAAGATTGAGAGCAAATTAGATGGTAAAAATATTGTCATACGCAACACTTAGTCAATTGCAGTAACCTCATTTGTTGAAAGAGTAACTATCTATCTTGCAGCTGCACATGGACTCACATGCCTCGGTTGGATCATTCATTGTTCCGATATGGGCTCAGAGCAGGCCATGCTGTTGATCAATGTCATGTCCCGTGTGTATTAGGGCTCTTGTATAATAGTAGTTCGCTTTTATGAAAAACTCTGGCATGTCCCGTGTGCTTCAGCTCAGCATTTACTAAATGATATATGGTCCTATGACAATAGACATTGTATCCTACAGTTGCAAGCTTGTTATGGCGTTCCCTTGGCTTCTCTTCTCCTTTCTGGGTCTCCTCCTTGTAACCAAATTTTGCTACTCGATCATCTACTGGTCTTATGCTTTCTTTCTTCGCCCCGCCAAGGACCTCAAATCGTCCTACGGCTCCTGGGCTCTCGTCACCGGCTCCACCGACGGCATCGGCAAGGCCGTCGCCTTCGAACTCGCCCGCAAGAACCTCAACTTGGTCCTGGTGGGCCGAAACCATCGCAAACTTGATGCGGTGTCGGACGCAATCAAACACAAGTTCAAGAACGTCGAGATCAAGAAGGTTCTCATCGACCTGTCGAAAGATTTGCAAGGAGGGACGGAGAGATTGCTGGAGGCCATCGATGGTCTGGACGTCGGAGTTCTTGTGAACAGCGCGGGAATCACGGCCAAGCCGATGTTCCTGCACGAAGGGGAGATCGAACTGTGGGGGGAGATGGTGAGGGTAAATTTGGAAGCATTGACGAGGATCACTCGTACGGTGTTGCCCGGGATGTTGGAGAGAAGGAGAGGCGCGATCGTCAACATTGGATCCGCGTCGTCGATGGCTCCGTCGTTTCCTCTCGCCACCGTCTATGCTTCGACTAAGGCGTGAGTCTATTTATATTTCCCTTCGAAGATTCTGAACCTCGAAGATTTGATTCATTAATTTTGTGGCCAATTCATCATCATAGCTTACGTCATTATCATTACTTTTACTATTTGTAACATGCTAACGTTGATCTCTTTTGTTTCTAAACTAGGTACGTTGATCAACTCTCCAAAAGCCTTTATGGTGAGTACAAGAACACGGGAATCGATGTGCAGTGTCAGGTATTTTCTCATTTGTCTGAATTTCATGGTTCTCATCATTTTGTGCAATCAAGGAGGCACATGTGTTAATCTTTAAAATATGATACAAAACACTTAAAATATCCCAAGATTAATCAGAATTTATGGATTATTTACTTGCACTGTGCGGCCCACGGGCACGCGGTGCACTGATGCGAGTAGCGCATGGCGTTCGCGCTGCATAGGCCATGCGGCTCGCACTTGTGTGATGGCACACACCGAGTGGACATCGACAGACGCAGCCACATGTCACGTCGAGCAGCGATCCCGCCTCCGATCGAACGACTACACATGGAAGTGGTCGTGGATCGATTGCCGGAGTGGCTCGGAATCGGATTCTGACCCGGATTAGGCAATGTTCATCCAGACCCGTTAAGGATTGTAACAGTATTTTAGGGTTTTATATCGAATTTGGTATGAATTTCCTGTATAAGTTTGCTGCTACCTGTATAAAATACAGAGGGTATATTGAGGGCCACAGAGGTTTATTTGAGAGCTAAAAGAGGGATTTCTCCATTGTTATCTTCTTTGATTTCTTAGCGGGTTTGGTTATTCACTTGAACCAAACGTCATAAATTATAATTCAAAATTATTCAAACATTAGTGATCTCTCCAACTGGACATACACTAAGTATTGGTTGTAACCAGTGTACATCTTGGGGTCAGGTATATGTTTACCTTTTTTTTTGAAGGGTAAGCAAATTTATTCATATAACTCAACAAATTACAATATTGGTCTACAAAATAGAACCAAATCTGACACGCAAGAGATACAAAGCCATACGTAAAACTTCAACTCTAATAATCCTAGGAAACCTAGCGATATTTAGGATTCCTAGTTTCCCTTGAGCTTTTCCGTCGAGGTGGGTCCAAATAAGACTTTTTGAGTGTCTTTAATTTTGGCACTAAGCGGCGCATTTCATCCTCCCACTCTTGGTTTATCATTGTAGCATCTCCATCAAATTCTTCCTCCCATTCTTCCTCATATTCATCCTCATCAGCATTTGCATCCGCAACATTGTCAGGGTCGTCAACACGGTCATTACCAGAAGGGCCCCCAGCTTCCGCAGAATTTGGAAACACATGTACATCCGCTGCATCACCATTAGTAACCGCTACATTTCCATTAGAAGGACCTCCATGTTCTATAGTAGATAAAAAACCTCTACTCGCATCATTCCCTTCATTAATCAACACACTTCCAGTCGCAGACATTGGAGCCTTGCCTTTCTCCACCCAAACCTTCTTAAACGGGCATTGAGAGATTGAATGTCCAAAGCACTCACACGTTGGGCAGCTTGGAGGTAAGTTTTCATATTCCACTCTAATGACCACATTCTCCTCATCCTCCACAGCAATATCTATTGTTTTTTGCAATTTGGTCTTTGCATCAATTTCAACAAAGCATCTTGCATATGAGTATCTTTCTCCTAAAGCTGTAGCCTTATCAAGGAATAAGGGCTTCCCTATAGAGCTAGCAATTATACTGATGCACTCAGTAGACCAAAATTTCAGCGGCAAGTCAGGAAATCTTACCCATACTGGAATTGATGACAGAAGATCTCTGTCCATTGTGAGATCTGGAGTCCAGCGTCGCAGCACTATCACTCTCTTATCAAACATCCAAGGCCCCCCTTGGAGTACCCTGCTACAATCTTCCTCCAGCTCAAACACGAAGAAGAAAAAGCCATTTTCTCTAGAATGGACCTGTAAAGTACCCTTTGGCCGCCACAAACGATGGACACATGCACGAAGGTGGGAATAGAAAGGTTTGTCACCCACAACATAACCAGCTAGTGTTCGTCCCCATTTTGCAACGTTAGTAGAGATTGCTTCCTGTGGGATCCAAGGGACAGACTTGCCCGAGGAAACCTCCCGAAGAGGATAGTAAGAGCATTTGCTAATCTCTTCAACAGCTCGACCTACAGGAAAAAGTGAACTCCAGGCTTCTCGACCAGTCTTCGCCACTCTCAAAGGAGCAGGTGGCTGGCCAGCAGCTTTTTCCTTCCGAATGTTATTAGAATTCCGTTGTAGCGGTGGAAATTCTTCAGTGTAATTGGGTGTTGACTTTGCTGCAGCAGACGTAGACATCCTTCGAAGACAGAATGAAGAACATTGATGATAAGGATTTCCAGCATTGATACAAACGGGATTGGATCTGCTGCCCATGATCTGTGGTATGATCGGAGCGAATCAGATCTGAAAATCTGAAAAAAACGCGAACCCGTCCCACTCAGATCCCCCAGCCGACAGATCCAGTTGTCGCACTCGGAATCCGCAATCGCACCGGGGACGCCTGAGACCGCCTGAGAGAGCGGAGACCGGAGACCGCCTGAGCGGAGAGCGGAGGCGCCGCCTGGGCCGCCTGGGACCGTATGTTTACCTTTTTTGTGTTGCTTTTCATATATATTGTTTTGTTGCGAGTTTTGTAGAGAAATTCATTAGCTTTGTTTGTTTGTTAAACGATCTTAGAATTTCTTGGAGCGATTTTCTTCTTAATAAGCCTATCAAGAGAGCATTTGAGCCCAAGAGAGTTGATCTCAATCACCCCTAATAATTGATATTTGAGCAAGATTCATGAAACAAGTCCAAGACAATGGCAGAGAGTTCTTCTAGAAAAGGTGATGCAATTGGAAAAGAAATGTGTTCGAGTTCATATACGGGTGGATTGTATGTGACATGTGGTTGAGCGCAATACAAAAATGATAAGTTTGATGGTTAGAAAAACTTCGAGGTATGACAGTACACGATGAAGGTTATCTTGAGAAAGGATGTGTTATAGGGTGGTGTATGACATGCTTTATCGATGAATATCTTAGAAAGGAAGCAGATGGAGGTGGAGGACTCAGCTATGACAACCATCCAGTTCAGTTTATCGTACGATGTGATTTATCTGGTGTTTGAGGAGACTACAACCAAAGGATTATGTGAAAAGCTGGAGAAGCTTTATTTGAAGATGTCACTCACCAACAGGCTAAGGCTAATCTTGTTGAAGACTTTATTTATACTCAGGATGCGCACTGAACCTCATTGAGGGGCCCCTTGGATACCTTCAATAGATTAGTGATAAAGATAAGGGCGGTTGGATTGACTATAGAGGCAGAGCATGCTACGATGATTCTGCTCTAATCTTTGCCAAAGAGATACACGACATTAATCAACTTCATGATCTATAATCAAGATATTCTCAATCTTGAGGACGTGAATGTTGGGACATATATTGAGGGGTTGAGAGATCGGATGGCAGTGGATGGTTTGGATGGAGGAGATTCGTACAGCCATGGCCTACTTGCTTCAGACCGAAGAAATGCAAGAGGCACACATGGAGGACATCAAGATCAAGAACTAGATAAACGTCGTACTATATTTGCAAGAAACTTAGACATTGGCAGAGAGACTGTCCAGTAAGGAGGAACAGAGACAAAGAGGATTGTGAGCATCTTCGTCAATCGTAGTTGTGAAAAACGGAGGAGGTGAGGAGCAATAAGACCTATGATGTGTTAACACCATGCTCGTCAAATGTTAAGAATCATGCATGGGTCATGGTTTCAGGGGCACCATTCCATATGATATCAAATAGGGAGTGGTTTCCTACCGGTCAGAGGAAGAAGGATGCATCAGTCCTTATAGGCAATAATAAAACGTGCAAGACTGTTGGAGTTGGCTTAGTAAGAATCAAGATGTTCGACGGTGTAGTGCACATAGTTACTAACTTGTGGCATATTATAGAGCTAAGGAAGTCACTAGTTTCTTTAGAGGCATTGGATTCCATGGGTTGCAAAGTTACGATAAAAAAGGAATCTCTGACAATATCAAAGGGATCGATGGTGGTGATGAGAGATAAAAAAGGTCAGGGATTTATATCTGTTTATGGGGATGCAGTCATGTGAGATCCCAGTATCAAAGTTTAGATTTCACATGATATTGATTTGACCAAATTTTGACATCTCAGACTTAGACATGTCGTGGAGAAAAAGCTTGGAGACTTTAATGAAACATGGTCTGATCAAAGAGGTGAACTTCAATGAGCATAGTTTTGCAAGGATTGTGTCTATGGCAAGCAGACAAAGTTTAGTTTCATTGAGGGGAAGCATGACACACAAGAGATTCTTGAGTACATTCACATTGATGTTTGGGGTCCTACACCTATTCATTCTCTAGGTGAAGATGTATACTTCATATCTTTCATCGATTATTTCTTCAAGGAAGTTTGGGTGTATGTGATGAAGTAAAATTCACGTGCATTTGAGAAGTTCAAGGCATAGAAGGACCCATGAAAAGTTAAACTAGAAAGAAGCTAAATATGCTGAGATTTGACAATTCTGAGAGGAGCAGGAAGTAAAGAGGCACTTCATTTCATCGAAAGATCTGCAAGCGGGTGAAGTTGTGGAGAGGATGAATATGGCACTTCTATAAATGGAGAAATGTCTCAAATTTATATCAGGTTCGTCGAAAGGATTTTAGGTCGAAGCTATATCGATCACAGCTTATTTAGTAAATAGAATTTCATCTTCAGCTATTGGTAGGAAAATTCTTGAGGAGGGTTAGACATGGAAGCTAATGGATCTAGATTATCCTCGACTGTTTGGATGTCTAGTTTATGTTCATGAGGAATGTGACAAGTTCGACACCAAGTGAAGAAAGTGTCTCATGTAAGGATACATGGATGTTGTCGAAGATTATAGACTTTAGAGTCCAGATGCAAGATCTTGGTTGGTCTACAAGTAACATTTAATGAGGTAATGGTGTTGCAAGGAAAGACTTCAGAAAGTACCAAAACATGTGAATGCAAGTGTAAGGAAATATGCTAGATTTACTAAACAATTTAGTAAAATAGTGAACGACTAAAAAATCTAATTTTTCAATAACCAGCATAGTATAGTCATGATCTACTACAGAACATGAATTTAATGCTGATATAATATTCATAACTTTGCATGGATATTCTTAAATGATATTTGCATATCCAAAACTCTTCTAATGAAGACAATAAAAATATTTCCACTCACCGACCACATCGCTTTAGATGGCTCACAATGATGATCATCCCATCACGATCCATGAGCTCTTCTCAAACTCAAACTCGACTCCCAAAATTTTGTAAAGGGCTTGAGAAGAAAGAACAACGATCTAATGCAGCTCTTGCATTGATATCTTCACATGGGACTAATACTTATTATGATGATGAGTTATTATAATCATGCCTCAAAGACCCAAATTTATTTTGCAATAACTTATAATCCTTGAGTAAATCATTTTAAGCATCTAACAACTCATCATAAAACATAGGTTTTCTCATATTATTTTCAAGTTCCATGAAGCACGTGATTGCCTCTTTTTGTGGTTCTATCTCTTCTTCTATTAAGAATGAAGCATTCGAGGTGGATTCTTCAAAATCTTCAAGATTGTGCCAAACTTAATTTGCACTGTTACACCTGACATATGACTTAAAACATTATTAGATAATGAATAAAAACAATTTTCAATACCTTATTATAGAGGGTGGCCATTTGCTTTTCTTCTTTTGACCACATGGAGGAGGGTGTTATTGGTTTGCAATAGGATAGCTGGATCCAACGGAATCCATAAGTCCATGTTGATGGATTGAATGTAGAGCATCATCCACGTTCTCCAACTGTTGTAGTTGGAGCCATCAGACATTGGTGGCTGGGTAATGGATTGTCTGTATAAAAATTGGGTTGTTGATGCCATCTTTCAATCTACTCTGATACCATACGTTGGATCCTAAGATGGCAAGTAGAAAACTCAAGGAAGGGTGAATAATGTTTATCAAATAAAATAATCATCTAGAAAATTCAATCTAAGATATTAACTTGAGTTACCGACTTAACACTTAATCAACAATAACTTGCAATATAAAGAGTATTACGGAAGCTAATTAATTGCAAGTGTTAGACAATAGGCACAAAGAGAGATAAGTGCAAACAAGTAGATTTACACTAGTTTAGGTACCACATACCCTACAACCAGCCACACGTCTCCTCACGGACTTAAATCCACTAAAACACGTTCTCAATTGTGCAAAGACTCGTCACTTACACCACAACGTGGTGAAGGAGAATACACCTCTCTAATGAGAGAATATAACTTCATAAAGTGAGAAGAAATACGTACAAACACTTTTACCTATAGCCTTTCAGTGGAAGCTCTTGCGTTGAAATGTTGTGGATATAGCGATGATCTCCAAATGATGATAAATCGAAAGAACTTTTGAGATCAAGATTCGCCAAGAAAGATTTAAGAAAACATTAAAACATATGGACGAAGAAGATGGTTTTGATTAAAAGCTTTTGCACTTGAAAACTCTTTTACTCATTAATGTTGATCATTCAATGTTAGAGTAAATACATGAAAACCCTTCAATTTATAGAGCTAAATCTGGATCAAAACAGATTACAAAATTGTCCCTAAAACAATCAAAAATGACTTGTAAAAAGTTACCATTTGAGCCCAACGGCTAGTACTAGTCGATTATAGTTCATGTACTATTCAACTAGTATGAAGCTAGTGGATTAGTTCACCAACAGTTATCGACTAGTGCTAGCCAGAGTCAGGAATTAGTTGCTCTATTATTTTCAGTCCACCATATATAGTTCAATGGCTAGTCGACCAGGATGTAACCACTAGTCGACTAGCCCACTAATTTTGGTCGACTAGTTTTCTGATATTCTGACACGGCTTAAAATCTAAAGAAACAACTTTCAAAATAATTTTAAAACATATATTGTATACCTAAGTGTGTGTGTGTGTGTGTGTGTGTGTGTGTGAGAGCTTCAACAAAGACTTTAACAATCTACTAAGACAAAAATAAAAATTACATTATATATATAGACACACACACATACTATTGAAGCCCCTTAATCCAAACATTTGAAATTTATATGCTTGTCTTGTTAGCTTTGATCTATATTGTCTTTGTTGGCTTCACTTTTTCTTGTTATTCATGTTTGCTTATGTTTGCTTATCATCTACATGTCTATACTCATGAAATTATTAGTACCCAATATGTTTGCTCATCATCAAAACCATCGTGTGACGACTCAATATGCAACATACGGAAGCAAGGCCAATGTACCCTAGCCCTTACATATGGGTAAACCAAAGACCCTCTGAAGGCAACTCGTGTACCCCATCCCTTCATGTGGGCTAAACCATAGACCCATGTCACCCTTCTTAATGCCAAACTAGAGACACCCACCATCCCTCTCCAGTATATGAAGGGAGTCTTGGTTCCCTAGCCTCCCCCTCCTCCCCACACGAAAGGGTAAATGAGGGACCCCTAGCCCCCCATTTTGGGGCTTATTATTTCAACATAGATGCCCTAGTGCTATGTCATCGTTAGGGTGAAGCAACATTATTGCCTTGTTAGCCAATAAGCAATTCTAACAATGTACACCACATGCTCTATAGAATGCTAAAGACTCATATGTGATCGGCTTAGGATGCTTGTGCTATTGTACACATATGCAGACACACCATCTGCTCTATGACATGCTAGATTATCTTACCAACTTATGGGAATCCATGTCTGTACATAGGGACCACTATATACTATAGACTATTTAGGGAAGAGACAACGACCGAAGCATGCTAGCAAGAAAACCAAACACTCGATAAAATGTTGAAGAGACTTACATGCATTTAGCTTAGTTTGCATGGGATACCATTCTCAGTGTTTAGGGTCTATCAACTTGCTTCTTGGATATCTATTGCTAAAAACGTTGATTTGCAGAACACAACTCTTAAGATGATTTACAGTTTAGCTTTCAGGATTGCTGCAAGGGGGTGCTACCCCCTGACCCCACATCTAATACTTAATGAAATGGCATATCTGCAAAATCATTACAAAAACTCTACAAATTTATAACTACATGAAGGGGTCTGACCAATCACCTTATCTAATTGCAATGTGAGAATGCCTCGCTCCAACACCCTAAGTAAAGTGTTATGTCAAAGTTCCCTGTGTGAACGCCTTGCTTTTACACCCAAGTCAAAGCACCATGCTTGACTATCATCTAAAGGCTATGTTTGGCCACTTGTCCAAGAACCAAAGATTGAGCACCTTATCCAACTGCTTGACCCAAGCACATGGTCCTGATGAAGATCAGAGTCAATTAGGAAATTCAATCATCAACGAAAGTTTTCATCTTTGATTCCAGGAGCCATGCGAGTGAGGGGAGCTCGTCCTATGGCCGGGGATGCTGACTCATCCCGCTTGAGTTTCTGCTTGATGGAGGGCAGTCTCAGCCAGAATGCTTCATGCTCGAATTTTGGAGGCTTGATGGTCAAGATTCAAAAATCCTTTGAGATCGGAGCATGTAGGTTGGCGAATCACAGTTTCCATGGCATGGGTTAAGCATATTGCTCCAAACAGTGATCCTTAGAGTTTTCGTAACCCTCTAGGCAGGCCTGCCACGCTGCCGAGCCGCCCTTCCTTTCGATAAGGTCAGCCATTCCTTATCCCGAATTGCGAGCTTATCTTCCATTTTTTTAGCTCGCCCTTATAGCTTATGGGGCACTTCACTCGCTCAACACTCGTCCTTCACTTTCCCTAGTGCCTCTCACTCGAGCGCTATAGCTATAAAGACTTTGTTCAAGCACCATGTCTGCACCTTTACCAAACAATCATGTTCAAAGTCTTTTTTCTAGCACCTCGTCCATGCATCAAAAGACTGAGTGTCATGTTCAACACCTCGCTCGGACGCCATAACCATGCTAACATATCTTAGCAAGCCAAAGCACCATGCCCAATTGAACATTCGAACGTCATGTCTTCAAAAGGCAAGTCCAACTACTACCATCCCAAATCTATAAGAAAATTCATCTGCCCCAACTGCCAAGAGGTCTGACACTACACGAGTTCTACATGACCCTTGAATTTGACTCGATGGTGTATATCACATAAAGGCACATGAACCCAATTTTGTAAAAAGCACATGGGCATAACTTCATTACAAACCTGAGCAAGGCTAGCCAATTGCAAGCCAAGGAGAAGCACACTCTTCATATGTAATTCCTAAAGTACCTATTAGCATCATCTATATAATGTCATCCCTTCAAAGGAGGAGGTGCTTCCACTATCATTCTAACTCTCTCTTCATATTTAAGACTCCTCTTATTATACTCTCTTATGTTCAAATTTGAACGTTGGAGGAGTTGAAGCAAAGACTCGACCACTAATGTTTGATTTGCCAATGCTCTTAGGTGTTGTGATACGCATGCCACATGATCGTCAGCTGAGAAAATTGGCTAACTAGCATGAGCAACCCTCTCTTTTAATTTCTACCACCCAATTTAAAATCTTTGCTAGAATACCACACCCCCTTGCGAAAAGACTAAGATACCCCCACATTAATTATTTTCAACATATACTAGTGTATATTATCGTTTATTAACGTATACTAGTGTATGTTAACGTATCTTAGCATTTTCTTGCGAAGCGTGTGCGAGACATGTATTCCTCTCAGTTCGGACTGGCTAACGCACAAAATGGATAAGCAATTAAGGGATGAACTGAACCTCCCACCATCTGAAAATTCTTAGAGTGATTGAGCTCAATGATGCTGGGAAGTTTGTTGATGTTGAGGCTGATATTGGGCCATTTTCATACGAACTAATAAGTATGTGGTAAAGAAAATACTAAGATTCGTTAATATACACTAGTATACGTTAATATACGTTAATATATGTTGAAACTAATTAATGGAGGGTATTTTAGTTTTTTCGCAGGGGTTGTGGTATTCTAGCAAAGATTTTAAATTGGGTGGTAGAAATTAAAATAGAGGGTTAACACATGCTAGTTAGCCAATTTTCTCTCGTCAGCTTACCGGTTGACAAATACTTGGACTGGTCTATCTGCCCACCATTCCGTCAGGAACCTTGAATTTGGACAGTGGTACCATGATCTAGATTAGGTCATCATGAGAGATGATCAGAAGTGTGTGACGGGATAGAGCTTGTGCACTGAATATATATAGGTCTAATTACAAATTTATTATCATCATTTTCTTTCATATTTTGTAATGTGTGACTAGTATTCTCAACATTCTCTCGTAATTTCAAACTGGTTCTGGATAAGGCTAATATAATATCTGATCAGATGGAAATTGAAATCAAGATTTAGGTCGGTGTTGGATGACATGATGGATCATGCTGGATTGAACAAGATAAGATGGGAGTGGCTGCATGACTAATGATAATATGATGTCATTGTTAAATGTGTGCTACTAAAGTCTTCAGTTGATGGTTGATGGGCCCGGTCTTTTAGTGTTGTGGTTGGATACTTAAAGAGACTGAGAGTTTCTCTTTCCCCAGCCGACAGAAGAGTAGGTGAACCAGCTGCCCTGTTGTTTGGTAGAGCATTGCATTCAATTCTTTGTTGGGGAAGCCGTTGTATTCTCTGATGCGTGGGCGTGTTTCGGCCTAAGCGGGTTGAGATTTTCCAGAGACCGAAGAGCTGAAACAGGGAGAAGCAAAAGAAGAGCCACTGCCAGAGAGAAAAATACAGAGGGGGTTGCCTTTGTGTTCTTCAGAGAAGCTGCTGCCATCTATTTTCTAGAGAGCTTGTAAGAGTTTAGAAGAGCTTAGGTCTTCTAGCATTTCTCATTCTCTTCTTCTTCCTTTGTGAGATTTGTGGGGGCTTGGAATTGCCAAGTTGTTACTCACAAGAGTGTGAAGGAGAAGGTGTTGGTGTAAGCTCGTGTGCTCGCCTTGATTAGTAGTGGATCGTCTCGGAATGCTGGAGTAGGTTGTTCGCAACCGAACCAGGGTAAAATCCTCCGCTCATTTACTTTCTGCAAATTGAGATTGTCGTATTTCGCTTACTAATTTGCTTACACAAGATCCGAAGAGGGATTGGTTGTTTGGTTTGTTGTGTGCCCCTATTTTTCAAGCTTTAGCTTCCTAGCTAGTTGTTAGGGCTTGTTGTTCCGCAGGGCGACAACGGTTTTTTATCAACAAGTGGTATCAGAGCTTTCGGTTGTTTGTGGAGAAATTGAGTAGCGAAGATGGTTAGTTTGGCGACACTCAACATTGAGAGGTTCACCGGCCGTAATGACTTTAGGCTATGGCAGTCGAGGGTGAAAAATTATTTGAGGCAGACAAAATGTTTTCAGATTGTATTTGATGAGGAAAACATTGAGAAGGAGGTGACGGCATCACAGAGGGCCGAGATGGAGAGAATGGCGTATAGCGCCATCCAGTTATCATTAGTCGACACCGTCTTGAGAGAAGTGTTGGACGAGGCTACGGCCAAGGATATGTGGAATAAGCTAGAGGGGTTGTATATGAAGAAATCTTTTACAAGCCGCCTCTACTTATTACAGCAGCTATACACTCTGAAAATGAAACCCGGATCAGCGGTAAAAGATCACATAGATGAGTTGAATCGGATTGTGATGGAGTTGCGGGGAATGGATGTCAAGATCGAAGATGAGCAACAAGCAGTGATTTTGTTATGTTCGTTGACTGAGGAATTCTCCCAATTTGTTCGGTCCATGATCTATGGACGAACAACGCTTACCGTGGAAGAGGTGAAGGCGACGCTCCATACCGAGATGCTATGTGAGAAGGTCCAAGGTAAAGACTTTGGAGGAAACCGTGATGAAGTTTTGCATGTGAGAGGCAGGCAGGACAGGCGAGGAGGTCAAGGCCATTTCAAGAAAAAGGACCGCTCGAAGTCCCGGCATTCCCATGATAGGAAGGACAGCTCGTGTTTCATTTGCAAGCAGAGAGGTCATTGGAGGAACCAATGCCCCAATAGATTTGGGAAGAAAGGCAATGATGCTTCTGGTTCAGCTTCTTTGGGTTTGGAGGACATGCATATCAGTGATGACAGAGGCCACGGTGAAAGGGGTAGAGATCCAGAGATGTTTGCAGCGGGGGTGTCTGGTGAGGCACAAGTTGCATGGTTGATGGACAGTGGGTGTTCTTTCCATATGACTCCACATCGGAGTTGGTTTTCCACTTACCGTTCCCAAGAAGACGGAGGCTCTATTCTCATGGGGAACAATGCGGCGTGTAAGACAGCGGGTATTGGAACTGTTCGGATCCGCATGCACGATGGGATCGTGCGTACCCTTGCCGATGTTAGACATGTGCCTGATCTCAGGAAGAGCTTGATATCCATCGGTGTGTTGGATAATGTTGGATGCAAGTCAGTTGTTGAGAATGGCCAGCTGAGGGTATCCAAAGGAGCCATGGTTGTGATGAAGGGAAGAAAGGTAGGGAATCTATATGCCCTACAAGGTGCCACAGTAGAAGGCGAAGCCGATGCCACCTCTTCTAGCTCGAGTGATGGAGATTCAGCAAAGTTATGGCATTATCGTTTGGGTCACCCGTGTGACAAGACCCTCGATGTTCTCCGTCGAAGAAAATTGATTGGAGCTAGTGATGAGAGTGTGGCGTTTTGTGAAAGCTGTGTTTATGGGAAAAAGACAAGGGTACAGTTCAGCACGGGGAAGCACACTAGCCGAGGTCCACTGGATTACATTCATTCCGATGTTTGGGGGCCGTGTCCTGTAGCGTCAGGAGGTGGGGCTAGGTACTTTGTCCTCTTCATCGATGATTACTCTCGAAAGGTTTGGATGTACTTGATGAAGACAAAAGATCAAACTTTTGGGATGTTCAAGCAATGGCTTGCAATGGTTGAAAAGCAAACTGGCAAGGCGGTGAAAGTCCTTAGATCCGACAACGGAGGCGAGTACACCTCGAGGGAGTTCACAGGATTCTGCAGATCCCATGGGATTCGACGTCACTTCACTACACCAGGGGATCCTCAGTCGAATGGGGTTGTAGAGAGGATGAACAGGACGTTGTTGGAGAGAGTGCGTTGCTTGAGGCACTCTGCTGGTTTGGAGAAGGAATTTTGGGGTGAGATACTCACTACAGCCGTGCACATAGTGAATCGAGTTCCATCGGCGGCAATTGATTACCAAATTCCTGAAGAGAAGTGGAGTGGGAAAATTGGTGACTACTCTTATCTACGCATCGTTGGTTGTCCAGCATATGCACATGAGAGGGGCGACAAGTTGGATCCGAGGGCCAAGAAGTACATTTTCCTTGGATATGGCGATGGCGTGAAAGGATATCGCTTGTGGGACCCGGTGGGCCGCAAGGCGATTTTGAGTAGACACGTCACCTTCGATGAGTCTGTGATGCTCAGGGTGAAGCATACTCATTGGAAGGGGGACGAGTCACCTGAGGAGACCGTGCCAGAGACGATTGATCTCCCGATCCCATTTCAGAGGCGACCCGGCAAGGAGCCGATGATCGAGGTCCCCGTAGCGGGGCATGATGAGGTCCATGTTGAGGACCATATGCAGACACCAGTCCCAGCTCAGATACGTGATGAATTTGTTGCAGATGAGGTGCGGAGGTCCAAGAGGACCAAGAAGGCGCCCGAGAAATTTGGAGATTGGGATTACACGGCGTTCTCCTTTGATGACATAGCGTCGTATGCCTTAAACATTGAGCACGAGGAGCCTATGACCTACGGTGGAGCCATTAGCTCGAGTGATGCAGCGAATTGGCAAGGAGCTATGGAGGAAGAGATGGAGTCTCTCCACCACAATGACACGTGGGAGTTAGTGCCTCTACCACATGAGAAGCGTGCCATTGGATGTAGGTGGATCTATAAGTTAAAGGAAAGCTCGACCGAAGATGGTGGTGATGTACGGTACAAAGCAAGGCTAGTGGCTAAGGGTTTTGCACAGAGGAAGGGAGAGGACTACAATGAGATATTTTCTCCAGTGGTGAGACACACTTCCATTCGTATTTTGTTGGCACTAGTAGCATCCATGGACATGGAGTTGGAGCAACTCGATGTCAAGACCGCTTTTCTGCACGGTGATTTGGATGAGGAGATTTACATGCACCAACCAGAGGGGTTCATGGTGGAAGGCAAGGAGAGGATGGTCTGCAGGTTGAGGAAATCCTTGTACGGGTTGAAACAGTCACCCAGACAGTGGTACAAGCGATTTGATAGCTTCATGATGGGTGTAGATTTTCAGCGGAGCGTGAAGGATCAGTGTGTATATGTGCGCACATTGGATGATGGCTCGCGCATCTACCTGTTACTTTATGTTGACGACATGTTGATTGCTTCCTCAAACATGTCGGAGGTCAAGAAGCTAAAGGTGAAGTTGGGCAAGGAGTTCGATATGAAGGATTTGGGCCCGGCGAAGAAAATCCTAGGGATGGAGATATCCCGGGACAGGAGGAAGGGTGAGTTGAGGTTGTCGCAGAAGGGGTATATTGAGAAGGTGCTCGTCCGTTTTGGAATGGAGAGTGCGAAGCCCGTGGGGACACCTCTTGGAGCTCACTTTCAGCTATCGGCGTTGCAGTCGCCGAGCACCGATGATGATAGGAAGGTTATGTCTCAGGTACCATATGCTAGTGCAGTTGGGAGTTTGATGTACGCGATGGTTTGCACGCGTCCAGATATTGCACAGGCCGTGGGAGTAGTGAGCAGATATATGGCGAACCCAGGCAAGGAGCATTGGCAGGCCGTCAAGTGGATATTGCGATATCTGCGAGGCACAGTTGGTGTCGGTTTGCACTTTGGCAGAGGTGACGGTGTGGTGCTGACAGGGTACTGTTATTCTGATTATGCTGGTGACAGGGACAGGCGGAGATCGACCACAGGTTACGTGTTCACGTTGGGCACCGCAGCAGTGTCATGGCGATCTGTCCTACAGTCGGTGGTTGCGTTGTCAACCACGGAGGCCGAGTTGATTGCCGCAGTGGAAGCGGTGAAGGAGGCCAAGTATTTGAGATGTCTGCTAGAAGATTTGGGGTTGCCGCAGAGTTTGTCGTTGGTTTTCAGCGATAGCCAGAGTGCCATTCATCTTGCGAAGCATCAGGCTTACAGTTCGAGGACGAAGCACATTGAGGTCCGTGATTGCTTCCTAGAGGAGGAGAGCAAACAGATAGAGCTTCAGAAGGTCCCAACTGAGAAGAACCCTGCAGACATGTTCACCAAGCCCGTTCCCGCCATCAAGCTCAAGACCTGCTTGAGCTTGATCTGTTTGGCTTGAGTGTGGCGCCAGAGGGCGCAGATTCCGAGACGACGAGGAGGTCCGTGGAGTGACCAGGATTTGTGATCAAGGTAGAGCTTGGATAGAGTACTGAAGATTTTTGTAGCAAGGTAGAGTGTTAAATGTGTGCTACTAAAGTCTTCAGTTGATGGTTGATGGGCCCGGTCTTTTAGTGTTGTGGTTGGATACTTAAAGAGACTGAGAGTTTCTCTTTCCCCAGCCGACAGAAGAGTAGGTGAACCAGCTGCCCTGTTGTTTGGTAGAGCATTGCATTCAATTCTTTGTTGGGGAAGCCGTTGTATTCTCTGATGCGTGGGCGTGTTTCGGCCTAAGCGGGTTGAGATTTTCCAGAGACCGAAGAGCTGAAACAGGGAGAAGCAAAAGAAGAGCCACTGCCAGAGAGAAAAATACAGAGGGGGTTGCCTTTGTGTTCTTCAGAGAAGCTGCTGCATCTATTTTCTAGAGAGCTTGTGAGAGTTTAGAAGAGCTTAGGTCTTCTAGCATTTCTCATTCTCTTCTTCTTCCTTTGTGAGATTTGTGGGGGCTTGGAATTGCCAAGTTGTTACTCACAAGAGTGTGAAGGAGAAGGTGTTGGTGTAAGCTCGTGTGCTCGCCTTGATTAGTAGTGGATCGTCTCGGAATGCTGGAGTAGGTTGTTCGCAACCGAACCAGGGTAAAATCCTCCGCCTCATTTACTTTCTGCAAATTGAGATTGTCGTATTTCGCTTACTAATTTGCTTACACAAGATCCGAAGAGGGATTGGTTGTTTGGTTTGTTGTGTGCCCCTATTTTTCAAGCTTTAGCTTCCTAGCTAGTTGTTAGCGCTTGTTGTTCCGCAGGGCGACAACGGTTTTTTATCAACAGTCATGAACAAACAGTTAAAACCATGTCTGACCCAAATTTTAAAGACAAATGGATAAAATCATAGTCAGTAATTTATGGATATCATGTTTTTATCTGCCTATTTGATCTCGTTCTCTTAATGCAGCATGGTCTTTTTGTGAACACAAGGATGGTGCCTAAGATACTTAGGGGTAAAAAGTATTCCCTTTTGGTGGCACCAACGGAAGCGTATGCCAGAGCCACTGTGCGCTGGATAGGATACGAGCGAGCGTGTCTTCCTTATTTTCCGCACTTTGTCCAGTGGTTGGCGCTATGCTCACTCCCCGACTTCATCTTTTAAGAGTAAATTCTTAGAGTGATTGAGCTCAATGATGCTGGGAAGTTTGTTGATGTTGAGGCGGATATTGGGCCATTTTCATACGAACTAATAAGTATGTGGTAAAGAAAATACTAAGATTCGTTAATATACACTAGTATACGTTAATATACGTTAATATATGTTGAAAATAATTAATGGAGGGTATTTTAGTTTTTTCGCAGGGGGTGTGGTATTCTAGCAAAGATTTTAAATTGGGTGGTAGAAATTAAAATAGAGGGTTAACACATGCTAGTTAGCCAATTTTCTCTCGTCAGCTTACCGGTTGACAAATAGCTGGACTGGTCTATCTGCCCACCATTCCGTCAGGAACCTTGAATTTGGACAGTGGTACCATGATCTAGATTAGGTCATCATGAGAGATGATCAGAAGTGTGTGACGGGATACAGCTTGTGCACTGAATATGTAGGTCTAATTACAAATTTATTATCATCATTTTCTTTCAATTTCTTTAATGTGGGACTAGTATTCTCAACATTCTCTCCTCGTAAGCTCAAACTGGTTCTGGATAAGGCCAATATAATATATGATCAGATGGAAATTGAAATCAAGATTTAGGTCGGTGTTGGATGACATGATACTATTGCCATGTTAGATCATGCTGGATTGATTTAACAAGATAAGATTGAGAGTGGCTGCATGACTAATGATAATATGATGTCATGTCTGACCCAAATTTTAAAGACAAATGGATAAAATCTTAGTCAGTAATTTATGGATATCATGTTTTTATCTGCTTATTTGATCTCGTTCTCTTGATGCAGCATGGTCTTTTTGTGAACACAAGGATGGTGCCTAAGATACTTAGAGGAAAAAGGTATTCCCTTTTGGTGGCACCAACGGAAGCATATGCCAGAGCCACTGTGCGCTGGATAGGATACGAGCGAGCGTGTCTTCCTTATTTTCCGCACTTTGTCCAGTGGTTGGCGTTATGCTCCCTCCCCGACTTCCTCTTCAATTGGATTTCTCTGCATACCAACTCCCCTTCAAGGAAAACCTTGAAATTTTCTTCAGTTAGAAAGAACTAATAATGGTGCTCCTCTCTTGTAAGCTACATATATGATGTATTTTTTTTTTCCAGCCGTTTAGATTTAGTTGGACAAAGTTTATGTTTAAATGGTTATCATTTTCTGAACCTGGATTTGTTTTCTTTCTTCATCTTTTAAGAGTAAATGCTGAGCTGAAGCTCCTTGTGTTTCAACCCATAAAAAAACTTCTCATGCAACTGTGCATGTGTTATATGTGCTACTTTGAATTGCATCTTCATTTACTTCTTATTGTATTATGATTGCTACTAAATTTCCTTGTACGTGCACTAATAGATTTGTTAAAAAACAATGGAGGATTTCTAACAACTTTAGAATGAAATGCACGATGCATACCTTCATCTTGATTACCGTTTTTCATTCTCTCTTCATGAGAAGTGAGAGAACCCCGTGACTCATTTAGTGTATATACTGACAAGTCCTTAGACTCCTCAATTGTAGCAGCCACATGATCAAATTTATTAGGCAAACTCCTCATCACCTTCTCCATTACCTTTTGCTCATCAAGTTCTTCACTGATGACCTCATTTGATTCAACAGGTTTGTAAGCTTGTTAAAGAAATCTTGTATGGTTACTAAATCTTTCACATTGAGAGTCTCAAACTATCTTATCAAAAGTCTGCATCTTTACTGTGATGGCTTTGGTTGATCCATTAAATTCTTGCTGCAAAGAATTCCATGCCACCTTTGAAGTTGTTGCATTCATGATTCTCAGAAATATAGTATCATCACAACCTGTTGTATGAGATACAAGGCTCTGGCATCTCTCTTCTTTTGTTCACTTTGTTGAGTTCCTTGTGCTACTGTTATATTGGCTTCCTTATCAACTATTTCATAGCCATCTTCTACCAAATCCCACACATCTTGGGACCTACGCATTAATGTTTTCATTCTCACACTCCAAAATTGGTAGTTTGGTTTGTCTTCTTTGTAGTTAAGCATGTGAATGGTTTTCATTAGATGTAGAAGAGTTGTTAGACTCCATGGAATCGAACACGAGTTCAAGAATGTTGAGATCAAGAAGGTTCTTTCTCATCGTCCTATCCAAATATTTGCAAGAAGGGACAGGGAGATTGCTGGAGGCCATCGAAGGGCTGTATGTCGGAGTTCTTGTGAACAACACAGGAATCGCAGCCGGGCCGATGTTCCTGCACGAACGGGAGATCAAACTGTGGGTGGAGACGGCGAGGGTAAATTTGGAAGCATTGACGAGGATTACTCGTGCCGTGTTGCCCGGTATGTTGGAGAGCCGCATCAGCAATAGCACCATTGTTTCCCCTCGCCTCCCTCTATGCTTCTACTGAAAAGCATAATAAGTCATATAGCTTCAGCTCAGCGTTTACCCTTAGGAGATGATGAAAGAAAACAAAATCCAGGTTCAGAAAACGATAACCATTTACGTTGTCTAACCAACTCTAAACGGAGGGGGTGAAAAATACATCATTTATGTAGTCTTACAAGAGAGAAGCATCACTATGACTTCTCAATTGAAGAAAGCTTTAAGTTTTTCCTTGCATTGAAGGTGATATGCTGTGCAATCCAATTGAAGAGGAAGTCGGGGAGCGAGCATAGCGCCAGCCATTGGACAAAGTGCCAAAAGTAAGGAAGACACGCGTGCTCGTATCCTATCCAGCGCACAGTTGCTCTAGCATACGCTTCCGTTGGTGCGAGCAAAAGGGAATACCAATTTTCTCTATACATCTTTGGTATCATCTTTGTGTTCACAAAAAGACCATGCTGCATTAAGAGAACGAGATCATAGAAGCTGATAAAACATGATAAAAACGCGATCAAACACAAATAGAATTAGTAATTTGTAATTTGCCAGTTAGTTTGAATGTCCTCGATCCAAGTATGGTGTGCTCACACTTTCAGTTAGGTAAATCCCATGCGTTGAGAATAATAGTCCCACATTTAAAAAAAAATCATAACAAGATGATATAAATAAATTACTAACTGAGCCTTTATCCATTTGTCTTAAAGTTTTGGGTCAGACATGGTTTCAACTGTCTTTTTATGTCTTCGTATTTGATACGACCCCCCGAACCGGCCGAGGAGAGACAGACCAACCTCACGACCAAAGAGCTGAACTGGGCTCAAGCCCAAAAGGCCCCATCAATGGGTCCGGGGTATCGCGGCCTAACACCGTCACCCGGTGCACTGTTGGCCTCCCGCCCTTCGAGGAAACCGCTCCCTAGATCGCGTCTGCCTTAATCACCATTGAATGGACCATCAAAGCGGGCGGGTGCGAAGGACGGAGGACGCCATGAAGGCATTGTCGAGCAAAATTCCTATTAGGAATCCAAAGAACGGGACGCCAAAGGATCGAATCCTGAATACCAAAGTCTCAAGTATTCCACCTCTCAAGACCTTTCTTCCACCTTACATTTCTCCTCCATAATCCGGCCCGAGAATTCGCGTTTGGTATCTCTGCCAACCAAGCTCGATTCCACCAGGCTCTTATCAGTCATCGTCTGACTTAAGTATCGGAGGGGACTTGGTCGGAACCAATGTCCAACCCCCTGCCGAGCTTTCTTGTCTTTGCAGATCGAAGGAGACACTAACCGGCCGAAGCCACCCTTCAGCGCCCCATTGTTCGGGTCCGAATGCTCCCGAGACCGATCCCGTCTGACCGATCGTTCCAGAAAACCGTTGCTCTGACGAAGCTACCCTTCGGCACATCAAAACATGGATCCACGCGTTTCCGCCCAAGCGAACGCTCGGGTAACTGACTCCGGAGGCCGCACTCTTCTCATGTGACCGCGACGACCCCGCGTATCTTCAAACTATCAACCAGTGATGAGAAAATAACCCGAAACAATATTATTTTAATCTCATCTTGTCCAATCTATCCTGCTCTAACATGTTATCATCATCATGTCAACCAACTCTTACCTAATCTGTGATTTCAATTTCCATACGTACGTTATAATGGCCTTATCCAAAACCGGCAGTAAGTGCAGTTTTCAAACTCAAGGCTCCCATCATGAGCATAAGGGGAGAGGCTGTTGAGAATAATAGTCACACATTAAAACATCGACCTATATCTCGTTACACAATTTTAACCCAGATTGTGCTTTCAATTTCCATCATGTCATCTCTTATAACGACCTAATTTAGAGCATGTTTCCACCGTCCAAACTGAAGGAGCCTGATGTCGTAGTGGGTAGGAGAACTATCCTACGGTATTTTTCAATTGGTAAGTTGACGATCATGTGACATGCATATCACAATAACTAATAGCGTTTTTGATTCTAGGAGAAGACTGCATATTTATCCCCTCAATTGGTAGCATTTGTGCTTACATGTTGTCTATCATTTTTAGAACATCATTTAATATTGGAGCATATCATTAATTTATATACAAAATACAATTTTTATTGATTATTTGTGCCTTCTTTTATTTTTTTTAGTTGAAAATGATAATTTCCCGAGTCCAACGGCTATTTTTGTAGATTTTTCTTATTTGGGGGCCATTTTCTATTATTTTTAGAAGGCAACCCACATCTCTGAATTAGGCAGTTGGAAACACTACTTCAGGCGGCTGAGAAATCTACTTCAATTGCCTGATTTCCAATCAGATAGCTTATGTAGTATGAGCCCAAAAACAGAGAGTTGAAAATATTTACACCTAAATGCCATAGACGTCTGATACAGCTTAACTAGATGACTGACAACCCCGCAATTTGATACGTCGGACGCACCAGACATCTGGATGCACCGAACCAGACGACTGATCATCCCAACCAAAATTGGAAGCGCCAAAAGCATCAGACGTCTGAGTGCATCCGACCTGGCAGCTGATCATCTCAATCAAAGCTGGAGCTGTAAACTGAACCAGACGTTTGGATGCATCAAACCAGATACTTGACTGACTCGCAAACTGCCCAGAACTAGTGATTTCGGATGTAATTTTCACCCCAAACTCGTCCAACCCAACCCGAATTCGAACTTAAGTCATTGAATGAGAGACCCTTGATCTTAGATCTAAGGGTGCTAATTATATAAGGGGTGACGGATATAAACACTCTTTGTTTCCTTAGGGTTTAATCATCAGTATTATGATTATTCTTGCACCAATCAGCTGGGAGCTTAGAGGAGAAGAAAGCCCAGCAGACGATGAAGCTTGGAGCTAAAGTTCATCATCAAAGGGAGTTCCTTTGGGCTAAAAACATTAGTTTTATTTCTTATTTGTGTTTTGATCACTTGTATAAACATGATTATATTTTTGGAGGCAAAAATGGAATCTATGTTTTTCATGAGTGGCTAAAGCACTCCTTATGTGGTTATGGTGTAGTTGATGGTGTGTTAGGCTATGTGTATTGAATCTCTTGCATAATTTAATGATTATGTTGGATGGATCATCATGGCATACTTTTGCTTTGCGAAGACCCAAGTGAGCAAACCCCAAGAGGGATGAAAATTTGAGAGGATATCAATATGCTATCATGATTAATGAATTGATGATGCATCTACTACATTTGCATCCTATACATGTTTGTGAATGATAGATCTTTCGATTAGTCATTCCTTAGTCGGATGACTAATTGATTTATATTTGAGATGAAACCAACATGCCTAACTACCTCAATGACCCATACACCACACAAGCCTTCTCCATTGTGATCACTTCTACTCTATTCCCTTTACTTTAGTTAGTTTATATTTGTATTAACATAACTCTCATCAAACAACTCTTCAGCCTCATACAGTGGTATTTGTCACATTGATCAATTTTCCGTTAGTCAACCATTGTTGCAATAATAGAACAAGTTTGTCTCCTTGATCGACCCTAGGCTCACTAGAATTTACTATTTGGCGACCTCCTATACTTGGGAGTGAGCACACAATCTTTTGCGCAAGCTAGTTATTAAATTGGACATGGGTTGGGAGGTCCTGGCTTCAAATCCTCCAACACTCAAATTAGAACATAAGAGAGTATAATATGAAGAATCTTAAATATGAAGAGAGAAAGTACTATGAGAATGGAAGTACTTCCTGCCTTGAGTTTATGGATTTATATAGATGATTCCAATCGACATTTTAGTAATTACATATGAAGAGTGTGCCTCTCCTTAACTAGGCTTGCTTTGCTTGGGCTTATCATGAAGTTAGGCCTATGTGCCTTTTGCTAAGTTGGGTTACTATACCTTTTAGGTGCTATCTACCAATAGGTGGTATATTACCAATAGTCCTACTCCAGTTCAATTGAAGGGTCACATATAACTTGATTAGTGTCAAATCTCTTGGCAGCTCGAGTAGATGATTTTTCATATAGATTTGAGATGGTAGTAGTCGATCATGTCTTTTGAAGACATGGCATTCAAATGTTCAATTGGACATGGTGATATGGCTTGCTAAGACATGTCGACATGGTTAGGGCACTAGAGTGAAGTGCTTGAATATGTTGCTCAAGCTTTGATGCTTGAACAATGTGCTCAAAAATGTCTTCGCACATAACGCTTTACCTAAGGTGCTAGACATGAGGTGCCTGAACTAAGTCTTTGGATATGGTGCTCATGTGAGATGCTAGGACCATGTGCTCAGGGAAGAATTTGGACAAGGTGCTTAGTCTTTAGCGCGTAGACAAGTGGCCAAATATGGCCTCTATTTAGATGATAGTCATGCATGGTGCTTTGACTAGGGCATAATAGCAAGGCAGTCACACATGGTACTTTAACATGGTGGGTTGGTGAGGGAGTTGGAGCGAGGCTTATTTGCATTGTATTTTACAAGGTATTTGCTAGACCCCTTCATATAGTTATACCTTTGTAGAGTTGTTATGGTGGTTGAGTTGTTATGGTGGTTTTATATATATGCCCATTCATTGAGTGTTTGATGGGACAAAGGGGCAGTATTCCCTTGTAAAAATTATTAGTCTTGAAAGCTAACTATATATCCTCATAATAATTAAGTATTGGATATTGAGTCTCCACTATGTTGTTATTTTGATGATGAGTAACTTATTATGCTACTAATGTTTTATTAAGTTTGTGTGTAGTAAGTGCATTTTAAATATAGGTGATAAAGCATGGATGATCACACAATGAGAGCCATGATTATAAGAATGAAGGCCAAACCTATATGTTGATGCACACAAATCAAAGAAGGCACACTATCATGGAGCATCCAAGGCTAGTAGGCTAGGAACATTGAAGAACAAGTACAAAAGCTATGTGGATCAAAAGCTCAACTCAAAGCCAAGGCAATGGACAAAGAGTTGCATTCTCAAATTTTATAATGTAAAGTCTTGAATTTTATTTGTTTCTTAGGAATATGTTAAAACCCTTTATAAAGCCCACACACACTTATGATTAAGTAAAAAAATGATTTAAAATGTTTTTAAATATTTTCCTAAGTTTTTCAAGCCAAAATCCCATGTATCACACAATAGCCGACTATCTAACCAATGATAGCCGACTATTCTTGATCTGGGAAAAGCTAGGAGTGTTTTGTCCTGTGATATCCAACTATCCCACATGGACAGTCGACTATCAAATCCAAAATAGCCAACTATTACCAAGGATAGCCGATTATTTGAACCCAACGGTCAAATTTTGACTTTTTCCTTTAATTAAGCACATAGTCGTTTGTGACCGTTAGAGTGGCAATTTTGGATTCTATCTTGAACAGAATTTCATATTTAAATAGAGGCTTTGAGCTTGGGTTTTAAAAATAAGAAAATAAGAACTTTTGATGAAAAATTAGTGTTTTCAAAAAGGTTTCAAAGTTCTCTCTCAAGCTCTCAAAATATTTTCTTGGCCAAAGTTTCCAATAGTTTTCAAATTCCTTTTGGCCTTAATTCTTGATATCGCATTCCTCTAAAGTTCTTACCTTTGAGATCAAGTTCATCCTATATCAACACTTCAACACTTGGGCTACAAATTGAAAGGCTATAGGTAATTCTTCAAAAATATTGTAAGTATTCTTCTCACTTGGGTATAGTGAGGGTAACTCCTCTTGTATGGAGGTGAGTTATGAAAATTCTCGGGTTGTGAGGCAAGAGAAAATCCTTCTTGTAGGGAAGGTGTTGTGAGTTGTAATTCATCATTGGAGGTGAAGTTGCTCGATGTACTATTTGGGTCAAACAGTGGATTAAAGCTCCACAGAGATTCTAGGACTGGGCATACCAGGTAGTGGGAAACCAGGATAAATCATAGGTGTATTTGTGATTGCTATATTGATTCTTTACTTGCACATTATTATTTCAGCTATAATTATTTTATTGATGCAATTATTTGTTGATTAAGATTGATATATGTAATTCTATATTAATCTTAGGGAGATTTCTAGAGGATAAATTTTAGTTTTCAAATACACTATTCACCCCCTTCTAGTGTATCTCTTTACCATCTCAGTTCCTAACATTAAGCACTACAAATTGACATTCTTAGCCATAGTTATGAAAGAAGCAAGTTGATAGGCCATGCGCATTAAGGACGGTGGCCCATGAAAGCTAAGACAAATGCATGTATGTCTTTAGCATTATATCAAGCATTTCGCGATCATGCAAGCACTCTTCAGTCGATGGCTCTTCCTCCAATATGGGAACTTGTCAAACTGATGGTATGCTCTAGTCAAGAGCATGTAGTCCCCAAGTGTTGACTCAAGGATTCCCATGAGTTGTGATGACAAACTAACATGCCATATAGCAGATGGTGGGTCCGCACATGTGTATAGTAGCCCAGCACTGCAGAAAATCAGTTTTTAGTCACGAATTTTCAATGATGGCTAAATAAACCATCACTAAATATATGCTTTTGCTAGCCGCAACAACCTGTCAGCAAAATAAAGGTTTCACTGACGGCATATCTTTCTGTCAGCAAAACGTGACTTTTGTCGATGGCATCCGTAAAAATGAAAGAGGAGGACTATCTACACCTCAAAATTGAGGTGTATACATGATTAATTTCTATCTTTAGAAAAAACATCAAATCAGGTTGTCCCTTCTCCCCTTCACCCTCTTTCTTTTTTCCAAAATAGGTAATTCATCCTTAAATACACCTCAATTTTGAGGTGTATTTAGTCATGCTCAAAATGAAAACATGATGTTTGCTGACGAGAAAGTTCTTCCGTTAGTGAAAGTTGGTAACATTACATGTAAAATGATTTCTGTTGATGGATACATGTCCGTCAGTAAAAGTGCGACTTTTGATGACTGGTGTAGTCGGCGAAAGTCCATCTCCATCCTTGCTGACGGTGTCCAAGTCCGTAATTGAAAGTTGCTCATTTATTCCCTCATTGCTGACGGTATCCAAGTACGACAGTATTATTTTGTTGGTTTGCACCTTATTTTTTGAGAATGACTATATGCACCGCAAATTGCGGTGCATATAATGAAAAGTTACTTCTTCGGGTAAAATAATAACAGAGAGATGTATAAAAAGTGCCTTTGATTTGATACTTAGACCTTAAAATAGAAAACCGTCATTGCTCCCACTGCATTTTTGCTGTAGAGATAGTCCTCGTCTATTTTTTTTGGCATATCTCCATTACTTTCACTGACGGCATATTACATCGCTAGTGAAAGTTGAGATTTTTTAGATGAAATTAAGTTAGGGCCTGTTCTTTTGTAGGAAAGTATAATTGGAAAAGTTGAGAAGTTAGGAGTCTGATGGGAGAGAAATTTGTGTGTAATGTGTTCTTTTGTTGGAATGTGTGGTTAGATTGTGGAGTTGAAAAGTTGAGGTGAGTCCCACTCCGTGTAGTGTATTCTTTTGGATGAAAAAAGTTGGATGAAGAAAGTGGTGTGGGGTCCACTCAAGTTTAATTTGTGCTATTTATACCTAAACTAAATACTTAAAAATAAAATAATAAATTAATTAATATCTAATTAATAATTAAAATAATTAAATGGGTACAAAATATCTAATCCTATGTGTTGATAGAGGGGAACCATCTTCTCACACGCGGCGCTGCAGCAAAAGCCAAAAAAAAAACTCACGCAGCTCGGATTGGTCAATTGGAGGGGGCCACATCGCTTGGAAATCTGCTGCAATCCGCACAATTTGCGGGGAGAACACAATCGAGGATAGGAATCCTCATCGAGCGCCATGTCGGACATGATTCCGAAAACCCCTGATCCTCAAAAGAACCGACCGCACGAATTGAATTGGGATTCTGCGTGAACAGTGATGAATAGGGCTACAATCAGGATTCCAAAACAACTTTGTTGCAAAAGAACAGGCCCTTAGTGTCCCTTATGGCGCCGTCAGGGATACTTTCGTGTCACTGATGGACCTTTCAGTAACACCCCCATTAAAAATTCTTATTTTATCCCTTTACATTCGTTGACAAAGCCATCAGTGAAAACCCTACTAAAATGCCCACTTTCCGTCGTAATCGTAAGAACTCCGATCCCCCCAAAATATCGGTCCCCCTCCCCAAATCTCATCGATCCCCGGCCGAATCCTTCCCATCTGCTCTGTCCCAGCACCCCTAAATCTCAATCCAAGAAATACGATCCTGACTACTTAAATTTCCCGCTGATTGTTGACACATTGCAAGGACCAACTATCCAAGTTACTTTTTCTTCATAATTGTGTTGATAACTAACTGAAATTCTATTTGCAATCACTTAAGTTGTTCTCAAGTTGGAGCGTAGATCAAACTTTTAAATTAAGCCCAAAGGAGGTGACTCCATCTGTCATTTAGCCCACAGAAGGCTTCGTTTTCATGTTTGCTCAACTAACAAGCTCCTAATGGTCAGCTAGCAGCGTAAAAGCTGGGATATTAGTGAACCGAAATTTTGCTGAACTAACAAGCTCATCCTGACACTGGATAACACCAAACGAAATAGGAGAACATAAAGAACCTGGAAGCTGGAAGTTGGAGAACATAAAGGAAATTAAGCTGGAGAACTTGATATCTGTATTTTTTTTGGATTCTGTTACGCCTATTTGACCAAGACCCGAAAGACACGAGCCCAGGAACCCGACGGCCGGTCGAGAGCCCATCTGCGCGCTCAGGCCCACTCGATAAGGCCCTGTAAGCCCCCCCGAATGTCGATCCGACCCGGCCCCGGTAACACGCCGGTCACTCGCCCACTCCTGCGATAACCGCCCCCCCGGTTCCGCGACCACTAAATGGCGGTAATGGGGAGGTGCTGGCATGGCGCAGGGAGCGGCGACGGGGGGGGCGGATTGAGGGGGCACGATTGAGGGGACACGATTGAGGGCGGACGAGCGACGTGGGCCGGGGGCAATCACGCCGGGAGCTCTATAAAAGGGCTAGGAGGACGACAGGACAAGGGACCGCATCTCAGGTATCTAAAACCTAAGGTACTCCATCAACGACCTAGTTCCCCCATTTCATCTCCTTCCTCCCCCGCTCGCGCCGTGAGACGCCGTTCCGATCTCCTCACGAGTCGAACCGTCTCCGCCGGGCCTCCTCTTTCAGATCTCTGTCTGACTTAGGCATCGGAGGGGATTTGGCCGGAACCAAGGTCCGGCCCCCTGACGAGCGCTCTCGTCTACGCAGGAGGACATCAGATCCACGGGCCGAGGCTTCCCCTCCGCCCCTCGCCGACCGCGTAACCAGCTGGACGATCGAGGCTACCCCTCGTCGTCCGACCGCCGAGGCCGAGCGAGTCCAACCGAGGCCGAGCGTCTCGACCCGGGCCGAGGCTTCCCCTCCCCCCACCAACGACCGATGACCCCATTTTCGTCTCAGCCGACGCGCTCCACGTCGTCTGTAGCTCCGACTCGCGCCTCGTCTCCATCGACTCGACACACCCGAGGGACCCAAGCGGGCCCCTTGACCACGTTGACCGGGTGTCCACGGTCAACGCTTTTTGTAGTGAGAAAACACTCTGAAACATCTGGCGCCGTCTGTGGGAAGTATGAATTGTCCCACGAAGAAGCAAACCACACCCGCAATGGCATGGGCCAACAACGGAAGGAAGCGCATGCCCCCCATCCCGGAGGAGGGGAATGGGGCAACCAACGACAACCTCGAAGGCACGCCCGTCAACAATCACCCCGCCCCCACAACTGAAGAGATTGGCGGGTCGGAATTGGCCACACAGGGACAACTCCGTGCCCTGGCCCAGGAGACCAACGCGAACATCTAGACGCTGGTCGCGGCGGTCCAGCAGCTCGTCAGCACCACGCCGGCTAACGGGGGCGCATTGGGCGACGACCATCGTTGGGCAGGGGGTCCCCCGCTCTTACGATCCGCTGTGGTCGACGACCACGGGAACCAAGGACTGAACGCGGAGTGTCGGTTCACGTTGTCTGGCTCCCGCCAGGCGAGATCACGGGCCTCCTCCACTCGTCGTGAAAGGAGCCGAAGAGAAACTGAAGGCACGAGGGACGAATCGGTGACCGCGTCATCTCGTCGACCACGGTCACCCCACCGCAAGAGAGGCAATCGACACCACTCGAGAGACCGATCGCGGCAGAGCGGGAGCTCCCACCGGAGGAGCCGGGAACACCGGGTCAGCCCGACCCCCAGTGTGGCGAGGGCTGCGGAGCCAGCCCCGCCGGTGCTGGTGCCCCCTCCGCCACCGAACGGGCCGGAGGCAGATGGGTGTCGAACCCCCGGAGGCATCCACGGGGACCGGTGCCCCTTATCACGGAGGATAACCGACGCGCGGGTCCCCTCTCGATTCAAGATCCCGACGCTGGGGAAGTACGACGGGATAGGGGACCCGGGGAACCACGTGATGGATTACGAGGGGGACATGTCCTTCCAAGGAGCTGACGATGACCTGCTATGCCGAGGCTTCTATTCTACTCTCAGGGGAGCGGCGAGGACCTGGTACCGCAGCCTGCCCAGCCGCTCCATCGACAGCTTCGAGGAACTCACCCAGCTGTTCTGCAAACAGTTCATGGCGAGGAGGCAGATCAAGCCTGATGCTGAACATCTGTTCAACGTAGTGCAGGGCCCAGCCGAGCCGCTCCGGCAGTTCATGTGCCGCTTCAACGCGGAGAGGCTGAACGTGAACAGCCCTCCCGACCTTGTGGTCCAAACGGCCCTCAAGAAAGGGCCCACAGAGACCTTAAGAAGTCTCTGCACAACGATCCCCCGAAGGACCTCCCCGGGATCATGGCGAGGGCCGAGCGCTTCATGTTGACCGAGGAGGCCTTGGCCGTTGATGCAGGAAAAGCCACTCGAGGGACCAAGCGCGGCGACAGCGGACGAGGCAGCCCCGAAGGATACCGGACCGAGAAGAGGCCGAGAAACAGGCAGCGCGGAGAGGGTACGAGAGACGCCACCCCAGACGCCATCCTCGCTCAAGTGCAGAAGGAAGAGCGCGCCGATCTCCCCCCACCGAGGGCAAAAAGAGGTGGGAAGAATAGGGAGAAATACTGCAAGTACCACAAGGATGATGGCCACGACACTGAAGACTGCTGGCACTTAAAGAAGGACATCGAGAAGCTGATGAGCCGGGGACACACCAGGAGCTTAACCGACGAGCCAAACCACGGAGAGGGGACCTCCATGCAGCCAGACAAGGGGAAGAAGATCAACACCGTCCAAGGACCCCTCCGCATCATAGAGTGAGCTGGCGAGGTCTCTCCCCCCAGTCGCAGCCTAGTCCGAGGGGATTATCTAGGTTTACATCCCTCTGTCTAGCCTCATTTCCTTTTTCCTTTTCCTCCAAATGTACTAGTCCGACAGGACTCTTAAGAGTACAATCGCATTCCCTTTTATCTTTTCTTAATCTTCGATGGAATCAACGTTTCACTAAGGGTGCAAAAGAACGAAGACCTCTACTGGTGGGGAGGCGTTCATAAGTCTGGGGGCAACTCCCCCAGCCAGCGCGGACGCCAACCGGTCCTAAGCCGAGGAGCTTTGCTCTCGCCGACCGACCCTCGCGTTCGTAAGTCTGGGGGCAACTCCCCCAGCCGGCGCAGACGCCGACCGGTCCTAAGCCGAGGAGCTTTGCCCTCGCCGACCGACCCTTGCACTCGTAAGTCTGGGGCAACTCCCCCAGCCGGCGCGGACGCCGACCGGTCCTAAGCCGAGGAGCTTTGCCCTCGCTGACCGACTCCTGTGCTTGTAAGTCTGAGGGCAACTCCCCCAGCCAGCGCGGGTGCCGACCGGTCCTAAGCCGAGGGGCTTTGCCCTCGCTGACCGACTCCTGCGCTCGTAAGCCTGGGGGCAACTTCCCAGCCAAGCACGGACGCCGACCGTCGCCGACCGACCCTTGCGCTTGTAAGTCTGGGGGCAACTCCCCCAGCCGGCGCGGACGCCGACCGGTCCTAAGCCGAGGAGCTTCGCCCTCGCCGACCGACTCCGTCGCTCTAAGACAACTCCCCCCGCCAGCTCGGGCGTCAGCCGCTCCTAGGCCGAGGACGAAGCAACAAAGCAAAATATACGAGAAGCTCGAGTAAGTCAAATTTCGTTTATAACAGTATGTCTTATTTACAGGAAATCAAAGTGAAGAAACCTCTCTACAATTAATCCGCTCTCAACGGACAACAAAGCTCGTCACCTACAGAAACTAGGGCAACACCGGCGAAGCAAAACTTGTCGACTAAGAACCCGAAGTTGCTGGCCTAAGCAAACATCCATGCAACCAGCAATTGTTGGCTCTGGAGCAGGGAGTCGGTGGCGAGGCCGAAGGAGAAAGCGGGGTCAGGGGTCCATTCCAAGTAGACTGGCCCAAAGCGAAGCAGATGCTAAAAAATTTGAGGATAAACGGCCAGGAGGAACGACCTAGGGAACCCGGGCTCGAGAGGACGCATCCTCGGGCACCTCCCCCTGCTCAGAGCGAGGGGGATCAACCGGCGGAGGGGCTTGTCGAACACGCTCCGCACATTCCCGGAAGGAAGACTGGACGACTTCGACGATCCGAGGGGCGATGAGGTCTACATACGTACCGAAGGCCTCCCTGAGAACCTTGAAGATCCTCTTCCACAGGGTCCCGACGACGCCCCTCTCCACCTCATCTGCAAGCCGCGTCACCTGGCGCCGATCCGACAGTTCCCTCTGAAGCTCCTCCCTCTCCAGGCGGAACGACTCCGCCGCTTCCTCCGCTGACTGCCGAGCGTCCTCCAACTTTCCCTGGAGGTCACCCACTCGTCCCTCCAGCTCGGCAACACGAAGCTTGAGGTGCCGAGACTCCATCTGATCCTCCGTCATGGCAACCTCCGCCGCCCCGTCCCGCTCGTGGGCCCTCATAGAGGACTCCTCCAGCTCCATCAGAAGGACGGCTCGGCACTGCAACTCCACGGCGAGCGCTGAACCCTGGAAGACGAGACAGGGGCTAAGAAGAGAATAAAGGGAAGGAAAGGATAGCAAGATAGCCGAACCTGTTGAAGGATCTAGATCAAGAAATCCGACATCTTGTCGGCAGGGATCTTCTCGAGGAGACTCCGGTCCCGGGGAAGGACGGAGACCTCAGCAACCTGCTGGGCCACGGCTCGGTCGACGAACACCGAACTCCCAGGGGCGATATCGAGAGAAGCCAAGTTGCTCGCCAACAGGGCCCCGATCCCCGGTGATATGGGCGAGGACGCTGCGAGGGGGGTGGTTGTCAAGGCCACCGGAAGATCCCCGACGATCACCGCAGGGAGCACGGAACCCGCCGGACTGGAGGGATCCACATCCCCCTTCCTCTTCTTTCCTCCGTGAGACCCCGAGGGCGCCGGAGGGGAGCGCTTCCGCCTCGCACCATCCCCACCCTCGGGAACCTGAGGGGGCACGCCAAGGGCAGGAGGGACTGCACCGGACCCGTCATTACCCCCTGCCTCTTGGGCTGATGGGGCGGGTCCGGCCCTTACGACGCCCCCGGGGAGGAGATCGCCAGAAGAAGAGGCGGGAGGCACGGCCACCACCTTGCCCACGGAGGGCTCGGCTCGGCGCACCTCCTCCTCAACGGTCCGTCGAGGCACCCTTCCGGAGGTACCGCCTCGGCTCCGAGCAGCTCCACGGCGGATCAGCTCATCGACGTCACGGACGAACTCGCGGCCAGCCATCCCTGCAAGGGAAACCAAAATCAGGATGAGTCACAGGGCGATTCAAAACTGGAAAAGCGACCTACCCGGAGACCACAAGACGGCCTTCAGGAGTAGGTCGTCCAACAAAGACCAGATGGACTTCGATTCCAAGGGAGGGTCGACAGCAGCGCGGCGGCTGCCTGATCGACGTCAGAGAGGGCTAGTGGCGGGCGAGGCTGGACAGACCCGCCCCAACTTGTCAAAATCTGGGCATCCTCTAGGAAGATCACAAAGACGTAATCCGAACTCCAATCCCCCGACCAGCGGGGCAGCCCGATCAGGCATTCCCTCCTCGAGCGGGCTCGGAGTTACAGCCATGACCCCGGGCCGACCGTCTGGATCTGATAAAAGTGGAAGAGAAGGGGGAGAGACGGCTCCAGACCGCGGGTACAGCAGAGCGTAGCGAAGCCCGTCAGTACCGCAATCGAGCAAGGGGTGAACTGGCAAAGGGGCACCATGAGATATTCCATGACCTGGATGAGGAAGGGATTGAGCGGGAAACGAAGACCCAGGCGAAACATTTCGACGTAGACGCCAACTTCATTGCTCCTCGGAAGGCAAATACGCTCGTCGACGAATGGAACTCGGACATCGTATGGGAAGTAGAGATACCTTTCCCGGATCTCCGTGGCCGCTGAAGGAGGGGTCCTCGACGGCGTTCGGAGGAAAACCGGGGGCACGTTAAGACGCACGGCAGCCGACGCCACGTCATCATAGGCGTAGTCTGGGAATAGCTTCCCCTTCCCCTTATCTCGGAGGGGACGACTCCCAGAGGAGGAACCTGATCCCACTAGCCGGGGCCTACCCCGCCTGGACTCTGGAGAATCCCTCACCCATTGGCCAGAACCGCCTATCCTAAGAGCAACCATAATACGAAAGCGAGAAAGGAATTACCTTTTAACTAGTTTGGAGGAGACAAGGAAGCGAAGGCGACGGGAGACTCCGAGTTGTAGAAAGCCTAGAACAATGGGAAAAGCAAGAGAGAGGTGAAGATCAACGTAGCTGGGGATCTTATATACCAGACACAGGGGCGAATTCGAAGCGCCTGACTAGGACGCGTGGCAGGCCTCGAAGAACCGGCGGCGTTTCGAAATCGGCGCCAAGGGAAGTCCAATCGATCCGCCTCATCATGACCTACATTTATGACCACGCCTCGACTGAAGCGCCACTCGGAACCCCAGAAGGCACAGCGGTCGAACCGAGCTAGCCAAGGCCGATCGACCCCACCGATGGCGGCTCACGAACCCCTTGGCTTCTCAACTTAAGACGACCCCGCGAACGGTGGGGAAAAGCTTGCGGCCACACGTGGCAGCATCAGAGGAACAAAGGCGCTTCGGAGCCCGCGCCTCAAAAGTATCGAACGGGCTAACTCATGATGACGACTAATAAATGAGTCGGCATCAACTGACGAGCCTGTCAAAGACGACGGAAGTCACATCGGCCGAGCTGAACCGGCCGAAGCCGATCAACCCGACCGATGGGGGCAATTGTTACGCCTATTTGACCAAGACCCGAAAGACACGAGCCCAGGAACCCGACGGCTGGTCGAGAGCCCATCTGCGCGCTCAGGCCCACTCGATAAGGCCCTGTAAGGGGCCCCCCCGAATGGCGATCCGACCCGGCCCCGGTAACACGCCGGTCACTCGCCCACTCCTGCGATAACCGCCCCCCCGGTTCCGCGACCACTAAATGGCAGTAATGGGGAGGTGCTGGCATGGCGCAGGGAGCGGCGACGGGGGGGGCGGATTGAGGGGGCACGATTGAGGGTGGACGAGCGACGTGGGCCGGGGGCAATCACGTCGGGAGCTCTATAAAAGGGCTAGGAGGACGATAGGACAGGGGACCGCATCTCAGGTATCTAAAACCTAAGGTACTCCATCAACGACCGAGTTCCCCCATTTCATCTCCTTCCTCCCCCGCTCGCGCCGTGAGACGCCGTTCCGATCTCCTCACGAGTCGAACCGTCTCCGCCGGGCCTCCTCTTTCAGATCTCTGTCTGACTTAGGCATCGGATGGGATTTGGCCGGAACCAAGGTCCGGCCCCCTGACGAGCGTTCTCGTCTACGCAGGAGGACATCAGATCCACAGGCCGAGGCTTCCCCTCCGCCCCTCGCCGACCGCGTAACCAGCTGGACGATCGAGGCTACCCCTCGTCGTCCGACCGCCGAGGCCGAGCGAGTCCAACCGAGGCCGAGCGTCTCGACCCGGGCCGAGGCTTCCCCTCCCCCCACCAACGACCGAGGACTCCGTTTTCGTCTCAGCCGACGCGCTCCACGTCGTCTGTAGCTCCGACTCGCGCCTCGTCTCCATCGACTCGACACACCCGAGGGACCCAAGCGGGCCCCTTGACCACGTTGACCGGGTGTCCACGGTCAACGCTTTTTGTAGTGAGAAAACACTCTGAAACAGATTCTATATTTTTTTGATCCTAGAGTATCACATCCTTTGTGTAACTACTCAAATATGAGTTCATCGGGTTTGTAGTGAATTTATGGCAATTTGCAAGATGTTTCTAGACTTGTAAACTTGTATCCTGTTTTATGAATATGTAAGAATAAGGATTTGTATCAATCTAAGAGTATTTAGCAAACTGATCTGTTTTGATTTGTTGTTCACGAATGAAATGTTTTGTCCATATTTTCTTTTGTAAGTTGCAATTTCTAACATAATTTTTTATATTAAATTAGTATCACTGACGGTTCTATCAGTGACATAGCGTATATATCTGACGAGATCCGTCAGCGATACTCTTTGTATTGCTGATGGATCCGTCATGGATACACAAAGTATTGTTGGCGGATCCGTCAGCATTATGACAAATTATGCAGAAGGATGCTGTCAACGAAAGAAATAGTATCATTGACGTATCCATCAGCATTATGACAACTTACTACGACGGATGATTTCAGCCATACAAAGAGTATCACTGAAGGATCGGTCAGGTGATACAGAAACTTATGCTAACGGGAGCCCTCAATGTGGTTTGGCGACTGTTCATGATGGCAGCTGTTAGCCGTCTGGGAATTTTCGATGTCATCAGTAATTATATGGCATTTGCTATCTGCACCCCTATAAATAGGGGTGCATATAACTTTTAGTGTCAAAAATAACTTTAAAAGGAAAAGAATAGGATTGATGTGAGAATTAGATTTAAAGTTTTTCTAATTTTGGAGAAGTGGAGTCAATGCACCCTTATGAATAGGGGTGCACACAGCATTTTTCAATTATATTACTTTTCCCTGCCTGCTGATGGGATTTCTGACGGATAGATTCTGTTAGCGAAACTTTTCACTAACTAAACTTTTACTATCGGCTTTTTGCCATCAGTAACATTGATTTTTCCTATGTTGTATCTGTATGAGACGACAGTGGCTCTGGCCAAGCAATATATCTATTGGCAAAGATCCACGTCAAGCCACTAACTAGGCATGGGCTTGGTTTGAGGTATTCTGGGTCAGATTTGGTTTGGTTTAGATTCAATTGTTGGATCCTGATTAAACCAAAAAGATAGTGTTTAAATCAAACTAGAACACCCAAGGATAACAAAATTTCCTAAGAATCATTCTTTAGTTATACATCTAATATGCTTAAAGAAGTATAAGAATCCTAGCACGATATAAAGGATGACTAGAAATTACACGTGCCCGAAGGGCACAGAGGCAGTGGTCGCTCGAGCGCACATATGGAGAGAAGCATGTACCAAAGCAAAAATTACATGTGCCTGGAGAGCACGGAGGCAGTCACCGCTCGAGAGAAAATGCGAAGAGAATTGGGGGTCAAAGCGAAAAAGCGCGCGTGTGTGAGAGGGGCGTGTTGGTAGCAACGATATGTGAACTTCGTGTTTGATGATAACAAACGTGTGTGAACGTTTTTAACGGGTGTGTTAAGTGTTTCAGGAACGGCGAAGGAGAAAGGGAGATAACCTAACTTTAGTTGACCCACATCTATTGGAGTAAAACCCCTAGTCATCTCTATATAAAAACCATCAAGCTAGGGGATACCAAAAAAAAAAATACAAGCGGCATATATAAAAATACATAAAAAAAATAAGCACCCCAGGCATCCTGCAAGAATTCCAAAGCGTCTCCTTTGTGTAAGAACCCTAAGCCAATCAAAAAAAACCTATAAAAGAAAACTCTCAGAAGCCGACCTTCACCCACAAAAAAAGAAAACAATACAAGGCCACACAAATTGGATAGAGGGAGCCGAAAAAAATTTTCAGGGAGAAAGGGTGCCGCACAAAAATCTCAGAGGTCTTCAAGCTCTTCACAAATTCCAAGAGCCAGGTGGTTGCTTTTTTTGTTTTGAAGGCACAAAATTAATACAAAGGTCAGTAGTATCATTTTTGTTGGTGTCTTCATTGTTTTTGTGTGCCGTACAAATTGTAATGCCCTACCAGCTACTGCACAAGTACTAGAGGGGGGTGAATAGTACTTTAAAATAATAAGGAGTATAATTCCAAATTAAATTGCAAACAACTACCAAATCAATTTGCGGAAGCTTAAATTGAATGACAACACAAAATTAACAATGCTAACAAACGATGTTAATGGGTTCGGATCCACCCAAGTCTCCCCGACTTGTTCCCGGTGATCCTACGTCCCAACCACCCGGATCCCCTCCGGATACTTGAGTTAGAAACCCTAACTCAAGATTTCCACTATGAATATCTTGTGAAAAACCTTCACAAGATCAAATCATACATGCAATAGCAAACGTGAATCCCACAACCCGGGATCACAATCTTCTCTCACAACCGAGAGAATCACAAAGCAATATTAAAGAGTTTAATATGAAATAAACAATCTTACCACAAAATCCTATACCTTGAGTTTTTCTTACCCAAATGGTGAAATGAAGGATTTGAGGAAGATGAAGTCACCAAGACCTAGCACCAAGGAAATGACCAGCAATCGGTGCCTAGGAATGAGTTGGAGACTTGGATCAAGCAATAGCTTGAAGAGCTCACCAAGAACAAGCTTCTCTCTAGATCTAGAAATGAGAGAGAATGGGTTTCTTGTGAGGAAGAGAGCTTTAGATGTGAGGGAGAATGGCTATCTCTTTAGAACTCAATGAATCTCTTAATGGCAGCTCTATTGAAGATAGAAATGACCTAGGTTCGTATTTATAGGGTCCCATAAAAACAAGTTAGGTCATTCACCAACGGATAGAAATCTGTGAGACTTAGTCGGTCAAAGAACAATCACTGACCGACTAGTTCATCAACTAGTCGGTCAGTCACAAAGCATGGACCGACTAAGAGCAGATCTGAGAAGAGATAGAATTTCAGACCTAGAAATCTAGTCGGTCCAAGAAGACTGTCTGACCGACTAGTTTCACAACTAGTCGGTCAGCCAATGAACGTAGACCGACTAAGAGGCAAAATGACTTAGTCTGAAAGCAAAGTGACTTAGTCGGTCCAAGAACAAAAGTTGACCGACTAAATTGTCAACTAGTCGGTCATCAAACGTTCTGAGACCGACTAACGATAAACAGTAGCTTAGGAGAAATTTAGAGTGAACATTAAGTCACAACTAGTCGGTCAAAGAAGCATCACTGACCGACTAGTTCACAAACTAGTCGGTCGGTGAGTCAACGTAGACCGACTAACAGTAAACAGTAAAGTCCAAGAAATTAAGGAATCAAACTAGTCGGTCCAAGAACAGTTGCCGACCGACTAGATCACCATCTAGTCGGTCAATACTTGTTCTTGTACCAACTAACATGCACATACAAATCCGAATCGAAGCGCGACGCTTCGAGGAAGTTAGAATGAACTTGTGCAAGAATCCTAGAGCTACGAAATGAGCGTAATGAGGATAGAAACGTAAGATATACTCAAGGCTTAACATTCTATATATCGAAGCTAAAAGACTATAAATAAAACCTTAATAAACGGTCTTTGAGAGCTTCGATTGAATCTTCATATCTTCCAAAGCGTCGCAAGAGCTTCAACGAAGCTTTAGGCATGAATATGAGCTTTGGGAAGTGTTGAGATGTCGCTTTGAATGTTCTCGTGAATTTGGCGACGATCTCCAAAACTGCGCTCACAAATTGTTAGTTCATGGATTATTTATGTTTGCTCATCATCAAAACCAAATCCGGGGAGTCCAATATTCAACATTCTCCCCCTTTTTGGTGTTGACAAACCAACATAAATAATAATAAAAAATAATGATTCAAATGTAAAATACTTACTCCCCCTGCATTGATGACACGTTAATTCCAAAATGAATATATATGAATTGCATCAATCAGACGAGTAAGATATATAATGAGAATCGATTTTTGAAATATCGGATTTTGAAAATCCTTATATGTATCTTAACTCCCCCTGAATCTAACATATCAAACTAGATTCTTGGAAAATGAGTTAAATTTTCATTTGCGCTATTTATTATCATTATCTCTCCCCCTTTGGCATTATCCCAAAAATGGGGGGCATATAACGACAACAATTAGGAAATGGAAAATCCAACATCGGGAGTCGTAGACATAGACAATGGAATTAATTGACACCAAAGGAAAAGCGATAAAATCAAATCAAAGTGTGCCAATTGTCCATTATCACAAAGTGAAGATCAAAATCATCAAAAATACCAAATAATTATTCATTTCTTGAATAAAGAAACATACTCTTCAATATTCAATATTCTTGGTTAATTTTGTGCATGGAAAACAATTCTATATAATTATAGAAATATAATCTATTTAACAAAGTTTTTTTTAATCGTCGAGCGACGAATTCACAATTCAAATGCATTCAACGAATATATATATAAAAAATGCACGACGAATAAATGACAAAGTGAATGACGATGAACATATATATATGAAGAGACAACATGAGTACATCCAAAAAGATATCACATCGAATACATGAGGTACATCATATCAAGTGCTACATATCATCAAAAAGAAAAACATCATACATCATCGACATCATCAAAGTATATCAATATACATCAAAACAACATCATAACAAAATATCCAACTCCGACATCCAGAAATCGCAAAAATACATCAAAACATCTCTCAAACCCTATCCTAACCCAAAATACTCTCACTAAGATATATCATCCAAAGCGTAGTGGAGAGTCCTCGAAACAAGCGATCACGAGGAGGTGGCTGGATCTGCAGTCTCCGTGGGTCCAGTCGACGGAGTGGACTCAGGATCTGCAGGGAGGAGAGGCGTCTCAATAGATGGAATCGTCGGGGCAGGAGTGGAGATCTCAGCAACAGGCTCAGCAACGGGAATCTCAACAGCAGCAGGGGTCTCGACAGAAGCAGCAGCAGCAGTGTCAACAGCAGCAGGAGATACATAAGCAGGCTCGGAAGCAGGGTCAGCAGCAGGCTCAGAAGGCTGAAGAGCTGAAGCAGAAGGCTCTGGAACACCGGAAGTGGTGCCAACTTCAGGAGCAAAAGTAGAAGTACCAGCAGCAGCAGCAGCAGTGGCCTCATCGCCACAGGCAAAAGAAGTGACAAGCTCGTCAATCTCCTCATCGTCCATCTCCTCGGCCTCAGAGACTGAAGGAGGAAGATCAATCCCCAGCAGACGAGCCATACGGCAAACGACCTCCTCGGTACGAGCCAAACGTGACTCGTGCCGACGAAGAAGGCGTACGACATCGTCCAAAGTAGCAGGACGAGAGGGGGCTGCAACAGCTGACGGAGAAGCCTGAGAAGCAGATGCGGTAGACATCTGCACGTGACGAAGAGCCGCTAGAGATTTCTTCACGGCCGTCGCGTTCAGAGGCGTACCCAAAGGACGCTCATCGTCAGGAGGGAGGGGGACTCGGAAATGACGAAATACAAGAGTCAACAGGCAAGGGTATGGAATGTGCGCAGACTTATTGGTCTTGCGTATACACTCGAAAGAATCCATCTTATCGAGTATCACGCGAGCCCAATTAATCTCGCACCCCAAGAAAAGAGCGTAGATCAATTTCAAGAACGGATGGGATGGGAGTGAAGAGGATCCATACTTAGGGAGGAGACAAGACTTCAAGATCAGGTTAAGAACCCACGCATTCGGCTTAAAAGATTTTGATGGAACACCAATGAATGCAGAGGGGATAACCTGGAAAATCTCAGAAAGAATAGACTGATCCATGGAAGAAATGTCATCGACGGAAATGTCCGAAGGAAGGAGACCACACAACGAGCAACCAAGAATCTCCCCGAAGATTTCTGCCGTGAGAACTATAGGAGTTCCCAAGACAGTCGTCTCAATGGAGTGGCTGGCATCGTACTGGCCTCGAATACGATTGGCATAGAACAATTTCACGAGGCGAGGATACGGTTTGGGATTGGCCTTGGGGTCGTATCGGAGATAATCTAGAAGACCACTATAGTACAGAAGATCAGCAAGGCCGAGGAAATCAGAAAACTGAACGTAATGCTCTAACAACAGTGGACAGTGCTCTATACGGTTGTACGCTGCGAGACACTGAGGGTCATCGCGGCACAACGATATGTCTACACCGCCGACTGGCATAGGAGCTTTACCCTTAGCCTTACGGGTCTTCGGAGGTGGAGTGGGATCCCTAGTAGGCTCATCCTCTGGGATAAATTCAGGATCGGAATCAGGAGGAGTAGCCGGAGATTGAAGAATATGCTTTTTGGTCTTGGATTTGCGGGGTTTAGCTGTGGCAGTCCTAGGCTTCTTAGGAGGAGGCGAAGATGGAGAGGCTTGGGTTGACTTGGCACGACGCTTAGGCTTCGGGGGATTCCTAGGGTCGGAAGGCCCTACGGTCATAGGAGAAGCCCCGGAAGAGGCGATAGGAATTCTTGTCTTAGCCATAGCACTACGAGCACAAGCAATCGATGATAAGATCAAAAACAACCTAGCACAAACCCTAGAAGCTAACACAAAACCTAGAAATCAAGAAATCCGAACTCACAAACCCTAGGTTAAAACTAGAAACCCTAGGAGCTAGATGAGATAAAATCGAACCCTAGGGTAGGAATCGACCAAGGAGAGGGAGGGAGATACCTAGGAGGAGGAGTCGACGGCGGCGGACGGCGGCGATCGACGGAGAGATGGCCGGAAGTCGAAGGAATTTGAAAGGGTTCGATCGGGATTTTGGGGTTTATCGGGCTGGAGAAGAGGAGAAGACCGACTAATAATGAAATTAGTCGAACCAAAATGAGTATAAGTCGGTCTGGAATCAAAAAGACATAACTGCCCTAACACACTTAGTCGGTCACAGTTCAAGCACTGACCGACTAGATTACGATCTAGTCGGTCGGTCAATGAGCTTGAACCGACTAAGTCGAAACAGTAGCTCAGATGAATTTCTAGGGCAAGAATTAGTCGGTCGCAGTATATTCACTGACCGACTAGTTTTCAATCTAGTCGGTCGGTAAGTGTACTGTGACCGACTAACGAAAGAAAAAGATAGGAGTTAGATATAGGCTTGATCTAGTCGGTCTGAGTTCATTTGCTGACAGACTAGATGAGCATCTAGTCGGTTGACAAGTGAACTTAGACCGACTAGAGGAGTCCAAACATTGATGATTGATTTCTCTTCACAAACCACTTGGATGAAACATCATAACTCACTCATTAGTCATCTAAATTACCCCATAAAACGTCGAAATCTTAAATACGACTTTCAAATACGAATTCGATCATAAATTCAAATATATCACATAAAATTCCCAAAAATTCAATTAATCTTGCATGAACAAAATATCGCGAAATCGAATAGCATGCAAGATAGTTGAATGAAATATGAATCCTATATCTCGGATTCACCCATAATCCCCAATTCTCGACGCAACCGCACAAAGGAGTCCTCCTTTAGGGGTTTCGTGAAAATATCGGCGATTTGCTTTTGGGTTTCAACGTACACTAAAATGATGTCCTTTTTAGCAACATGATCATCTAAGAAATGGTGTCGGACATCTATGTGTTTTGATCGGGAATGGTGCACCGGATTCTTTGAAAGACAGATAGCACTTTGGTTATCCACCATGATAGGGCTAGTATCACAGTGAATACCAAAATCCTTCAAAGTGTGTCTCATCCAAAGAACCTGGGCACAAGCGGCACCGGCGGCAATATATTCCGCCTCGGTGGTTGAAAGTGATACGGAATTTTGCTTCTTGGAAAACCAAGAGACAAGAGAATTTCCTAGAAAATGGCAAGTGCCACTAGTACTTTTCCTGTCGGATTTGCATCCCGCATAATCGGCATCACTGTATGAGACTAACTCATACGTGCTAGATTTCGGATAAAGTAATCCAAAATCTAAAGTGTAACTTAGATAACGGAAAATACGCTTTACCGCTACTAAGTGAGACTCCTTAGGTTGAGACTGATAACGAGCACATATGCATACGGCAAACATAATATCGGGCCTACTTGCGGTAAGATAAAGTAAGCTACCTATCATACCTCGATATAGACGAATGTCTACATCCTTACCACCCGTATCCTTGTCGAGATGCGTAGTCGTGCTCATTGGAGTCTTTTTCCCGGAGGCACTTTCCATTCCAAATCGCTTAAGCAACTCCACCGTATACTTCGTTTGGTGGATGAAGATTGCATCGTTCATTTGGCGAATTTGGAGACCTAAGAAATATTTGAGTTCGCCCATGTGGCTCATCTCAAATTGTTCCTTCATAACATTAGAAAGCTCTTCGCAAAGAGTGAAGTTAGTAGCACCGAAAATGATATCATCAACATAAATTTGAACTAATAAAATATCATTATTCGCATGCTTAACGAAAAGTGTAGAATCGGCTTCGCCCATTTTAAAATTCAAATCCAAAAGAAAATTCTTTAGGCGATCATACCAAGCTCGAGGAGCTTGTCTCAAACCATAAAGAGCTTTCTTTAGTTTAAAAACATGATTTGGAAATTTTTCATTTATGAAGCCCGGAGGTTGAGAAACGTAAACTTCCTCAACGACATCTCCGTTTAAAAATGCACTTTTAACATCCATTTGAAATAACTTAAAATTTTTATGGCATGCATAAGACAATAAAAGTCTAATTGATTCTAATCTAGCTACCGGAGCGAAGGATTCTTCGAAATCGATACCTTCCTCTTGGCGATAGCCTTGAGCAACTAACCGAGCTTTGTTCCGGATGACGACTTGATTTTCGTCGGATTTGTTCTTGAAGATCCACTTTGTCCCTATGACAGTGTGGTTCTTCGATGGCAAAGGAACAAGCTCCCATACCTCATTCCTCTCGAATTGAATGAGTTCCTCCTCCATGGCAAGGATCCAAGCACTATCTTCGCAAGCTTCAACTATATTCTTTGGCTCTATTGATGAGACAAAGGCACTATTGGCGAAGTGGTGGACTTGCGATCTCGTCTTGACACTATCATGAATATTGCCAATTACTTGCTCATGGGGATGGTCACGAACCGAATGAAGCCGTTTGGGAATACCTTGATCACTAGGAACATTCTCAACAACTTCATTAGTTGGGTTAGTCTCAATAGAATCAATAGAATCATTAGACTTAGAATTATCAAACGAATCACATAAAACATCCAAAGAATCATTATCATTTGAAATTCTAGTTGGAACAAATCCTTCATTAAATGAGACATGAAGCGACTCCTCGATCGTTGAGGTTCGTTTGTTGAATATCCGGTAGGCTTTGCTACGCGAAGAATATCCAACAAAAATCCCTTCATCCAATCTCGGATCGAATTTGTCCAAACTATCATATGTGTTCTTAATAAAACATTTCGAACCAAAAACACGAAAATGTTTAACTTGAGGCAACCTACCAAACAACAATTCATAACAAGTTTGTTTAGTGCTGGGCCTCAAAAGTATTCTATTAAACACATAGCAAGCGGTGTGTACCGCTTCCGCCCAAAATTGATGGCCAAGTTGGCTATCATCAAGCATAGTGCGAGCACACTCCACTAGCGTCCTATTCTTTCTCTCAACTACACCATTTTGAGGAGGTGCACGAGGGAAAGAGAAGGTGTGAGTAATACCAACTTCATCACAAAATGTCTCAAAAGACTCATTCTCAAATTCACCTCCATGATCACTACGAATAGTGACAATGGTGGTTCCTAAGAGATTTTGTACTTTCTTAACAAAAATTGTGAAGTTTTCAAAAGCTTCATTTTTATTACACAATGAAAATACCCAAGTAAATCTTGAATAGTCATCTACGATGACAAGTCCATACCTTGCATTTCCTAAGGAAGCTACTCTAGTTGGCCCAAATAAGTCTAGATGTAATAGCTCTAGTGGCCGTTTAGTAGAGATGCTTTTCTTAGGTTTAAATGAAGATTTAGGAAGCTTGCCACGTTGACAACAATCACAAAAACTTTTCTTTTCAAAAACAAGCTTCGGAAAACCTTTAATCGAATTTAATTTCGAAAGCTTATAAAGTGTTCCAAAGTTCACATGTCCAAAGCGTCGATGCCATAAGTGTTGTTCACTTGTGTTGGCAACGAGACATTGTTCATATGACTTAGGAAGATCCAAAATATAAATGTCTTTATGACGAGTTCCGGAAAATAATAATTTATCATTATCTTTTCTTAAAATATGACACAATCCTTTCGCAAAACTAACTTTGTAACCTTTGTCACAAAGTTGGCTTATTGAAATAAGTTTATGATTTAAACCACTAACAAGATAAACATCACTAATTAAGGGTTTAGAGGGGTTACCGACTTTACCAACACCTATGATGGTTCCGCTCTCGTTGCCTCCAAATACGACGTGGTTTCCATTCGCAATGGGAACCACTCCGGAGAGCAATCGAGCGTCACCCGTCATGTGTTTTGAACACCCGCTATCGAGTATCCAATTCCCTTTGGAGCTAAATTTAAATTTAGTGCTCCTCTTCTTTTTCTTTTCCTTGAGTACCTAAAGATAGAAACTTTCATATCATGGTACCCAAGGTCATTGGGTCCAAGGGATTAGACCTTTGTAAGCCAAGTCCAATTGGACTTAGACTTCCCCACATAATTCTTACTATGCACAACATCCGAAAAATAAGCATTCATATACATTTGTTTTTCGTCCATGCTTGTGTCCTTTGGGCTCCAAATAGTGAAAATTTTGGGAGCCATCATCCTATTGGGTGCATGCATGCGACGTTGATTTCTACGTGATGCATGTTGTGGATAGGCATACGGGACATGATGGAATGGTGCACGACGAGAATTATTCATATGATGAGGTGGGTGTACATATGCATGTGTGGGAACACGTGCGTGAGGGTGTCTCACATGGTGTGCACGTGCCCGAGAATGTGTTGCATAAAAATCATCATATGTGTGAGCCGGTGGAGTAGGACGTGTGTTCCTACGTGGCATGTTATTGGTGTACATGTAGGCATGCCCCTTCTTTGGAGGTCCACCCGAAGTGGGTTTCTTTCCAAAAGAGGGCGTGGACGAGGTGGAAGCACCATTGGTAGATGAACTACCAATAGAGTGTTTGCTCCCACTCGTTGAGGCTTCGAAAGTTGGCCTAACAAAAGTAGTGACCGACTTGGATGAATTTCCCATCATATACCCCAAGCCAATGTGGTGTTTGGCCGGAAGTAAATCTTTTAGGATATTATCCAAATGGCCCTTACCCTTGTTGAATTTGTTGATTCGGCCCAATGTGTCCTCATATTTCTCTTTGAGAGAACGCAAAGAAGTATCCAAAGTGGATATTTGCGATGTGAGCACATAAACACGAGATTTAAGATTCTCGTTCTCAATACTCAAAGTCGAGTTTTGAGAAGTTAAATCCGCTATCTCATGTTCTTCCGCATCCTCAATGCTAACATGTTCAAGTTTAGATTTGAGATTTACAATCTCATTTCTTAACTCTTCAACAACGGTGTCGTTGTTGGTGATGATATTCTTAGGCGATGTTTGAATGCTAGCTAGGTCATCTTTTACCTTAGTATATCTATTTACTAACTTAGTGTATTTTGACCAAAGTTGAGAGTTAGCATTTCTAAGATCATCCATCGTTACCTCATCGCTTTCGTCATTACTATCATCGGAAGAGGAGGATCCTTGATCTTGCTCCTCTCTTGCCATGAAACACATGTGCGCTTGCTCCACGTGTTCATCGTCCGACTCACCGCTTGAAGAATCATCGGAGTCGGTGAAGGTAGCTCCGACAAGTCCCTTCTTGTTTCCTTTCGTGTACTTCTTGGACTTGTCATACTTTGGCGCCTTCCACTTCTCCTTTTGCTTATTGAGGGGACACTCCGCTTTCATGTGTCCTGGCTTATTGCACTTGAAACACAAAGGAGAGGAAGAGGCGTTAGAAGAACCAAATTTACCTTTGGTCTTGAAGTTACCTTTTCGGAAGAAACGGTTGAACTTCTTGGCCATGAGTGCCATGGATTCCAAGTCCAACTCGTTTTCCGATTCTTCATCATCGGTTGATGTGGATATGGATGGAGCGGCTTTGAAGGCAATAGCCTTTTTCTTTGGCTCGTCTTGCTTTAGATAAGACTTCATCTTTTCTTGCAATTTGAGCTTGCTATCCTTGCGTACCTCGTACGACATTAAAGTACCCATTAGTTGAACTACGGTGTACTTATTCATGTCATTACCTTCCTCGATGGCGAAGGTACGTTTTTCCCAAGAAGAGGGAAGTCCTTCAATAATCTTTGAGCACTTCTCCTTTTGAGTGTAGGACTTGCCGAGGGCCTCTAACTCGTTTATTATGTCAACGAAGCGAGCGTAATATTCTTTCATCTTCTCGCCCTGTTGCATATGAAACATTTCGTAATCTTTGTTTACGACTACGAGTTTAGAATCTCTTACCCTACTCGTCCCTTCATGAAGAATGAGGAGGGAGTTCCAAATTTGATATGCACGCTTACATGTGCATATCTTATTGAAGTCCTCGGGCTCCAATGCGCATTGCAAGGCGTTCATTGCCTTGGCATTGCTTACCTCCGCGGCGACCTCCGCGGTTGTCCATTTCTCAAAGTCTTCTTCTTCGGGCTCGATGTAATCCTTCATTGTAGTCCTCCATAAGGATGCACTTCGGAGGAAGGTTTCCATCCGACATTTCCAGTACCCGTAGTTGGTACCGTTGAAGAATGGAGGCCTCGTAGAGGAATGTCCTTCCATCACTGAAGATGCTCCTTCACGGTTCCTGAAGGTGTCATAGTTGGAAGGTGGACGCACGGTCTTGTTGTCGTTGGCAGACATAGCTGAGTATCTGGCTCTGATACCAAATGTAATGCCCTACCAGCTACTGCACAAGTACTAGAGGGGGGTGAATAGTACTTTAAAATAATAAGGAGTATAATTCCAAATTAAATTGCAAACAACTACCAAATCAATTTGCGGAAGCTTAAATTGAATGACAACACAAAATTAACAATGCTAACAAACGATGTTAATGGGTTCGGATCCACCCAAGTCTCCCCGACTTGTTCCCGGTGATCCTACGTCCCAACCACCCGGATCCCCTCCGGATACTTGAGTTAGAAACCCTAACTCAAGATTTCCACTATGAATATCTTGTGAAAAACCTTCACAAGATCAAATCATACATGCAATAGCAAACGTGAATCCCACAACCCGGGATCACAATCTTCTCTCACAACCGAGAGAATCACAAAGCAATATTAAAGAGTTTAATATGAAATAAACAATCTTACCACAAAATCCTATACCTTGAGTTTTTCTTACCCAAATGGTGAAATGAAGGATTTGAGGAAGATGAAGTCACCAAGACCTAGCACCAAGGAAATGACCAGCAATCGGTGCCTAGGAATGAGTTGGAGACTTGGATCAAGCAATAGCTTGAAGAGCTCACCAAGAACAAGCTTCTCTCTAGATCTAGAAATGAGAGAGAATGGGTTTCTTGTGAGGAAGAGAGCTTTAGATGTGAGGGAGAATGGCTATCTCTTTAGAACTCAATGAATCTCTTAATGGCAGCTCTATTGAAGATAGAAATGACCTAGGTTCGTATTTATAGGGTCCCATAAAAACAAGTTAGGTCATTCACCAACGGATAGAAATCTGTGAGACTTAGTCGGTCAAAGAACAATCACTGACCGACTAGTTCATCAACTAGTCGGTCAGTCACAAAGCATGGACCGACTAAGAGCAGATCTGAGAAGAGATAGAATTTCAGACCTAGAAATCTAGTCGGTCCAAGAAGACTGTCTGACCGACTAGTTTCACAACTAGTCGGTCAGCCAATGAACGTAGACCGACTAAGAGGCAAAATGACTTAGTCTGAAAGCAAAGTGACTTAGTCGGTCCAAGAACAAAAGTTGACCGACTAAATTGTCAACTAGTCGGTCATCAAACGTTCTTAGACCGACTAACGATAAACAGTAGCTTAGGAGAAATTTAGAGTGAACATTAAGTCACAACTAGTCGGTCAAAGAAGCATCACTGACCGACTAGTTCACAAACTAGTCGGTCGGTGAGTCAACGTAGACCGACTAACAGTAAACAGTAAAGTCCAAGAAATTAAGGAATCAAACTAGTCGGTACAAGAACAGTTGCCGACCGACTAGATCACCATCTAGTCGGTCAGTACTTGTTCTTGTACCAACTAACATGCACATACAAATCCGAATCGAAGCGCGACGCTTCGAGGAAGTTAGAATGAACTTGTGCAAGGATCCTAGAGCTATGAAATGAGCGTAATGAGGATAGAAACGTAAGATATACTCAAGGCTTAACATTCTATATATCGAAGCTAAAAGACTATAAATAAAACCTTAATAAACGGTCTTTGAGAGCTTCGATTGAATCTTCATATCTTCCAAAGCGTCGCAAGAGCTTCAACGAAGCTTTAGGCATGAATATGAGCTTTGGGAAGTGTTGAGATGTCGCTTTGAATGTTCTCGTGAATTTGGCGACGATCTCCAAAACTGCGCTCACAAATTGTTAGTTCATGGATTATTTATGTTTGCTCATCATCAAAACCAAATCCGGGGAGTCCAATATTCAACACAAATCACCTGCTGCATCCATTAAGATCCTCAAGAGTCTCTCACCCCCTTTGAAAATAATAAGAAAATGCCAAGGCTTTTTAATTTATTCATTGCAAACACAAAATTGTTTCTGAGAGGAATTTGTTTGTGCATTGATAATTCTCTCCATGATGCCGATTTCTTTTTGATAGCATCCTGTCGTTTTTTGCAAGATCTGTGTGGGTGCCGAATTTTGGGTGAGTACAAAAATTTCAAAATCTTATGCAAATGTTTGTGCTTATGCGAAAGTCTATTTTCCTGTGCAAGATTTTTTGTGGGCCGAATTTTGTTTCTGAGTGCAAAAATGTTTGTGTGTGCTTACTGCTGAATTATATGCTTGCTGCCAAAATCTACTTGCTGTCGAATTATTGTGAGAAGGAATTTTTTTAAGAGCTCATTTTTCGCCACAGACTTAATTCTTTTAAGAGAAGTATCTGCCGCAAGTCTTGACATCTCCAAGCCTATTGAAGAGTCGCAACATTGAGCAAAGGAAGAAAAATTCTGAACATCCTTTTGGTTTTACTTTTTAACTTGAGTATCTATTGACTTCTCTTTTGTTCTTCGCAGGATACCAAGAACACACCACCCAGGGGATTAGAAACAAATAATTCACGAGACAAGCTCTTGCCGCAATACTCAATTGCCACAACTTGAGTTGCCATTGCTGAGAGACGACTACTACTTGCCAGACGACATCTGGCCTGTGCTGATTGACGAAGACGACACCGCTACACGATCTGAGCATTCTAAACTCTCTTGTTTATTAAATTGTGTAGTATTTGTGTTAGTTCTTCGTAGGGGAAACTTTACCTTTTGTGTTACTTTTTGGGGACCTGACGACTTTGGGAGTCGTCACGGAGGGAGAGCATCTGACTGGATTGAGAGTGTAAGCACGTGGTGTGCGTACGAGCTAGGTGAGAGTAGATTTGAGATCTTGACTCATTGTAGCTATACTTGATTACATATCTATCTAGTAGTTGCTTTCGGGGCTGGAGTAGGTCGTGGGGACTACCGAACCAGGGTATATCTGTGCGTACTTTGTGATTGCATTCTTTTTACCCTGTCCGTGCTTATAACTGCGTGTGGTTGTTTGTGGGTTGCATGAATATTTTTAATAGCCTATTCACCCCCCCTCTAGGCTATGATCCAGATCCAACAAGTGGTATCAGAGCCAGGTTAGAGGATCTAGTCTAGGTTTTTTTAGATGACCATGAATATATCTGATTGTGCTTTTGCTGAAGGTCAGTCTATAGCCCGTCCCCCTAAGTTTAACAGTGTAGACTTTGCATATTGGAAGGCTAGGATGAAAATCTATCTAGTGTCTGTAGATTATGATGTGTGGGATATTGTTGAAAATGGTTATAGTCTACCCACTATTAAAATTGAAGACACTGTTATGATTAAGCCTAAAGACAAGTGGGATTTAGCTGATAAGAAACTCTATACTCTTAATGGTAAAGCTATGAATGCGCTTATATGCTCTCTTGATAAATCTGAGTTTAATCGTATCTCACATTGTCTAACTGCGCAGGAAATCTGGCATACTCTGGAGGTGATACATGAGGGAACATCGCAAGTGAAGGAATCCAGACTTGCGTTGCTTAGCACAGAATGCGAAAGCTTCCGCATGCTACCAACAGAATCAGTTAAAGACATGTTTGCGAGGTTCACAGACATCGTCTACAAATCCAGTTCCCTCGATAAGCCATACTCTAGTCATGAACATGTACGAAAGATCTTAAGGGCGCTACCTAGCTCGTTCAGGCCTAAAGTCACCGCTATTCAAGAAGCTAAGGACTTGTCAACAATGAAAGTGGAGGACTTGATAGGCAACCTAATGTCACACGAGCTTGAGTTGCAGAGTATAGAAGCCAGAGAGAAACCTGAAGAGAATACCAAAGCTTCCACACCATTAGCTCTTCAAGCTAACGACGATGATCTTGATGAAGAGCACTCTTTAATGGTCAGAAACTTCAGGAGATACATTCAGACTGATCAAGGAAGAGCTGAGATGGGAAAAAGGTTCATTCGTTCTAATAATTCTAATTTTGGTAGAAATTCCTATGATCAGAAAGCTATTAATAGAAGTGAATGTTTTAAATTCAGGAAGAAAGGGCACCACATAAAAGATTGCCCACAACAACATACAGCTCAAGTTGCAAAGGGAAAAAACGAAAGTGCTGACGTGGGACATGGATAGCGAAGCTGAGGTGGATGATGAGGAACATGAAGCCCACTCATGCATGGCATTAATGGCCAAACACAATGAGGTAGGATCTCCCACTAAAGCTGAATTGTTAGAATCTTGAAAGGAATGCAAAATACTATTAATTAGCTAGAAGCTGATGTGGATAGTTATAGGAATGATAACTTTGATATGCAACAATCTGAGTATGACATGTCTAAGGAAATTGAGAAACTGAAAACTGAAATTGTTGCATGTAACGCTACAATTGACATGTTAAATAAGGAGAAAGCTAGCTTGCCTGAAAAAATTGATTGTCTTTCATGTCCCTCTTTATTAAAGGATATTAGCATGTATAAGCTAGATAAGACAAAGCTTGAAGTTGAAAATGAATTACTTTCTGAAAAGATTAACATGCTAAATCTTGAACTTAAAGAAAAAGTGAGGGATTTTGAAAAGAAAGAAGAGGAAAACAAGCGATCTTTCGTTAGTAAATGCACTTTGCTTGTGAACGAAAATGATCATTTGAAATCCAAAGTTGCTAGTTTAGAATTGTCATTAAAGAGATTTTCCATTGGTAAAAAAAAATTGGACATTATTCTTGGAAATCAAATTTATGGCAATAATAGGCGAGGACTAGGATATGGTCTTAAAAATGTTGAAAAATCAAAATATAGAAAAGTTCACATTGAATCAACAAAGGTTGGAAATTTTCATGCTAAGTGCTTTACATGTGGATGTGTTGGTCATACTTCATATCATTGCAAATATAGGAACAAAAATATTAAGTTCAAACAAATATGGGTTCCTAAATCTTTAATGACTAACGTGAGTGGACCTTGTTGGATTCCAAGGTCACACACAACACCTCTTTTGTAGGTGGATGGAAATTTGACGAGGAGCGATAAATTGAATGTCTCATTACTTTTTAGCTCCTTAGTCAAACGGCGACGCGAAGGTATATCTCATTCTTTGAACTTAATGAATATCTTCATAGTCTTTTTGTATGCGTGATTTTTCTTTGTTTGTGTGCTAGTGGTTGCATTGCTATGTGTGCATGACTTTTTTGTTTGTTTGTGTGATTGCATCTCATGTTTGCTTTAGTACTTCATGCATTTAAAAAACCTGAAAAACTGAAAATAAAAAAAATGGTGCTTAAATGTGTATCTTTCTCTTTGTTTCATTAAAAGAAGTATTCATGAAAGATTTTCATGTCTATGTAGAAATTGGTGTATTATTTCTTTTGCCACATGCGCATGTTCATCTTTCTAAATATTCATGGCATATTCAATGAATGAAAATAACTTGATTTCTACACCGCCTATTTAACTTCCACATGTATTACTATTGTTGCACATTTGGAGACATCGTTTATGAAGTATGGAAAGTGAATGTAGGAGGAAAACTTAACTGAATATCTAAAGGATATGATATACCTTGCCATGGATAAAAATTGAGCAAAAGAAATTGTTGTTATAAGTATTTGTATAAAAAATTGTAAAAACAAAAGATAATTGATCTGTATGAAAAATGGATACAATTCGTGGCAACGGTATTACCCACGAGTATCCAACATAAGCTTTATGGGTAAACTTTAGCGTTGGTGTATTTACTCGTCAAGCAATGTCACCCCCACATCTAAGAGTCCTTATAGGCTATGTTTCGGGGTGTGGTACCTTGAACTCATTTTTAATGAGGTGGGGAAAATCAATCCTAGGTGATAGAATGTTATGTGGAAAATGTGGATTGGTTTTGGTTGACGTTCTTAAATGATTCTCCCTATGTGCTTCAATTTTAATCATGGCACGTACACGTTGGTGTCGAAGTCGTAGTTGTTTAATTTCATTGGATTTTGACTTGATTATTTTATGATAAGTTTGCATGCGATTGTTAGTAATAGTTAATAATACTCTCTTTTTGCATGTTATATGATTTTGACTTCGTGTTTCCACTTTTGATGATAACAAAGGGGGAGAAAATGTGATTTGATATTAATGCTCGTGAAAATATGATTGTTTGATTAAGGGGGAGCATTAATGAATATTGGGGAAGCACAAAAATAGGGGGAGCATGCATATTGCTAACTTTGCATACCGGTGTTTGCACATCATTATATCTTATTGCATGTCACCCACTATCGTCACACTATCACACACACTATTTGAAAAACTTATTGGTCAAATCTTATACTTAGTTTGTTATCATCAAAAGGGGGAGATTGTTGGTAGCAACGATATGTGAACTTCGTATTTGATGATAACAAACGTGTGTGAACGTTTTTAACGGGTGTGTTAAGTGTTTCAGGAACGGCGAACATGCGATTAATTCACGGAAGGATTTGGTCAAAGTGCAAAGGAGGAAGGGAGATAACCTAACTTGAGTTGACCCACATCTATTGGAGTAAAACCCCTAGTCATCTCTAAAAAAAACCATCAAGCTAGGGGATACAAATAAAAAAATACAAGAGGCATATATAAAAATACATATAAAAAAAATAAGCACCCCAGGCATCCTGCGAGAATTCCAAAGCCTCGCCTTTGTGTAAAAACCCTAAGCCAATCAAAAAAAACCCTATAAAAGAAAACTCTCAGAAGCCGACCTTCACCCATAAAAAAAGAAAACACTACAAGGCCGCACAAATTGGATAGAGGGAGCCGAAAAAATTTTCATGGAGAAAGGGTGCCGCACAAAAATCTCAGAGGTCTTCAAGCTCTTCACAAATTCCAAGAGCCAGGTGGTCGCTTTTTTTGTTTTGAAGGCACAAAATTAATACAAAGGTCAGCAATATCATTTTTGTTGGTGTCTTCATTGTTTTTGTGTGCCGTACAAATCACCTGCTGCATCCATTAAGATCCTCAAGAGTCTCTCACCCCCTTTGAAAATAATAAGAAAAGGCCAAGGCTTTTTAATTTATTCATTGCAAACACAAAATTGTTTCTGAGAGGAATTTGTTTGTGCATTGATAATTCTCTCCATGATGCCGATTTCTTTTTGATAGCATCCTGTCGTTTTTTTGCAAGATCTGTGCGGGTGCCGAATTTTGGGTGAGTACAAAAATTTCAAAATCTTATGCAAATGTTTGTGCTTGTGCCAAAGTCTATTTTCCTGTGCAAGATTTTTTGTGGGCCGAATTTTGTTTCTGAGTGCAAAAATGTTTGTGTGTGCTTACTGCTGAATTATATGCTTGCTGCCAAAATCTACTTGCTGCCGAATTATTGTGAGAAGGAATTTTTTTTAAGATCTCAATTTTCGCCACAGACTTAATTCTTTTAAGAGGAGTATCTGCCGCAAGTCTTGACATCTCCAAGCCTAGTGAAGAGTCGCAACATTGAGCAAAGGAAGAAAAATTCTGAACATCTTTTTGGTTTTACTTTTTAACTTGAGTATCTATTGAGTTCTCTTTTGTTCTTCGCAGGATACCGAGAACGCACCACCCAGGGGATTAGAAACAAATAATTCACGAGACAAGCTCTTGCCGCAATACTCAATTGCCGCAACTTGAGTTGTCGATGCCGAGAGACGACTACTACTTGCCAGACGACATCTGGCCTGTGCTGATTGACGAAGACGACACCGCTACACGATCTGAGCATTCTAAACTCTCTTGTTTATTAAATTGTGTAGTATTTGTGTTAGTTCTTCGTAGGAAAAACTTTACCTTTTGTGTTACTTTTTGGGGACCTGACGACTTTGGGAGTCGTCACGGAGGGAGAGCATCTGACTAGATTGAGAGTGTAGAACACGTGGTGTACGTACGAGCTAGGTGAGAGTAGATTTGAGATCTTGACTCATTGTAGCTGTACTTGATTACATATCTATCTAGTAGTTGCTTTCGGGGCTGGAGTATGTCGTGGGGACGACCGAACCAGGGTATATCTATGCGTACTTTGTGATTGCATTCTTTTTACACTGTTCGTGCTTATAACTGCATGTGGTTGTTCGTGGGTTGCACGAATATTTTTAATAGCATATTCACCCCCCCTCTAGGCTACGATCTAGATCCAACAGGGCGTCCGGGGGGGGGGGGGGGGGGGCGGGGGGGGGGATGGGGGGGGCAAAAGGAGGAAAAGCATGGACTAAAGCGCAAAAACACCCCAAAACACCCTAAACCAAGCCCAAAATTCCACCAACTCCCATTGGGCCCTATCGAGATGAGGTGGCACAACCTGGGCTAATCATTTGTCCTATTTGACTTGTACCTATGGAAAACGTCACATCAAGGCATTCATTCACCCAATGTATCCCCCCAAATTTCAAATTCAAATGACAAACATCACATCAAAGCTCTTATTCAACCTAATGTGTTCTCTCCAAATTTCAAATTCAAATCATTTTCCTATTATCATTGTCCTAGTAAGCATCCTAGTAAGCATCCTAATCGCCAATGTTTGTCCTAGTCATACTTTAGGTACCACGTAGGACAAAGATTCAAAAAAATCATCAAATGTATATTGCTCGTGTCTGGAAGGCACGGAGGCAGTCCTCGCCCAGGCACACATGTGGAGAGAAGCAGGGACCAAATCGAAAAATGCACATGACGAGGGCGTGAGGCAGTCGTCGCTCAGGCGCAAATGCGGAGAGAAGTGGGGGCCAAAGTGAAAAAAGCATGGGTGTGTGTGAGGAGCGTCGGGAAGGGAGGTAAAAGGAGGAAAAGCATGTACTAAATCGAAAAAAACACCCAACCCCATCCCAAACCAAGCCCAAAATCCCACCAACCCTGATTAGAATAGTTTCACATCAGAAAGATAAATTAAGATTGAAGACAAATATCGAAATTTGGGCATTTTCCTACTGACTTAAGCTGTTAATTAAGATTCTTATCAACTTAAATTATGCCTTCACTGATGTGACTTCATGAGGAGCTTGATGCTATTGTAACAAACCTTTCAGAAGATATTCTGTTCATCAAGTTATAACTATTCATTCAATATTTCTCTCAATTTCAATGACAATGAATAATGTGAAATTAGAATAGCTCTACAATGAAATATATTGAAGTATGGAGTAAAATTGAAGGACATATGCTACAAATTGGACCTCTATCAGCAAAAGTTTTTGTTGGAAATGTGCAATGCATGTTTGTAATTTTGAAAAAAATAATACTAGCATAATTAATGGGTTTTCGAGAATCCCATGGAAAAAATAGAAGGCAAGAGAACAAAAAACTACATAAGATCTAGAACAGAATACCAACATATACGTGATTCGTCCGATAAAAAATGACCAACATTCAGGAGGCACCTATAAAAAAATCCACCATGTGAAAAATATAATTACAAGATGAATGCTCAGCTCATAGATAATCTATCCTATTTGTTATATATGCCCGATATATATCCCATGGCTTGCAAATATACCAAAGCCAAAGCTAAACCAAGTCCCCTCTCTTCCCACAATGAGAGTGATATATAGTTATAGAAGGAATTATTATCATAGTACAACTCTTATTTAGTTGTGGTTCATGCAACTAAATAATAAAGTCTTAAGCCCAATAGGACTTCTTAGTTATATAAGGAATTACTATCATGGTACAACTCTTATGTAGTAGTGGTTGATGCAACTAAATAAGCAAAGTCTTAAGCCCATTAGGACTTCTAACATGCATCTAATTCTTTCCTAAAAGGAATTCTAAGTAGAAGCAAATCCTTGAAACTGATCCGTACTCAAACTGCTGAGTGTTTGTATCATAATTCTCAACACTCTGATACTAACAGACATGATTCATTAGATGTAATAATTGGATGCGAGACATAATCACGACAACATACGAAAACCCCCACGAGACCAAACACAAGAAACCTGTCCCTCGTTGATTGCATAAAAATAATGAGAAGCGATAAGAATTTCAGGCAAATGGGGTTTTATACCTGACACTGGACATCGATTCCCGTGTTCTTACACTCAACATAAAGGCTTTTGAAGAGTCGATCACCGTACCTAGTTTAGGAACAGAAGAAATCAAGGTTAGCATGTTACAAACTTACTATAGTATCATTGATGCTCTGGATCTTCGAAGGGAACGACAAATAGGCTCACGCTTTAGTCGAAGCATAGACGGAGACGAGAGGAAACGACGGCGCCATTGCGGACGCGGACCCAACGTTGACGATCGCGCCTCTATTTCTCTCCAACATCCCGGGCAGCACCGCACGAGTGATCCTCGTCAATGCGTCCAAATTCACCTTCACCATCTCCCCCCACAGTTCGATCTCCCCTTCGTGCAGGAACATCGGCTCGTTTGCGACTCCTGCGTTGTTCACAAGAACTCCGACGTCCAGCCCTTCGATGGCCTCCAGCAATCTCTCCGTCCCTCCTTGCAAGTCTTTGGATAGGTCGATGAGAACCTTCTTGATCTCGACGTTCTTGAACTTGTGTTTGATTGCGTCCGACACCGCATCAAGTTTGTGATGGTTTCGGCCCACCATGACCAAGTTGAGGTTCTTGCGGGCGAGTTCGAAGGCGACGGCCTTGCCGATGCCGTCGGTGGAGCCGGTGACGAGAGCCCAGGAGCCGTAGGAGGATTTGAGGTCTTTGGCGGGGCGGAGAAAGAAGGCATACGACCTGTAGAGGACCGAGAAGCAAAACCTGGTTAGAGATAGGAGACCCAGAAAGGAGAAGGTAAGCCACGGGAACGCCATAACACGCTAGTTGCTGTAGGATACAAATGCTATATATAATCATTGCAATGCATAGGTAATCAATTACAAAAGCGTCACTGAGATGTGAGACATGAATTAGGACGTGCAGGAGAGCCAACTAGAAATTACCCAAGCTGAACGGTGATTGGTAAAACAAATTCATGGTCTACTGAATGATTCGATGTTTATATGAAGCGGGACCTGTACGCTGCATACAAATAAATTCTCGTCGGTTGGACAGAATCTTTCGTTGCCCTATGAGTCTATGACCGTCTTTTAAATTTGACAAGGGCCTGTTTTCTTTTGTACGAAAGAATAATTGGGGAAAGTTGAGAAGTGTGGATTCTGATGAGAGAGAAATTTGGTGTAGTGTGTTCTTTTGTTGGAAAGTTGGGTTGGATTGTGTAGTTGGAAAGTTGAAGTGGGGTTCACTCCGTATAGTGTGTTCTTTTGGATGAAGAAAGTTGGATGGAGAAAGTGGTGTGGGGGCCACCAATTAATTAATATAACTATTTATATAATACTAATTAAAATTAAAAAAAGTAAACCTCCTTTCTTATTCGTTGATGGGGCTCTCATTTGCTGCAAGCGAAAGCCAAAGCAAAAAAAATCTCCGTTTTCATTGGGCGCGTGAGAGAGAGCGGGCCCACAAGTGCCGGATTCTGCTATAATCCGCACAAAATGCGGAGAGAACAAAATCGCGGCTTTGATTCCGCGTTTGAGGGCCACGTCGGACAAATTTCGGAAAACCCTCACTGCCCAAAAGAACAGCCACGCGAACATTGCTAGGGATTCTCGGTGAACAGTGTTAAAATTCGGATTCTCGGCCACGGTTCTTGTAAAAGAACAGGCCCTAAGAGGAATGCTGTCTGCACCCCTATGCGTAGAGGTGCATTGAATTTATTCTTCCAAAATTGGAAAATTTTATAACTTAACTTTCAATCAACTCAATTCTTTTCTTTTTTAAGTTAATATTTGCACTAAAATTTATATGCACCCATATTCATAGGGGTGCAGATAGCAAATGCCTTTGATAATTGCTAAATGTACTAAACATGGTTTGGTGTATTTAGTATTTTGCTAGTTTTGGAATAAAAATCACATCAAATTGTATAGATAAGACATTTGATGTGATTTTTTTAAACTAAAAACAGAAGAAAATACTACATACACGGAACACTTTTCGATGTATGTAGCAGAACCCTAAAATTTTTATTAAAATGATAGCGAAAGAGAAGGAAGAAAATTAAAAGGTAATTGCTCTGCACATCCACACCGTTTTACTTTGCGCAAATAGCACTTATTTACCAGTTTGCCATAATTCAGACACACAAACCACTTGTTCATAATTGCCACTGAAATTACTCACCGGGCACTCCTAGTGCCAAATTACCGAAAATGCATCTGGGTGTAAGCTGTGAGTAAAACGGCCAAACTACGACGAGTGGCAACGCCGTCCTCCCCGCCTCCCTTCCCCCTCATTCAATATCCCCAGCCCAACACCCCCTCGCCGACATCCCCAGCCCGCCACCTCCTCCGCCGACCTCTTTAGCCCCCATCTCCATCTTCCCATCGAAATGAAAATGGAGACGTCGTCCTCTGACCTCCCCGCCCCCTACACCTCCTCCAACCTCTCGAGCCCCACCTCCCCCACCTCCGATCTCCACAGCAACATCCCCCACTTCCCCTGCTCCATTCGTCACCCTCTTCTCCGACATCGCCAGCCCCCCCTCCGACATCACCAGCCCCACTATCCATCTTCCCCACAGCCCATTACAAACCGTAGTACATCGTCGTTTTTTTGGGGGGGAGGGAGGGAGGCAGATGGTGATAAAAGGGGAATAAATGGTATATAATGTAATTGAATGACAAATATGTAAAGAAGTGGTATGTGCGCGTGAGAAAAACAGTGGTGTGTAAAGCAACTCCCTTAAAAGAATAAGAATGAAATTGGCAAACATCAACATTTTAATTTATCCACACAAATAGATCTGCTCACATCATCCAAACCTAATCACTTACGGTGCGAGTACCATTACTCTACTAATTATTCAGATAAAGATATTTTAATATATTGGGCCGGCTCACATAACAGAGAAAGACATCTCACTCGAATAAAGAAGCCTAAGAGGAACGCATTGGCTCAGCCTAAGAGCCCAGAGGCCCATATAGGTGTTAACTGCTTACCTAGTCAAAGCGACAGCTCATCTATTCATTGAGCTCCCGAATACTATTGAGTCTGTTCGCAACAGAGAGTGTAAATGAGGCGGCCGTTATGTTCTTTTTCAGGGACGACGGCGCAAAAGATTGACAATGATACGTCATAAAGGCGAGGCCATTATCAACTTATGGTACTCTGAGGAACTCTCACCTTTAAGAAGGCTGAACAAGGATAAGAGAAAGATCCAACTTAAGATCTACTAAAAACTCAGTGACTCTGACACTAAGTTATCTTACCCCACTTTATATTTCCTCCATAGCTCGGCGAAATAGTGATTGGACGACCTCCCAATAGGTCTGACGTAGCTGTCCCAGGCTCCTCTTAGTCATCTACTGACTTAAGCATTAGTGGGAATTTGGGTTGGAACCCAGATCTGATCCCCTGACGATTTCACTGTGTTGCGGATCTACGACAATAGCTCAGATTTAGGTTTGTCTTCAACCCAGCAGCTAGACCTAGCTCTGCCCAACCCAGGACCATTCTTCCTCGGGTCCCTTTCTTCAGCTGAAGAAGCGCCATGTCATCGGAGGCATCATTGTCAGCGTCCTACACATTGTTGGCCAATTTACATGTCAACAGTTGACACCGTCTATGGGATAGAGTCAACATACCTGTCACTTTGTAGCATCGACAATGTCGAGTCACCCCACAAATCAAGGACCTGAAGGGCCAACTGCTAACAAGGAGACAGAAGATCCTATACTATATATGGATCATATCCCTTCCTCGCAGGGTGGATTCAATCTGCAATTGGTAACACTGGAGCAGTTTCAAGCATTCTCGCATGATGTCAATGTAAACATTTAGACATTAACTTTTGTAACAAAACAATTGACGAACAAGCAGCCCCAGTCGACTGCGAGAATGTAGCATTTCGATAGTGAACCACGCCCCGAAACATTACCACCCATACCAAATGTCCAGAGAAATGAAGCCCCTAACCCAGAGCGACAGGTCGTCCTTGTGACTACACCTCCTCAACCAGCTCAATACGATCCCAAAATCGTTCTTCCCAAAGGAGGTCAGGATGGTGAAAATGAGGACAACGTCTCCTCCATCGCTGAGCCCAAAGCCCAGGGACCTTCATGACGGGAATGGATATTATCGTCCTGTTTAAAACAATGATCATTAAATAATGAATTGTCATAAGAGGGACAACAACCGCAGTCCTCTCGGACCATCCAGGGGACATAATCGACAGACTCAAGGAAACAACCCTCCCCCAGAGTCCTCCTAACAGCTCGGGTGGGGACAAAAGTGACTTATCCAATGCCACTACCAATCGAAGTGGGAGACCAATACATCGAGCTAATGCAAGATGACCTTGTTCCCTGTCATCAAGCTCAGATGATGTGCCCAATCCACTGAAGAAGAGCATTACCTCAGCTCCCCTACAGCCTAGGTTTAGCATGACTGACTTGGATAAGTATGATGGCATAGGTGACCCTCGTGAACATGTCTAGTTTTATAAATGTGTGATGGAAATACAAGGGGCAGATGATGCCCTCCTATGTCATGCTTTCCAAACGACCCTGTGAAAAGCTGCCAAGCAGTGGCATAATGGGCTTCCCAACCGTAGATTGGGTCTTTTAAATGTTTAGCTCAAGCTTTATGCAAGCAATTTTTAGCCAGAAGAAGGAAAAACAAGGCTCGGATCATCTGTTCACTCTAGAAAAGAAAGAAGGAGAAACGTTGAGGAGTTTCCTTAAGATTTTTAACCTATAAAGGCTAAATGTGTAAAGTTGTAACGATGACATCACCATTGCTATGCTCAAGAAAGGGGTTTGATGTGAGTATTTAATGAAGTCACTGCACAACAGGTCTCATCATAGCTTAGATCATATTTTTTTCCGAAGCGGAGATATATAAGATGGCGGAGTAAGCATCAGCTACCTGAAATGAAAATGCCTCAAAATCCCCTGTTGATATGAAATGTGAGATTCGATCTTAGGACAGAGCCTGGTGAGAGTCCAGGGATCGAAGACGACGAGAAAAAAGTCCTCAAAGTAGGTCGTAGGTAGCTGATGAGATCTTCACAAAACTCAATGCACCGCAGTCCGAATGCTAGCCTACGCAAAGGGTGAAGCCTATTTCAACCGGCCTCTTCCAAAGATGAAAAGAAAGTAAGAGAAGAGGGACGACATCAAATTTTGCAAATACCACCAAGAAAATGTTCACGACACTGAAGACCGTTGGCAGCTAAAGAAGGACATTGAAGCCCTGATTAAGCGTGGTCATTTGAAGAAATTTGTCGATGCCCCAGAAACAAGACCAGAGGAGGGCACTTCGACGGACAAGGATCGAGGCAAAGGAGTCATGATGAGCCCCATATTACCAGGATTGTTGAATGATCTACTCGGGTGATCAGGATGCTCAAGAGCTTATGACGATATAGGCGGTACACCAGGCCTCATCAATAAACGACACAAGTACTCCGAATAAATCATTGTGTTGATTTTTATTGTTAATGTCTTTTCTTTCAAAAAATAAATAAACAAGTATTTTTCAAAATTATGCCAACCTAATGTGCCTACGAAATATGTACTCTAGGAAGAGATTTTGATCAACCTTTTCGCTTCCCCTTACAGTACACGGGTCTATACAGTACCTTATAGGATCTGTAGATATCTCGTAGGCTGCTCGGATATACTTTCATTGGCCAGTCCCCCGCATGACAATATAGCTATACGATCATGGACGACCTATTGGTACCCTTGCTAGCTACTCGACTATATGATCATGGGCCACTCCCCCACGGGCCGAGCTAGTTATATGATCGGAGATGACCTATCAGCACCCTCGTGGACTGCTCAGCTATACGATTGCGGGTCACTCTCCTGTGGGCTGAGCTAGCTATACGATCGGAAACGACCTATCGGCACCCTCGCAGGCTGCTCGACTATACGGTCGGGGCAACTCTCCCGCAGCCCAAGCTAGCTATACGATCAGGGACGACCTATCTGTACCCTTTTGGGTTGCTCGACTATACAGTCAGGGGCCACTCCCCCGTGAGTCGAGCTAACGATCGAGAACGACTTATCGGCACCTTCGCAGGCTGCTCGGCTATACGATCAGGGGATGCTCCCTTATGGGCTGATGTAGATAAATTATCGGGAATGACCTATCGGCACCCTCATGGGTCGAGATAGCTAAACCATAAAGGATGACATATCGACACCCTCGTAGGCTACTCGGCTATATGATCAGGGACAACTTACTCATGAGCCAAGCTAGCTATACGATCGGGGGATGACTGATCGGCTCCGGATATACACCCGGAGAACGATTGTAGTTTTACCGCAAGCGCACGGCGTAGTGGCGAGCGGGTATCGAACACGAGGAGGTGGTGTTGGCTCCAATCTATCCTAGGTTGGTTTGACTACGAATGTTTTATTGGTGGAGATGGCTATGGTATGATGTAATGGCAATGGTGATGGATGTCGGTGTCGGAGATAGAGAAATCGGTCAAATGTCGATTCAAATACAATATAATAAAAGTGTCTAGGGCTAGGGAATCCCCACTACGGACCGTCATACATCATTGTAAATAGTGAATCTCAATATTACTAGACTTGCATTGAGGTGAACTAGTCGTAACTGAATATAGAACCAAGCTCACGCTCTCGCGCTATTGCCGGTCTATAGCAACCTAGATTAGAGCCCAATCTCTTGCAAACCCTAAACTAAGCCACTAGCATGAAGATCGACATCATCGTTCAATCGCTCCTCGAGCCCACTCTCGTGCAAACTCGAGTTACGATCTAGGTTATGATAGTTCGTATTCGTCCAATCTCTTGCAAATGAATATGGGTATAGATTTACAATTAAAAATCCTAGCTTTGGTCCAATCTCTTGCAAACCAAATCTAGAGAAACCCAATTGTAAACCTAAATCGAATATCTAGGCCTTCCCATCGATTAGAATCCAATCTCTTGCAAACCCCAATCGATGGAAATCCCTAGCTATCCGTAATAAATCAATCGCAACCTAACCTCCTAGCAATTCTAGCAATTTGGAAATTCATTCATCACAAATCTGAAATTAGATCAATAGGGTTCATCCACATACCCTAGAACAACCAATCTACTCAAGCATAGCAATAAGGATATAGGAATCAATAAAAATCATTGCTTGCATACAAAAAGATAGAAAAACAAAGATTCAAATAAAAAGAAGAAAATACTTAGCTTGATGAAGATCTTCAATCCAAATACAAGCTTTTAGATCCAAGAGGGGGCCTAGGGCATGGCCTAACCTCTAAAAATAACTCTAAGAAAACATGTGGAGAACCCCCTCTAATGGTGGCTACAAACCCCTTAAATAGCCCCCAAAAAAAACCCTAACAAAACTGCCTAAAACCCCCCTGAAACCCGTGCCCAAAACGAATTCTGCGCGCAACTTAAGTTCTGCGCCAGTCGCGACTCGACCGAGTGGAAAGCTCACTCGGCCGAGTGGGAATTCCTGCAAAATTTCCAGAGAACAGCACTCTGTCAAAAACTGGCAAAAACTGGTCACTCGGCCGAGTGGGAATCTCACTCGCCGAGTGGAAATGTCACCCGGCCGAGTGACACTGACATGCGAATTCCAGCACTGCAGCATCGACTTGCAGAAATTCCCCAGATTTCATCCGACCTCCGATTGGCGCGTTCTTGGCGGCGTTGGAACCGTCACGAAGTCTACTATCCATAAAAAATATGAGAAAAATACTTTAACCTCTGGAATGATAGCAGATTTCAAAAGAGTGAGAGGTTGTCTGAAAATCTGGGCGCTGCGTGTCATCGGCTTCACTCGGCCGAGCGGTAAATGTCACTCGGCCGAGGGGCTTTTGGTACTCGGCCGAGTCAGTCTCCAAAGGATCTCTGAGATTGCCTGTAAAATTCCAGTAAGTCGGCTCTTTTGGATGCCGTCGTTCGTGTGCCACTCGGGCGAGTGGTGTCTCCATACTCGGCCGAGTGGGATGTCGTCACTCGGCCGAGTGCACGCTAATCTTCAAGTAATTGCGTGTCCGATCTGGCCGGCCGAGCGGGCTTCTTTGCTCGGCCGAGTGACTCCTTCACTCGGCCGAGTGGCATGCTGAAAATGCCTAATCTTCTCCGTTTCTCCTCCTCGTCGCTCCTACGGAGTTCCTTCTTCTTCCACACATCTCCCATCGCCGAATAGCCCTCAAAAGAGCCTTGGGTGACGCTCCGGAGTGGGTGCAAGTCCCTTAAGCTCATTTTTGCTCCCGATCGCTCCATATTTCCTGAAATCCGACAAAAACAAGAAATAGTGAAAAGTAATGCAATATCGTCGAATAATTGTGAAAATCGCAATATGAGCAACCGAAATGGCGTGAAAACATGCGGAAAAAAGGTGTAAAATATGGACCGATCAAAATCCCCCAAGCTTACCTCTTACTCGTCCTCGAGGAAGATAAGTAGAGAGACAAACTCGGGAGATGAAAACAAAGGAAATGAAATGAAAGAAAAAGAAAGAACACGAGGTGGAAGGGGTCGCTAGATTCTTCTCTCGGATCTCAAGCCATAAGCTACACATCACGATAACTTGGAAAATACAAATCACATGCTATAAGGATTTCATATCTTACATAAACATGGTACTTGCAAGCTTTTAAGAACAACAAAAGGGATTCTCTAAATTCATACAATCAATTCATATCCACGTCACGCATTTCATAGGATTTAATATACAAATGTTGGCGATGCACTTTTCAATCAAGAGTTATAAATGAAGCATATAAGATACACACCAAGCATGCAATAGAGAATAGAATAAGAGTCATGGCATTCACATATTTATATCGATTCATAAGAAATCTCCATAACTAATGTATTTTGCTAAGTTTCAGCATTATCAAACTTTCCCATTCGTGCACCTCTCCACTCTAATGTCGTACTCACTCATATGGTAAAACGAGTTCACCCCCCAAGCTTAGCTTGAGGCGTCGCATCTAAAGGAATATGATAGTGGAAAATGGGATTTTTGCCTTGGTTTTCCCAAGTGTTTTGTGGCTCCAATAATGAGATAGAGAAACATTTTTTCCTTTCTTTTTTCTTTTTGAATTTTTTGTTTCTCATTTTTCTTTTTGGATTTTTGTAGGAGCTATATGATTTGTATTTTTGGTTTTTGGCTCCTTTTTGGCTTTTTTGGACTTTTGGAGCTAACTTTTTCTTTTGTAGAGTTTTTTGGGAAATAGATGCGATATAAGTAACTTTTAGGAGGTGAACTCAAGTGACATGTAGAGAATAAAAAGATATATGTGGAGAAAGAAATAATGTAGCACTCGGTTCACTCTAAGATGTGCACGAACGGTTCAATAAAATAATACTTCAACTAAAACTCATATGTAAGCATGGATATTCTCAATCATCTCAAAAAAAGTGAAGTCAAGCGGTAAAGAGTACTTTCATATCAAGCATGCAACAGAAGGTGAATAAGACAATAAAACTGATGCTTCAGATATACTAATGATGCGTGAATCTTGGTGCATTTCCAACAAAAGCATACTAAACACTAATCCACACATTCAGTTTCAATTAATATCATGCATTCATGTAGAGGAATCATCGAAAGAAATAGATTTGCAAGAACATGTGAATAGCAAGACTATGGAATACTCTAAGTAGCATGTCAAGGAATAATAAGCATCGTGATGGTTGCCAAAGCAATAAGAGATATCATCATAAGGAACAAATCTAGCAAAAGAGGGAAAAGAAGGAAAAGAAAATAAAGAAAATAAAATAAAAGAGAGGAAAGAAAAGAAAAAACAAGCACGCAATATGATGCATGAACACACATAAAAGGAAAATAAGATGGAAAATTCAAAAAGATGATGCAAAATTTTGAAAAATTCTAAAAAAACCTAAAATAAAGTAAAAATGCAACTAATGCATCTAAATGGCATGGAAATGCACTCCCCCAAGCTTAAACTTCACATTGTCCTCAATGTGATCACAGTGGAAGAATATGAGGAACAACGATAATAATAGGGGGTGAATGAAAAATGATGAAATGAATGACATGAAATCCTAATGCAACTACATGCACATACAATGATGCATGAGAGCGCCTTCCCCCAAGCTTATACCTAACAATCCTATTCAAATGACTCGATCAATAAAATCACGATTTTGCTAAGCGTGATCAAGTCAAATGAATAAGAAAGTGAGTATTCACTTGAAAGAAGTGCTCGATGGTGGTGAGCAAAAGGATGTGGCGTATCAAAATATGGAGAGGGGAATTAATATATATAATGGGTTTGGGGTGTAAAAGATTATTGTGGCCGTCATATGAGGTGATATTTATTCGATCAAATCTATACGGTCCTCTCGCTTTCGAGAGAATTCGTGTTTATTGAAAGCATAAAATTTTACGCTATTGCTACACTACTGGATTGATATCACCTATAGCAAAAGGCGGATCCAGTATCTTTGCCGGTGCAGGCAACTGCTCTAACTGCTCCTTCCGTGGCTCCGCCAGGCGTGTGTGTCCACGGACTCCATCAGACTCCAGCAATACGGCTCCCAGCACCTCTCCAAGGACTCCACCTGTACCCTGCAAGAGATAAGCCGCATCAATCTGATGTGGATAATTCTTCCCCAAAATAAATGTATTCCAGAGAGGGTCATCAACATAAGTATTTAAAATTAAAGACGGGTGACAACACTTCCCTGGAAATAAATCTCCACTCTCGTATACCACGTCGATCAACTCCTCATTGTTCGCCTCAGGTTGTTCAGGTAGCTTGGGCATATAAGCGTAGGTCTCATCAGGCAGCTCCTCATCATCGTCAGACTTATCCCATCGCACCTCCTGATCATATTCAATAGCGTCCATGGGTGCTAACTCCTCGCTCTCCTCCTCATATACGTCCCATCGTACCTTTTGATCGTATGTACATGAATCCTGTAAAAGGCACGATGAGTCACCAAAATCTGAATCATAAAAAACATCATACACAGGAGGAGAATCAAATGTAGGAGATGAGGTAGTAAAGAGATCTCCCTGAAGGGGAGCCATAAGCTCTGTGGGATTGTCCTCAGCATCAGTAGAAGCGTGGTCCTCTGAGGGATGCTCAGCCTCTGTAGAAAGTAGAGGTGGCTGCGGTAGCTCGAAAGGAGGAGGGTAATGCTTGGGATCCTCATGAATGGATGTGTCCTCGTCCCAATGCACGGCCTCCTCGGTGACAAGATCTGGCTCCGCATGTAAGGCCTCCTCAAAAGCAAGCTCTGGCTCATGTGGGTGACAAGGGGGAGCGATGATGGCACAAGCTGACTCTGCAGTATCGGGTGTTATGGTTTCGTCGGGGGTGACAATATCAAAGCGTATAATACCTCCCCCAAGCTGAATGTGGACATCCTCCTCAGGCTCCTCAGGTATAGAAGGCAATGTAAACGTCATCATCTCCTTTTCATGCCTCCTTCTTTGTTTCTTTCTTGGAGCTTGAGGCACCCGATTGCATGGCTTGGCCTCCTCAGTAGTAGGTGCAGGTGGCTCTATGGGCTCATGTATCTTGACCGTGGTATAAAAGTGGGTCTTGTGCCCCTCAACTAGAGCATAGACTCCATCATCAATTGCGCCTGTGGAAGAGATACAATGAGTAATAAAGTTTTGAAATTCAAGCTCAAAAGGATCACCTGCCGTTATTGTCAATGGACCGGAATTTCGAACTACGTCGACAATGTTTCTCAATAGGTCCATGTACGTGTCCTCCTTTGGCAACTCAGATGTCTCTATTTGTGGAGTGTTGACGGTATAAAGGTGGATATGATCACCTTCAAGTGAAGCATACACTCCATCTACGATAGTACCTGCACTAGAGACATTAGCCATAACAAAATCGATGAATACTTGGTCGTATGGTTTACTTACCGTAACGGTTAGTGAACCGGTAGATCGAGCATCATCTATCATTTGCTCCAAGGCTGCTGCCAACTGTAGATCACTGAACTTCCCCACTTGCATCCTCTTCAAAAACTCACGTGAGGGTCCCTTTAGCCTTCTAGTGAAGATATCAAATAGCGTGGAGTCATTCCACTCATGGTCTGACTCCGTCTGGAACATTTCCAACATTCCTTCAAACCTAGACAAGGCTTCCCCGAAGGATTCTCCATCAGCCTGATAGAATGCAGCGAGATATATGTAGGATTGTATAGAGCCCGCTCGCATTTTCTTTGGAAGCACCATCGCTGCAACAACTGTACCTGATCAATCAAAGTAAACAACCTGGAAAAGACGTCAGTGGTACAAAGACAGATAAAGATAGTAATAACAGGTGGTGGGAAAAAATCTCTCTCAATGTTTTTTTATTATTATTTTTTTAAATGTAATCTAATCAACCTAATTGTGACAAATTGGCACCCAACGGAAAACACCTCCCCGGCAACGGCGCCAAAAACTTGATCGGCCCCGGATATACACCCGGAGAACGATTGTAGTTTTACCGCAAGCGCACGGTGTAGTGGCGAGCGGGTATCGAACACGAGGAGGTGGTGTTGGCTCCAATCTATCCTAGGTTGGTTTGACTACGAATGTTTTATTGGTGGAGATGGCTATGGTATGATGTAATGGCAATGGTGATGGATGTCGGTGTCGGAGATAGAGAAATCGGTCAAATGTCGATTCAAATACAATATAATAAAAGTGTCTAGGGCTAGGGAATCCCCACTACGGACCGTCATACATCATTGTAAATAGTGAATCTCAATATTACTAGACTTGCATTGAGGTGAACTAGTCGTAACTGAATATAGAACCAAGCTCACGCTCTCGTGCTATTGCCGGTCTATAGCAACCTAGATTAGAGCCCAATCTCTTGCAAACCCTAAACTAAGCCACTAGCATGAAGATCGACATCATCGTTCAATCGCTCCTCGAGCCCACTCTCGTGCAAACTCGAGTTACGATCTAGGTTATGATAGTTCGTATTCGTCCAATCTCTTGCAAATGAATATGGGTATAGATTTACAATTAAAAATCCTAGCTTTGGTCCAATCTCTTGCAAACCAAATCTAGAGAAACCCAATTGTAAACCTAAATCGAATATCTAGGCCTTCCCATCGATTAGAATCCAATCTCTTGCAAACCCCAATCGATGGAAATCCCTAGCTATCCGTAATAAATCAATCGCAACCTAACCTCCTAGCAATTCTAGCAATTTGGAAATTCATTCATCACAAATCTGAAATTAGATCCATAGGGTTCATCCACATGCCCTAGAACAACCAATCTACTCAAGCATAGCAATAAGGATATAGGAATCAATAAAAATCATTGCTTGCATACAAAAAGATAGAAAAACAAAGATTCAAATAAAAAGAAGAAAATACTTAGCTTGATGAAGATCTTCAATCCAAATACAAGCTTTTAGATCCAAGAGGGGGCCTAGGGCATGGCCTAACCTCTAAAAATAACTCTAAGAAAACATGTGGAGAACCCCCTCTAATGGTGACTACAAACCCCTTAAATAGCCCCCAAAAAACCCCTAACAAAACTGCCTAAAACCCCCTGAAACCCGTGCCCAAAACGAATTCTGCGCGCAACTTAAGTTCTGCGCCAGTCGCGACTCGGCCGAGTGGAAAGCTCACTCGGCCGAGTGGGAATTCCTGCAAAATTTCCAGAGAACAGCACTCTGTCAAAACTGGCAAAAACTGGTCACTCGGCCGAGTGGGAATCTCACTCGGCCGAGTGAAAATGTCACCCGGCCGAGTGACACTGACATGCGAATTCCAGCACTGCAGCATCGACTTGCAGAAATTCCCCAGATTTCATCCGACCTCCGATTGATGCGTTCTTGGCGGCGTTGGAACCGTCACGAAGTATACTATCCATAAAAAATATGAGAAAAATACTTTAACCTCTGGAATGATAGCAGATTTCAAAAGAGTGAGAGGTTATCTGAAAATCTGGGCGCTGCGTGTCATCGGCTTCACTCGGCCGAGCGGCAAATGTCACTCGACCGAGGGGCTTTTGGTACTCGGCGGAGTCAGTCTCCAAAGGATCTCTGAGATTGCCTGTAAAATTCCAGTAAGTCGGCTCTTTTGGATGCCGTCGTTCGTGTGCCACTCGGGCGAGTGGTGTCTCCATACTCGGCCGAGTGGGATGTCGTCACTCGGCCGAGTGCACGCTAATCTTCAAGTAATTGCGTGTCCGATCTGACCGGCCGAGCGGGCTTCTTTGCTCGGCCGAGTGACTCCTTCACTCGGCCGAGTGGCATGCTGAAAATGCCCAATCTTCTCCGTTTCTCCTCCTCGTCGCTCCTACGGAGTTCCTTCTTCTTCCACACATCTCCCATCACCGAATAGCCCTCAAAAGAGCCTTGGGTGACGCTCCGGAGTGGGTGCAAGTCCCTTAAGCTCATTTTTGCTCCCGATCGCTCC